>CM072538.1:18756438-19956438 GCA_036898165.1 Silybum marianum
CCCCTCCCCGCCCCCTCTCGTTTATGTTTCCGATGATCACAACATATGGTTATTAATGGCGGACGACGAACAGACGAGGTTGAAGAAATCCCGTAGGTGGTCTTCACCTGTGAGCACTAATAATGTTTTATAAGATTCACTTGTAAACAATCATAATAATTTCATTCATGAACTAAATTCAGAAGTGAACAGAATTAATTTTCTTAACTCAATAAACTATTTTCAAATGTGAACACTAAGACTGTTTTATAGCATTCACTTGGGAACACTTCTAATACTTTCATTCATGAACTCAATTCACTAATAAACAATCTTAATTTTGTTAATTCAACAAACTATTTTCACTTGTCAACACTAATCTTGTTGTTATACCATTCACTTGTGAACACGTCTAATACTTTCATGCATGAACTAAATAGCGCAAATCAAAAATATAAAAAAAGTTCAAAATTTACCTCTTCTTTTGACATTGGTGCCCAAATTTTCATCCTTCTATTCCATTATCTTCAAGAAAACCGTGTTTCCCCAATTATCGCTTAACATGGCAATTAAATCGGATATGGAAGTGATTTGTTGTTATCCAGGAAAACTCGGAACAGTACTCTAAATACGGTTTCTTAGTAAAGTTACCAATATACCCTTGTTCACTTCCATTCATTAAGAATTTGATTTGGAAAGTGCGTTTGAACATCTAATTAATTACAAAATTCTCACCATCAATTATTAACCCTTGATCTTTCTAATGAATGGTCTTGATTGGTTAATAAAGTTTATACCCTTTATTGGGTTAACAAATGAAGGGGCCTCTCTCTCTCTCTCTCTTTCTATATACATATATATATAGGTTGGGTTCACGTGATACAAGCATGTTTCCGTGAGACCGTGAGACCACCTTTTTACATTTGAAACTTCACAACAAAAGCACTGTGAAGGTCAAAAAAGTATGATGGGTTCACGTAAGACCAGCCTGTTTCCGTGAGACCCATCGGAGACCCGTAAAACCACTTTTTTACTGTTGAAAACTTCACAGCAAAAACACTGTGAAGGTAAAAAAAATCTGAACCTTCACAGCAAAAACACTTTGAAGGTTACCTTCACAGCAAAAACACTATGTAGGTTACTTTCATAGCAAAAATACTTTAAATATTCATATTTTTTTTACCTTCATAGTGTTTTTGCTGTGAAGTTTCAAGTGTAAAAGGGTTGTCTCACGTGTGTCACGAAAACAGGATTGTCTCACGTGATCCCAAGTCTATATATATATATATATATATTCACTCACATACATACATAAGTACGTACTTGTGTGTATATATATATATATCACCTTTGGAAACGCCTTGAAAAGCATTGTGGGTTCACGATAAATTGTAAGTCTTGAGGCTTGACCTCCTCGTCACGTCATGACTCCTATCATCTAAAACATTAAAAAGTACATATTACTGAAATATTATATGTTTATCTTAAATCTCAAGTAACATCAAAATGATAATTACAATAACTTAATCACCGGATAATGCCTTAATTTGTACTTTAGTTTTCACAAGTTTGAATCGTTAGATCTTTTCTTGTTTCTTACTTTTACTTCTAGTTAAGTACTTGTTTAAGTTTCTTAGTTTAAATATCGAGTAGGCCTTGGCTCTTGTGAAGTTGAGAGATTTAAACAATATTGAATTCATTATTTCTAACAATATTTTAAAAAAATCATGTACTAAATCACCGATCACTTTTTCTTCAGACTCGAGATCCATTGGTGATCCCTTTTCCCAGGGTGTCGGGCCGTTGAAATCGTTTTATTCAGTAGTGCCCTATTGAATATGCACAATACTTACGAAATCTTGCGAATATATATTGCATGACTATATCTCCTCTTTCCCTAGGATGGCCCAGTTGTCGTATTCTTATGGTTTAATTCTTACAAAACCACAAAAAACTCACTTGCCTTGCTCTTAAGGGCAATCCTTATGAGATCATCATAGTCTTGCATAATTTCATACTGTGAGCAATGACACACCATAAAAATCCGTATGTATGTGCAAATAATTTCATGTTCATGCTTTTTCAAATATAACATGTATTGCTACCATTAAATGTGTGAAAACATTTAGTTAAATCATGAACAACATCAACCACAAAGTAGAACATATTATCGCATGCAACATGAAATATTATCACATATAAATGACCTAAAATTCTCCATTCTAGACGTTTCCTGATTACTTCAGGTGTTGTTTTGTTATCTATCATAGTTTGTTAGACCGCTTCGGTATAATATTTTAGTATTTCATAATTAGAATCTAACACAATAATACCATTCACTGATTTAGTATGTGTTCATTCGTTTGGCAAATTTTAGTGTCAAATAGGGTAAGAAAATGATAGTCGATATGTTGAATCCAAAAGAAAAAAGTGGAATAGTTGAAGGGTTGGTACCACGAATTTAGTGGTTACAGAATATCTTTAAGGAATTGAAGAGGCGCCTGACTACGACTTTGATAGAAAGGTAATAGTGGTAGGCGTGATTTCGAAAATCCTTGTTTTCTTGGGGCTGACTTCTTTTGTAATGCTTTGGGCTGTTAATTGACGACCATAACGGATATACAAATAGATCTTTGCTAGAAAATGGTCAAGGCTTACAAGAGGCTCATATGGGAAGGTTATGTGGGTGCTTGTCATTTCCCCGATTGTAGTTCTTCTAACGTGGGGATGTTGGCTAATTCTGATACTTGATCGAGATATTATTGGTTTGGTTTATTCATGGGTGGAACATCTATTATTCTGGCTATTGTACCATTCGGTACGTGTGAATTGTGTACAGTTTATGTCACAGTTGGTTCAACTTCTCTACAACAGTTTGGGTGTTGGTTTGAAAGTGTCATGTGTCTGCTTATTCTGACTAAAGTAAAGTTGGTTCAGTTATATGTTTATTTGAACCACCATATTTAAATGACTTATATTATAAGTCATTGAGAAAGGTATTATACCTTGGGTTTCTTTATATCTTGGGTCACTTCTTATGTGCTCTATATTGCATGATTTAACACCAAAGGTGTGGAAAGAGTTTGTGGAATATTACATCAGTTGTAGTGAAAATTTGATGGGAATATGGGGGTATATTTACACGAGCTTGAACTTTTTCAAAGTTGTGTTATTGATCTTCTTATTGTTGACACAACTCGTGTCTTCATATGCTTTGAAGTGCACTATTGGTATCTTGTGCAGTTATGCAGTTATACAGTTTTACAGTTATGCAGTTATATCGTTATGAGTTTAAAGTAATACCAACAGTATTATTATGGTATTATGAATGACTGCCAGAAGTTGTGGTGGACTTATGATCAATTACTGATGGTTAGAAACGGTCAGATCAGTGAATAGTTAAAGTTGGTTCAAAATTGACAAAAAAGTTACAATGATAATACTGTGGACCGATAATGTTTCCGGTGGAGGACAATATAATGTTTAAATATTGTCGTGGAAACAATATTATTCGTTGTGGGTAACCATTGAAATCTGTATCAATGGTATAACGAAATCTTTGTGATTAGTGATTGGATGGAGTTGGTAGTCTACCGGTTGGATCGTTCGAAAAGTTGAGGGGTATTCTCAATGTTTTCTGTGTGGGGCCTGAAATGAGATTGAAATACCATGGTTTGTTCAAGTGATTGAATTCCGGGACGGAATTCCTTGAAGGAGGAGATATTGTAATAACCGGGTTATTACTAATTTGAAATGAAAAGGGGTAGTTTTGTGATTTATGGATGTTGAGGGGTAAGAACTTAGATGGTTAACCTCCATATTATCCAATCCAAAATAAACATGCATATGCTTGCATGTGTATTTCATGTTTGGTTTTCTTGGTTGCACGTGAAAGAGGGTTTTAAACCCATGCACCGCCTCACACTTCACTTTATGCATAGTTATGTGGTTTCTTTAGTAAAACCATATTTCTTTTTAGTTTTAAAGTGAGAGTTTGAGAGTGAGTTAGAGCTTTGGTCTCTGTGGTTCGTACGAAGGTGAAAGAAAGAGAAGATTTTGACATAAGGTTTGGATTAATATATATATGTCATACATATATATTATGGTAAAGTTAGGTTTATCTTTTATGATTATAACCCGTAATTATATGGTTCAGATTACGTATTCCATATTCGAGTTTGTTACCCACTAGAAGTTTACCTGTCTATTTGGGACCGATGTGAGTTTTTATAAATGAGTTTTATAAACTAAAATGCATATGTTATTGAAAGGTTTTTATTTCGATAATATGTCGAATTGAAATAACTGGACTATTATCGTTATATGAGTTACGGAATTTGATTATGAGTTGTTGGGAAAAATATCACATATGGATTTTATTTGAGAAATTGTTATTAAATATTTTCCACGTAAAAAATGTGTTATTAGAGATTATGTTACGTTAATTGTTAGTATTTTGTGAAACTAACAAATCGAGAGGTTGACCGAGACTTAGTGAGTCGAGAGAAAAGATGCGGAGTGGCGTGAATCCGCGAGAGAAAAGATACGGAGCGGCGTGAATCCGCGATGAGTGGACGGAGAAATCGTATAAATGATTGTGGGTGGTATAATCGATATATTATGCTATTTCGGATAGCGAGCTATTTCTAATAGCGTGAACTGAACCATGCACACGTGACGCTGGCCATGGTTTGGAAAGGATGAGAGAATGACCCTGGTAAAAGTAATACCGGTTGAGAGTAGTGAGAAAAGGTGTTGCCTCGAACCCTGTTTTATGATGAAAGAAAGTTTATCGGATCAGCATGATCCGAGGACCTGAGTTATCGGAACCTTTAAGTGCGAGAAAATGGTTTATCGGATCCCTATAACTCGAGAAAAGAGTTTATCGAATCTTTATAAAAAAAGAAGTGGTTTTGTCGGCTCATTATGACCCGAGGAACGAGGTTGTCAGATCTATATGATCCGATGAATAAGTTTGTCGGATCTATATGACTCGAAGAATGAGATTGTCGGCTCTATAGGACTCGAGGAACAAGTTTAGCGGATCTATATGATCCGAGCTTCTTGTTCATCGAACCTATATGATTCGAGTACTTTGGCTATCGGACCCTTTGATCTGATAACTTATGTTGTCGGGCTTGGGAGATGTGACTAAATCATTTGTTATGAAAAGTTTTAAGTTTTGACAGAAAGGGGTTTTTAAGAAAGATAAGAAATGTTTGGTACGTTGGATTTGAGAAAATATCATTGTAAATCGTATGAGTTATGAGTTGACATTTGAATCTATTTGAGAAAGATTTTCGTCAAAGATTTGCTAATAGGGATTCACTTACTAGACCGTATGGTCTAACCCTCATTTTGTTTTCACAAATATGCATTTCAGGGTTTCAGCTGAAGATATTATTTGCGGGTAAAAGAAATAATGTATGTCGAGCATGCTATCAATTTTAATATAATCTTCATGATTTTAAAATTGTTTATGTGAAGATTATTAGTGACAATTCTTATTTTTCGATGTTTGGCAAATTGTATAGAAGGAGACCCAATTTGTAGCCCCAAATGTGGTGTCTTAATTGTATAATTTGCAATATTTGTTATTTGAGAGCATGGGTGGTTACAATTGGTATCAGAGCTTGAGTTTAAGGGATTTAGGTATCTAGATTGATACCTAGACTTGAACTAGACAGTTTTATGCATGATAAGATGTCATTATCTAGAACCCGTGGGATATTAAATATAGGGTTGAAAGAAGGACATGTAAGGTAAGTTCATATTACATCAGGCCAACGTAATCATGAATTTACAGGTGCGTGTTAGTACTTGAAAACTTTATTATATTTGGGAATGTGATCAAAGTGTTTTACTTTGTAAATTGTTTGGGGCGAGTTATTCTCGTGAGTCGGTGAGAATGGTTTCCGTCAGTTCGGGTAAAGCAAAATTGTTGCTCAAAATTACTACGGAAAGATGTGGCCATCGGGATTGGTAAATTTTCGGTGAATTCAGAATGTTTATTGGGGTATCTTCAAATTTCTGAAAATTGAATGACTGAAAATACGGAATTTTGTGGGCGATAGTTAAAGTGAAAGAGCTGCCTGATATTTATGGGATTGCCAATTTGAGTTATCGTTGCCTGCTACTGTTATTGCTTCTGTAACATCCTGGTTTTTATCCCAGTTGAAGAAAATGTTGAACCGAGCGATTTAATAAGGAAGAGTTAATTTCAGAGTTTGAGTAGTGGTGCTATGAGATAGTGACATCTGTTACAATAGCACCAATGGTACGGGGAGTATGGTCGTCTCGACTATCATGCCATACGGTTGTGACATCTGTCATAATAGCACCAGTGTCACCTAATGGTTGGTGGTCCCGATAATCGTGTCATGCATTTGAGGCAATGGCACAATGGGTCAAACGAGTCTTCAGTAAAATGCAATCTCGAGTCCTCTTTGTTTTCCACTCTTAAAATCAATGAAATAAGTATTTTGAAGTTATTTATATTGGGTATCATCTACAAGACGAGAAACGATATCAAAACGGGTGAAAAGTAGGAAAAACACCTCGGAACGGTCCATGCTATAGTGCCCGGCGATTAAGACAGTGTCATAATCGCCTATCATAATCGCACAGAATGTACCATGGCTTAGAAATGGTATCAGCTTGATGGTGTTGACACGGGCGATTATGCCATGTCATAATCGCGGACGGCCTCTAGTGGTTAAAATCGGGATTTTCTTCATTTGACGATATTTCTCTCATTTCTTATCCGATTTGGGCGATTCAAAGTGATGTGGTTTCTTCTTTGGTAGCTCTTCAACATGGAAACAACATGGCAGGTGGTTGTTTGATGATTTTGGAGCTCATAGGAGTGGAAGGTATGACCACCTCTCCGAAATCTTAAATCTAGGGTTTGATTTATGGTTTTGACTTAGGGTTTCTTGCAGTGTATTTTAGGTTTGTTTGTGTTATAGATGAAAGTTCTAGTGATGAATGTTGTGGATCTGAATCTCTCTTCAAAGGAAACACAAGTTGTGGAATTAAAACCTAGATTTAGGGTAAGTTTGCATATTTGGTGTAAAAGGATTTATAAATCATGTAAGAGGCTTATACTTGAGTTTTAGACTTTTTGACAAATAAAGTATAAGTGTGAATTGTTTGGTTCATTACCTTTTAAATGAAAATCATTTGGTTGTATTTGCATCTTTAGAGCATTTGATTTAAAAATCGTTGGAAAATGCATGTTACTGCATTATGAGACATTTTGGAAATACATGAATATGATTTCATTGGGAAAATGGTTTGTCTCAATTAATGTTTTGAGTAATTACATAAGTATTGAATTATAAAGCATTTACTCGGTTTTGACTAAAATGAGTCACATGGACATTTGTCCGATTTAAATGACTATATGTCAGATTTGAGAGTTGTATGCAGTTATAGCATTTTTATTTAATTTATTACATCTTTTGGGTGTGTTGGTCATTTATTTGGTGTCGTGTAATGGTAAGACTAGTGTAATGGATCCATAGGCACAATAGTCAGTTTTATTTGGGGATGGGGGAAGTAAGAGATCCTGGATAGGGGTTGAGCTTGTTCAGATTTGGTATCGAAGGTCTTTACCCGCTCGTTACCCGTAAGCCGAAGGTCTTTACCCGCTCGATACTCACTGATTTCTATTAGTGCGATAACGGGCCTCCCCCGTATTTCCCTCAAATGGCGTATCTTTCAAGAGTAAATCACGCGCAAAGGAAAAGAGTTAATGGCGTATCTTTCAAGAGTAAATCCCGCGCAAAAGAAAGGAGTTAATGGTGTATCTTTTAAGAGTAAATCGCGCGCAAAAGAAAGAAGTTAATGGCGTATCTTTCAAGAGTTAATGGTGTATCTTTCAAGAGTAAATCGCACGGAAAAGAAAAGAATAAACGGGAAAGTTTTATGGTCAAATGTTTATTTACCGCTTTCAAGAGTATTGGAATTGGTATCACGTTAAATGAATATTTCTATTTAAAGCTTTCACTTTTAATGTCATTTTGGTCTATAGCTTTTTATCATGGAAATACTGAATTTGGGAAAGATGTTGCTTTTATAATGAAGCTATTTCATTTGAGAACTATATTTTATCAAGCAAATCTTTTGGTTTCAAATCAATTATAAATATGTTATAAACTCTTGAGCTCACTAGGTGTTAAGCCTAACCCTTTTTCTTTGTCGGCATGTGCATCAGGTAATCGTTGGGGTTGGTACCAGCAACACGTGTGGACTTGAATGCTAGGAAGTTACACGATAAAGATTAGGCTATTGGTGACGTTTTCCGCATTCGGAGACAACGACTCTTTTGGGTTTAGTAACACCCGATTGTAATTTTGTGTTAGTATAATACTTGATCAATCTTTTGTAGATGTTTTATAGAACTTGTTATTTGAGGAACCTTAAGTATTGAATTATAGGAAGTGAATTATCCTTCAATTGATGTAATATTGAAAATTTTAAATTAGTCGCTATTTCCAAATTTGAGGGTGTTACAGCTTCTGGTAGCCAAGCTGATTTGTCACTATCTGATATTATTATTCAGAAAGATTGAAATTATGAAATGTTTTCGGTTTAAACAATTTCGACTCTTTCTGGTAATCTGTGGTGATAAAAGAAATGTGATACGTTATAGAGATTAACATAATATTGATACCAGTAAGTGTTGGATTGGGAGGAGAATTATTTGGTGTAGTTATACACAAGTTAGATGGATAGTGCCGATGAAATAATGGGATGTTTTCTTCCATGTGTGTGGGTATTAATAAAGAGGTGTCGTGGGAATATTTTACGACTGACTTTATATATATATATATATATATATATCAGTTTATCTGAATCTGATAGCGTATCGGTTGGAAGAAGAATTTGTGAACTATAAATGGGGTATTTATATAGTTCAAATTTATTTTGGGATTCACGGTAAAGGCCAAGTTTACAGAATTCATCGGGGTAAGTGTGGTTGAAATTTAAAGTTTGATATAAACGTGAAAAGTTGAATCTGAGCGGTTTAAAGCAAACGGGCGAGTATATCAGATGAGTTCGGTAAAGAATGGAGAGACATCGAATGTGGTGACAGGTACACTTTGGTAGATTCAGTATGAATTAAAGTGTTATTTGTGTCTGGTATAGACGATTTATATGTTCTCTCTCACTCTTGGTTATTCGCATGTAAAGCCCAAATCTTTTGGGTTATGCTTTGATATTGAAATGATTAGCGATAATCAGATTATGATTACCGAAATACATGATGACTGATGTATTGGTATGGTGGGTGAGTAGCATTGATTCAAAGTGCTCGCTATTGCTTTGAAAGAATTTGATGGTTTGAACAGATTGGTTGGTAAGAAATCAAGCCAGAACTGGTTTCTGGGAACTTGATCAACTAATTGTAAAGAAGTGATTATGTAACCGGTATGAGAATTTTTGGGTTTTGAGTAAAATCGTTTGGGTTGACTAACGTATCGACGACAGTTACGGTTCTAGTTGATCAAAGGAATTGGGAGCTTACTATACTGTGAGAAGACTGGATTGAAAAGAGGGCCATGGACACAAGAAGAATATGAACTTCTTGTTGGCATTCTCTTCTTAAATTGCCGATTCAAAGGTACAGTCTGGATTTTCGTTTTTGTACCGATCCTTTGTACTGACTAAAATTGGTTTTGAGATTTGATATCTTTTGATGAAGTTATTAAAAGTTTCATTACAAGTTTAAATTTTGAGATTTTACCGATCATGAAATCTTTATTTTCAAGTGTTTGAAACTTGAAAACTTTTTGAGTTAAAGTGAAGTTTTGATAAGAATTTATGGATAAAATGTAAATCCTTTGGGATTAATGTCGAGTAGTCAAATGTTTTGGTTGGAGGTTTGAAATATTTTGGAAATTGAGTTATGATTTCTCATTGTTGAATTCTACAAGAAAGTTTTATAAAGTGTATTCTTATATTTTAACATTATCGATAATGTTGGCGTAAAATTTGATTGAGGATTTTACAAGTTTGATCGTCGAAGTTTTGAGTGAAATCTGATATTTAGAAAGATGTAAAGTATAGTAACTTATTTGTTATTACAGAAGACGATCATGAGTTGGTGTGTTTTGAAAATAGAAAATTTGAAATTCGGATTCCTCGATTTGATGATTTAATCAAAAAATATTAAAGGAAGTTTACCCGTTTAGTGTTTCATTCCTTTGAATAGTAACTTGATGTATGGAAACGTTTGACAAATTTTAGTGTCAAATAGGGTGAGAAATTGATAGTCGATATTTTGAATCGAAAAGAAAAGATTGGAATAGTTGAAGGGTTGGTACCACGAATTGAGTGGTTACAAAATATCTACAAAGAATTGAAAAGGTGTTTGACTACGACTTTGATAGAAAGGTAATAGTGGTAGGCGTGATTTCGGGAATCGTTGATTTCTTGGGGCTGACTTTTTTGTAATGCTTTGGGCTGTTAATTGACGACCATAACGGATATACGGATAGATTTTTGCTAGAAAATGGTCGAGTTTCTTACAAGATCCTCATATGGGAAGGTTATGTGGGTGGTTGTCATTTCCCCGATTGTAGTTCTTCTAACGTGGGGATGTTGGCTAATTCTGATACTTGGTCGAGATATTATTGGTTTGGCTTATTCATGGGTGGAACATCTCTTATTCTGGCTATTGTACCATTCGGTACGTGTGAATTGTGTACAGTTTATGTCACAGTTGGTTCAACTGCTCCACAACAGTTTGGGTGTTGGTTTGAAAGTATCATGAGTCTGCTTATTCTGACTAAAGTAAAGTTGGTTCAGTTATATGTTTATTTGAACCACCAGATTTAAAAGACTTATATTCTAAGTTATTGAGAAAGGTATTAGACCTTGGGTTTCTTTATATCTTGGGTCATTTCTTGTCTGCTCTATATTGCATGATTTAACACCTAGGTGTGGAAAGAGTTTGTGGAATATGACATCAGTTGTAGTGAAAATTTGATGGGAATATGGGGGTATATTTACACGAGCTTGAACTTCTTCAAAGTTGTGTTTGATCTTCTTATTGTTGACACAACTCGTGTCTTCATATGCTTTGAAGTGCACTATTGGTATCTTGTGCAGTTATAAAGTTATGCAGTTATAGAGTTAAAGTTATGCAGTTATATCGTTATGAGTTTAAAGTAATACCAACAGTATTATTATTATATTATGAATGACTCCCATAAGTTGTGACGGACTTATGATCAGTTACTGATGGTTGGAAACTGTCAGATCAGTGAATAGTTAAAGATGGTTCAAAATTGACAGAAAGGTTACAGTGATAATACTATGGACCGATAGTGTTTCCGGTTGAGGACATTATAATGTTGAAAATATTGTCGTGGAAACAAGATTATTCGTTGTGGGTAACCACTGAAATCTGTATCAGCGGTATATCGAAATCTTTGTGATCAGCGATCGGACGGAGTTGGTAATCTACCGGTTGGATCGTTCAAAATGTTAAGGGGTATTCTCAATCTTTTCTGTGTGGGGTCTGAAATGAGATTGAAATACCCTGGTTTGTTCAAGTGGTTGAATTCCGGGACGGAATTCCTTGAAAGAGGAGATATTGTAATAACCATTATTACAAATTTGAAATGAAATGGGGTAGTTTTCTGATTTATGTGATGTTAAGGAGTAAGAACTTAGATGGTTAACCTCCATATTATCCAATCCAAACATGCATATGGTTGCATGCGTGTTTCATGTTTGGTTTTCTTGGTTGCACGTGGATGAGGGTTTTAAACCTATGCATCGCCTCACACTTCACTTTATGCATAGTTATGCAGTTTCTTTAGTAAAACCTTATTTCTCTTTAGTGTTAAAGTGAGTTTGAAAGTGAGTTAGAGCTTTGGTCTCTGTAGTTAATACGAAGTTGAAAGAAAGAGAAGATTTTGAGATAAGGTTTGGATTAATATATATATATATATATATATATATATATGGCGTACATATATATTACGGTAAAGTTAGGCTTATTTGTTTGGATTATAACCCGTAATTATATGGTTCAGATTACGTGTTCCATATTCGAGTTTGTTACCCGCTAGAAGTTTACCTGTCTATTTGGGACCGAGGTGAGTTTTTATAAATGATTTTTATAAACTGAAATGCATATGTTATTGAAAGGTGTTTATTTCGATAATATGTCGAATTGAAGTAACTGGACTATTATCGTTATATGAGTTACATAATTTAATTAGGAGTTGTTGGGAAAAATAACACATATGGATTTTATTTGAGAAATTGTTATTAAATATTTTCCACGTAAAAGAATGTGTTATTTGATGAAGTATGGGTGTTTTACAAAGCTTTTGTAAAATAGGAGTTTTTCCGTAACACGTGATTTATTTTATATAAATGAGATTATGTGACATTAATTGTTAGTATTTTGTGAAACTAACAAGTCAAGAGGTAGACCGAGACTTAGTGAGTTGAGAGAAAAGATACGGAGCGGCGTGAATCCGCGATGAGTGGACGGAGAAATCGTATAAATGATTGTGGGTGGTATAATCGATATATTATGCTATTTCGGATAGCGTGAACTGAACCATGAGCACGTGACAATGTGCCATGGTTTGGAAAGGATAATGACCCTGGTAAGAGTAATACCGGTTGAGAGTAGTGAGAAGAGGTGTTGCCTCGAACCCTGTTTTATGATGAAAGAAAGTTTATCGGATCAGTATGATCCGAGGATCTGAGTTATCGAACCCTTTAAATGCAGAAAATGGTTTATCGGATCCCTATAACTCGAGAAAAGACTTTATCGAATCTTTATAAAAAGAGAAGTGGTTTTATCGGCTCATTATGACCCGAGGAACGAGGTTGTCGGATCAATATGATCCGATGAATAAGTTGACGGATCTATATAACCCGAGGAATGAGGTTGTCGGCTCTATAGGACTCGAGGAACAAGTTTATCGGATCTATATGATCCGAGCTTCTTGTTCATCGGACCTATATGATTTGATTACTTTGGATATCAGACCCTTTGATCCGATAACTTATGTTGTCGGGCTTGGTAGATGTTATAAAATCATTTGTTATGAAAAGTTTTAAGTTTTGACAGAAAGGGGTTTTTAAGAAAGGTAAGAAATGTTTGGTACGTTGGATTTGAGAAAATATCATTGTAAATGGTATGAGTTATGACTTGACTTTTATATCTATTTGAAAAAGGTTTTAGTCAAAGATTTGCTAACATGGATTCACTCACTAGACCGTATAGTCTAACCCTCATTTTGTTTTCACAAATATGCATTTTATCAGCTGAAGATATTATTTGCGGGTAAAAGAAATGATGTACGTCGAGCATGCTATCAAGTTTAATATAATCTTCATGATTTTAAAATCGTTTATGTGAAGATTATTAGCGAAAATTCTTATTTGTCGTTGTTTGGAAAATTGTATATAAGGAGACCCAATTTGTATCCCCAAATATGATGTCTTAATTGTATAGCAATATTTGTTATTTGAGAACACGGATGGTTACACTTAATCGCTCTACTTCTTACTAGTTCACTGCTTACTTTCTAACTCAACGTGTTCACCATAACATCTTCCTTTTCGAGGTGACATAAAAATGTCGTAGGCATAGTCCTGACAACTCCATCCGTGGTTGTTATCTTATATTTATGTCTTACTAGTCCAACATATACTTTTTTATTACATAGCATTGTCAAAGACATCATTCTGTACAAGTTGTGAACATTTGTAAAACAAACACCATTACCGACAATTCTAAGTGATGTCATGGATATTGATTGGTTTTTGAATTAACAAATTAAATATACCAAAAAACGTACATTCTCTTCTCTTCTCGTTAACTTGACACTTATGTAGATATATATATTTTTATTAGTTTTTTAATCGAGTATTGATGTGATCATGTACACAAACACAAAATAATAAAGTGTTTTATGTGTGATCAAATGTTGAACCGATTATATGAGAAACAAATACATGTTAATCACCATATTAAATTCTAGCCATAGATGAAAAAAAATCATAGGAAATAGTACATGATGCACTGATTCTTAAAGATCTCACGATTCAGAGAGTTCTTAGAAGAATGTCCCCCGAAAACCTCAAAAAAATAAACTTAATAAACACCCTGGGAGCCCTCCATCTGGATGGTATGCCCAAATGCACACTGATAATTTGTAACATGCATTTGTGCAAAGAAAAAAAACCCAGCTTGAATAGCTTCTATGCACAAATGCATACCGTCCAGACAAAGGACTCCTAGGGTGTTCTTCAGTTTTCTATGCACAAATGCATACCAAGATGAGATGCATCGAGATGCACCAGATCAATCCCCGTATGAAGCGCAATTTATAGGTTGGTTTGAGATTAAGAGTGATTGTTGGTCCCTAACAATCACTGATTGCTTGTTTGGTTAATTCTTGTTTCAGAGAGTCCACTGATTGCTTGAGAGCCTCATGGGAGGTGGAGAGCACCGATATTGCAAAATTAACAGAAGAGTTGTTTCGGCTAACACCTTCGCTAATAGTAGAAACATCCAGATGCAAGAGATCCAAACATGTCACCATAGATGGATTGGTGATGGATAATTCTTCGGCGGTTTCCGTGAGGATGGCAAATAAATGATCTGTAGCATTGATCAAAGCATCCATCTTTTCTTGTGTCTCCATTTGCCGAACAACACCATCTTCCAGTAATTGGACTAGATGTCCGATACCTGCTGCAAATGAGTCAAAGGCATGTAACAGAGTTTCAGCATCCGAAGTGGGAGGAGGTTGAGCTTGCTAAACCCAATCATTATTTTTAGGAGGCGATGGTGATGGTGAGGAGGATGATGAATATACCACCAAAGGAGATGGTTGCTTTAGGGGGGGGGTGGATTTTGGGGAGTCTAAAACAATTGGTGATGACTTCGGAGTCGCCGAAGCCGATGGGGGGGACTTCGGGGTTTCCGAAGTTTGGAGAGGTGGGGGGGAGACATTTGTAGAGATATGTCTTTGAAGAGGGGATGCCTCTATTTGCGTCTCTTGAACTATACTTTGAATGGATATTGGGTTAGTATCCATCCATTGTGTAGTGTCAGAGTATAGAAAATCGGTAAAGTGAGTGGCTCCTTCGAATACACCTGGTTTTGATGTATCTACATTTGGAGTTGGGATACTGAGGTGTAGAAATTCTGGAGGAGGAGGAGAGGGACTTGGGATCGAGGAGAGATCCGAGTCCTTTTCATCAATTAGGGAAAAGTTAGGAGAGGATCTGGTTCCGATCCCTAAATAGTCAACCATGTCCTTTGGAGAGGGCATGGAGGAGGTCGGTGGGGGTTGTAGCAGATTCCCTAGGTCCAGTAGGGACAATTTCAACACTTACCGATTGTTTGGAATCGGTGAGTGGCTGTGAGTTTTTGACCCTTGAGGCTTCCTTAGGTTTCTTTAAGGAAACCTTAGGGAGTTTTTTGAGCTCCTCCACTTCTCGGAAGGTTTGGAGGCCAAGGTGGAAACCGAAGGTTCTTTCGGTTTCGAGGACTTGAAAGTGGGTGCAGAGGTTGATGTGCCCGATGGTTTAGACCTTTTCCTGGATTTGGGCACATCAATGGCTCGGGTAGATGGAATTGGTGCCTGAATAGCAACCTGAGGTCCCCAAATGGGTTCCTCAGTTGCACCCCAAACAAGGGTAGCATTTCTAGCAAAAGTGATCATACCTTGCTTTAGTGGGTTATCGGTGGCCAGAGGTCCCCCATAAGCACTTGCTTGCCGATTTGGTGAGTTTGAAGGTTATATTCAATCTCACCATTTACCTTAAGCTTATCCTCTAACTTATGTCGGGTGATTAGAGAGAAGAAATGTTGAAAAGGTACCTAGTTTCGGCGAACCAGAGTGAAGGAGTAGACAATATCTTTGAAGAAGTAGGTCGCATAGTCTAACTTCCTCTGGAAGATCAAAGCATATGCTAACTCAGTAAGGTATGAAGGGGGATTGATCAAAACCACCAGTCTTCTTGCTTAGACAGTGGATTATATGGGAGAAGAAGAAACTCCACACATTTCCCATGTTCTTCTTTAGCAGTGTTCCAGAACCCTTGGACTTTGTCTTCGACTTTGTGTCTTGTAGGTAGTTTAGTGTAGAAACTACCTGTTCATGCTCATTTCCAAGAGGAAATGCATCATAGGGGGTATAGGTGGGAAGATGAAGAATGTCACGAAGGTCTTCAATGTTGAAAATGACATCTGGTTCATCTTCAGAAAGAACAGATGTAGAGATCTGTTTGGTAGATTCATCATAGGAGCATGTTAACCAGAAGTTTCCCAAGAGAAACTTACTCATTCTTGGTTTGGCAGTAAGAGCATATTGAAGAGGAGATCGTTGAAGAAACCATGAAACTTCATTGTATTCAGGGTGATCTGGATCGATGGCAAGATGAGCAATGTGATTGCAAGCAAGGAATGATAGTGAATCACGAGTGAGGGGTTGAGTTTCTGAAGCCTTTGGAGACTTGGAAGGAGTGGATCCGGATGCCATTTTTGGGAGAAATAAAAGTTGTAGGTTGAGGGTTTTTGTTCGATAGAGAGAAAAAGTGAGGAAGATGATGAAACGGTAAAAAGAAAATGGGGGAAACAGTTATGGTATAAAAAGGGTGTGAAATGAAAAGGAAATTAAAAAGTAATGATGGGTTTTGATGATTGAAAGGTCAGAAGTCGAAGGGTTTTCAGAGGTAAGGCCGCGCATGTTCTAACACACATGACGTGTCATACGTCATGTTGGATAAGCACAAAGAAGTCTAGGATACCAAGATTGGAAAACAAAGGGTTAGACAAAATTGGTGACTTGCCGAGTATCTAAGAGGGGTACTCGCCGAGTGTAGGAGAGGGGTATCACTTGAGAAGCTTAACAAAGAAATAGAATACTCGTCGAGTATCTAAGAGAGGGGTACTCACCGAGTGTAAGGTGTGGAGTATTTGGAACTCGCGGAGCTTTAAGAGATTATTGGGGACTCGCCGAGCTTCGACAATTCAGAGACTTGATGAACTTCAGATACTATAATTTGGATACTCCAGTATCCAATATGTATATATATACATTTTTTTATATTCTAAACATAACATACCTAGTTGGCCGATTAGGAAGTTGAATCTGGCTTCATCAAGAGGCTTTGTAAAGAGATGGGTCAATTGATAGTCAGTTGGAATAAAATGAAGTTCCACATCACGTTTAGAGAGATGGTCTCTTATAAATGGATATCCAATATCGATATGCTTTGACCTAGAGTGGAGAACATAATTATTTGCAATAACTATTGCACTTGAGTTATCACACAGTATTGGGATTTTTGAGAAAACCTGATTGTAATCACAAAGTTAATTTTTCTTCCACAATATTTGAGCATAGCAACTTCCAGCTGCAACATATTCGGCTTCAACAGTGGAGGTTGATACTTAGTGTTGCTTCTTTCTTGACCAACTAACAAGCTTTCCTCCAAGAAGTTGGCAACTCTCAGTTGTGCTTTTTCGGTCTATCTTGAAACCTGCAAAATCCGAATACCCGATGAGATCGAAACCTGAGTCTTTGGGATATCAAAGACCTAGATTCATGGTACCTTTGAGATACCGAAAATTCGTTTAACCGCAACCAAGGGAGATTCCTGGGGGATTGGCTTGATAATGAGCACACAAACGAGTAGCAAACCTAATGTCTGGGCTACTAGCAGTAAGATAAATAAGAGAACCTATCATACCTCGATAGTTGGTAGCATTGACTGATACACCATCAGGTTCAGAACGAAATTTAAGAGGAGGAGCCATATGAGTTTTCATTGCAGTACAAGTGTCAAACTGAAGCTTTTTCAGAAGGTCTTTAATATATTTACCTTGATTTAAAAAAATGCCTTCTTGAGTTTGTTTAACTTGTAAGCCAAGAAAGAAACTGAGCTCACCCATCATGCTCATCTCATATTTACTTTTCATGAGATCTAGAGCTAAACTCATCACACATAGATTCATCGGTGGCACCAAAAATAATATCATCTACATAGATTTGAACAAGAATGATATTACCTTTAGATTTTCTGAAAAAGAGAGTGTTGTCAACTTTTCCTCAGATACACTCATTTTCCAAAGAAAATCTGAGAGAGTATCATACCAGGCATGAGGAGCTTGCTTCAGTCCATACAGGGCTTTGTCTAGCCGATATACATGGTAGGGATGAATTGGATCTTCAAACCCAGGAGGTTGTTTCACATAGACTTCTTCGGCTAGCTCTCCATTCAGAAAGGCACTATTTACATCCATTTTAAATACCCAAAAATTCTTGTAAGCAACATGAGCAAGAAATATTCGGATGACTTCCAAACGAGCAACATGAGCAAAGCTTTCATCATAATCAATTCCTTGTTCTTGACGATATCCTTGAGCAACCAACCTTGCCTTGTTGCGAATGACAGTACCTTTCTCATCCATCTTTTTTCTGAACACCCACTTGGTTGTGAGAAGGACGGGGAACCAATCTCCAGACTTTATTTCTCTCAGACTGAGAGAGTTCTTGTTGCATGGCTGATACCCAGCTAGGATCGGCTAGAGCTTCTTCAATCTGTTTGGGTTCAATGATGGATAGGAAATTCACATAGAGACAAAGGTTGCCAATTCTTCTTCTGGTTTGTACCCCAGCTTGTTGGTTGCCGATTATTTGATCAATTGGATGATCCTTGGTCCATTTTAAGGTTGGAGGCATAGGAGGAGGAATAGATGGGTTTTCAGAAGATGAAAGGAGATCGGCTGAAGATGACATAGAATTCAAGGGATGAGGATTTCTTCTAAAGGAATAATTTCAGAAGATGATAGAGTGTGGACAGGTTTAGAAGACAGGGTAGTGCTTTGAGGAGAGGAAGAAGGGTTTAGAGATGGAGCATCACCATTTTCAGGAGAGGGACAATTGTTGGATGGTAAAGTAGCAAATGAGGTTGATTGTGGCATATCTCCTATACATGAATCTATTCACCGATTTAATTCTTCTTCATTACTTGAAAGAGATGAAGTTTGAAAATCATCAAATTTGACATGCATTGACTCATCAATACACTGTGTTCGGAGGTTGAAGATTCTGTATGCCTTGGATGCTAAGGAATATCCCATGAATATTCCTTCATTAGCTTTGGGATCAAAATTTTCAAGATTTTCCCTATCATTTAGCACATAGAAAAAACACAACCAAATACACGTAGAAAGTCAACTTTTGGTTTTCGGCCATGAAAGACTTCATAGGCTATTTTGTTATGCCTTTTGATAATAAGGGATCTATTTTGGGTATACCATGCAGTGTTAATAGCCTCTGCCCAAAAATAGGTTGGAAGATATGATTCATTCAACATAGATCGAGCAGCTTCACACAGAGTCCGATTCTTTCTTTCAACGGCATCTTTTTGTTGAGGAGTACGAACAGATGAGAAATTTTGGGAAATTCCTTTGTTGTTGAAAAAGTCTTCTAGAACACTGTTTCTGAATTCAGTGTCATTGTCACTTCGAACATATCTGACAAGTTGCCTATTAAGAGTTTCAGACCTTTTGATGAAACGAATAATTTCTTTAGTAGAATCACTTTTATACTTGAGAAAGAGAACCCAAGTATAACGAGTGAACTCATCTACTATTACCAGCATGTATCTTTTGCCACCAAGACGTGGAGCGTTGACTGGTCCACATAGATCCATGTGAAGCATTTGAAGAGGCTGAGAGATGAAAGAACATTGTTTGGTTTTTAAGGAAGATTTGGTGAGCTTTCCTCTTTCACAAGATCCACAAATTTTTTCTTTAACAAATGACATTTTTGGCATTCCAATGATCAGATCTTTGTTAGAGAGCTTGTTTAAGGTTTTGAAGTTTAGATAAGAGAGACGTTTGTGCCACAACCAACTTTGTCTGGCCATTTCTTTCAAAAAGAAGACACATAGCTTCACCAGTGGCACTTTCTTCCATGTTCATTATGTAAACATCATTCTTTAAGGTACCAGCAAGTACCACAATCTTCTGTGTATCAAGAACCAAGCAAATACATAGTTGAAAAGTGACTATGTATCCCAGATCACATAGTTGACTAATGCTTAAGAGGTTATACATTAGTCCTTCAACATAGGCAACTCTTGAAAAAGTTATGGTTCCATTGGTTATGGTACCATATCCTCTTGTGATTCCTTTGCCATGTCCACCGAAAGTTATTACTGGTCCCTTTTCTTTTGAGTAATTTGATAGAAGTGATTTGTTCCCTGTCATGTGCCTTGAGCATCCACCATCCATATACCATATATGGTCTTTATTTGGAACCTGCAATCATGAATAAATCAGTTTCTTGGTACCCATTTTGTAGTGGGTCCTTTGGGGTTAGAGGAATTTTCCTTTTTGTTCTTTCGAACAATGTAGTCATTCGGACAGTCTTTTGCAAGGTGGAAAGTATTACCACAATTATAACATTTTCTATACACAAAGACTTTCTTAGAACTAGAGGAGCCGAAATCTTGCCTGGATGGGTTCGGCTGGGGAGAAACACCGATCTCAAGTCTTGGACCAAGAATTCCCTTTTCAGAAGAGGGAACAAAAGACGAGGAAAAAACAGGAGTCTTGTTTCTCTTTAAGTTTACAGCCCTTGGAATAAAGTCTGTAGTTTGATTTTGAGATTTCGGCTGAGTGGACTTTCTTTTGGAAGGAAGATTTTAGGAAACAGGAAATTTCCTTTTATCAGCCAATGAAGACTTCTTTGAAGATTTGGAAATGGAAGACTTAAACTCTTCGAGATTTAAGGAACTGAGAAGATTATGAATGAGTTTGGCTAACTCATTGGAGTCCTGACCTTCGATTTTGGCTACTTCAGAAGACATAGATTCTTTGGCTTTCACAAAGGTACCAAATTTTAGAATTTCCATAAGATCAAGAGAATGAACTGAGGTGGAATCATCAAACTTATAGTCCAGGAAGTCTGAAGAAGAGGATAAGTATCCAGCAGGGTAAGTTTGAGAAGCTGAAGGTTCAGGATCATTCTTTCCAAAACCTTGACCTGTTTTGCTATCACAAGACATTTGATTTTGAATAATCTTTTCAAGATTTCTTGAAGAGTTTGTCCATTTGAAAAGGACTTCTTGTTATTTTTGAAGTTTGTTAGAAATCTTGTTTTTCTCTTTAGAAAGGCTATCATTTGTTAGAAGTTTGTTAGAAATCTTGTATCATTTAGGTTCAGGATCAACTTTTTTCTTTGATTCTTTCAAGTTACAAAAATCAACAATTAAAGAGTCAAAAGCATCTATCTTTTGATCATAAGAGAAGAAGGGATGCACCTGAGATTGTGTTGAGGAAGATTCTTTTGTGGAGACCAAGGTTGTAAAGTATGTTGATCTCTCCATTTCTTCTATTTCATCAATCTTTGCCATCATACACTTAGTGACAAAATTAATTTCACTTTTAGAGGTCGACTCATCTTCCCAGTTATGGATTTCGGCAACAAGAGTCTTTCATTTGACTTGATTTCTTTTTTTCTCTCTTCTATATTTGGCCTTGTATTTCTTATACCCGGCCAGCTCTTTAGTTTGAGAAGAAACACAACTTTTCTTAGGAGATCGGCTACTCCTCTCGTCAGACTTTCTAGAAACCGATTTTGAGGAGTTATTGCCAGAAGAAATAGATTTGAATTGAATTTAGAAGGAGTTTTAGAAGAAGGGGCATCCATTACAGATATGGTTTATTAGATTAAACCAATATGCTCTGATACCACTTGTTGGTCCCTAAAAAGGTAATGGCAAATAAGTAAAGAATTTGCAGAGGGGGGGGGGGGAGTTTAATACAAATACACAGAGTTTTTCACTTTTTAAATTCTTTAATATTAAATATCAAGAATTACACATAGAAAGAAGATTGTTGCGGAAGAACAGATTAAATATATTCTAGCAATCTAAAAACACTTAGTAATCACTTAGTAAACAGGAATATAACTAAACACAAAGAAAGCAATTTAAAACTGTTTCTCAGGGCTGAATCAAGCTAACCACTTAGAAGATATCTTGTTGAAAACCGTAATTTGCATGGAAGCTCCTCTCCTCCTTTTATAGTGCCCATGCATTAAATGCATGGGGACACCTGTCACAATATCATTTGCTTGCAGTATATTCAATGGACAAAAGATGGTACCATTCCTTATAAAACTAGAAAAAAATTGGTGCCATTCCTCATAGTACTACAAAGAACAGGCCACTGTTCATCTTTTCTTCATATCTTCAGTTGCCATATCAAGCTTTTTTGCAAATAAGACAAACAACCATTTTCTGAACTTTAAGGAGAATGTTTGAATTTAAGGCTTGATGCACACGTTCTTTTATTTATTGTGAACTAAGAAGTATCTTCATAAATGTCATCCGAAAATACCAGATAAGGCCACTAGCCGAATATATCAAAGGATATATCCGCCAGTGCCATGTATCGGCTACAAGCCGATTTCGGTTTTTACTTTTGGTGACCATTTGCTTCAGATTCGGCTCAAGTCTGGATTAAAGTCGGTGACCATATCTTCATTTCCATAATATTGATATGTTTCCTTTGTATCAGCTAGTCTTTGATTCGCTGAACTTGTTGATATGGTCACATGCTTCGGATTCGGCTCCACATGCTTCGGATTCGGCTCAAGCCAGACTTCTTCAAAGAACCTAAAATACAAGATATATAATCTAAGGAAGAAATTGTGGGGTCATCACCAAATCATCGGTGACCCAATAGTGATCAAGGGTCTAGATCCCTTCTTACGCTTCTCACTATAACTCAACTTCTCACACGATCTTACGCCTACACACACACACAGACACACACACACACACACACACACACATATATATATATAATAGAGAAAGTTTACTTTCAAAACCACGTTATTTGTACAAATCATACACACCATTATATTAGGAAATAATTGAGATATTTATGGATAATTATCATGATTTATTAATTATGGTTGAGATAAATATGGAAGATGATAAAGTTCATTCATTCTGATCATGACTTTGATTATAGATACAAGATCAAATTAGATATTCCTTAGAATAAATTGACGGATGAGATTAATTTGTAAAGTTTGTACAAATAGTGGTGGTTTGCATTTGATCGCTCATCTATTTCTTCTCTCACTCTCTCTCTCTCTGTCTCTCTTATATATATATATATAGGGAGGTTCAAGGGAAAACACTAAAAAAAGAGAACACTGAATAAGACCCTGGATCCCTCCATCCGGACGGTATGCACTAATGCATACAAGCGTTTTTTTCTATGCACCAATGCTTCTATAATTATACAAGCATTAATACATATGCACAAATGCATGTTACAAATTATCGGTATGTATTAGTGCATACGGTCCAGATGAAGGGTTTCCTAGGTGTTCTTCAGTTTTTTTTTGCGTTTTCCCTTGAACCTGACCCTGTATATATTTATTTATATATATATATATATATATATATATAGGGAGACAGAGAGAGAGAGAGATAGAGAGAGAGGGGCTGGTTCAAATACAAAACAGTTGAAGGGTACAATCTATACAAAGTAGTTCAAATCAATATAAAAACATATTTTTTCATAAGTTTTTTTCATTAAATGTTATGATTTAAGATATTATTGCACATATGTTTGTTTCACATTGTGAAAAAATTACATGCGAAACTTTTACATTATAAAATAAATATATGTGAAGCTTTTTCATAAAAAAATATATGAGAAATTTTTAACTTATTAAAACAAATACATGTGAAACTTTTATATTATGAAACAAACATATGTGTAATAATATCTTAAACATTAGCATTTGATGAAAAAATAATGATTTTTTTTATTTTTTTTGTTGATTTGAACCAGTTTATATAGTTTGTACCATTCAACTGGTTTGTATATGAAACCATGTTGTTTTTTGTATTTGCTTTCATATCTGGTTCATGAATGAATCTGGATTTTGTTTTGGTTTTATGAATGGAATTAGGTTTTGTGTATTTAATTTTATGTCTGGTTTCATAAATAAAATTGGTATTTGTACTGATAAAACTAAAGCAATTACAAAAACCGGGAAAAGATATTCCAAAAAAGTATGAATGGAAAATAAGTTTTCAAATTGTTACCAAAAATATCGTATGCTAATAATTAAAACCTAAAAAATATATATCTATACTATATTATAAAACATTTACAAAAAAACTCTTAAAAACAACTTTATAACCATTATGTACTATCTATTAAAGTTTAATTACTTAATTTACAAGTTATTGATGTATTAATACAAGTACTTGAAGCACAAAGTCTCATTCCTAATCTGTAATTTGATAATTATGTTAATTTTTTCACCTCTTTCCTAATCTGTAATTTGATAATTATGTTAATGTTTTCACCTCTTTCCTAATCTGTAATTTGATAATTATGTTAATTCTTTCACCTCTTGATTCCTCCATAGCGTGTGCTTATTCCCCGTTCTCCAGGTTTGAATCTCTTTCTTTTAAACGATTTTTTCTTCAATGTTTTCAGTCAGTGATGGGTCAAACAGATATACGTACTCTTTAAGCCAAAAGTATTGAAAATCGACTACAAATCAACTCAAAGATGGCGTTATTTGGATCAATTTTATATTGTTTGTTCTAAATTGGTTTGCTGTTTAATAGGCATACGTTTTTATTGACGATTTCAGCATAGTTCGATGATCGAAACCAGCATGCTAGACTCTCTTCTGTACGTTTGTATTAATCGATTGCTACATGCTTGCAATGTTTTTGGGTATTTGCTTTGGGTGGGATAAGCCTATGGTGTAATATGTTTAATGTCACTGGTGTATTCTGTTTAATGCCATTTTGGCACCTATTTTAATAAGAAGATTATTGCTGCTTAAAAAAATAGATACTACATGGTATTGTCTACCTACCTTCATCCATATGTTTGTAGGTTGATTTCGTTTAATATGAATACCCAATTTAGAAAAAGTCATATTTGATAGGCCTGGAGTAGAAATGCGACGGACTTCTTGGCAAGATAGATTTCTTGGCACCAATTGTCCTATTCATGTGATGGAATTGGACTTATTAGTTTAAAGTCAAGGATCAGATAGGATTCTTTGTTTCAAAATGGTAGGTATCGATTTTTCTCGCTTTATATATGTTTGTTGATTTTTAGACAACCTATTAGTTTTTTGAATTTCCATTGTGGATATTTTAATCGAGTTCAAGCTTTCAGAACCGCTGCATTGCACGGGTATGCTTCTAGTATTAATAAATATGTAAAAGAGCGGATTAGTTTTCCAATAAGTAAAATAAAAAGTAAAAAATAATTGTTACCAAAATCATCGCTCATCCATTTGATCATTTCATCCGTATATGAAAGTGAGTGGTTCCGGTAGATTTACAAAGTTTGTTAAAATGGAGTGGTTTATAAAACAAACCATCTCTATAAAAAGAGACCCATCAACACACTTATAAGGTATTTGTTAAAATTAAAGATATTAAACCGTAATTAATAAAAATAAAAGAAATGTTTGAACTTATATTATGTAATGAGTGAATTATTTTAGAAGCTTAAATATTTATTTCAATATCATTCCAAAAGGAATGAAAATTCATTTCAATTTTATTTTTTATCATTTTCAATTTCATTCTCGTTCTTAATTATCTGAATGAATTAAAAGACTCCTTAAAAGAACTTTGTAGTTGTAATTGGCAGATGGTGATTGACAGGGAATTGAGGTGAAATGTAAACTTGGGCCATCATATTATTTACATCTTTCAGGATTTACGGGTTTGGTTCCCCACACAAATGTGTCGGCACCACCATGCGTTGCAAAATTTATGCCATTAATTCATATATTAAAATTAAAAGATCAAACTAAAAAGCTCAAATAAACAATTAACTTTTAACTATTTTATGTGTCAGATTCTTATTTGATATTATAATATTAGAGTATAACTACCTTTTAAAAATTACGATTTTCGTGCTTGTATTTTTAAATCATGTTTTCATCTCTAAAAAGGTTTTTTTTTTTTTAATAATATACTTTTATATGTGATTTTTCAAAGCAGATCTTCTAAAACTTGGATTATTAAAATAAAAATTAAATCAAAGTTAGGAGTTGTTAATTAACTCTTATCAGGTAAATGTTTGTTGGGTGACACTTACTTTATTGGTAAACATGACAATAACCGATAATCTTACTCGATAAGGAGTATAACAAGGATCATAAATCTTACCCGATAAGTGTTTATCGAGTAAAAGAGTTTGACCACAGTCCATTTGTTACCTGGCGATAAGAGAGGATGATAACTTTTAACGGTAAATTTACACGAATGAGTATTTAGTAAACGACCCATTTAGGTACCATTTATTGAAATTTACTCATAACTAATCTTTTCGTTCCTTATAAAGAATTTATTGTTTTTGTAATTTGAATATCAGTTATAATTTCATGTGTTGCCATTTTCCCCCTTTATTCAAAACAGTTTTCTTTTCTATTTTTAAAATGTTGAAATGCAACTTTTTTGACATTAATAATGCAAATTATTCTTGTGCTTTATAACAAAGGGGCATAAAAAGCGAGCAATATATGATTCAGTTTTGTGTGTTTAATATATATAATGCACCTTGGGCTTAACTTTCACTAACAAGTGGCAGGAGGTTGTGGTTTAACTTTAAAAACTATTAGATTTATTATGTGCATGTATGATGTAGTGGAATATAAAATTTCGTTGTAAATAATATTCCTTTTATCAAAAGAAAATTTAAAAATTTATGTTTGAACAAAATTACATTCTCTAGGTAATTTGAAATCTTAGTTTCAAAAATTCCAAAAAAATGCGTCGGTATTAGATTCAAATTAAAGATTATAATTTTTTTTGGTTTTTTTATGATTTATTTACTTCAAATGTTTAATATAATCTAAAGAATAAATTCCGGTTTTCATCCCTTGCATTTATCCATTTTTTCGGTTCCCATTCCTACACTTGGTTTAATCAGGTTTCACCTCTTGTGCTGGTCTATCTCAAACGAATTTCTTCCCTTCATCTAACGAGCATTATGACTTGTTTAGTTAAATGAGAAGTATTTTGGTCATTTTATTATTTTCTTCAATTTTATATGAAGAAATTATATAGTTCAATATCATGAGTAAATTACTTTTTTGTTCTTGTAGTTTGCAAAAAAAATGTTATATTCGTCCTTGTTGTTTCGAAATTACGGTTTTTGTCCATATGGTGTGTAATTCATTGTTATTTTAACTTTGTTAAATCTTAATTAACCGTTATATATATATATATATATGTACACACACAGAGAGAGAGGAATGATCATGCGAGAAGTTAAACATTTTGCAAGAACTCGAGAAGTTTCAATATTATATATGATTACAGTCCTATGAATGTGTTTAATCGTATATGATTAAGCTTGTGTATCGTGCGTGTAATTATATACGATATTGAAACTTCTCACATTAATTCTTGCAAAAAATTTAGCTTCTCGTTTGAACATGTCCTATATATATTCTGGTTAAATGCCCGTGCAAAGCAACTGTGAAAAATTTTCTTAAGAACGAGGAATCAAGTCAGAGAAATATCTTATAAATTTGTCGTTGTCAACTAGAGAAGTATCTTTCTCATAAATTTGTCTTTGTTAACTCGAAGAACTTTATTCTTGCTTTTTTCATGTTTTCGAACCTAAAACACAAAACATAATTAATTGAGATGAATTACAAATTTATAACTTTCTTACTCAAAATTCATGACATGAAACTTCTCCAAATACGTGTTTCTAATGAAATACAAAAACATTGCAACCGAAATCAAAAGCCAACGATTGGTCTTAACAACCCTCTCAAGCTGATCCTTCTTAATAGCATGCTTGCACAAGGAACAAATAAATGACTATCATAAAGAGTGATTGGAACACAATTATTCCAATAATTACATATCCGATTTGAGCTGTGGACGAATATGCAAGCATACGTTTCATGCTTGTTTGAGTAATAGCAATGAGATTCACCAATATCTCGACCCTTTGCCTTAGGATTAGTCAGTTCTATTTCTCGATGGGGGCAGGGAAGGGATATAACATTGTAAACCCAAATAAATGAATTTTTAATAACACCGTAACTTCATAAGTGTCACGGACATATTTAATGTCACAAGATAAAAACTCAGGGGTTGTTTGATCCTGCCTAGAGAATTAAAATGAAAGGAATTGAAAATGGGATTGAATTTTCATTTCCGTCAATTTAACTTTGAATGAAAATTTGGACTTATAGGAAAGTGAAGTAATTATATTATAAATAATCAAATAGTTTCTTTTATTTTCATTCTTATTAATTATAAACAATACAAATTCACCCACAAAAAAATATCCAGGGAAATTTCCGTGGGTGGTTACCACGGATCACCAGGAAATACTAATGGTTTCGACGAAATCCGATATTTTCAAGAAAATACCAACGGATTACCCAAGAATTTCTTGGGTAATCTGTCATTGATTTGATTTACCTACCAACAATTTAGACACCAACTTTTGTGACGGTTTTGTAATGGATTACCCTTTAGCAACGAATTTCCTAAGGAAATGTCCGTAGGTGAAAGCCTAACATTTTAGTAGTTACATAATACCTCTAACTAAAAACCCTCTTATTTTTTTTCTCAATCCATCTACAAGAGATAGAAAATATATAATATACTTTATCTATTTGAAGAACCTTTGGGCCTTGGCAGTCAGAATAGGGAAAAAAATCATTTGCTAATTATCAAATTATCTATCGAGCCGTGAAGAAGATTCAACAAAAGACAGAAACAAGTTCACTATCTGTTTTACGTCAAACAATACATGAAGTAACTTCAGTATAGCAGTAAAAGCAAGATGTGTATGTGGATCGACTCATCAAGTTCCCATTGAAATAGGACTTACACAAGGAAAAGAACTTGTCATTCGTTGGTTATTAGCGACATCCTGAAAACGCCCAGGTCAAAATATGGCTTTTAAATTAAGGGGTTGTTCGTTTAGGTCTGAATGGTGCCATTCAGAGGCTAGGGGCTGTTTGGCAAAAAAGAAAGACCCTCTGAAGTGTAACAGTAGCATCTGAATGGTACCTGCCCTAATCCTTTAAGAAATGATTCAGATATGTTTTTGTTCCCAAAATACCTATTCTTTTTTTTTCTAGCGCCTCCATCAGATCCTCTATCGATTTCCCTCTCCACTTCCATTCCACAACTGCTACTCGACTGCTATTGTGCTTAACACTTTCCACGGCCGCCGTCCACCTGCCCTAACTCCGCCGTCTCCACCACTCTCATGAAATCAATTTTTGTTCGAGTTCTCTTTCTCTCTTCAGATTGTTGTTCGATTTCTCTCATGAAATCGATTTTTTGTTGGATTTCTCTTTCTCTTCAGATTGTTGTATATAGCTATCGATTAGATTTCTATTCGATTTCTTGTTCCATACATGAACAACCATTAAGCTGGCTGGCTTAATCAAACATCCCTTCTTTTTGTGTTTCTGATTTGTTCAAAACAAACAACCCTTTTTTTATTAAATCAAACAACCCTTTTTATGTGATGGAATCACCACTGTGAACTTAACTTTTGAGCGTTATATGCCATGTATTAAACCATCATGAGACAATATTTTCACAAATATGTTTATAAAAATGGATCATATGATCTGTTATAACTGGTAGATGATGCACACAGAGAAACATCTTTTTCGGTACTTTGACAAAGGGTTAAAATGGTAATTTGTTCTCATTCAGACTATCTATTCAGAGCAGCTACCAAACAACCATTTTTCATTCTGCACTATATCATACAGAGCCTCTATACCATCCAGACCTCTGTACCATCCAGCTCTATACCATCCAGCAACTACCAAACATCCCTTAAGTTCCGAGTTTAACAATGCTCTTAAATGTTCATGATAGACTCATGAATCTATTTTTTGTTCTACTCGGTAGGGTGAGAAAATAAATGTTTAATAGAGTAACAAGTCCCAAATGGAATGAAAGAAAATGAAGTTTTCATGTAAAACCATCATCCACTGTTGCTTATTGTAAGGTTCTCATATAATGCCATTATCCTATGACCATTCTAATTAAGCATCCCGACTACAAACTTGTGATGCCGAAAGCATATGCATGAACAAATAACTATATATTAGGACAAATAATATATAGAGTAAATTATATTCCCGATCCTTGTGCTTTGTTGGTTTTCACTACTACGGTCCATAAACGCGTTTATTACACTGAGCTTCCCTGTGGTATGCAAAAACGCATGCTCCAAGTCCCTCCCTCTAATAAAATCTGTTAGCCTAGTTACTTAAAGGGTATTTTCGTCTTTTATGCTCTTTTTTTGTTTTTTTCTATTTTGTTTTATTATATTATATTGTTACATTATACTCGGAAGTGGATACTTGTTCTTCATGGTTACCTTGTTTAGTTCATGATAGTCAATGCACATTCTCATGATGCCATCCTTCTTCTTCACAAATAAGACCGGAGCTCCCCACAGTGACGAGCTTGGTCTTACAAAACCCTTCTCAAGGAGATCTTGCAATTCCGTCATCATCTCTTGCATCTCGGATGGTGCCAACCGGTAGGGTGCTCTAGCAATCGGAGCGGCCCCCGATACTAGATCTATTCAAAACTCCACTTGTCTATCGGGTGGAAAGCCGGACAAATCTTCGGGGAACACATCTGGAAATTCATTAACAACTCGAACATCATCTAACTTTCTCTTCTCTAACTTCGCATCTAAAACATATGCTATATATGATAGGCATCCCTTGGCTAAACACTTGCGTACCTTTGCCAAGGTTAACAATGCAACTCTACCCTTCCTTCTTTCCCCGTAGACTACCACCATACTACCATCCGATAACAGAATTCGAATCAACTTCTTAGAACACAAAATCTCGGCTTGATTCTTGGCCAACCAATCCATTCCAATTACCACATCAAACACTCCTAATGACATAGGCATAAAGTTTATCCCAAACTTACTTCCTTCAATTTCTACCACACAATCCCTAAGGACATCTCGAACTAGAACTTGCTTACCATCGGCTATTTCAACAATAAAAGCATCTTCCAAAGTACTAACGGGTACATGCAGATTTGGGTAAAAAGAAGTGGACACAAAAGAAAAAGTAGCACCAGAATCAAAAAGAACATGAGCGGGTACGAAGTTAACAAGGAACGTACCCGACACCACGTCCGTCTATGCCTTTGCTTTATCCGTCGTCATCTTGAAAGCTCTTCCCACTACCTTCTGACCACCACTAGCTTTAACCTGAGAATTCCCGGTCTTCAATTTTGGGAAATCACTTCTGTAATGGCCTAGTTCCTTGCATTCAAAACACATCGCCATTTTGACCGGACAATCACGAATTTGATGCCCACTCTTCCCACATCTTTAACAATTACCCGGGGTCGGGCTACAAGCTCCAAAGTGTTTGCTCCGACATTTGGAGTACCAACTAGCTTCCTTCCTAGAATCGGTTCTTCGGTTGTTTTGTTGGTGTTGTTGTAGGTTGATCTTTTGGAAGGCGCCGCATGCCCTTCCCACTTTCTCTTTTCCCCAACCTCCAACCTTTCTTCGATGCCCAAGCTATTTGCGTCTTCCTTATGTTGGGCTTCTTCGATTTTCAAACGAAGAATAGAGGGCTTTGAAACCCGAACCCTATCCATCATCTCCGCCGACAATCCTTTGATGTAAGCCTTGTTTTCTCACTCTCACTCGGGGCCACATGCCCAACCAGACTCAACTTCTCCACAAATAATCGAGTGTACTCCCTTACAGTTTTATTCCCCTTCTTGAGGGCCCGAAACTCATCTACAATCCGGTCGATAGCCCTTTCATTACAATACTCTTCCATGACCTTCGCCTTGAACATCTCCCATGTGAGCATAGAGACGATCACAGACACAAGGGTAGCAGTGGTAACGTCCCACCATGTTAGGGCCTCGCCCCGTAGCATTTGCGAAGAAAACTTCACCTTTTGCCTCTCTTCACAATCACTCGAGCTAAAAGCTTGCTCGATCTCTCGCAACCACCTGATGCACTTTACCGGGTCATCCGAACCAGAAAACTCGGGTGGCTTGGAACACATGAAGTCCTTATACGAGCAACTTCTTCCCGCTCGCCTTACCTCAGTCACAAGCGTCTCCTCAGTTGCCTGCCCTGTTCCATTTCCCCCGGAACCTACAATGATGTTCTCAGCAGTGGCTTCGTGCCTTGGGGCACTGGCATCGCATTCTACAAACATCTTGATCATTGTTTCATGCTGTCGGGCTATGACAGAATTTACCGCCTATAACAAACGGACTTGTAGTTCATCTTGAGAACCCGCCACCACCATTAGCGGATTTCCCGGACCGAGGTTTACCTCCGGTACACTATCTATTCTGGGTATAGGCATGGTTGAGATAGCCGGGATCAGGGGTGGTTGAGTGACATCCGCTGTGCTATGATTTGCGCCGTCCTCTTCAACTTGTGATCGTGTACGAGTGTTCACCATCTTAGTCTGTCAAGATGATTGAACAAGAGTAAGATAAAACTAACATAAATACGTTTAACACGTTCACCAATCATTGCAACAATAGTAAAATAAGAAATATTCGGAATACAATGCACCCAAAATAGCATTAGCTACGTGATATCTTGGATATATCATATACACAAGAATCCCTATTACCAAAGTCACATTTAATGATTAGCGCATTTATGTCGACTCTAAAGCTCTCTTATCTCAAGGGTGTCTACCCATTCTCACAAAACATCAATTAAACTCTCAGCTTAAGTCTAGGCATCCTAAGTTTATACCTAGTTCGCTTAAACTAGAACTCTGATGCCAACTTGTAACACCCCTAAAAATGGGGGTTAATTTAAACCAAAATAATGCGGAATAACTTCTATGAAATAAACATCGCCCATAAAGATGGGGAAAAGTTAGAGAGAGTTTACAACTTTAAAAGGGATACTAGATGACAACCTATTAATCTATACAATTTCAAAATACAGATTAAGTTCGGGTGTCACTAAAATCTTCAAAAAATAATCTTCTATGTAACTCCATCTATACACACGAGGGTGCACTTCAAAAAGGATGCCATTAACGGCATCTAGCTTCACTCATCCCATCAAGCTCCACCTGCTTGATCACCTGTTATACATGTCATTTTAAGAAAAAGTGTTAGGCTTAAAGCTTAGTGAGAACAAAAAGTTCAAATATAGAAAAGCCATTTAAACTTCGAAGACATTAAATAAACGTTAAACCAAAAGCTTTTCTAAAACATCTCTTTTTCTTTACTTCTGCGATTTACACCTAAAAGATACGCTTCAATTCTTTTGAGGGAAACTTCTACGGGAATGACCCGTTATCACATCGATTACTCTTCCGTACAAGTTCAACCCCAAATCGGGATCTATTACAAGTGCCATCCTCAAATACTTCTGACTATATGTGCGTATGGATCCATTTATACTAGTCTAACTTCCTAATATAATTGTTTCCAGTGTATTAACTTCTCTTTACAAACCTTTGTGAAGTATAACATCATGCTTCCAAAACCTTCCTTCCAAAAATTAGGTCAAATAACCATTTAGATTTACACATCATATTTCTTGCATTTAAAACTCATAAGAGTATTCCAAAACCGTTCTTGACTTCCATTTCATCATTTCAAGGAAAACCCTAAATGATACATTTTGACCTAGTTTTACCAAAAAAATTCAAGTATAGAAATACTCATTTTAAACATCATGTTAAGGTAAAATACATCATTTTGACATGTATAAAGTTTAAGAAAAGTGAGAATGAACTCACAAGCTAGAGTTTGGCAAAACCCTAAAAATCTCTAAGATGATGAAGATGATGAAGATGAAGAAGCTTCGTAAGGAATGTCAAAAACACCAGCACTTGAAGCTTGAACCTTCAATCTAGACTTGAATCTTCACTTAAATGGTGCAATTAATGGTTTGGAATGAGGTAGACGAGAGTATTAAGTGCTCCCAAAATCGCCTTCAATGCAGAGCTCGTCCAAATTAATTTTGTATCTGAGAAGTGAGGAAAAAGAGCTGAAAATCGGCACTTATTGTGCCCTCGGGACCACACGGGCGATGATGCCCTGCGATCATGACAAGGCATGATCGCCTGTCATCATCGCCAGACATGTACCGAGAGTTTGGTGCTGAAAATTGTCCTCTGGTGCGTTCGGCGATGATGACATGCGATGATGACAAGGCATAATCACCTGTCATGATCGCGAGATGTGTACCGTGAGTTTTGATCTGATTTTTTGACATTCTGATGTTTCTGCTATCATGCCCTGCGATCATGACATGGCAAGATAGCCTGTCATGATCGCAGTGTACCGAAACTCATTTCATGTTCGGTTCCCGCTCCTTTCTTCCAATTTAATGTAACCCAACATAAAACCCTTAAAACACTCAGTTTAACTATAAATATAATTCCGTTAGGATGCAAAGTCCATTATCTTATATACAAAAATTCCGGGTGTTACACATTTTCAACGGAAATTCGTAGAAAATTTATGTTCTGTCAATAATTCCTCTAAAATTCGTAGAAAATTTTCAACGACATTTTCCATTGAAATTTTTCGTTAAAAATACTCAATTTTCTAGTAGTGAAACCCTCCCTTAGGTTTATCTTCAACGAATCGTCATGTTGGATTATTGGCATTTTAGACCTATCAACTTGCGTAGGTTATCCTTGGTAGTAAACAAAATGAATGTGGACAGCTGATTTTTAAAATCCTTTGCTCAAAACAAAAATCGATAAAATCTTGCCGAATTTATACTATTTTTCATTTAAAAAATATGTAACATATTTTGACAAATAATTAGATGCGTGCCAATAATAGAAAAAGATATGATGTTATAATTATATGTGGAAAAAAGGGATAATTGGAAAAAGCCGTATTATATATATATATTGACAGCAGTGAGTCCTTTTGATCTGAGCCGTTAAAATTCATTCTGAAATGTAATCTCAGCCGTTATAATTAGCTATTTACAGTTACTTGGTATCGTCTCCCACACTCTCATCTGCTTCCCGATTTCTCTCCCACGTACGCAAATACAGTTGCGGGTACCCTACGGTTGCTAAGGAGGTTGCCATCGATTCCCTCATCTAACAGTTAACGATTTCACAGGTAATCGTCTCTCAATTTATCTTCTTGATTTTATCGTTTCTCTTAGGTAATCGACCCTCAATTTCAGTTGTAATCGACTCTCTCCTCTTGATTTCATCCTTCCTCTCCAGGTAATCGACTCTCGAATTCACATGTAATCGACTGTCTCTCTCTCTCTCTCTCTCTTTCTCTCTCTCGATTTCATCATTCGTCCTCTGTGATTCTTCTTTTTAGTTTGTGATTCTTTGGACCTGCAATTTCTTCTTTTTGTTAATGTGTTTCAAAAAATTTAAGAGTCGAAAACAAGAATTTTGTTTGTAATTCTTGGACCTCCTCTATGATTTTGTCCAATTCTTCTTTGCTTTGATTTTTGCTTCAGTTATCTTAAATTACAATTCATACGTACAATTATGAAAAGGAAACATCGGTCTTTTTTCACGTATGCTAACAAATTGGGATTTAGGGTTACTTGTGACAAAAATGGCAGTTGCTGGAGGAATTAGAGAATCTAGGGGCTTCGAAAACAGCCTTGAAATTAATACCCTTGCTCGATATGCCATCGATGAACACAACAAGAAGCAGATATTATCTTCTTTGGTCAGTTTGAAATGCAAGTTTTTAAATTATGGGTTTTTGATAGTCCGATTGTATGGTTTTCGTTAGTTGTAGCTCTGCGAGTGTGCGTTTCATGAGGACTATGCACATCTATACATGTTCGATGATCTATAAACAACTTGTATGTTAGTGATTTATTGTAATATATATATATATATAATAGAGAACAAGATAATTAATAGTCAGCAATTATATGATTCATTAAATACATTAAATGATACATTGGTATATTACTAAACGGACGTATAGAGAGAGAGGGTACCATATAAGGCTGTGGTATTTAATGGTGACAGTTACCATGCGTTCTATGATGGAAAAGAACCGTTACTTCAGATCCTCTGACTATGAGAAGGGTTATATAAACCTTTTGGCGCCAACATCGTTCATTCTCTATCAAGAACACTGAAAATCTATTGAGACCACATCCATCATGGGATAGATATACAGAAGTGGATCTTATAAAGAATGGAACAACAATCGTTAGAAACTGGGAATGCATCTTCTTCTATGTTTCAAGGTACGCATCACCTTTTCATCAATTAGATACTTGATTCAATTCATGGTTATACATGCGAGGTGTTTAAAATCCCTTTCAATTGGTATCAGAGCGAGTAACCAATTGAATTGAATCAGTAACTTCACGCAATTAATTGGGTTTCAGAACAATCAGTTTAATCGATGCACAAGTACACATACATGAAATCAATTGACTTGATTTGCAATAAGATCGACTGCATAAGGAATTTTTTTTTCTCGTTTCTGTCTTAATACAACATAATCAAAATTGAAATTCCAAAAGGATCCACATATCACCACAGTGAGTCTGGATTTATCTTTGATTCAAGTACTACCACAGTAGTCAAAAATCATATATAGAACTCACAAGATTACAGTGTCTGATTTCTTCATATGCTACCATAGTAGTTTTGATCAAAACAGGCACTTAACTAGAACATAATCTCGGATTTGATATGCTTTCATAAAAGGAAATCAAATTCGAAATTTATGTTTCCAGTATGAAATAAGATTCATTGAAATCTTGATGATCAAATAGAATTAATTACCACACTGCATGGATTAATAAGAGCGAATCTATCCCATGAATTCAGGATCACCAACCAAAACGGATCAGCAACAATTCCTGTCACATACGACGCAATATCCTATGAGTGTGGCCAATTTTGCACCATTAAATGGTGTGAATTATAAAAAATGGAAAGAGGACATCGAACTTATGCTGGGTATTATGGATTACGATCACGTCCTCAAAGAAGATCCACCAGCAGAACCTGCAGACGCAGAAACCAAAGAGGTTAAAGTTAAATATCAAGAATGGCATAAACACAATAGAATAGCATTAATATACATTAAGAAATGCATAACTGATGCTGTCAAAGGGGGAATACCTGAGTCTGATCTTGCTAAAGTGTATCTTGCCTCAATTGCTGATAAATATAAGGTGTCAGATAAGGCAGAAACTGGGTACCTTATGAACAAACTGATCAGAATGAGTTTTAACGGACAAGGGAGCATAAGGGAATATATTTTGCAAGGGATTGACACTTCATGCAAACTTAAGGAAATGAAGGTCGAAATTGATGATTCATTCCTTGTGCATCTCCTGTTAAATTCGTTACCTGATCAGTATAGCCACTTGAGAAGCCTTTACAACACACAGAAGGAAAAATGGACCTTAGATGAATTGATTTCTATTTGTGTCCAGGAAGAATCTGAAATCAAAAATAAAGGGAAGGCTGTAGCTATCAATTACATGTCCAAGTTCAAAAACAAAAACAAGAAACCTTCCAGCTTTCAGAAGGGAAGTCCTTCCACCCCTTTTGTTAAGAACAAAAAGAGCAAAGAAAGATCTTTCAAGAACAAAAAGGATATGAAATGCTTCTTCTGCAAAAGGACAGGACACTTTAAGAAAGATTGTAAAGGTTATAAGGAATGGTTGAACAAGAAAGGTAATTTTAAACATTTCTTTTCTTTGGAAACCACTAATGGTAATAGTGACAATTCATGGTGGTTTGATACTGGCTCACCAATACATATTGTTAATTCAATGCAGGGATTGTCAAAGACAACAATTCCAAGACCGAATGAATCAAGGATATGTACCGCAAATGGACAAGCCTTGAAAGTTGAAGCTATTGGTGAATGTAGACTACTATTTAAGAACAATTATGTATTAACCCTTAAAATAAAGAGAAACCTGATGTCAGGTTCTCAAATTGTAACTGAAAACAATGTTTCCTTCTATGCAAATAAAGATTATATGTTATTTTATTTGGATGACGTGTGTTTTGGGAATGCATATTTAATTGATGGATATTGGCATCTAAATTGTGTGAACGAAACCATCAATAAAGGTCTTAAAAGGCATATATGCTCAATAAGTAAACTAACAGGAGCTAAGAAAAGGTACAAACATAATGCATCATCTTTCTTGTGGCACAAAAGATTAGGACACATATCTAAATCAAGAATGCAAGACTTAGTTAGACAGAAAATTCTACCAGAATTGGACTTCGATGATTTTGAAACATGTGTGGACTGTCTTAAGGGAAAAATGAACAATTCTAGAAATTTTTGCTCTAAGAGAAGTTAATGTATTCTTGAATTAATACACACAGACATATGTGGACCTTTTCCAATTGAGACAATATGTGGAAATCAATACTTTGCTACATTTATAGATGACTTTTCAAGATTTTGTTATATAACAGGAGCTAAGAAAAGGTACAAACATAAATCACAAGTCTTAGATTGTTTCATACAATTTAAGACAAAAGTAGAGAGACAATCTGAAAAGTTTATCAAAGTAGTTAGATCAGATAGAGGAGGAGAATATTTTGGTAAATATTCTGAGAAGGGACAACATAAAGGACCCTTTGCTAAATATTTAGAACAGGTTGGAATCAAAGCCGAGTATACAACTCCTTATACTCCTACGCAAAATGGTGTGGCAGAAAGAAAGAATAGGACATTGATGGACATGGTCAGAAGCATGTTTGCAAGATCTAGCCTACCAAAATTTCTATGGGGAGAAGCCTTAAAGACAGCAAACTACATATGCAACAGAACACCAAGTAAAGCAATAAAAGGTACACCATTTGAACTCTGGAATGGCTATAAACCTAGTCTAAACCATTTTCACGTATGGGGATGCAAGGCAGAGACCCGAGAATACCATGTTGAAAAATTGAGTAAGTTAGATTCAAGGTCTCTGTCAGCCTTCTTTATTGGATACTCTGAAAAATCAAAGGGTTTTAAGTTTTATAATCCAGGAAGAGGACAAAGAATCTTTGAGACAAATAAGGCAGTATTTTATGATGAAATATTTAACGAGGATGATGATATGGCAGATTCATCTCAAATTCCATAGAATTTAGATGACTGGATGACATATCATGAAAATGATCCATCATTAACTTCCAAAGATGGAAATGTAACATTGCAATCCATACCTATTTTTAGAAGCAATGTAGTTGAAGAGATAGACCAAAATATTGATAATCCATCTTTGGAATCTCCACAAGATCATGTACATGAACCTGTAATAGAACATGTACCTGAACATGTACCTGAACATGTGCCAGAGCAACTGCCTGAACCAATAAATAACACAGAACCATTAAGAAGATCTACAAAAGAAAGAAGATCAGCAATTTCACATGATTACCATGTATATTTGACTGAAATAGAGTCTGATTTAGGAGAAGATGATGATCCAATTAGTTTCAAGGAAGCTATAGAGTCATCAAATAAAGATAAATGGCTAAAGGCCATGGAAGATGAATTGACAAGCATGTCAAACAATAAAGTATGGGACCTAATTGATAAATCAAACTCAATAAAGCCTATAGGTTGCAAGTGGGTGTTCAAAACCAAAAGGGATGCAAATGGAAAAATTGAAAGATATAAGGCCAGATTAGTAGCTAAGGGCTATAATCAAAAGGAGGGTGTCAATTATAATGAAACATTTTCACCCGTTTCAACTAAAGATGCATTTAGAGTTTTGATGGCTCTTGTAGCACACTTTGATCTGGAATTACATCAAATGGATGTAAAAACGGCCTTCTTAAATGGAGATTTGGAAGAAGAAATACATATGACTCAACCAGAAGGATTTTCAATTAACAACAACCAAGTTTGTAAGTTAAATAAATCCATTTATGGTTTGAAACAAGCATCAAGGCAATGGTATAAGAAATTTGACACTGTTATGAGTAACTTTGGTTTTGAGGAAAACAAACTAGATGAATGTATATACTCAAAGATCAGTGGGAGTAATTTCATATTTCTTATATTATATGTAGATGATATCTTACTAGCAACTAATAGTAAGAATCTTTTACAAACAACAAAAGCATTTCTTATTTGATATGAAGGACATGGGAGAAGCACATTATGTATTGGGAATTGAGATCATTAGAAACAGAAAAATTGGAACCTTGGGATTATCACAAAAGGGTTACGTTGAGAAGGTATTAAAAAGGTTTGGAATGGAAAATTGCAGAAGAGGAGAAGCACCAATCTCAAAAGGGGACAAATTGCATAAGGGACAATGTCCTAATAACACATTGGAAAGGAAAGAGATGGATAAAATACCATATGCCAGATTCATAGGGAGTTTAATGTATGCACAAGTGTGTACCAGACCTGATATAGCCTTTGCAGTAAACATGCTATCTAGGTTTCAATCCAACGCTGGCCATGCACACTGGATTGCAGGGAAAAAGGTACTAAGATACCTAAAGGGGACAGCAGACTACCTGTTATCATACAGAAAGATTGATGACCAAGAATTAAGAGTAGAATGCTATACAGATGCCTCTTATAAACAAGATCATGATGATCTTAAATCTACCTCTGGTTACATATTCATGTTGGCAGGAGGTGCGATATCATGGAAAGCAAATAAGCAATCTTTGACTGCTACTTCTACTTTTCAAGCAGAATACATAGCAATATATGATGCAACATCTCATGCCATTTGGCTCAAAAATTTCATTGCTGGATTAAGGATTGTGGATTCAATAGAAAGACCACTTATACTATATTGTGACAATGCTGCTGCTGTGTTTTTTGCCAAGAATAACAAGAGAAGCAGTGGTTCAAGAAATATAGATGTTAAATACTTTGCAGTAAGGGAAAATGTCAGGGACAAGGAAATAGAAGTCCTGAAGATAGGTACAAAAGAGCAGCTAGCAGATCCCTTTACAAAGGCACTTCCTGTCGAATGCTTTAAGAGACACGTCAAGAATATGGGAATGTCAAGCACTGTTGACTTTTAGAGCACTGATAAGTTGCAACATCACAGTTTACATTTCCTTGTAATATGAACATACCTAATATATAATTCTGTGTGTATATGAAATGTGGGAACTCTTGCAATTGTGTGAAATTAAGACTTGTACAAATTGGGACATTCACATGAATATATAAGAGCATTCTTATTTAAATTTAAGAAAATTTGTCTGATAGATTAGAATGTTAAGTGTTTGAGGATTTAATAAGATCAAAAGTTATCAATTTTAGTATTGATCAAATTACAATCAGGTACCAATTGAAGTCAATGTTAGATTGAAATTCATCATTGTGACCATGGAAGCCTGCACAATCTTATTGCCCAGTAAACTTTCATGATCTGATGATTCATTTCAATATAAAGAAACTGCAGAATCAATGTAACAAGGTGAATCAAGTGCACAATTCAGAATAATTGTTGTTTTAAAATTATCTTGTTCAGTGGGAGATTGTAATATATATATATATATAATAGAGAACAAGATAATTAATAGTCAGCAATTATATGATTCATTAAATACATTAATGATACATTGGTATATTACTAAACGGACGTATAGAGAGAGAGGGTACCATATAAGGCTGTGGTATTTAATGGTGACAGTTACCATGCGGTTCTATGATGGAAAAGAACCGTTACTTCAGATCCTCTGACTATGAGAAGGGTTATATAAACCTTTTGGCGCCAACATCGTTCATTCTCTATCAAGAACACTGAAAATCTATTGAGACCACATCCATCATGGGATAGATATACAGAAGTGGATCTTATAAAGAATGGAACAACAATCGTTAGAAACTGGGAATGCATCTTCTTCTATGTTTCAAGGTACGCATCACCTTTTCATCAATTAGATACTTGATTCAATTCATGGTTATACATGCGAGGTGTTTAAAATCCCTTTCAATTTATATCTTAGATCATCCTGTTTTTCATTGATGGAAGAAAATGATTTTGACTTTGGTATGAGAATAGCCATGAGTCAAAAAAATTAAAATTTGATTATGTTTTGCATAAGGTCCACTTTTTAAAAATTTCCAGGGATGCATTTATTTAGTTGTGAGGAGACTTTGGTTCCTTATACATGAAGGAAGTTGTATCAATTCAATAACTAGGTTAGGTTTCCTTATTATTAAGTTGATGGTAGTTTGTTATCATTTGTTGCATACTTTGTATCTATCTTCATTAGGATTCAATTTCACGTAATGAGTGATGTTTTTGGTGGAACTCTTCCATTGATATCCATGTTTTTAAGATTTTTCTTTTTTATGGTTGATTTTGATTCTGTTGTCTTCTTATGTTTTCTGCGTTCTAAAACCCATTGATGTTGTGAATTTTTTTTTATTGATTATTGCTAACTTCATTCAATCATAAAAAAAGACTGGTTCAAAGTTAAACTACGTCCTTGAGTTTAACTACCAAATTATCTTAGGAAGAAACAATAATGAGTTGGGAGAACTTTGGAACTTGGATTTCGAGAAAATGTTAATGCAGTTTTTTTGTCTGGAGTGTTAATTGCCAATGGTTCTTGGTCTCATTTGATAATGTTTCCAGCAAGGACAAGCAGTTGATTGAAAGAGATGAATTTCCGATGTGTCCAGTGTGGATATCATATTAAAACTCTATACGTGCAATATTCACAAGGAAATATTCGCCTAATGAAATGTTTAGGTTCTTTTTTTTTCCAGTTTTTTAATCATAACTGTTTATGTGTTTATCCATTTAAAAGCTAATTTACATAAAAGATTCACTAAAATTGTGAAGACAGAAAAATTGAGGAGCACTTGCAGATGAGTACATATATTGGATGTGAGATCATGGTAAAAGAAATCTATTTTTTGATATTTGGTGTTTGTATAATATTTATATCAATTGGTTTAGCCATAGCTCTACTAACCTTCACTTGCACCTTTTCTTTTAGATTCTTCATAGGCAAAGGTATATAGACATCTGTTCTACAATATGTTTGATCGAGAAGCTGTCAACTATGAGGCACAGATGCTTTGAGTTAACATGTGGTGGTATATGATTGCAGGGACTGATGTGGAAGTTGACTTTTGGGTTTCTTCTCTTGGATGCTTGTACCCATTTTATACGGTTGATAATGCTCAACAATCTTATTCACCAAATAATATGATAATCAAGTACTTGATATTTTTAGGGAAACCCATGAAACAATTGTCATTGCAATGAATAGGATAGGAGGAAAGTCTAATTTCGGAGAAGGTGGTGAAGTATCCTTCTCTACATGTTCTCTACATAAATGAAGGTGGTGAGGTATCGCTTTTCTCTGTCTACTACTCTTCATCTCGATCGCATCTGCTAAAGTCTTCTTCGAGGAACGTTTTGACGGTAATTCTTTTCTTTCTAATTAACATGAATTTTTTCAATTTGGCGTTTGTATTAGTTGTATTAGTCTACGATAACCTAATCTATTCGGCCTATTTTACAGTTACATGAATCCAGCCCACTCCCTCCCCTGTTTTAATCGTCATTTACATGAAGAGAACAATGGAGGAAAGAATCGCAGAGGATGAAGCAGAAAGGCGAGTCCACGAACGAGAACCAATTTCCAGCAATCAAGAGGTAAAAAATCCTTCATGTTTCAAGAACTAATGATATCCTATCAATGAATTATTGATATGCGTGTTTGCTGATCCGATTACTTGTCGAAATAATGGGTTCAAGTTGGTATTTAGGTTCAAAGTGGTTGTGGTATGTTAGAAGAACAACCTAACATACAACGACAGTCTTTCCTCTCGATTTCTTACCAAATCCATGGTATTGTCGTTGTGAAGACTTCGGTTAAGGTAACATCCACCCTTCGAAAACCCCCAAACTTCTTTTCTTCTGGGAGTAAATCTTTTCTCAACTTCTTTTTTCAGTTACTATTTAGTGTGCTCTCTTTATTTCATTTACTGGGAGACACCTTGACCTTCCAGTTCGATTTCAAGAAATCCACTGGGTTTTTGATCGTTTATTTCAACTTTTCCACGTCTTTGAAGTTTTCTTTGTGTTCACGTTTTCTACTTCAGAAACGTCTAAAGCCTTTCTTCAAATATCTTGATGGTGACTATGGGTTTTTTGGCATTTGTGAATGACCACACTATGATCGCAACCACCTCCACCCAATCTGTTTTGGTTTGGTATTTAGGCCACAAAGGATTTGGTTCCTTGATGTTCAACCGTTGCATTATGTTTCCGAGAGAGGTTAGTTTTTGAAATATTAAAATATGTACCTTTCATCTAATTTCTTTTTTTGGCTGCACTAAGGAAAAAAGACCCCCCTTTTTCCTAAATCTGTATTGTTTCATTGTTTTTGGGTAATATTTGTTTTGATGAACCCGTTTCTTGCAATTGTCTACGGTTATATCATATTCAGGATTTTGCAGTAACAAGTTTCTAATTCGTGTTATTCTTATGGCAGATTGTGGCCTATATAGAGGAATTGTTGGATTTGGGAAAAGAACTCAGTTTTTTTACTCGATTAATCCTACTGCAATTCCTCCATGCTTCATCTTCTTTCACGTGAAATTTAGTAACCAGCACCATTTCATTAATTTCCTTAGAACATATGTGTATAGTATAAAAATAAACATCAATGTACTTAAGTTCTTAAATGAGTACTAATTTCGGTTTGTTGTCCTTCCTACTGAAATGCAAACGATCATCGATAGTCAAGGCCAGTCAACTATTAAATCAAAAGGTTGAGGAGCCTATTGGAGGTATGTACCTTTGCATTTTTTAAGAGATAATTCATTTATACATTACCCATCTTCCATGTTACAACCTAAATGATGGAATTGTTCAAGAACTCTTTGTCAATTCAAAAAGTTACATTCATTATGATTAAATTTGTGCCATACATTGTTTGCTGACAAATACATCTACCTTGGTCAATTTGACAGTGAAATTGAAGGTTCAAGGTTAGCAGCTACCACCCTAGCTTGGCTCCATTCTCTTCTACCTTGAATCATTTCTGCAATTGAATAAGTCAATTAGGTCATGGGTTGCTATGATACTTTTGATGAATTTGTTAATTGGGTTAACATGTTTAGTTAATTTCATTGGTTTTAAATAAAGTATTTCTTAAACTTACATTTACCAAAGTGTATGTTCTTTTTTCCTTTTTGATAGTGTTTTTTGTTACCTAATGTAACTATTGTGTACAACCAACTCATTGGAATATTCATTCAGGTAAAAAAAAGAACGGATTAAGTGAACAAGCTCTTGAAAGAGCTGCATCTCTTTATGGAACTAATATAATCAGGTAGCCGTTAACGTTCTCTTTTATAGACTCTTGGTGAACAGTACATAGTCTTTGAGTTTATAAATAGGGGTATCCAGGTTAATAAAAAACAATACGTTTTTAGAGTGTTTCCAAATGGATCATGGGTTACCTCAACGAATTTCAGACCACTCACTCAGTGGCGGACTCAGACTTTTTGCCGAGTAGGTGCATTTTAAGGGTCAAAATGTTTGAGACCCACTTTGTCTTCTACAAAATCTATATCTATATCTATATACTATATTAAAAAGTATATGAAAACACGTTAGTTTATTAGTATATGGTAACACCCAAAAAATGTTAAAATAGGCATATACACTTTAATCCAACTGGGGACAATGATATAGACTAGGGTATTACCTATTATGTTTTTGTTTGTAACATGGTTCGGATGGTTTTTTTTGGTTTGGACCTGCTGGTTTTTGATTCACATGCTTACCAATAGTAATGATCTTGGAATTGCATCTGTTTATGGTTTTAGTAATGATCAGATTTTGAGACTTGATATGTGATGATCAGATTACCTTTATGAGAGGTGGGGGATATATGGAGGCATTAGAAGTGGTTACTGGATTCACATTAAAAATGTTCGGTTTCCCTAAGTTCACAGTTCAATACAACGTGATTTGGATTGACGGTGGATGTAAGAGCATCTCCAACAGCTATGCTAAATTTCTAAGGACTTAGGCCTTATGGTGATGATGTCCAATTGGTTTATGATGTCTTGCCATGGTCTTACATTGCTGTTGGATTTTGTTAAATGGTTTTATTTCAATTTTGATCTAAACTTTTCCAAGAGGTTATGTGATTGCATTTTTCAAAAACTTTATTAGTATTTTTTTTTGTTTGACAGAAAAAATTGAATTGCAAAAATTTAAACTTGAATCTTACTCGAATCTTTGGGTTGTATTTTAAGATTTTTCTCAATAAAATTGAATGTGTTTTGAGCTTTAGAAAGAAAAATTAGTAACTTTTTAGTTTTCAATGAAATATTTTTTTTAACCCAAATGATTATTAGATATTTGTTGTTTTAGTTTTAGAGTAAATTACGAATTGGTCCCTGATAATTGGTCGTTTATTACAAAAGAACCTTCCATTTATTGGATTTGGTTCCTCATCCTAGCATTCGTTTATTAATTCTGTTAAGTACAACTGTACGAGGACAAAATAGTCAATTTACTATTTTATTTATTTTAAGACTATTTAATTATTTTTTATGTATGTTTTGTTGATTTTACGAGACTTTTTCGGGGTTTTTTTTATTGATTTCAGTGAACTTTTTTTGGTTTTTTGGTTAATTTCCATAGGCTTTTTCCACTTACTAAACACTTACCCGGTAAGCGATTACCTGTAAAGTTTAACACTATTACTTATGGCCGTTTACCAAATGCTTATCCGGGTAAGTGCTTACCAAGTCATATTACCATACTGGAGGAATATAACAAGTATAAAAAATCTTGCCTGGTAAGAGTGAAGCCAAGGAAAACAATGACCCAGAGAATCTTACACGGGTAAGTGATGGCGACGAATCTTACCAAGTGCTTACCGTGTAAATTGTTGCGTAAGTAAGTGATAGTGTTGAATTTTGCCGGTAAACACTTACCCGGGTAAGATTTGGTAAACGACCCCTAACTTACTTACCGGGTAAGATTTTTGACAACAAAACGACATTTTATGCAACAATTTACACCGTATTCTTTAACCGTGATAAGATTTGTCACCCTTAGTTTCCGGGTAAGATTCAATGAGATTTGTGTGAGATTTTTTTTAATAGTATTACTATGTCTCAAAAACAACAGATATGGGGGTTGTTTATCAAGGACTTGTCCCCCAAAAGCATCTATTAGGGGTGTTAAAAAAAACCGAGAAATCGGGCCGAACTGTTTGATCCGAAACCGATAACCGTAAAATCCAAAATTCAAAAAACCGAAAACCGAAAAAACCGGGTATTCACGGGTCGGTTTTGGTTTTAAATTTAAGGCAACCGCGGGTACTCGAACCAGACCGGATATAATGTATATATAGTATTTACTATTAAATATTAATATTATTATTTATATATTTATTAACCCAAAGTTAAATGAGTGAAGTGTTTTACATTTTGGTGCTAATAATTATGTTGGATGATTAAATTTGGTGGTATAAGGTTGTAAAAGCGTCAACATTAACCGAAAAATGGATGGTTTAAACGATTAAACTTATTTTAATTTGTATCGATTTGATTAGTTTTATTTATTTGTTTTGTAATTGTTTTAAATGTTATATTTCGCTACTACTTTTATATTGTAAATGACATTTGTTTTATAAATCCAGGTAACTGTGAACCGAACCGCGGTTAACTGGCTTTCTTCGGTCCGGTTCGGTGCGGTGTGGTTCAACCCGTGGTTCGGTTTCGGTTTGGATAGTCAGGTATCCGCCTCTTGCGGTTCCGTTCACATTTTCCTTACTAACCGAACTGAACCGAACCGTGAACACCCTAGCATCTATATAGTGTTGTTATTGAGTGCATGTCCATAAGGGATGACTGGGGCCTATTTTAGAGCATTTTCGAATTTATTTGAGGTCTGTTTCGGGGACGTTTAGAAACTGATTTTGAGTAGTCCTTTCGTCTCTCTGGAGGGATTCAATAGGGGTACATTGTGAGATAGTAAAAGTATTACTTGGGGTGCCAATCGAGTTAGGAGAAAACCTTTGTCACATGAATTCATGCTCACGTTTATCATATTATCGATTTATTCTGGTTGATAAATCGTCGTTTTGTTTGACGTTTAGAATGTGTTTAAAGTCATCTCGTGTACCCGACCAACGGACGGGTATAACACTAGTTAATTTCTATTTTATATAACGTCATTTTTGGTGACTCAAACTAGGGATGGAAACGAGTCGAGTCAAGTCGAGTAGTAGGTTAATCGAGTCGGGTTTAAAAAATTAATATAGGGATCGAGCTCGATTAACTTTTCAATGTCAGGCTCAAGCTCGAGCTCGAATATTTTCTGAGTTATCGAGCTCGAGCTCGATCTCGATGTTCGTTTATGGGTTCGAACTCGTGATCGATTAACTCGTTTATCGGCTTGAGCTCGATAATTTTTAAATATTTATTGTAATATTAATAAATATATGAGCATGTTTGGCTCGAAAAAGGATATGCTCGAATGACTAGGCTCGACTCGACTCGACTCAAAAAAATTAATCGAGTTATCGAACGAGCCGAGTCGAACATTAGTTTCATAAAGCCCGGGTCGTTAAGTTAAACGAGTCTTTTTTTGTTTTCGAGATCGACTCAAGCTCGAAAATTATTAAGCTCCAACTCAAATAACTCGTTAAAAGCTCAAAATCGTTTACACCCTAACTCAAACATGAGATAAAAAAACATTTATCTATCTGGTTTACATTAAAAATCCATGAAAATATAATATAATTTCATCCGATTCCTATTTTTGTATAACAAACATTTATCTATCTGGTTTACATTAAAAATGCATGAAAATATAATATAATTTCATCCGATTCTTATTTTTCTATAACAAACTTTGTTTAAAAAACTTCAACAAAATCGGTTTTATGGAACACAAAAATATGTAAATGTCTTACTGTTTTTAGAACTTAAATTTATAAGAACAAACAATTAGGCATCGTTTAAAAATATTACAATAAGTTCATATAACCTAAATTGCCGTGTCAAAATTGCCACCCCTACATGGAGGTCCCAGGTTTGAATCCAAGGAGGAATAAAAATCTGTTTTTGGCCACGGAGGTTCAAATGCGGTGACTCCGGGCTACCGCAAAGCGTGTGGTTATTCTTGGATTAGTCGGCTCGCATAGCGGGTCGTATATCCAGGTTAATAAAAAAAATTCCATCGGTAATTACAATCACCGACCACATTTTCTCCGACAATGATATCCTTAATTCCGTGACGGCTTTTCTGGTGGGTAACTAACGAATTTTTCCGTCGATGGAGCCTCTTTGTTTTGTAATGATTTTTAAAAAATATTTTTGGAGCAAACTGTTCTATTATCTTTTTTTATATACACTTTTAAGAATTTCCCTATTAACACATTTTTTAATGTCATATAGGAAAACTAACGATGATGTTTTATTTTAAAATTGTCCTAATAAACTCATCAGTATGCCATCATCTGAAGTATCAACTTCATTGTAACACATTTAAATCTAACATTAACATTAAACTTTTTGATAACTTGTATGTGTCTTATAAAATACTATTTTAAATCCTTTAGACATCTTCGCGTACATAAAACATATATTTTAGAGTAAATTACATTTTTGGTCCCTGTGGTTCACACTTTCCATCCATTCTAGTCCCAAAATCAACATAAGTACAAATTTAGTACCTCTGGTACGCATTTTTGCACTCTTTAAGTCCCTTCCTCTAACGAAATTAATAAAAGTCCGTTAACTCAATTAAATTCAGGGTTATTTTGGTCTTTCAATTTTTTTTTGTCTTTATGTTCTTAGAGTATTTAAAATAATTATTAATTGATAATTATTGATGGTGAATACCATATCAACATCACCATCACTTAACCATCATCTCCAATTCTCCATAACCTCCATGGAGGTTCTTCTCCGTCATCTCCAACTTCGTGTCCATGGAAGGTATTCGCCATCACCCATTTCAGTTTCAACGACATAAAGACCAAGCATCTCTAAGGACCAAATCTTGTTTCGGTTTCAGTTCTTCAGCATCATTAATTTCATTTTAGCTACACAGTAACACAAGGACCAAATCTTGGTCCGGTTTCAGCTACACTGGAACCAAATCTACATCCAAACCAAATTTCGCTCTACATCCATATATAATTGTTTATAGATTTGATGTCACACCCCGCTAAAGCGGAAACACGAGATGTGACAACGCACGATGTCGTAGCCACAGATTCAAAATAAGCAACCATAGACATTTTAAAAATAAATAAAATAGGAGCCCATCTTTTACATATTGTTCTTAAATAAAAATACAACAATCCATAAAAAGAAATTTTGCAAGCAAGTTCTTGAATTCACGCAGGATCACTTGGTTTCTTCCTAAGCCTTAACTTACGGGAGCTTACCTGAAAAACATGACAAATAAAGGTCAACTAATGAATAGTTGGTGAGATCATAGGTTTTCTGATGCACAAGATGTTTTGATGCACAGTTGTTAAAATCCACAATTGGATATAATCAATATCGGTTTTCAAGTAAGATATCTTCGTTATGCAAAATGTTAACACAATGAGCCCACTACCCAAACCTAAGTGACTTGCAGTCCCCAAAAGCAGCATGTTCTATCGCAACAAGCTGCGAAAACAATAATTATGCACTCACGGTTGCAACAAATGCACAGGTGAGTGGGGTGTCAACCAAATAACGTCATCCATAATTACCAACGGCTCAATACATGAGTTAAATGGGTAGTGTATAAAGAAATCAGCGACTTTTGTACGATAGCAGACAAACTCAGCGTTGGTTAACATTGACCTTGCATACATATTGAAAAGTACAACAATCATAACATCATTGGTAAGTCAATAAAAGTAGTACAACCGAAGCGTATAAACAAGTAAAGTGTCATGCTTTTCACCCAAAATTATATAAAAGTAGTGAAAAGGGGGCTGTGATAACTCACCGAAGTTACGGTAACTTGATTAGAATGCAAGCTTGGAGAAATCGGGGTTGAATCCTACTTCGATCCTACGAAATATAAGGATACTAGTGAGAACTCAATCCTATCTTATGGTTTCGAAAAGGTCATACATAAATGCCTTGTTTTCGGATGTTATAATGAACATATATTCATACACACACACACACACACATATATATATATATATATATATATCTTTATATGATAAACGAAGAACTTAGTTGTTAAACGAAAGTTGGTAGAAATTCTAAAATGAAAAACATTATTATAGCTTATACCCTTTGCATGCATGGTTATATTGTCACCAACCCATGCATTTCATGCCTGTGCTAGGATTCAAAAGTCTTTATTTTATAATATCAATGGTGATAAAGTTGGGTGTTGGTGTTTTATAAAAAAAGGAAAGAGAAAAGAAAAAGAAAATTGGTTATTGGTCACCTTTAGGGTGTGTTTGGTACAGAGAATGGAATTGCAGAGAAAGGGAATTGGTCTGGAGAAAAGGAATTGACTTTTTTCTTTGGTAGCATAAAGAGTTCAACCGAGAAGTGTAACAGAGAATCATTTCTCTTATTTGGTACGAAAGAAAAATTCAACAAAGAATTGTACCCTATTAAGCCAAAACAGACCCAATTAAGCCAAAACAGACCCAATTAAGCCAAAACAACAGCTTAACCAAACAGACCAGCACAACAACATACCAAACAGACCCTATTAAGCCAAAACAGGACCTATTAAGCCAAAACAAACCCTATTAAGCCAAAGCAGACCCTATTAAGCCAAAACAGGCCCTATTAAGCCAAAACAGACCCTATTAAGCCAAAGCAGACCCTATTAAGCCACAACAGACCCTATTAAGCCAAAACATACCCTATTAAGCCAAAACATAACCTATACCAAACAGACCAGCACAACAACATACCAAACAGACCCTATTAAACCAAAACAGACCCTATTAAGCCAAAACATACCCTATTAAGCCAAAACAGACCCAATTAAGCCAAAACAGACCCAATTAAGCCAAAACAGACCCTATTAGGCCAAAACAGACCCTATTAAACCAAACAGATCCTATTAGGCCAAAACAGACCCTAGTAAGCCGAAACAGATCCTATTAAGCCAAAAACAGACCCAATTAAGCCAAAGAGATCCTATTAAGCCAAAACAGACCCTATTAAGCCAAAACATACCCTAGTAAGCCTAAACAGACCCTATTAAGCCAAAACATACCCTAGTAAGCCTAAACAGACCCTATTAAGCTAAAACAGAACCCATTAAGCCAAAACAACAGCTTAACCAAATAGACAAGCATAACAACATACTAAATAGACCATATTAAGCCAAAACAGACCCTATTAAGCCAAAACAACAGCTTAACCAAACAACAAGCGTCAATTGAAATATTTCAATTCTTAAAGAGAAACCAAATTTTTAATTCTCCCCTTTTCTTTTCATGTGGGAGGGAAATGAAAATAGAGAAAATGAATTGTTTCTTTTCTCATTAATTCTATTCTTTGGTGTCAACAAACAAGGGAATTGTTTCCAATTCCCTTTCTCTACTACCAATTCTCTCTACCAAACACACCCTTATATTCCTGACAGAATCTCTATTGTTTTATTATGTCCAATTTTGGATATCTTCCCAAAATCTTTAGGTCAGGATATTTTTACCCATTTTAGTTTACTGAGTTACGGAAATTTTGGCACAAGAATCATAATTTTTGAAGGTGTCTAAGTCCCTCAATTTGTTCATAAATTTTGGCACAAGAATCATAATTTTTGAAGGTGTCTAAGTCCCTCAATTTGTTCATAAATTTTGGCACAAGAATCATAAATGACAGTCAAGACAGAAGGGTGAGCTGATTGCGCACATGTTTTCCACGGACTGTTTGGTGGTTTAAATCTAGGTATATTAGAGTGAAACCACTTGGTTTGAAAGCTAACTCATAATATTAAATTGCAGAAAAAGAATCATCACATTTGGAGAAGAAATGAGGGAGTTATGATATTTTAAAATTGGGTGTATGTTTCTGTGAGATTGCATGCACGATTTTCCTTTCAATCATATGTGTTTTTGTCTTGGTTTTTGTATATCTTATAACCACTCATGCAAGGGTTCAAACTAAGGAATATAAATCTGAAGTAAGGGATAAAATAAACTTTTCTCTTTTACCAAAACACACATGCATGAAGATCAAAGAAAGATTTTCCTTTGTTCACATGAAATCACCAACATGTGCATTTCAAGTCTTTCTTGGAAATCCGTTGATGTCCAAGATTAGAAGCCGATTTTTGACACATGCATTAGATGATTGCATCTCACATTCATGATATTTAGTGTTTTAAGTAAACGAGAATAGGTGTTTTCTACACCATTTTAGGGAAATCAAAGTTAAAAGTTAGTGTTTGCATGCAAGTTGGTTGGATTTTTGGTCTCTAACTTTTGGTTTGATCATGGATTCATCATCTAATGGATATGCAATGTATCTTGATGATGAATCTACTAACATTTAGATCCAAATACCTTCTAACTTTCTTTTTCCAAAATAAGGAAAAGTGTGTTTTCTTTAAGAAAAACACAAAAGAAGAGGTTTTTAACCAATAATACAATAGGAAAACAAAATAAAATATTGTTTTACTTAGGCTTAACCTTCAAAACACTTGAAGTCTTTGCGGTTATGGAGAACAGTTGACAGAGTTTTTAGAGAGGAAATGAGTAGAGAGTAGAAGAGAGAAATTTTTAGAGGTGTAAGAGAATGAAAAGAGAGTGAGGGTTCTATTTATATGGCAAGAGAGAGAGAGAGAGAGGTGAATTGGGAGGGGGGTGGCCGGCTAAGAGGAGAGGGGAGAGGGGTGGGAGATGGTTGTCTGTAAAAGGTGAAAAATAAAGAAGAAAAGGTATTGCTTATTTTTAAATTGTATTTTGAATTAATTTTTAAGCTCCTAGAAGGGTTTTATTTAAATTATATATGTTTATTTTTATAAAAATTATAATTCTTCAAAATTATGTAAAACCTTATTTTATATAAGATAAATTACTAAAATTGGCAATTTATGTACTTTTCTCATTTTAAGCATAACTAAGGCTATCATCTTATTTTCTTAATGGAATCATATCTAAACTTAACTTTCTAAATTTAGAAAGTATTGGGCCTAGACTTTCTATAAATGAAAAGTGACACATGTTCCTGGTAAAACTAGAAAGAGAAAACCACACTTGCTAAAAATGGAAAGTGAGGTCAACACTAACCTATTGTGGAAAATTGACCGATGCCACATTTGAATTTGGGTTTTGATTTCATTCCCAGTTTTAGGTTTAAATCTTGTTTCGATTTCATCTTTTAACATGAGTTTAGAAACCGAGAATTAGAAAGGAAACAAAATCAAAAAGATTCATGCTCAAAATCAAAATCAAAATCAAAACTCATATTTGAACCCATAATCGAAACCCAAAAAAAGATTCAAACCTCAAATCGAACTCAAATTTGAACCTAAAAACAAAACGGAGAATGGAACCTGGACACGAAACAAAACTCAAAATTGAAACCTGAAAACGAAATCGAAAAAGATTAATACCTGAAATCGAAATCAAAACTCAGATTTAAACTCGTAATCAAACACGAAAATAAAAATTCAAACCTCAAATCGAAACTCAAATCTGAACCCAAAAACGAACCCAAAAGATGATTCAAAACCTCAAATCGAAACCCAGAAACGAGATTCAAACTTCACATCGAAACCCAGAAACGACATGGAGATCCAAAATCGAAAGAGATGAAAATGCTTGGTCGTTGTGTAGTTGAAGCAGGAGATGGAGATCCAAAATTAGATGCTTGGACAATGAAAGAGATGAAGATGCTTGGTCTTGTGTGATTGAAGAAGGAGGCGAGATACCATGGAGATTCATATGCTTGGATTGAAATTTTATGGAGATGTTCAGTTTTAGGTTTAATTTATTTTAGGTTCAAATTCCATGAAGATCTTAGTCTAAATCTGGGTTCAAGTCTAGGTTTTAAAATAAAAAAATAAACAAAATAATTAATAATTATTTAAAATTGTTAAAAATCACAAAAGACAAAAAAGAGGTTAAAAGACCAAAATACCCTCAAATTTAACTGGGTTAATGGACACTTATTGATTTCGTTAGAGGGAAGGATTCAAAGAGTGCGAAAATCGTACCAAGAGTACTAAATTTATATTTATTTTAATTTTGGGACTAGAATAGGTGGAAAGTATGAACCACAAAGACCAAAAATGTAATTTACTCTATATTTTATTTTAATGAAATGTTTGAATCACTAGTGTGAAAATTACATGTATCGTCCTAATGCTTATATATGGTTTTAACTTTCCGTGTTTCTTTTTTAAAAGTCAACGGATAATGAATTTGTGGTTGCATTTTTATAATGAACGAGGTCCTTAATACAACCATATGAATGTAAGTTGTTGATTTATATATGAATTGAACTCGTTAGTCGTTAAAAAACTGCAACAACGTATATGACCCAAATTTATTATAAAAATACAGCCACAAAACTGCAAACGAAAAGAATTCCAAACATAATGTCATATTTTTGTTGGCTAACTTGGTTGGTTGGTTGTAGCTATTAGGTACAATTCGTCTAGGTTTCAAATCCTCCTTGTGACATTTTTTTCCAAACATAATGTCATATTTTTGTTGGCTAACTTGGTTGGTTGGTCGTAGCTATTAGGTACAATTCGTCTAGGTTTGAAATCTTCCTTGTGACATTTTTTTCTATTCTTTTGAATCTTTTATTTTTTATGACATTTATTTATTTAAATTTAAAATTTATACTATTTAGAGTTGTAATTTTATTATTTTTTTCCAAACATTTTACAATATAAAATATTACACTAAATTAAAACGAACAAAATCCATATACATATCATGGTTATGTTTTGTAGATTCCAAAACATACAAATCAAATGCTTATTTTTTTAACTCTGTATCTTAATGTCGATCCTAACCTATATACTTATTTTTGATTTCTCTTGTTGACTACTTGTTTATGTGAGTGTAAATAAAATTATCAGACTTTCAATTGTTTCACCAATTCTTATCGTTGTGGTATATATATTTATTAATCATTATTTTTTTTATAATTAACCGTTACGTATAAATATTTAACAAATAGAAAATAAATTGTGCATTTAGAGAAACCAATTTAGTTTCTTTTTGTAAACATTGGATTACGTACAAATTAGAATTACAATTCTAAAGTTCGAAAATGAACCCATTAAACTTAAATAATGGCTCCGTCCCTGGCCATAGAGATGTAACTCGTTAAAAAACGAAACTATAATTCTATAAAGAGAAAGTTGCGTTAAATTTTCACAAAAAAAAGACCAAGTACCGTATAACATATGTAATTTACTCTGACCCAAAATAAGGATGTAGTTTGGTGCAATTTACCACTGGAAAAAAATAGGTATACATTTGGGCAATTTGTTCTTAAATAAGGAAAAGTACGAAAGTTGGCTGCTTCCATACGTTACATTGCTTGGATTTCACTGTAAGACTTCCATTCTATAAGTAACCCTTGATATATATCTATATATATCTATATATATAGCTCCGTCCTTTTGTAGGCTGTCCCAACAATCAAATGAGTTTCTTTCATAGAAGAAAAAAACAAGGCAAAGATGCCGACGTCCACGAAGACGATGATAACATTGCAAAAAAATGGAAAACCCTAAGTGGAGACACGAACTGGAAGGGTTTGTTAGACCCTCCGGGACCGGATCTCCGCAACTACATCATCCACTATGGCGAAATGGCTCAGGCCACTTATGATGCTTTTAACTCCGTTAAGGTATCAAAGTACGCCGGAAGCAGCCGTTATGCACGAAAGAATCTGTTTTCGAGGGTTGGGATCAGTCAAGGTCGGCCGTTGAATAAGTATCGTGTGTCTAAGTACATTTATGCCACGTCATCGATCGCGGTGCCTGATGCGTTCATCACCAAGTCGTTATCGAGGGAGGCTTGGAGCAAGGAGTCGAATTGGATGGGGCTCGTGGCGGTGGCTACAGACGACGGGAAGGTGGTGTTAGGGAGGAGAGATATTGTGATCGCTTGGAGAGGGACGATTCAGACGTTGGAATGGGTTAACGATTTCGGTTTTGCATTGGTTTCGGGTCCAAAAATATTTGGTGAGAATAATAAGGATGATCCCAAAATACACCAAGGTTGGTACTCGATCTACACTACTGATGATCCAAGATCGCCTTACAATAAAACTAGTGCTAGAGATCAGGTTAGTCTCCTACTCCAGTGACATCATGCTGTGGCTTGTTTAGACTTTAGAGCATCCATGACATGCATGCAATTTTGGACTACAACAAAATTGATTTTTTAGGTCTTTAGTTATACTTAGAATGCCTTAATATATTCAACGAGACTTTAAATATATAGGATCAAGAATCGTACTGTATCCTAGAGACGCACATAAAGCCCCACATGACCTGACTTGAATAAGCCGAAATAATTTCCAAGCCAAAAAGCCTGACGTTGCGAAGTTAATTTTCAAAAACCAGTAAAACCCTACTTTATTAACCTTCAAATAGATCAACATTTTTTTACAGCTACTTTTTTTAGTGTTTTAGTGTTGGGTTGGAAATGAAAACATCTCCCTATTTTCACAAAAAAGCCCTGGGTTTTCTCGTTTAGTAAGCATGAGCTTGGAAGGCCGAGGCCCGAAAAAGCTCAGGCCGTACTACATCTCTAATGTGTGATACAGTCCCACTGTTTCGTTTTGTTTCGGGGCCACCTCTACCATCGTGTACTCTAGTGTGGGATAAAAAAAATATTGTCCCCAAAATCTCACGTCCCAATTCTGTCCACCAATTAAATAAATACACATCATCCGTGAGACAGTATAAACATAAATTATAAAAATTTAAATTTTAAAAAAAATCTGATGTATCTTGCTTTCATTAGTTAGAAAAAAAATATGAGAGGTGAGATTTTGGGATTAACAGATTTTTATCCTCTGGTGTGTACCTTAATTAAAATACTGGTATTGTTGTAGTACTAGTTATCAAAAAAAAATTCGATTTGATATTGCTTCATATCACCAACTCTTTAATCAGGTTGTGGCCGAGGTAAAAAAACTCGTGGAACAGTACAAGAACGACGAAATTAGCTTGACCATAACCGGGCACAGTCTGGGTGCCGCAATCGCGACCCTTAATGCGATTGACATAGTCGTAAACGGACTCAACAAGCCGAAAGATATGCCAAACAAGGCCTGCCCAGTGACCATCTTCGCGTTTGCTAGCCCTCGTGTGGGCGACTCCAACTTCCGGAAAGTCTTCAATTCACAAACAGATCTTCGTGCCCTAAGGACTCGCAATGCATCCGATGTGGTTCCGAATTACCCGTTAATCGGGTATTCAGACGTCGGGGTTGAGTTGGGAATAGATACAACGAAATCCGAGTACTTGAAGAGTCCGGGGAGTTTGTCGAGTTGGCATAGCTTGGAGGCTTATATGCATGGAGTTGCTGGTACACAAGGAAGTAAAGGAGGGTTTAAGCTTGAAGTTAGTCGTGATATCTCGCTTGTAAACAAGCATTTGGATGCTCTGAAGGATGAATATGGTGTGCCAGTTGCTTGGTGGTGTGAGAAGAATAATAGTATGGTTCAACAAGAGGATGGTTCTTGGGAGTTGATTGATCATGAGGATGATAATTTTGGTTAATAATTAAGATGATACAGCAAAATTGGGTGTATATTGTATGAGATATCAAATATGTCTAAATGTTCTAATAGATTGTTTGATAGAACTTATGTTTATAGGATCAAACGACAAAACATCATATCTATAAAGAGTGTTGCAATATGTTTATACAATGTTTGTCGACGTCTTACCAAATTTATTAGGACATTTTTTACATAAAGCGTTGTATAATCTATTTTACATGACACTATTTGAAAAATTGTCCTATAAAAAGATGTGTTTGTATGACATTTTTCAAAAGTGTCATGTAAAATAGTAATAGAACTCTTTATTTTAAAAATCTTGAAAAACTTATTAAGACACCCAAATTAAAAGCTTCCTGTAAACATATTACCATATGTTTAGATATGACACTTTATATTTTAGTTCTAAAGTTTAGACCTATTAAGGAATGTATTATAACATTTAGATATTGTTAACGTTTTATCACTTTACTTTTGGTGTAATGAGATAATATTGAATATTTTCATTGAATTTTTATGATGTATTATACTAGCGTTGATGTTTGTATTTGATCCTTTTGTTAGTTCGTTTTATGCAAATACTTATGTTTTTTTTGGAAAAGGTATCCTAGACATTTGCCTAAACTAATCCCTGATAATTTTAAGATTGTTAAAGCATGCAACCCTGAGATAATTCTTCAGTGGCCACAAGTTGTTTGCGCCTGGATTCGAACCTGGGTAGATAGGTTATCTAGCCTCATCCCCACAAGTCTTAACCAGTACACCACAAGCCTTGTGGTTAATTCCTTATCTTCATTAGTTGATCAGGGTTAGGCTTCCATCTCATATCTTCATCAGATTTCATCACCCGTATTTTGATCCGGGATTTTTGCATTATCTGAGAGCTTCATCTCCCGGCTTCATCTAATAGACAACATATGATCTTATGTCGTTAGGAATGTTCTTGTCAGTTGTTCAACAACAAATGATTTGTCAATTGTTCAACAACAGATGATCAATCACCTAATCACTATTCTCAAAACGTTTTCTCAAATGATTAAGTGACTTCTTACAATGTGTTATCAAAATTAAATCTTCTCAATTGATAGGAGCTCAAAACTCCGCCCCCCCCCCCACTTGATGATGACAAAACTTATGCTTTTAAAGGGGAAAAACTTGTATGGTAGAATTAAAAACTTATAACAGAAATGAAAGAAGTTCAACAACTTTCAACAACTGATAAGTACATGAACCTATTGTAATACTTTTGGGTTCTTTTCGACTGAATCATAAGCATAAATCTTATTTTGTTGATTCAGATACATATAAGCATGGAAATAAAAAATATACATAGTTTCAGAAGTCCTCAAATTTTGAAAATCAATAGGACCAGTAGAGTCATGGCTCTATGTAACTTCTACTTGCGTAGACAAAGGATTTTTTTGATTTCTTCTTAAAACCTTGATCCAGCTATAGTCTAAATTTTGATTATAGGGAGCAAGGCTTAAAGATAATCTGATGGTAAAAAATTGAGACCAGGTCTATAGCCTTGAGCTACTAAAAACTGAGACCAGGTCTATAGCCTTGGGCTACTAACCTTTCCTTATTCCTTCTCACTATTCCGTCTTCATCCATTTTATTTCTATAATCCCACTTGTGTTAATTACAATCTTTGCAGAAGGTCTTGACTTTCTTTTAAACTATGTGAATTCTTCCAACATGGTACTTACCTAATTAGGGTCTTGAATTTGTTCATTGATCTTCACAGGCTCAATCATGGACAAGAAGTTCACATAGAGGCACTCAATCTATGTGAAACTCCCTGTCTTCATACCAGTTTGAGGATCATACACCAATTATTTCTTTAATGAGGTGTGATCTGTAGTTCACTTTGTTGCATGTGGAAGAGTTGATGAACTAGCATTATTATCCCCCTTGATTGTACAATTGTTGAGCAAATAGGGCTTTAAGAAATTACTATCATTGATCGATCCCTATAGTTATATGGACTCTAAGTTTGAAGTAGTTGGAGTTCAGGATGAATAAGAGGAGACCTAGTAGCAGCCGGCAGGGTATAAAACTCTAGGTATTTCTTAATTAGTAGATGATGTAATAGACGAAAGTCCAATTGAAGGTTCAACAAATGATGGAGTATGAGAAGTTGGGGGTCCAGTTGGAAGAGAGCCACTGATATCATCCTGTATATTATCGTATCTTCAACTTGGTTCATCAGATGGTTGATTTTCTTTTTGACATTGAGTTCAACACTATCTTGAACTGAAGTCCTTTGACTTGTGGAAACTTCATCAAAAATGACATTAATGGATTCTTCAATTTGTTTTCTTTTCTTTTAAACACCCTATGGGATTTGAGATTCTGGAATAGCCAATAAAGATGCATTCATATAACTTCAGATCAAACTTTCCCAAAATGATCTTTGTTTTTCAGAACATAACAGATGCAACCAAACACATGAAAGGGGCAAATGTTTGGTTTTCTACCATGGAACAGTTCATAAGCTTTTTTCCCTTTCACCAGAATATACCTATTTTGTGTGAATCGAGTTGTGTTAACAACTTTAGTGCAAAGATGGAGAGGAAGGCCTAATGAACTTAACATTGTTTTGATTGCTTCTATCAGTGTTTGTTCCTTCTTTCAGCTACTTCATTACGTTGGGTATTCTAAGTGCAAGGAAATTGTAAGAAACACTTTGCCTTCAAGAAAAGAATTGAGATATTGGTTCTTGAATTCAGTGCCACGATCACTCCTTTATTCACACATGCGTCATTCATTATTTTCATCTTCTTGATAAATTTGATTAGCTCATTAGTTGTTTCATCTTTTCTCTTAAAAAGAATACCTTGGTAAATATGGAGTAGACACCCAGCATAATAAGAACATATTTTTTCTTTGATATGCTCACACATTCACAAGACCATACAACTCCATGTGCAACAACTGTAGAGGACAATCACCAGATGATTGATTTTTGGATCTGAATAATGCCCTGGTTCATTTTCTTTTCTTACTAGCTGAGCACAATCTTTCATTCTCAAAAGCGAGTTAAGATAATTCTGTCCCTAATCTACTTTTTACAATAGAATCAACATGTTTTAAAATTCAGACGCAATAACGTCTTGTGACAAAACCAACTTTCTTCAACTGATGCCTTAGTGTAAAAGCAAAAATCACCATTAGTGGTTGCAGTGGACATGCTAATGACATAGATGTTCCAACTCTATTAGATGATAAGATGGACTTTTTGTTTGAGTCTGTAAAGCACAATTTTTTTCTTGAAGTTGACTAAAAATGCTTTTACATAGTCGGCTAATACTCAAAAGGTTATGTTTGAGACCATTAACATATGTAACCCTTGAGAAGGATATATGTCCATTTTTTGGCACACCATGACCCTTAATTTGTCCAAAGTGGTTGTTACCAAATATCAATGTGGCAACATCTTTCTCCCTGAATTATGTTAGTAGAACAAGATTTCCTGTCATAGGTCTGGAACACCCGCTGTCTAGATACCATTTCTTATTAATGATAGGGATTATTTCTCTTTAGGTACGCATAGTGAAATGGGTCCCTTTTTGCGAAGAGAAGGAGAAGGAGAAACAAACTATTTATTTTACAATTTTTGTGTCCTTCACTTCTAGCCCAGAATAAGATTCCTGATAACACTATCAATCCATATGATTAGAAGACCCACAATTGTAGCACCTTCTGTTGTATAGATAAACAATTTTGGCATTTGGTGTATTAGAACTTGTGAATTTGTTTACATCAGATGTACAATGAGATTTCACAGTCTTATATTCTTTCGTTTTGATAAATGATGACTCAACCAATCTTTAGATAAACTTAGACTTTTTCTCTACATCCAAAATTTTCTGGATTCAGTACATTCATAAGTGTACCACCTACAGTTTCTCGTCATCATTTTAGTTAGTTACTTCTTAGTGGTATACCATTAAGAGGGGGACCAATAAAATATTGAGGATCTGTTTGGGAGAATATTTCCTTGCCTTTTAAGCCTTTGATTTATATTTTGGAGAGTTGGCAACATTATAGTAAGACTGTTTTCCTGCTGGCTTAGAAGTAGATTTTTTCAACAGAGATTTTCCAATATAATACTCATTGATAGTATTTGGATCTTGGAAGATTATGTTGCTGAAGTTTGGAAGTCGTTGTTTTTTAAAGTGTCAATATCTGATGCTGTTGAAGAAGTCTTTCTATTAGATGTTGCAACTGATGTTTTAGAAACAATACTAGAAACCTTCTTTTGTTCACATATAATATTAGTTGATGGAACATCTGAAGGATTAGAAATTGTGCTTCAAACCTACATTTTCTCGAATACAAGTGATTTAAACATTTTTTAGTTCGATTGATTAATACCTTTTCAGATGTAAAAATTTTAGTGTAAGAAAATTCAGAGAGATCATCTGACTCAAGAATTTCACCTTATCTAAAGCAAGAAACATATAACCTTCCATCTTGGAAAGATTTTTCGTAGTTGTCTCAATAGAGAATAAATTTTTTTTGAAGTTAAATATTTGATCCACTTGAGGAGTGAATGGTTATCTACTACTAGATGTGGTGACAGTTTCATCTGGTGCATCTTCTGTACATGTGATGAAAACCCTTAAATAAAAGTTGGCTACTATATGCTCTTCTTCATCAGATGATAAGCCAGCCTAATTAGCTTCCTCAAAGCTTCTAGCCTTATTGTCTTTCCCAATGGCTTCATGATATTTAACTTTGTAATAATCTACTTCTTTTTCAGTAAATATGTTTTTTTGACTTGGGGGTTCTTATAGATCTGATTCATTGAAATTCCATTCAATAAAATGGAAGAATTATAAATCTCCAAATAGGATCATTTTCTTCTCGAGACCTTTTACTTTTTTCATCATGTGGGAATTAGATTTTGGTATCAAAAAATAATTTTTGAATGATTTGAATCTGAAACGCTTGAGTGCCCTTTTTTTATTGAAAAAATTATTCAAAAGGGTGATCAATTTGGGGACTTCTACCTCCATGCGGCATTGCTCCGTCAGGCTTTCGCCCATTGCGGAGAATTCCCCACTCATATTGAAGAAAGAATCGAATATCCATTGATAAAACAGTTCACTGTATAATCTGATGGATCTTTTTGATGGTGTGCAGTATCGGCTAGCCATAGACCTCCAGTTACAGGCTTTGATCTTCATTAAGATGCACAGTGTTCAGGCTTCTCACAGTTGTTACAGATGGCTTTAGCTTTTCCTTTTGAAGCGTCAACAGATGGTTTGATCATCTATAATTTCTTCAGAAAGGGCTTAGAACCCCCCGGGTTTAAATCCACCACCTTTGTTGTACTTCTTTTATCTTTTTATCATCATTTTTTCATATAATAAGTAAGACCCTAGAGTTCTAAATCAATATCTTCACCACCCTCATTGTTAGTTCCATCAACACCTTCTCTCCCAACAACCTATTTATGAGAATTATTAGAGTCATCAACCATATAGTTATGATATGCCTAGCCACTTTTTGGCTAGAACTTATTTGGTCCATTTAGGGCAGTTTATTCAACTCAAGTTCATGAATCATTAGGTGATCATATAGGGCTTGCAATGACATCTTCTTTAGATCCTTAGAATGTCTAACAGTTATGACAATATTGTACCAAACAGGAGGAAGACCCTTGAGGAATTTAACAAATAGATATTTGTTTATGAAAATAGTGTCATGATGTTTTAACTCATTTACCAAGGTATTAAACCTGTCATATGCATGAGCTAGTGATTCACTAGATTTGACACCGAAAAGGTCACATTGTTCAACATGTAAGGATCTTTTATTCTCTTTGACTTCCTCATTACCTTTCTTTTCTAGTGTTTCAATGTTTAATGGACATGAAAAGTCATCATTGACACACATAGTAAGAACATTCATGGCTTTGTCATAAAATGCATGTTTTTTAAGGTCATCTTAAGTGAACTCTTTTGGTAATCTTATTTCATAGTTGTCTAGGATAGGAGGAGTTGTTATAGCAGCTGGAAGGGGACTCTGGTTTTCCAACAAGAGTTGTTATCTCTTGTGAATCGTGGTGGTAACCAAGTAGACCAGTATTAGCAATATCCATCTTAGCCGTAAAAGATCTTTGATTATTTAGAAATAAAAACTGCTCTAATATCAATTGTAGTTCTGAAAGATCAAACAATATGGCAATAACTTAATAGAGGGTTTGAATATAGTGTTTTTCAAAGTTTTGATATTCTTTTATTAAAATAAATGATTTTTACAAAACAAGATGTACATGCAGAAAATAAACTAAGATCATAATTGATCACCAACCTATAGACTATCTCTCTCGACTACAAATGTCTTCTTTTATAGATCACACACTAACAAGTGTTGCATCAATTCTTAACAAATTTCACTTAAGAAACTAAAGTTGCAAAGAAATTATAATTGATCATCTGATGAACTTGGAATCTTTGAAGAGTAGCAAGATGTTCCCTATAAAATGCATATTAAACTTCAAATGTTCATTTGATATTAATATGAACTATCTTCTCCAATGAGACAACATTACATGATGGTAAAGTATGGAGAGGGTGTCCTATATGAACTTTCAAGTCTCTATTCATCACGTCCAGTCTTGCATTTCTCATTCCTGTAGATGTAGTGGTCAAGGTGTTTATAAAGAAAAGTATACTACACTAAAAGTAAACCATGCCACATTAAATGGTAAGTAAGTTGGTTGTCCTTTCTGGGATGACAAAAGAGGAAAAAAGCACGTTTGGATTGGTATATCTGAGTGTACATTTATCCTTGTTGTCCAATGTGAGGACACATATTTTTTATAAGTTGTTACCTTTTCAGCTGGTGGACTTTATAGGTGATGACATCTTAAGCTGATTATTTGGCCAATCTGTAAAGGTATCATGTGTTGGACTGGATCATTAGACGCTGATGAGCATGAGCATTTGTTGATTAGGGGTAAGCTTTCGTTTGATATCTTCAAAAGACGTTCAATACTAGTATGTTGATGTTAAATGTTGTGCCTCATCTGATAGATTTAGTTCCTGTTAGGAATTGAAGAGTTGTTCTAAATATTCATAAGTATGGAAGTCTTCATACTTGAGTTCAGAGATCTGAACTTCTGGTGAAGGGACTAAGTATAAAAGTCTGTAGAAGCAATCTCAGAAGTCTGAAGAGAAGACTTCAGAGTTCGAAAGACAAAGAAAAGCAACTAAGGCATGAAGTGTGAAGTGAAGACCTCAAAAATCTTAAGAGAGGACTTCATAGTTCGAAAGAAACTCTGAAGTGGCAAATCTGAAGATACTTTAACATGTGTATAGATGCGATAGGTCTGTGGTAGACAAACATGTAACTATAGCATTTCTATACTTATATAAATAGGAAGTTAGTTAGACAGTTTATAGTTGAATTGTCAGTCGTTTAACAACAAATGATTTACCAATTGATAGTTGGTTATTAGTTAATCTTTATTCTCATATGTTTTATCATTCATCAATTCTTGTTAATTGATAGGAGCTCAACAGGTTCCAACAAGTATTTGATCGAATTCCTAAGTTAGAATATGGTCTTTGGTAAACCATTATAGAACAAACTTTTTTTTGTGAAGGGTATCCCAGGCTATGCCTGGACTAATGTTTGGTAAACCTACTCTGAAATATCTTCTCTTTAGAGTATAATTTCATGATTCACTTTTTAAGGCCTAATCATTATTCTGGCTTGAACCCGTCTATGCATAAAACTTAATCATTTGATAACTAAAATTTTTGTAAGATTTGTGAGATCCATCCTAAATCGCTGATTTAAAGTTATTAGTATTATTAATTAATGAGATAATTATCGTTATCTATTAAATTTAAAATTTATGCATTTTTTAAGAAATTCCACACATATCTGTTAATATATATATTTATATATACGTGTATTTGTAGCCCATTTATGTAGCTTAGATTGTTTGGCTCATTGGCCTTGTACGCATGTATATATGTCGTGTATTATTCTATTGAGGGAATGAGATTCATTTGAATTCCATAGCATATCATGGTATCAGAGACTCATTCTCTTCTTTCCTAAAATCTCTCCTTTCTTTTCTCTTCTTTCCTAAAATCTCTCCTTTCTTTTCTCCTTACTTTCTCGATCTTCTCTTCCTGCCTCCTCCTTTGCCGGCCAAGACAACCCTCCTCCACCACATGTCCGTCGACAAGAACCCTTCTCCTACCTAAGGCATACGCTATTACCAACATAAAAATGTATATCCCTTTAATCCTTGATCTTACAACCTGTAACTACGATCTCTGGCGAGATCTGTTTACCGCCCACTGCATCGCCTATGATGTTCTTGATCACATAGACGATTCCTATGATACCCCGAACAAGCCTCCTACGAATGTCGAATGGGAAAAACTAGATGCCATGGTTAAACTGTGGCTCTTTGGAAGTATCTCTCATCACCTCGGTCATCTACCAACGCTACTGCCCGGAAGATTTGGCTCAACATTGATGCTCTCTTCTGTGAAAACAAGGATGCCACGACTTTACAACTCGAAAGTGAACTTCAGACTATCTCAATGGGGGATCTAGAACATATCAATATCCTCTCTCTCTCTCTCTGTGTGTGTGTGTGTGTGTGTGTAAGATACACAGAATTAAATGTGCATGCAAAATGAACCATGACTAGATATTTACTAGTTAGGGTGTTCACAATGTGTTTACAAATTTTACGAGGTGTTCGTAAGTGGCATTTTAGATTTGTTTTTATTGATTTAGTTTGTGTTCACAATATGTTCTGAAACTATATCAGATCTCATAGATTTAGAGTTTATTCACAATGTGTTCACAAACTAGTATTTCTATGAAAATGTTCACAACCTCTTCAACTTACATGTATATTCAATTATGCGTGTACGCATTTGTTATGGAAAGATGTGAGATAATATGAGAGAGAAGATGGGAGAGAGGACATAGAAATATGAGAGAGGAAAGAGGGGAGAGAAGGTATTTTTAATTTATATTAGATTTTATTCTCCAACTAATTTTTTATGATCTAAACTGGACCTTACGGATATCACAAATTAGAAATTTTCCAAAAGAATGCCTATATATATATATATACGTGAGTGTGTGTATAGAGAGAGAGAGAGAGTAACGTTTACATGAGAACAACAACTCAATCAAAGAATAAGAAAAGTAATCGAATCATATGCCAATTTAATTTTATATTAAAATCACGTATAAAATCACATGTGATTCATGCGACTTTGACCATGACATGCGATCGCATGCCACATCACTCTCACATCTTTGCACTGACCGTTAGTGTAAATTCATATGTGATTTGACCATTTCGTGTTTTTTTTATTTTGTTATTTCTTCATTTGAACCCTCTATATATATACATATATATATATAGGGAGGTTCAAACGAGAAAAAATCATGTTTAAGAAAATAAAGAAATGATTCTCAACCATTCTTTTTTATTAAAAAAGTTCAAAAAATAAAATATCCCAAAATAATAATGAAAGGGCATTCTTGTCCAGAATTTCTTTTACTAAAAATGATTATTTTAAATGAGTGGTTGATAATCTTTTTTTATTTTTCTTAAATATGATTATTTAAAAAAAATATAATATTTCAATTATTTTTACTGATAATGATTATTTTAAAAAGATTTAAGATCTCAAACTATCATACATTTCATTTTGTATAAATAAATTCCTAATAGTAATTTCCCAAATTATCATACGACATTTTTTTTCTCACAAAATTTTCTAATTTTCATTCAAATATCACATGTGATATTGATAGTAATAAATTTAAGTCGAATTTTTTTAAAACTTATCTACAATAAATTTAAGTCGAATTCAAAAAATATGTATATTATGAATGACGTTTGAAGTCACGTGTTATCTTTTACATTATTAAATGTATTTCGTTACACATCATATATGTTTTCATTTTTTTCCCTTTTCTAATGTTTAATTTCAAATCAATGTTTTTCACGCTTTAATATTTACAAAATATGTCATTAAGACCTTTAATCTAATCAAACATGTGGTTGAGATTCTTTTCTTATTTTCTTAAATGGGTATCATCCTCGTACGAACCTGGACAGGTTCATACGAGAATGGTACCTATTTAATAAAATAAGAGAATGAATCTCAACCACATGTTTGATTAGATTAAAAGCTAATGTCCAGGTTCATACGAGGATGATACCTATTGTTGATGCCAAAAATTACCTTAACAAAGTCAATTTAAGGTGCTTGTGGACCTGGTCGATCAAAGAAAGGATTCTCCTGAAGAACGTAAATAAAACAAAGAAAAATAAACGAAGACAAGAGATTTGGTGACGCTGAAAAACCCTTGGACGAGGGAAAAAACCGCGAACGACAGGTTAGTATCGTTGGTGCACTATGGGAAAGTGACGCCAAGCAAGGGCGTCGTTGTTTAGAGCTATGGTCGTACGATTACAAGTGAAATATGTATGTAAAAGCTAAACTAGCGTATGAAATCTAGAAGGCTGTAGTATGTTCTTAGATTCGAGATTGTAGATGGGGTTGGTTCCGAGGTTGCTTGACAGCTCGAGTGTTGCTTTTATATTCGTAGTGATTTGTAACAGTTGATCGACATTGATTTCCTCCATAAATGCTCTTGATGACGATGTTTTTAACCGTCCAACGGTCCTGCAAAATAGATAACGGTTTAGATAGTAATGATCCGGCCGTTAAAGGTCGAGCTTTAAGGCGCTTCTCGGGTCCATCGTGCGTTGGAGATTTCGCCTGTGAGTTTCGTTCGACTATTGTCTCATGATGCTTTTGTCAATATCTGCAGGTCGTAAAATATCTTTGGTTGCGCGTTTTACCCTACTGTCGAGAGTTATGATCGACCATCGTTTTCTTAAGTCTTGGCCGACGTTTGAGAGTCGTGGAAAGTCATTGGTCGAACATTTTAGTCAACAGTCGAAGTTTGAGATTCTTGCCCAAACACCTATTTAAGAAAATAAGAAATGAATCTCAACCACATGTTTGATTAGATTAAAGGTCTTAATGACACATTTTGTAAATATTAGAGATGAATCACAAATTTCCACCAAGAGTAAATATTTTTAGAGGCATAATTGGTAGAACCACATGTTTGATTTTCAAATCAAATAAAATCTCAACCATATGTTCTATTAAAAGTGTGAAAACATTGATCTGAAATTAAACGTTAAAGACGGAAAGTTAAATGGAAACATAATCATATGTGATGTGATGTGTAACAAAATACATTTAATAATGCATAAGATCATATTTGATTACAAACGATATTCATAATATACATATATCAAATATTATATTGTAGATAAGTTTATTTTTTTTCGACTTAAATTTTTTATTATCAATATCACATTGATATTTATAATGAGAATTAACGATTTTTTATGAAAAAAAATATTGTATGATAGTTTGGGATAATTTTAGGAATTTACTATTATGAATTTATTGATACAAAACGAATAATAGCTTGGGATATTTTATTTTTATGAAATAATCATCATCGGTAAAAGTAATTGAGATATTTTATTTTTTTAAATATCATTTTTAGTAAAGTAATCATATTTAAAAAATAAAATAATTAAGGATTCTAAACAACTCCTTTAAAATAATCATTTTTAGTAAAAGTTATTTTGAAATAAATATTCTTTCATTATTATTTTGGGATTTTTCTTAATAAAATGAGTGGCTGATAATTATTCTTTTATTTTTTTTAAACAAGATTCATTCTTGTTTCAACCTCCTATGTCTCTCTTTTTGTGTGTATATATATATATATATTATGTGATTGCAACCCTAGTATATGTCTCTGATTGAATATGCATGTCTTCAAAGCAAAACCTTCTTTGATAGTGTCATTTGCTTTAAGATCCAAAAACACGTTGTGGATGAGTAGAAACAAGACATTGAATTTCATTTTTAGCCCGCCTTTGACTACCGCGTATCATAATTCTTCATTGTTTCAAGAGAATAATTCATATTTCACTATTTAGTGTGAATGACTAGCTTATCTTTGTAATGTAAACATTATTTACATTATACATTTACACATAATACAATTATAAACATTAAGATAAGAGTAAATTACATTTTTCATTCATGTTGTTTGCAAAATTTTGTGGATTTCGTTTTTTTTATTTTGATTTTTATGGTTTGTAATTTATTGTTATTTTTGTTTCCCAAACCTAATTCCTACCTTTAAGCATAAGGTACTAAAAATAGCAACCAATTATAAATTACATAGACACAAGTAGCAATAAATTTTAAATTATAATGATAAAAACAACAATACATTATAAATAATAAAAATAAAAACCATAATTTTAAAAACATAAAAATAATAATTCACAATACACAACGACTAAAAACATAAGTTACTCTTTAAGATAATAAAGCGGCTTAAGATATTTGAACACTTTGTGAGGGACAAAGATATGTTACGTCATTCACATGTTAAGATGAACATGATTTTGGACAATTTTAGTTTATTTATCGGTGATATCAAGGATCCAGCTATTAGATTCATTGGCATACGCCATAGTATGTTTGTCCGCGGGTATGCATGGTAATCGGCCCTGACCCGTTGGAGAACCCGGTCCACCCATCCCGGTTGGGGATGGGGATTCCCCGCTAAATCGGGGATGGGGATGGGGATGCGGATGGGGCGGGGATCCCCGTTCATTTCAAACTGGGGATGGGGATGGGGACGGGTATCGCACTCCCCACCCCGCTCGTACCCGTTATATATATATATATTAATTAATAAATTATATATATATATATTAATTAATAAATTATATATATATATATATATTATTTATTTCATTAAATTGGTAATTCATGATTTCATATTTTCTAACTAGGTTTAGAATCTAATTTTTTTATTTATTGTGGGTTATTTTCAGTGTCAAGTTAAAATACATTACACTTATGTTTTGGATATTACTCGATATGATTTTTTTATTACTCGTTATGTTTTGGTATGTATGACGTTAAGTATTTTTTTGGATTAAATTAAATTTATTTTAGTTTTAGGCTATTAATTATTATATCATGATGCCACTTTTTGGTTTAAAGTTCTTTTGATGTAGATTTATTGGAAATATGATAAATTTAACGTGTCGATCGCTCACATATTTGATTTAAAATAACTTATATAAACGGGGGAAAATCCCCATTTCCCCGGGGGGGATCCCCGTTCCCTGTTGGGAATGGGATGGGGATGGGGATGTGATTTTATTCCTCGACGAGGATGGGGATGGAGTTGAGGAATCGGGGACGAGGATGGGGATCATGGTCCCCGCCCCATTACCATCCCTATCCGCGGGAAGCTAAAAACAACTAGGCTAGTATAAGATACAACCATATTATAAATTTGTAAGGATAAATGCGATCAAATATATTTTAAAACTACATTAATAAAACAAGTTTGTCTTGTTAAATTTTGTTTGGACGACTTTCTCCCGTTATAGGTGCGGGTTCGATTCCTGCTTTAATCATTTTCTTGGTTTTTAGCTATAAATTTCAGAATTATTATATTTTTGAAAAAAATTACGATAAAAGATTTGAACACAAGAAGACCTCACATACAAAAATAAGGAAATAACCAACAAACCAATAATAATGTTTTGAAAAATATACATAGCATCGTATTTTATAACTAGTCAAATGTTGTCATAACTTGAAAACTTTACTAATACTAAAGTACGCTCTAATTAGATAAGTATTTCATAAACCTTATATCGTAATTATAAAACTTTTATGGTTTCATAAATAGATCGTACTTAAAAATACTGAACGGAAATTTGAATCCCAATTAATTCTTAATATTGCCGAAAACGTTAAAATTATGTTTACTGTTATCATCATTTAGAAAATATTTAAGTGCTTCCGTCCTCCGAAATTCAAAGTGATATTAATGGGGCACGATGAAACTATCACATATATACATTAACGATAACCTTTACACCATCTCGATAGCTCCCGGATGTTTCTAAAGATGTACTCCTTCAGACCCAAATTAATTGTCCATATTTTTATTTTTATTTGTCCTGAAATAAGCGTTCATGTTTAAAAATAGATAACTAAAATTTCAAATTTATTTTTAATTAATGCACAAATATTTAATAGTTGTAACGAAAAAGAAATTAAATAAGGATAAAGATGTCATCTAATTAATCAAAAAGTATAATTATTATGAATACCCACTATATGTCATTTCAATTATAGACACTTATTTTAAAATGAAGGAGTATAAGGTAGTCCATCTTGATATTATGCTCTTTCTTTGTCTCATGAATGTCTTGTTGACTTTTCAATAATCTCACAATCACTTTAAACAATTTCACTGAAAGAGCATAATATCACAATGGGTTAAGGTTTAAGGGGTTTTTGTCTTTATGATAATGAGTCATGGGCTGTAAGCGAATTAAAGGTTCAGTGAATCGTTCCTGAGTAGTATGACGGGAAGTTCTTTTATTTAATAAACCAATGAACGTGAACATATTTTTTTGATGATAAGTTTTGCTTGCAAATTGCATCTTGAATTTTGAAAACCGAAATTTATAGTGTACATGAGCACATCACTGTATTAACATAGTTGTAGCACGTTGTACAACTATAACAACATATTGTGATAATGCTTATTGGACACTTGTTATTTGCAATGCATAATAGTATAGATTACAAATTTTACAATTTATCATTGTTCTTTTGACTTTTGTTTACTTTGAGATTTGACATTACCGTGCTAGATTTAGACTTTAGCATTTAAACTTGTAACTTTCCTATTTTTGCTTTTTGTTTAATGTGACACTAACTTCGATGTAATTTATTATTTTAATTAAAAACTAGTGGCCTGCGCAGTGTTAGGAAATCATTATATAGAAATTAAAGTTTTCTTTTCTTTGAATATTTCTATAAATTGGTTTTTTTAATAAATAAACTATATTACAAGTCTATATGTAATATTCATAATGATGAAAATTATATTATTCCTAATTTAGGTTACAAATATTAGTAGCTTTGTGAAATATGTTGCATATATCATGAAAATAATTACTAACTACTTAAACAACACTTTAAGTATATACAATATAACATATCATTAAAACAAAGTTGATTTATCCAGTTCTCGCACTTAAAGGACTCGATAATTTTTTTCCTCGGGTCTGCTTTATTCGAGAAAAAACTTGTTCTCGCATCAGTTTAATCCACGAACCTTGGTCCTCGAACCTTACTGATCCGAACAACTTATTTCTCGCACCTTATTGACCTGAGTTCATAAGTCCTCACATCCATATAACCCGAAAAACATTGTCCTCACATCCTTTTCCATTCGAGAAGTTGCCTAGATTTTTGTAGTTTTGTTCTCGAAACTATCTTTATCCAAAACTGTCTTAGAACCCTTTCAAAACTCAAAGATCGTGATCAAACATCAAGTATATATCATGACTACTCACGAGGACATGTCTATTGGCTCCAATACTCGTCCTCCCGTTCTCTTTAGAGGCGAGTACTCACAATGGAAAGACCGTTTCATTGACTTCATTGATCACAATGAATATGTTGAAGATATTATGCGCTCGATCACTAATTCTCATCATCGTATTTTCTTTGAGTGCCCGTTCCTAAGTCAGGCTTGGAATGTCCTTAAGCCCAAGCTGAACCTTCCTGTTGTTCTTGATAGCTGGGATGATGTTGTTAGAGTCCTCTAGCAAGCCACCAAAGGCTAGACCATTTGGTCTATTATTCGCATATTAGTGCTTTCTGGAACCGTCTACCACCTCTGGTCTGAGGGTAATTATCATATCTTCAAGAATAAGATAAGATCCTAAGACATGTTGGTGAAGACCATCTATGAAGACGTCGGGTCTAGGCTTCTTAGCCTGACCTTCAAGCCGTCCCCCAATATTGTGCGGGCTCGACTTGTCTGGAACCTTGCCTAGTGGTTGGTCCTTTCTCTCTCTATATCTCTCTCCCCCGCTTTCTTTCTTTCTTATCCTTTGGGAGCCTTGGTGTCTTATCTGGTGGATGTGGTTCGCCTCCACCCGAATGCTTAATCTGTCATTTTCGTTTTAGCGTTTTTGGTTTTTTCTCTTGATAGGAAGGGTCTCCCCCCTTTATATCAAAAAAATCTTAACCTTAAACATACACCCTAACCCTAAACTCTAACCTAAACCCCTAAACCCTAAACATAAACCCTAATCTTAACCTTAACCCTTAAATCCATATTCCACTAAAATTAATAAATACTAGTGGAATTGTTGATATGGATGTCCAACAAACCGTAGAGGCTCAAGGTGGGCTAAAGGTCAACATCGATCATATTAAAGAAAAAAGATGGACGACCCAGCTAACTCAAACGGACAGCCGTCCATTCTCGGCCTAGCCCAGGTAAGTCCATCCATCCTTCTTCGTCCCCCCGCCCTATAATTCTAAAAGCTTTCATATTGACCCCTCCAATGCTTCTGTTTCGAACACTGATCCCACCCCTCCCCCTCTCTATTTTTTTTCCTAAGTCTAATTCCAATTATTTATTGCATGCTAGTTTAGATAACTCCCATAAAAATAAAAATAAAATTAAATTTTTTTATATAAAATCAAAAATCGCATGAAACTTTGCCAATGTCAAACTTGAATTTGCACGAGAACACTAAGTCTATTCTTCCTAACTATTTTGCAAATCTTTTAAGTGGGTCTCAAAAACACCCAGATGCTAATTTTCGTTATATCCCCAATATATGTGATAATGTGGAAATACCTGTTGACATCCCTATGTCGGTCGTTAAAAAGAGTTGTGAAACATATTCTAAAACCTTATGTGGCTATTTTGTGGGAAAAAGCCTCCCTTTTCCAATTGTCCGCTACTTTGCTTCCAAATTATGGTCACAATATGGAATAGAAGACGTGTTACTAAATGGACATGGAATATACTTGTTTAAATTTAATGATGAAAATGGTTTAAAACATGTTATTTACAATGGTCTTTGGACGATAAAAAATATTCCAATTTTTATCCAAAAATGGAGATCGGGCCTAAAGTTAAACAAGAATTCGCATGATGCTATTCCGCTTTGGGTAAAAATTCATGATATTCCGTATGATGCCTGGAATGATGAAGAGTTGAGCCATATTCAATGTAAAATAGGAAAACCTTTAACCACGGACTCTTGGACGGCTAATATGTACACTTTTGCCGCCGGAAAGTCCGCCTTTGCCTGGGTACTTCCTGAAGTACCCATACGACACTCTTGGTTAGACTTGGTAAAGGTCAGCATTCCGGTCCCGGACTGATGTGGGCTTAGACGTGGAGGATCGGGCCTTGATATTCTTGGAGGATTATGATTGGGCCACCAAACAGGGTCGCACTTAAATGGCCATAACTTTTGATCCGGGCGTCCATTTCGGGTCGTCGATCAGGCGAATCGAAGCTACTTCAGAGGACGTTTAAGTGGACCTTCTAGATGTTTTAGTGTTTTTTTTGTCGTTTTGGGCTTGTTTTGTTGGGCTTTTATGTTTGGCCCGTTATCTTTTTTAGGTTCGTTTTATTTTTTCCTTCATATTTAAACATTTCTTATGTAAATTGGATGGACACTTCTTAATTTTAGAGACTTTCGATTTTCTTCCCAAATGTTGAGTTCTCTGTTGAATTCGATATTTGACGCCTACGATTCGGAATTCGTCGAACGAATCAACGAATCTTAGAAGAGGTTGTCCACGGTATTCGTAGAATCAACGTGGTAATCTAGTTTTCCATTTATAGCCGCTGCATCACAGACACTTTTAAGTTGACCACTTATATGCTTCGTATTGAATATGATTGGAAACCCCCTATGTGCTCTACATGAAAATCGTTTGGTCCTTCTGATTCTACACGTATGCATGCTATTGTTGATTTAAATAAAACCACTTCTACATCACATGAGCAAGCCACTACTAGTAATAACATAGTGAAGATAGTGAGGGTTTCCAGAGCCGCACTCGTAAGACTAGCACTTCTACTAAGGCCACTATATCGAACGACTATCCGACAAACAAGAAAGAGGATACCCGATCCTCGACGACTAGTGGAAAGATCACTCAAGAAAAGAAAAAGGAACAAGTAAAGACTACCCCACGCCAAAGGACCCGTCCCAAACCCCCCCCCCCCCCCCCCCCCTCGAAAAAAATGGTTCTTCTAGCCTTAGACTTGCTACCCCGCCTTCATCCCCAAAACATATCCAGAATACCGCTAAAACCGCATCTCACTCCATAACTAAGCAAACCAAGGCTTCCTCTTCTTCCAACCGTTTTGCTGCTCTCAGTAACCCGTCTTTGACTAAAGACCCTGGGTCCTCTTCTTCTCAACCCCTTCCCCACATGTCTTGCTCTGAGCATGTGGATGATCCCTTTGCTCAGGATGACCACTTTGATGAAGAGGATGTGAATGAGGTAGAATCGGATGATGATGATACTGCCCGATCCCTCACTAGTGACCGCATACCTTCCCAAGTTGATCCTATGTCTACTCTGGAGCTCAAGAGGATGGACTATACCCCTTCCTTTGTTTCCCAATGGCGACATTAGCCTCGTGGAACTCTCGCGGTCTCTGTAGGCAATCTCATCAAAAAGCCATGAGTGATCTTATTCGGAACTCTAATCTTCAAATATGTGTCGCCCTTGATTCGCATGTCCATGTATCAAACCTCCTAGATATCTGTGCTAAAGTGTTCGGATCTTGGTCCTAGGCCTCTAACGGCTCCCTTAGCCCTAAAGGTACCCGCATCATTGTTGCGTGGAACCCTACCCATGTTGACATGATGCTTCTGAATGCCACTAATCAGGTGATGCATTTCCAGGTAAAGATCCGTGACACCAACAAAACCCTCTTTCTTTCTTTTGTGTATGCGGATAATTACCATATCACCCGTCGCCAGCTTTGGACTTCCCTAAAAGCTCATAAGCAGGTGGCCAGGGACTCCCCGTGGTTCATCATGGGTGATTTTAATGTTTCACTTGACATAAAAGACAACACGTCTGGAGTGTCGTGTATCTCTCGTGGTATGGATGATTTGCGCGACTGTCTCCGCCACCTTGAAGTTGAGGACAACAACTTTGAGGGTCTCTACTTTACTTGGTCTAAAAATCCAAACGCCACGAATGGTCTTCTCAAAAAGATTGATCATGTCCTTGGTAACTCTCATGTCGTTTCTCATTTCCCTTCTGCTACTGTCATTTTCACCCTTACCGGTCCTCCCCTCTCATTTGTCCCGAAAGCTCAAGCCTTTCAACTTTCCTAACTTCCTCACCCGTAAGGAGGGCTTTAAAGAAGTTATCTCTTCAAATTGGAAACCTGGTCTAACTGGCTATAAGATGTATAAGATATCCCAACATCTGAAACTTCTCAAAGGCCCTTATCCCTAAGTCGTCTGCCCTTTCTGGAGTCACTAATTTCCGCCCCATGGCTTGTTGCAATCTCATATATAAGTGTATCATTAAAATCACTGTGGATCGCATAAAATATCATCTCCCCTTTCTAATTAATGAAAACCAATTGGCATTCATCCTGGGTCGGCTTAAATGGACAATGTGTTTCTCGTGCCAGAGTATATGCATGGATATCATAAGCAACGGGGTCCGCCGTGCTGTGCCTTTAAAGTTTGCATTCAAAAGGCTTATGATACCGTTAATTGGCATTTCCTTTGCACCGTCTTGTTTGGTTTTGACTTCCCCCTTACTATGATTGGTTGCATTATGACTTGTATTTCCACGTCCTCTTACTCGGTCAGCATAAATGGAAACTTACACGGCTACTTTCAGGGGAATCGGGGCCTGAGACAAGGCGATCCTCTTTCCCCCTATCTTTTCACTCTTGTAATGGAGGTTCTTTACCTTATGATAAAGAGAAAAATCACGGAGATGGGTACTTTCACCTATCACCGAAATTTCCAGGAGCAGGAGATCACCCACCCCTGCTTTGCTGATGACCTTATCCTTTTTTATCATGGCGATGTGAGTCGGCCCGTGTTATTGAAGAGTCGTTGGATGAGTTTTCTGGTGTGTCTGGCCTCTATCCGACCCGAGTAAAGATTGAAGCGTTCTATTGTAGTATTGGTCAGCATACTAAGAACGTCATCCATGACATTATCCAGTTTCCGGAGGGATCCCTCCATGTCCGTTATGTTGGGGTTCCTCTCATCACTACTCGTCTCTATCATGTCGATTGTGAGTGCCTCCTGGATAAGGTTAAAGTTTGAACGACTGGTGCAACAAGTCTCTCTCTTTTGTCGGTAGACTCCAGCTTATTCTCTCGGTCCTTTCCTCGATGCAGATTTATTGGGCTTCTATCTTCGTTCTCCCCATCTCTATCACGAAGGAGATTGAGAAGCTCATGAGGGGTTTTTTATGGTGCCATGGTGAGCATAAAAGAGGGAAAACCAAGTTCTCTTGGAAGACCATTTTCCTTCCTAAATCTCAAGGTGGACTTGGTATCAAGAGTCTTGTCACCTGGAATCTTGCCCTTATGTCCTCCCACACGTGCAGAATCCTCTCTAAAAAGGATTCTCTATGGTTAAATGGATCAACTCCTATAGGCTAAAAGAGCGTAACTTTTGGGCTGCACCGATTCACAACGATGTAGGTTGGGGCTGGAGGAAGATCCTGGGTATGCGGGATAAGATTAGAGACTTTGTGGTCTCCCAGATTGGCAACGGCTCTACTACGTCTGCATGGATAAGATTAGAGACTTTGCAGACTTATCACCGATTGCAATATTCTTAATGTGAATCTCTCCCTTGATGTTCGAGTCAAGGATATCATGTCTAATGGTAGCTGGACCTGTCCCTAAATACGGGATTGCTCCAATCCCCTCTTCCATGATTATCTTTTCCCGATCCTTTCCCTTTTGTCCCTGATAAACTCCTCTGCAGGAAAAGGGATGGTCGTCTTACTCCTTTTTCCGGTTCATGATGTCTGGCTCTATATTCGTCCCAATGAGTCGGATGTCGATTGGCACCACATGGTGTGGTTCTCGCAAAAGATTTACAGGCATGCTTTCATTCTTTGGGTTGCCATGAAGCAGCGTCTCAAGACCCATGATAAACTTTAGTTCTGGGAAGCCTATGCTACTCTCTCCTATGGGTTTTGTCATAACGAGCCTGATTCTCATCATCATCTTTTCTTTTGGGTGCCCGTTTCCCAGTCAGGTTTGGAATGGTCTTAAAGCCAAACCAAAACTTCCCGTTGTTCCAGATTCCTGGGATGATATCATCAGAGTCTTCCAGCAAGCCACAAAAGGCAAGTCCATCTAGTCTATTATTCGCAGATTAGTGCTTGCTGGGTGATAGGCGGGTTTACACCCCTAAATCTAACCGCAGTGTACGGGTCGAATCAAGTAATAGTGTACTAGAAGTACGGGATCGAACCAAGGGAACTAGGGACTAAGTAACACAATGACTATAGTAAATACTAACTGGACAGTTGAAAACTTGAGTTGGTTGAATGATTAATCTACTAATTAAACTAAAGAAATCTTAAACAATTTAAAGAACGGAAAAGTTGGAAACTTTATAGGAGAAAAGCAGTTGGGAGTTGGGGTCCTAATGGTTTCCACATAGAACACTTCAGTTGTAATTATTATCAGGTAATTTCCAATATTATGAATACACAATCACAAAAACCACTGTTACTCTCTCTCGAGTTATAACAGATTTATTCCCGAAGAAATATGTATTTTATCTCTCGATCTCAATACATAAACCCAGAAATTTGTAGAGCAAGATTGTATAAAAGTACTAAGGTTTAATTGGTATATCTCTATCCAGGTTCTCACCTTAGGCACACGAATCACACATCTAATTACAAATTATTTCTCTCGAACTAATTTGTAATAAAGAAATCAGTTTGCAAGTTGATCAGGCTTACAAAAGCTTTAAACACAAACTCATATGCTTCATTAATAAAAAGAAACCCTAATAAAATTCACAACTTTGCCTGTTCATATGCTTCAAACCAAAAGTAATCCAACCCCCAACATCTAAAGATTAGTTCATGTTGGAGGTGGTAGAAAACAAAACTAAGAAGAAAGAAATCTCAAACTTAGACATGAAAATCAACAAAATCTAAATAAGAACGAAAACCCCTTTTTGGTGATGAATCTCCACGATTTGATGATGAAATTGGCTTTAGATCTTTAATCCTTTTGTGTTTCTCCGCTTTAATCGCTCCAAAATTGCGTTTTTTGTTGCCCAAAATCGCCCCACCAGAAACCCTAGTCGTGCGTTTTCAGAAAAAGATGAAGATTTATCAAAATCTGATTTTCCAGCTTTTTATATAGAGGACAGCTAACTGTGCGGGTTGTGGGGCGGGTATACCCGCTTTTGCACCCGCTTTCTTCATCAGAACAGTCAGCTGTGCGGGTTGTGGGGTGGGTTCACCTGCTTTCGCGCCCGCTTTCTCCATTTTGGCCATAACTCACTCATTTTAGCTCCGTTTAGGCTCCGGAAAGGTTTGTTTACTTTGTATTCACGTCCTCTATCAATTGAGGCATAATTCTTGGATTTTGCTAGAAAAGCATCGAATTCCTTTGTTTGTCCAAATGTGTCAACTTCTGTACAACTCACACGAAATCGTAAGAAATTACGCCTTGTTTGTTTGGAAACTAGCTAAACAACATGGAATTTGGTATAATAATAACACCAAAATTGGTGTTATCAACAACCCCAAACCAAGCATTGCTTGTCCCCAAGCAAATTAGCGATCAACAAGGAACATAACAATTAGACAGTAGGAATAACTCGTATATCTAAGCACGGGTATACTAAAGAAATGCAACGATTGTGTAGTATGCATCATGTAAGTTCAAAATGTGATACTCGAATGTACTACCATCGTGGATAATTAGAAAAATGAGCATTAAAAATCGAACTACAGACGGCGACACCATAATGAGTTCAAACTAACCGATTACACTTTCGGAGAGGATTTCGCCTCGACCCTACCTCACGGGATACTCTCAATACACTCGAGTCCTAGGTTTAACACATGTAATGGTTCATGCAGTATGAAGTTATGTACAATAATATTCAAGTTGTATAACTGCATGAATATGGAATTGAAAGACGCACATATGTTACCAAAATGACCTCGGAAGGGAATCAAGTAATAAGACAAGGAATATTTGTAACCAGTGTACGTAATCACATTTTCCAAAGGATAACCTAGGTCTTTATTAGGTTGTAATGGGGCTCGGGGTGACGGCTGAGAAACGAAGGTTAATAAGGATCAAAATCCTTAGTGCTTTACAGTGTAATCCGTCCTCCACCTGTTTCTTTCCGCAACTCCGGCTTTGCCTTGTACTCTAACCTTTCCTAAGCTACTCCTCACTTTTTTTTTGTTTTTTTTTTTGTTTTTTTTTTGTTTTTTTTTTGTTTTTTTTTTGTTTTTTTTTGTTTTTGTTTTTTGTTTTTTGTTTTTTTTTTGGAGTAGTCGGTATTCTATTCTTTCTTTCCTTGCCAAATCGGTCCTTCATTCCCTGGCCGATTCACACTGTATTGCACGTTCGGATTACGGTTGGCTAGTGTTTGGGCTAGGGTTAACATTTGGGCATAGAAATGAATCTAGAAGTGTTTGGCTGCAAACTTGGCTGAGGAGCACACAAATACACAAGGATACGGTAGCTAAAAAAATTCAATAAAGTTAACACACAATGCCTGGGATCATATCCTAAGGTCCACGCAATTGGTACACTGGTTTCTTTGACATAATATCCTGATGGTCGACTTTATTACTTGATGCAAGAAAATAGCGAGGTCAAACTATAATCAAATTACAATGAAGAAGACGTGTATGCGAATTGATGTATTATGTGCCTCTCATAAACGAATGTCGTGTAAATTTTGGCTCAATTTACCTCTCATGGTGGTCTCCACTAATGTCCCCTTAATCATGCAACTGACTCGTCATTCCTCACGACTATATTACTATCTAAAGATTCTCAAGACAATGCAGAATTTTCAAAAAATCCATGATTTTCACATATTCGAGTATCTAAAGGCATGTTAGTGATCACTAAAAGACATATACACAATGTTTCAAAAATTGATGTGCCCGTGCGAGCAACCCCAAACCTTACCCACACATTGTCCCCAATGTGCGAGTTTGATTCGAAGTATCGTAGCTAGAGTTAAGAGCGATACGAGTTATTTACAGTCATCCAACATTGTATAAGTTGATTTTTAATTACAGTACCAAAATAAAAGATGCACAAACAAAGAAGAAAATCAAACCGTCTTCATTCCTCGTGTTGTGATATGTGCTCGACATGTGAGATGATCGCCCCATTGTACCTACATTCAAACATTTATGTGAGTATTTATGAATTAAGTGTCATCAATCCCAAATAACACAATTACCGGGGTTGGAATCATTCCCATTATGTCTGTCTATCGATGAACTGACACCCCAAACCTAGGCCGTGGCCTAGGTTCTAATTGTGTTTTTGGATGACTTAGCAACCCCAAACCTAGATGAAAGCTAGGTTTGGACTACTTCCATGATATTCCAAAAAAAGTGTAAAAGACAACTCACAACGTGGTAAGTGTTATCAACAACTCCACGGACTCCGACATTAAGGGTTTTCGTAAAAACAAACTGAACAAAAATAAAAATAAACTAAGAATGGAAATGATAAACAAACCAATGGTGGGTTGCCTCCCACTCAGCGCCTTATTTAGAGTCGTGGCACGACCTTGTGGTGTCAGTTTGGCTCGGTATTTTCCTTGGGATCGAACCGCCCACAAATACGGTCTATCCCCATTCTTTCCACATTCGATTTTCCATCGTCACCATTTTCAAACTCCACCTTACCTTTTTCCGGTTCACCTTTACTTTCTAGGCGTTTGAGAACATGAAATGTTACCTTTTCGTTGCCGACTCTGAAAGTCATCACACCTTCTTCCATGTCAATCAGTGCTTTGCTTGTAGCCAAGAAAGGTCTTCGCAGAATCAATGGCACATCCTTATCTTCATCTATGTCAACAACCACAAAATCAACTGGGAAGTAAAATTCGTCAACCTTTACCAAGACGTCTTCTACTATTCCGTATGGGTAGTTTATTGATCTATCTGCTAGTTGAAGTATCATGTTCGTCGGCTTCACTTTTCCTAAGCCGAGTGTCCTGAAAATAGATAACGGTAACAAGTTAATACTTGCTCCTAGATCACATAACACATTATTAAAGTGTAAAGAACCAATTTGCACAGGTATAGAAAAACTCCCTGGATCTTGTAGCTTCGGAGGAAGTTTATTTTGAATGATCGCACTACACTCTTCAGTGAGTGCCACTATAGCATTATCTTCGATTTTTCTCTTCTTGGATAAGATCTCTTTCATGAACTTAAGGTATGTCGGCATTTTTGCAAGTGCTTCTGCGAATGGAATGTTGATGTGAAGTTTCTTGAAGATATCAAGAAATTTCTTGAATTGTTCCTCATCCTTGTGAGCCTTCAAACGATTTGGATATGGAACTTTCGGTATTGATTGTTTGACTGGTGGCTTCACAGGTGTGTCTACCGGTGTGTTCTCCTTCTTCTTGTTTTCTTCACATAGGTCAACATCTTCAACTTCTACCATTTCCGTCTCTACATGCTCTTTATCAGATTTCCCAACAACTGTCTCACGAGTCGGGTCCTTGATCAATTCCAGGCTGCTCGTCAAATGGATGGCATTGCAATGTTCTCTCGGTTTCTTTTCTGGTTGACTCGGAAATTGGCCCGGAATTCTGGATTGAAGTGCATCAGCAATCTGGCCTATTTGCCTCTCTAGCATTTAGATGGAAGCGGTGTTTTGGTCGGTTGCCGCTTTCACAGTACCGATGGTTGATGCTAGAGTGTTGACCGAAGAAGTCAGCCCCTCGACTGCCGTATCCACTTTTGACACGAATTTCATCATCATGCTTTCCAAATCTGGCTTCTTCTCGAATGGCGGTCCATCTTCAGATTTTCTTTGTGAATGACCTGGATGACGATAAACATTTTTAGATTGGGAAGAAGAAGAAAAGTTAGAGTTGTTACCGTAGTGTTGATCCCCCGTGCCGTTTTTCTGATTATGTTGTGGTTGACCCCAAGACAAGCTCGGATGCTTCTTCCATCCTTCATTATACGTGTTGGAAAATGGATCGTTCCGAGGTCGGTTGTTCCGGTTTTGCATGTAGTGAACTTGCTCCGGTGGTGCTTCATAAGAAGGAGGCTGAAATTCTGATGAGTTAGTATAATAAGGAACTGATGGTTGAGTGGCACTTACCTTCAACTGGTCTGTTATGGCAGCTAATTGGGCTCTTATGGCCCTCAACTCTTCAGATTCTTGGATGTTGGCCACCCGCCTTGTCGCAGATCTCGGAATGGAATAATTATGAGACGCGAGATTTTCGATAAGTTCGGTGGCTTCTTCATACGTTTTGTTCATTAAGGCTCCTCCAGCTGCGGCTGTAAGATCATTCTTATATTGCTGGTGTAACCCTTGGTAAAACGTTTGAATGACCATCCATCCGTGAAGTCCATGGTGGGGACACCTTCTGAGCAATCCTTTATATCGTTCCCAGGCTTCATAAAAAGATTCCAGGTCCAACTGTGTGAAGTGAGTGATTTCCGCTATTAGCTCGGCAGTTCGGCCTGGAGGGAAGAATTTGTCTAAGAAAGCCTGCTTTAGGGCAGCCTATGTGCGTATAGGCCTTGTATTCAAATTTTGTACCCATGCTCGTGCTGCTCCCTTCAGAGAGAAGTGGAATAGTCGGAGCTTGGTAGCATCCTCAGAAACCCCATTTTGCTTGAAGGTGTCACAAATTATATCGAATTCGCGCAGGTGAGCATGAGGATCCATCATTCGGAGTCCCTCCAAATTGGTTATTTTGTGCCAATTGGATGATATTATGCTTCAGCTCGTAATTGTTTGCATCGATCTTGGGTGGTCGGACGCCCTTATTAGAACGTCTTACTGTCGGGCTCGTAAAGGCTTTCATGGGAATACGAGCGTTTAGGTCCGGTTCATCTTCTTCAGAAGAAGGCTCTTCTTCATCCTCCAAACGCCTTTGTAGTTCCTCTTCTCGTAGTCTCAACCTTTCTGCCTCAGTTCTCAACCTTTCTGTTTCACGTCTCAATCGTTCTTCTTCTTGTCTCATTTGTTCGGGATCCATTGCTCTTGATTTTTCGGCTTTAGCTTCCTTTCGTAATCGACGTGCGGTCTTTTCAATTTCTGGATCAAATAATAACGACTTTGGATCACTGGTTTTTCTTAGCATAAGCTATGAACTACCTGCAAACAAAGTTTAGATTTAGTGCACTAGAAATTGAGAATGTAATAATAAAGTAAAAATAAAACAGAAAATTAAAAAGGTCCAATGTAAAACTACTGATAGCTGGTAGTGCTATTAGCGATAGCTAGCTCCCCGGCAGCGGCGCCAAAAACTTGATAGGCGGGTTTACACCCCCTAAATCTAACCGCAGTGTACGGGTCGAATCAAGTAATAGTGTACTAGAAGTACGGGATCGAACCAAGGGAACTAGGGACTAAGTAACACAATGACTATAGTAAATACTAACTGGACAGTTGAAAACTTGAGTTGGTTGAATGATTAATCTACTAATTAAACTAAAGAAATCTTAAACAATTTAAATAAAACGAAAAAGTTGGAAACTTTATAGGAGAAAAGCAGTTGGGAGTTGGGGTCCTAATGGTTTCCACATAGAACACTTCAGTTGTAATTCAATCCCCGGCAGCGGCGCCAAAAACTTGATAGGCGGGTTTACACCCCCCTAAATCTAACCGCAGTGTACGGGTCGAATCAAGTAATAGTGTACTGGAAGTACGGGATCGAACCAAGGGAACTAGAGACTAAGTAACACAATGACTATAGTAAATACTAACTGGACAGTTGAAAACTTGATTTGGTTGAATGATTAATATGGTAATTAAACTAAAGGAATCTAAACAATTCAAAGAACGGAAAAGTTGGAAACTTTATAGGAGAAAAGCAGTTGGGAGTTGGGGTCCTAATGATTTCCACATAGAACACTTCAGTTGTAATTATTATCAGATAATTTCCAATATTATGAATACACAATCACAAAAACCACTGTTACTCTCTCTCGAGTTATAACAGATTTATTCCCGAAAAATACGTATTTTATCTCTCGATCTCAATACATAAACCCAGAAATTTGTAAAGCAAGACTGTATAAAAGTACTAAAATTTAACTGGTATATCTCTATCCAGGTTCTCACCTTAGGCACATGAATCAAACATCTACTTATAAATTATTTCTCTCGAACTAATTTATAACAATGGAATCAGTTTGCAAGTTGATCAGGCTTACAAAAGCTTTAAACCCAAATTCATCTGCTTCATTAATAAAAGGAAACCTAATAAAAATCACCACTTTACGTGTTCATATGCTTCAAACCAAAAGTATTCCAACCCCCAACATCTAAAGATTAGTTCATGTTGGAGGTGGTAGGAAACAAAACTAAAAGAGAAGAAAGTTCTAATCTAGACATGGAAAACAAGCAAAAACTAAATAAGAACAAAAACCCTTTTTTCGGTGATGAATCTCCACGAATTGATGATGATTCAGCTTTAGATCTTCAATCCTTTAGTGTTTCTCCGCTTTAATCGCTCCGGAATTGCTCTTCAAATCGCCCAAAATCGCCCCAACAGAAAACCCTAGCCGTGCGTTTTTTTTGTAGAAAGAAGGATGAAGATTTATCAAAATCTGATTTTCCAGCTTTTTATATGGAGGACAGCTAACTATGCGGGTTGTGGGGCGGGTATACCCGCTTTTGCACCCGCTTTCTTCATCAGAACAGTCAGCTGTGCGGGTTGTGGGGTGGGTTCACCTGCTTTCGCGCCCGCTTTCTCCATTTTGGCCATAACTCACTCATTTTAGCTCCGTTTAGGCTCCGGAAACGTTTGTTTACTTTGTATTCACGTCCTCTATCAATTGAGGCATAATTCTTGGATTTTGCTAGAAAAGCATCGAATTCCTTTGTTTGTCCAAATGTGTCAACTTCTGTACAACTCACACGAAATCGTAAGAAATTACGCCTTGTTTGTTTGGAAACTAGCTAAACAACATGGAATTTGGTATAATAATAACACCAAAATTGGTGTTATCACTGGGACCGTTTTCCACCTTTGGTCCGAGCAGAATGATCGTATCTTCAAGAATAAGAGAAGATCCAATGACATGGTAGTCAAGATCGTTACTGATATGTTAGGTCTAATCTTCTTCGCGTGGCCTACAAGCTATCCCCCAATGTTGTGCAGGCTCGGCTTGTATGGAACCTTCCCTAGTGGTTGTTTCCTCTCTCTCTCTCTCTCTCTCTCTCTCTCTCTCTCCCCCCTCCCTCCCTCCCCCCCAATTTCTTCCTTTCTTTCCTTGTGGGAGCCTTGGTTTCTTATCTCGTTGATGTGGTCCGCTCCCCCCCCCCCCCGAGTGCTTTATCTGTCGTTTCGTTTTAGCATTTTTGGTTTTTTTTTCTCCTGATAGGAGAGGTCTCCCCCCTCTATATCAAAAAAATCTTAACCTTAACCCTAAACCATAAACCCTAACCCTAACCTAACCCTAAACCTTAAACCCTAAATCCTAATCATTCAAAAACATAAAAAGAGAGAACATTATTCTTATGGAATTAGTATCCCTAAAAGAGAGAACATTATTCAAAAATATAGAAAAGAGAGAACATTATTAAAAAATATAGAAAGGTGATGAGTATCTATGACTATTAGTATTTTTAGTATATAAATGTTTTATAAAATTCAAAAACAAGATATTATATATATATATTAATTAGTATTAACTTTATAAACTTATATGAGTAGCTCGTTTTTTTCATTGCGTAAGCTAAAGGAAAAAAATTAAATGAAAGTCGGTCTTGAAACAAATTGTATTTTATGTTTTGGAAGATAAATTTGATTATGTTTTGAATTAAATTTCTTTCTTTTCACTATAAAATAAATGACTTTCATCCATAAAATTTATTCAAGGAAATTTTCGTCGGTGATTACCCACGGATCACGTAGAAAATATCAGTGGTTCGATAAAATTCGATGTTTTTCGAGAAATTACCAACGGATCACCTAGAGAATCTTGGGTAATATGTCACTGGTTTGAATTATCCAACAACAATTTACCCACCAACTTTTGTGACTGCTTTGTGAGGAATCACCCTTTAGTGATAGATTTTCCAGGGAAAAGTCTATTGGTAAAAGTCTTTCGTTTAGTAATGTTTATCCCTTAGGTTGTATTCTCGAATACAGAATGAAATGAAAAGAAAAGAAAAGGAAGGGATAGAAAGGAAATTAAAATATTTATTTTTGTTCTTGAAAAAGAGGGAAAGAAAGAAAGAGTGGAGAAAAAAATAAGTTTTTGTGTTCTCAAAAGGAAAGGATAGGAAAGAAGAATTTTAATTTTGACAAATATACCCTTATAAATTTTTTCCCACCAGAAAGACATAAAGGGAAGAGCATCGTACATTATGTTAATGCCAAAAAATGACTTAACGGTAGACTAATAATTCGGACCTTTGTCAACTAAAGAAAGAAAACTAATTCGAAAAACAAACAAACGGAATGTAAAAGACACAAAAAAAATTTGACGCAGAAAACCCTCGTCGGAGGGAAAAAACCGCGGACGGCCGTAAGGGGATCGTCGGTGCACTAAGGAAAAAGGACGTCAAACAGGGACGTCGGCCTTAAGAATAATAAACAAGGTTACAGAAACAGTATGAATGATCGGTCGTAAGTCTGGGACTGTTGTCGTGACTTGCGGCGCTATTGTCGTGAGTTTGGAGGATGATGACGTAAGTTCGTCAAAGTGTACTCGGAGCTTTTCTCAATATTTCGTTGTGTTTCACCGTGTCCTTCTTGTTGATTTGAGCTATCTTTTTATGCTCGAACTCGGATGATAGTCTTGGTAATGGTCAGACGGTCATAAAGGACGAGTCTTCATGATTCGTCTTCAATGTCGCCATAATGTCTTCATAAAGATTTTGACTCGTAACTGAAAATGACATAAATACATAGATAACGGTAAAACGGATATATCATTAACGACGCTAGGTCGCGAGGTTAGTACTTCGTTAGTCAAGTTATAACATTCTCTAACAAAGTTAACCGCAGAATTCTAACAAAACTTAACGGAGTTAGCGGCGTAAATTTTGGGTATAACAGTTTACCCCTAAATTTTTGAAAGATTTTTAGCGGGAAATTATTTCAAGAATTTATTCTTGTCATGCGACCAATTTTTTGGCAACTATATCGATCAATATGGTAGCTGATTTGGTTTGGAATAGCAATCAGTCTAGTCCCGGTTTGATTTGGGATAACGATGATGATGTCACCCGCATGATACACGGATGACATAGGCGAGTTATCCAATAGCGAAGAGCCTGAACCAAGATTTCCAGATGGGCTGAGACAGGTGTCGAGGATCTAGTGGTTGCATGCGAGACTTTGATCGACAGTTGTCGACTTAGGAAGATACTGAATCGTTTTCCTTTCGCATAAAAGGAGACGATTAGGTTTCCTTTTCTTTCTTCTCCACTATCTTATCTTAAGAACCTGCAAAAACCGAGAGAGTTAAGGTACGTTTTCATAGAGAACTTAACTTGTTTATGCGTTATAAGACCTTAGCGAAAATGCCTAAAAAGCGTCAAGAGGCACTTTTCTACTCAAAGGTGAGCGAAGTCGATAACCTAGATAGCGGGATGGATCCGTTCAGTAAGATAGAGAGTGACGACGACCTAACGACTTTTAGGGATTTATCGGGTATACCGGATGATATGGCCCTTATTATTCATGGCGACCGTAAATCGTACGAATGTCCGTTAGGGCATTTCGTTTTGTACGAATATCCTTTCAAGATAGGAATATCGTGGCCATTGTCGGGTTTAGCGAAAGAGTTTATGACTATTTTGGCATTGTCCCCGGGGTAATTGATGCCCCAATTTTGGCGAATCGTTTATATGATTGAGCGTTTGACGGCCAACTGGTCGTCAAAATTCTATGTTCTAGATCTCCTCACGGCGTGTACCGTGAAAAATGACGATAATTTGAGGTATACCCTCTTTAGTCGATTCAAGGGGGGTTAAGACGCTAGTTCAGGGGACTTCCGTTAATGACCGCAAGTGGAAGACACGTTTCGTCTTTGGTCGCTTGTAGAACTTGACAGACGATAATCGGTGGATAGTATCGGGGTGGAATACCGTTAGTGAGTATTTTGTCTTTTATTTTGGTGAAACTTTCCCTTTTAGTTTCTCTTCCTTTTGTCATAACTTGATCATTGCTTATTTACAGAAATAGATTTCACTCATTTTGCCGTCGGTGATACAACGGACAAAATTGAGAAATTTTTAGAGGATTTCTCAGCCAGAGAAAGGTCTTTCTACGTTTGACTGAGTACCGAGGACGACGCTGCGGTCGCAGACATCCCTCAAGCGTCAGGGTAAGGGAGGTTAGGAGACAGGAGGAAGAAGAGAAAGAAGAAGAGGAAGAGATGGCTGATATGGACAATGCCACGTTCACTATTATCGTTCATAGTGTCCTTTGTCTTTTACCTCTTTTTCGTTTTGCTAGGTGAAGTTCCTCTTCTGGCCCGTAGAGGAAGGGAACTGGCCCTTGGGGATTCGTCTTCTAGTCCGTTGACTAAGAAGGCTGGGGTGGGACAATCTGGTGTCTCCACTCTAAGAATCGGTAGTGGCCAAACTGGCGTCGCTACTTCTGCGGGGGTGCCTATGGCGTTGTTGACGCCGAGCCTATCTGCTTTGCTTCACCCGTATCAGGGGCAGATGTTGCGTCGACGCAAAAGGTTGCGTCGTCAATGCCGAAAGATCCGAAGATGACGTTACCGTCGGGACCCTCGGAAAGGGATCTAGGGAAGAAACCCATCTCCATTGAGGAGGATGTAGAGGATGATTCATCAGATTTTGAGATATTGAACATCAAAATCCCTAAGGATTTTTTGCTTGACGACATTCTGTCGCAGGAGAAGTTATTCCCTCATCTGAAGCAGTTCATGCTTCCCAATCTCCATAGTCGCTATGAGAAGTCGACTACTGAGGATTTGGACACCCATACTACGGGTCTGGCGTTCTGGTAAGCCTTTCTATTCGTATGTTTTATGTTAACATTTTGGTTTTTCCAGACTTTCCAGTCATCTATCTTCCTGCATTCTCATATGAACAGGGTGAAATCCCTGGTTCCGAAGGCGTTTGCCAGGGAACAGGCGGCTTTGGCGAGGGAGGCGGCGGCTCCGAAAAGGGTCGAGGATTACTCTCGTCGCCTGGATAACGCCCAGGATGAGGGTGAGAGTGATATCTCTATGCGGAAGATGGCTGAGGGGCAATTGAGGGAAGCCCAATTCCAGGTCTCATCTTTGGAGGCGTAGGTGGCCTCAACTAAGGAGACTTTGGTCGAGAATGAGAAGGTCACCCGAGTTTTGCAGTCCAAGGTTGAAGAGATATCGACTCGGGCCGAAACTGCAGAGGAGAGGTTGGCTTCTTCCGAGAGGACTTTCACTCGTTGGAGATCGGGACTTCGACTGATTTGGACATGGAGGATCGAGAGGATAGCAATAAGGATGACACAGTTGCTATCGAGCCCTCTCTTGGCCAGCCACAGTCTTAGGATATTTCGATTTTCTCTTTTCTGTATCTTTACCGTGGTCGACACTTTTGGTCGGGCCATGTTTATGCAAGAAGATTCAGTTTATCTTACATTCGCTTTTTTTCCTATAACTTAGGCTTTTTATTCATTATTCCTTGTTGTTTTGTGGGTCTTTGCAACTTCTGGCGCTCCTGCGATCAAAAGAAAACGTTAGAGGTGGTCGTTGGTTTGGCCAAAGACCCGCCGACGCTCAAGTTAGTAATCGTATAGAGAAATAAAAATAAATAAACATGCGGTAAGAGCTTGCGGAATTAAAAGAAATACTTCCTAAGATGAGTGGCATTCCAGCTTCGTGGGATATCCCGATTTTTCATTTCCTAATCGACGGAATTTCTTAATGACTTATTGGTATATTGTCAAATTTGGATTTACTGAGGGCGGACCCCAAGTTAGCTGACGCGTCTGCCTGCATGTTTTGATCTCTTGGTACTTGTTGTATTGTACAAGATTCGAAGTTTTTCATTTTATCTTTTGCGACCTCAAAATAGTTTGTCATTCGTGCGTTTTTAGTCGTGAATTCCCCGTTCAGCTGATTGACTATCAACATGGAATCGCTTTTAACCAAGAGATGTTTTACCCCCACCTCGTGGGCCATTCCTAGTCCTGCGATCAATGCTTCAAATTCTGCTTCGTTGTTCGTTGCTTTGAAGTCGCAAGATATCGAATATACCATTATGCCCCCTTGTGGTGATTTTAGGACGAGTCCCAAGCCGGTTCCACGTATGTTGGACGATCCGTCAACGTAGATCGTCAATTGGTTGTCATCTAAATTTACCACAGATGAAATCTCTACGATGGCTTCCTTCTCTAAGTCGGGTGTAAAATCTGCGATAAAGTCAGCAATTGTTTGCGACTTTATTGTTGTTCGTGGAATAAAGGAGATGTCGTAACCACTTAGATAAATACTCCACTTCGCGAGTCTACCAGTTATTTCTAGCTTCCTCAAGGTGGACTTGAGCGGGTAGTTGGTGATGACAGCAACTGGATGAGTTTCGAAGTAATGCCGTAACTTCTTTACAGAAGTTACTAATGACAGGATTAACTTTTCCATCGACGAATATCTCGTTTCTGCATCGATTCTCGAACCAGTACCGAACTTACGGAAGTGTTACTTACCGATAAGTATAGGTACAAGATTTCGTGATCTTTTGGTTTCGACAAAAAAAGTGGAGACATCATGTATTCTTTAAGCTCACCTAAAGCTCTTTCTTGACTATCAGTCCAGTCGAAACCTTTATTTTTTCTGAGGACGTTGTAGAATAAATAACATATGTCCGAAGATTTCGAAATAAAACGATTTAAAGCTGCGACCCTTCCTGTTAAGCATTGTACTTCTTTCAGGTTCCTTGGCGATTGCAAGTCTAGGATTGCTTTGATTTGATCAGGACAATCTTCAATGCCCCGACGTGTCACCATGTGTCCCAGGAATCTTCCCGTGCGAACTCCGAAGGAACATTTAATTGGGTTCAGCTTCATGTCGTAATTTCTTAGGACTTCGAAAGATTCTCTAAGATGCTCAATATGGTCGATCGTGCGCTTTGAATTTACGAGCATATCGTCGATGTATACTTCCATTGTCTTCCCCAGAAAATCTTTAAACATAAGGTTGACAAGTCGTTGGTACGTTGATCTGGCGTTCTTTAGACCGAACGGCATTACTTTGTAACAGTAGATGCCCTTGTGTGTCATGAAGGTTGTCTTCTCTTGATCGTCCGGATGCATGAGTATTTGATTGTATCCAGAATATGTGTCCATGAATGTTAAGAGTTTATGTCCGGTTGTAGCGTCGACCATGGCATCGATGTGTGGAAAAGGAAAAGGATCTTTGGGACATTCCTTGTTCAAGTCAGTGAAATCAATACAAACTCGCCACATTTCGTTCTTTTTCTTGACCACGACAACGTTGGCCAGCCACTCTGGATACTTTACTTCTCTAATCTTTCTAGATTTCAGCAAGTTGTCGACCTTTTTATTGATAATCTTGTCCCTTTCAGGTGCAAACTTCCTTTGCTTTTGCTTGATCGGGAGAAAGCTCGTGTCCACGTCCAACTTGTGTGACATGATACTCGGGTCTATGTCGACCATATCTTCGTGCGTCCAAGCGAAACAATCGGAGTGGTCCCTTAGGAATACTGTGCGTTCAGGTCTAGCTGGATCCAAGGCGATTTCCTGGACTCCGTAATCATCAGGGACTTGTCGTCCACCTGGCTCTGTAATTGCTAGATGCTCTGCTTTCGAATTGCGTCTTTCGTTCGCTTCTTATTTCCTGCACCCCCAGGGAGTAGGAAATTTTATCGTCTGATGGTACGTCGAGGGGACTGCCATCATATCGTGTATCCAGGGTCTTCCAAGGATAACGTTATAACTTGAGGAACACTCGACCACGTTGAAGCGAGTCGATTTATTGACTCCTCTCGCGAAGATGGGTAGCGTAATTTCACCCAATGTCGTGGATGTGTCGCCATTGAAGCCGACTTAGATAGTTTCCTCCGTCGACAAGAATTCTTTTGGTCAGACAATTCCCGATGGTGAGTTGGACGACAAGGCCATCATGATGTCTGTGTCGTCTGGTATCACCTTGATCCTCGTCGATGAATATTATTGTTATATAGTAGAGCTTTCTGTCGTCTCCTTTTTGATAATCAACGGGGATGTTGGACTCGTCAAACTTTTGCCCCGCGTGTCTTTTAGCGGCTGAGTATGTTAATCCACACACGTCGGATCCTCCTGTCACACAATTCACGACTTTAGTATGAGTAGAAGATGTGGGTCTAGGGAAGTTACCTGTGGCCTACGTCGAGACCAAATCGTTGAGATAGCCCTTTTGTGATAGCCATGCGATTTCCTTCCTGAGGACTTGACAATCGTCCGTGTTGTGCACATGATCATTATGGAAATCGCACCATTTCGTCGTATCTTTTTGGTCGTTCGAACGATCACTTTTTATGGGCGATCGTACTGTATCTTGGATATTTTTCAATGTTTCCACTAGTTTTTAAGTACCTGCAAAATCGTAAGTTGACAATTTCGGGTATTGGGTGAACTTGGGGTTTACCTTGGGTTCGACTTTTCTTTTTTCATATCTGACGTTAGAAATCACTTTTGGATTTTTGAATTCTGGTTTTTTAACTCCAAGCACCCGTTTATCGGAAGATCTTTCTGTCGGAAGGCAGCGTCATCTTCGACTCTCATATGAGCCAAGGTCCGTGCTCTCACGTCTTTAAATGTATCGGCCGGGTATTTGGTAAGATCTAGGTATAGACCCAAGTTGTTGTCTAGCCCTCGTTTTTAAGCTTCGATCGCCGTTTTGACGTCACAATTATATATCCCGATCATTACCATGTTGAAGCGGTTGAAGTAATTCCTGACGGTTTCTCCTTCCTTCTAAATTATGTAGTAAAGGTCACTAGTTTGTTTCTCCATCTTGCGACTGCTGGCGAACAGCTGGAAAAACTGGTTGACGAGGTCGGAGAATGAATTGATCGAGTTGGGCTTGAGGTTGATCAACCACTGTAGTGCTGCACCCGTGAAGGATGCTCCGAAACTTTTTGCACATGCAGACTTCTTGAAAATTACGGGTATCGATGTCGTCCACATAAGTTGCTTATATTGCGCGACATGCTCGTTGGGGTCCGTGATACCAGAATACTTCGGTGTGAACGTAGGAATGTTGTATTTTTTGGGGACGTCTATCAGAGCGATCGAAATCGGCGAAAGGCGAAGCTTGAAAACCCGTTGGAGGTTCTACGTCGACTAGCACTGCTGCTCCAGGTAGTTTCGCAAGTAATGACAGCAGTTTCTCATTATGTTCTTCAAGTTGTTTGAATTTCCGAGCGACAGAGTCGTCGTAAAGGGTTTCATAAGTGTTGAATGGATGATTTGTGGTCATGTATGGTGCATTAACGTATGTATATATCGTGGTGGTTGGGATGAGTACGGATACGTATGCTTGCCCAATATCGGAATTATTCGGTGGCTGAGAAAATGGTATAGATATATACGTCGAATCCATGACGGAGCTATTTAGTGGAAACATTGTAGTATTTTGTGGAACTGATGCAGACATGTGTGGTTGTTCCAGAACGGAATTGCTCGGTGATGCACCCGGAATTGATGCGGGCGCAGAACTTCGTGGCGGAGGCGACGGTAATCCGCCTGGAAATGAAGCAGGCGTGGAACTTCGTGGCGGAGGCGGCGGCAGTGTTCCCTAAGATCCTACTACAACGAACGGGATTGAGACGGAGGACGAACCGACATTTGTATTCCTTAGAGCATGGATCTATTGCTTAGCTTTGCGATTTTGTTCCTCCAAAAAGTTCACTCGTTGTCGCAAGACCTCCAATTCGATTTGGGCTAGATTTTGTACGTTTCTACTTTGGTTATCTTCTATCCTCACCATCCCTGCTTAAAAGAAAGTTCTTAAACAAGTTAGTAGTAAAAGAAGTTTTTCAAAGAGATCTTTTCTCTAGTTGGGTCCCACGGATGGCGCCAAACTGTTAATGCCAAAAAATGACTTAACGGTAGACTAATGATTCGGACCTTTATCAACTAAAGAAAGAAAACCAATTCGAAAAACAAACAAACAGAATGTAAAGGACACAAAGAATTGTTGACGCGGAAAACCCTCGTCGGAGGGAAAAAACCGCGGACGACCGTAAGGGGATTGTCGGTGCACTAAGAAAAAAGGATGTCAAACAAAGACGCCGGCCTTAAGAACAATAAACAAGGTTACAAAAACAATATGAATGATCAGTCGTAAGTCTGCGACTGTTGTCGTGACTTGCGGCGCTGTTGTCGTGAGTTTGGATAATGATGTCGTAAGTTCCTCAAAGTGTACTCAGAGCTTTTCTCAATATTTCGTTGTGTTTCACCGTGTCCTTCTTGTTGATTTGAGCTATCTTTTTATACTCGAACTCGGATGATGGTCTTGGTAACGGTCAAACGGTCATAACGGACGAGTCTTAATGATTCGTCTTCAATGTCGCCATAATGTCTTCATAAAACTTTTGACTCATAACTGAAAATGACATTAATACATAGATAACGGTAGAACGGATATATCATTAACGACGTTAAGTCGCGAGGTTAGTACTTCGTTAGTCAAGTTATAACATTCTCTAACAGAGTTAACCGCAGAATTCTAACGAAACTTAACGGAGTTTACTACATAAATTTTAGATATAACACATCTTACCACACTTGTAGTTTGTATGTGGTGTATAATGTTTGTATTATTGTATATGTCCAGCAAAAGGTAAACCATAAATTTTCAATATAGTTTTAGTTAAAAAAAGTTAATTATATTTAATATATGTAGTGGAGAAGCAAAATTATTTGGAGATAAAAAAACGTACAAGTGGATTTCCAAAAAAACCATACAAATGGAGAAAACAAAAACATGTCCGAGAGAGTGCAAAAACATGTTTTTTTTTTAAAACATGTAACATGCAAGTGGCTAACAGTGGAGACGCAAACCTGAAGAAGCAAAGATGATCCGAGAGAGTCAGAGAGAGAAGGAAGAAGATAGGAATTATATAGGAAACAAAAGAAGATTTTTTTATTTATTAGTTGTGGACTTGTGGGTACTATAGAAATTTTAATAACCGAAGAGTTTAAAAATGTTGTAGGATAAGTGTGTTATCGTTAAAAGGATGTGACGATATAGATAGAGATAGACATAAAGGTTTAAAGATATTTATGAAGTAAATCTCCTTCCATCCTCATCATTATCTCCGTTTAATCCTCCCTATTACAGATTCATTTTCCTTATCTCCTGTTATTCTATTTGTTTTTCCTTTAACACACTACAACAAAATTGAGTTTATAGGACACCATCAATAGAAAAGTGTCCCAATAGACCATTTTATAGGACACAAATTATAGGGCCAAAAAAATAAAGTGTCCGATCTAAAGGCGTTGTAATAGGTTTATGACGCTTTTAGGCGTCGTAACAAAGTTTTTAGGACATTTTTTTATACAAAACGTCCTATTAGCTATTTTATGGGACACTATTTGAAAAAGTGTCCTATAAACATAAATGTCCTATAAAAACATGGGTTTATAGGACACTTTCTCAAAAGTGTCCTATAAACTAGCTAATGCAACGTTTTTATTAAAAGTGTCCTAATAAACTTTTTACGACGCCCAAAAGCGTTACATAAACTTACTACAACGCCTTTAGATAGGACACTTTATTTTTGGTCCTATAATATGTGTCCTATAAAGTGGTCTATTAGGACACTTTTTTATTGGTGGTGTCCTATAAACCCAATTTTGTTGTAGTGACACGTTATCAGCACGTACGTTCTACAAAAAATTATGAAATCCGACTCCAAACCTAAATCGTTGTTTATGCAATAAGGTAATCAAGCATGTTGCCCATTTATGCTACTACTTCGTCAATCAAATCAGGTACATTTTCAGTTCTTTAGAATTTGGTATCCGAATGAACTTTGATATCTTGATAAACCGATTAATTATGTTGTTGTGCATCTATGGTTCATGTTTAGAGCATATACTTGATTAATATTGTGCAATATCTAGACTAATTAGTTTGAAAAGAAAATTATTTGTTTTGTAATTAAACACCTCAGTAAACGATAAAAAAAATTGTTTTTTTGTTAGATTAATACGATTGAAAAAAAAGTGAAAATCAATCTGTGTAAAAGACTGCTCTGTTACATGTTTGCTGCTCGTAAAGAGTTGTCTTTCTGTTTAAATTGTTGTTTGGCTTCTGCTGTGTTGTGATTTTGAGCTGCACTCAGCAAATTGGATGGTATGGTGGTATTGGTTTGTTGGTGTAAAATTTTTTGGTGGTTGGATATTGAATAAAAACTTTCTGCACTTCAAAAAAAAAAGATTTGTTTCATGGTGATGACCATAATTAAATATTCATATACTTGGAACATAACCATTTGAATATATTTTCTTATAATCAAAAGTAAATTGGGTAAACGTAATTTGATGATTAATTTTTTTTAATCAAGTTTTTATAATTAGAGTTGTACTTTTGAGTTTTTACGAAGTATAAACTTTTAGATATTTAATTATAATTGAGAATCCACTTTTCTTTTCTAACGTTTTGGATTATTTTATTTTAAATCAAGTTTCAAAAATTATAAACGTTTTCTTTATTAAATATTTATCGTATTGGAATACTAATTTAATTTGGTTTAATATTCTTTTATACGTGATATCATTTATAGTTTTGAAGTGTTATTGTATTTATTTATGTCTATTCAAAATATTAGCATTTTTAGATGATTAATTTAATTATGCTGATATTATTTACTTATTTAGATCATATGACTTAGAATGATATATTATTGTTAGGTATGATAATTCATTTAAATGTTTATTATATTAGACTATTAAATTGATTTGAATATTTGTTCAATATCATTCTATTATAATTTTGTGAGTATAACTTTAATAACCTTAAATCCGATTGTTGTTATTTATTTAGTCATGTTAAAATCCATGTATCATGTTAGATATACAATTTGTTATCTAATTATGATTATTAGCATCTTGAATTGATTTGCCCGATATATATTTATATGATTGTTTTTATTCGTAATTTTATAATTAAATTAAATTCATATCTTATTCAATCATGTTTATCTAGATTATGAGTCCTACTTATAATTTTCAATCTTGTAATAATTTTTGGAAGTCACACTTCCACCCCCATATTATTATATTTGGCCTCATGCCAAAATCTACAAAATTATTAATGTTATTCATTTATTTCATGAAACGAAATTATTGCATAACGCCGAAAGATTTTGTCAAACGGACGTAAATAGCCTTAAGGTTGTAAGGACTTAAGTAATCTACATGATTCCCTACTACCTGGAAATCCAAAAGTGTATATGCGATTTATTTTCGAATATTGAAATATTGATGAAAGACTATCAACAAAATTTAAAAATACAAAAATCCAATAATATTATGATAATGAAATCTCATGCATAACATAAATGATTTTAGACTATGATTTTAGAAAATCAAATATTCTTCACTATTTACAACCACTTGGACTCGAAAGAACTTGAGTACCATAAGATAGGCAAATATGTAAAACTCATCAATAAATATTGACCCTAAAAATCACCTGTTAAAGTACAAGTAGATGTCTTGAGATTTTTTGAGATGATACATTAGGGAAAATCATTAACTAGAATCCCCTAAGAACAGTGGGACACTCTGAAAAGGAAAATCAGGAGTATCTATTACTATGTACTTTCCAAACTAATCATACAACGGAATGAAACCCCCTCGATTACAAGAAAATAACTTATTTCAATAAAGAAATATTGTGTCTCAAAATACATCTAATCTTCATGACAAGGAACTCATAAAATATTTCCACCTTTAATATACTAGTAATCATATTAATGAACCAATGTGAGCTAGAGTATAACCTTTAGATAAATTCGTCAACCTACTATAAGTGGTTGAGAGATATAACAAGGTTATTTCAGATCACTAAACATGTTTGGACAAAGAAAATTCTCGTGGTCAATAATGAAAGTGTTAGAGGTGGAACAACTCCAAAGGACAGTGAGTTAAAGGAAATTTCGCATAGGTGGCATCTATACACCCCATGGACAAAACCATAGAAACGGTAAGGGTCATGAAAAGAGTCGAAAAGAGTTTTACAATTCTTGGAGAAGAAATGCAACTACTGCCTAAAAGATAATGGACAATATAAGAAGAAAAATGTGCTAATAATCGCGCATATAAAAAAGAAGAAGAAGAACAAGAACAAGTTGGAAATTAATTATATCAGATTAATTTAAGATTGATTTAGCATATGTTTATTTGAAATTTATTTTAAGTATTAAATTAATTTCATTTTCTGATGAAAACTAAATATTTAACTATTATAAATGTAAAGAATTACATCAAAATTACAAATATAAAACTCTCAATATTCTTCGTTCCGTGTAGGAATGTATCGAGGAGAACTTCAGTGTTTTTGTGGGAAATCCCACACAATCTTAAAAGATAGACTAATATCAATTGAATTAATAGTCTATAAAACCTCCAACCAAATTCATAGACAATGAACCGTCACCTCCTTATTGTCTAATGGAATAGAATTAGTAGTCACTAAAGCAATATATTAATAGAACTTTGTTAAGATATTCGTATAAATTGGAAATCATAATATAAGAATGGAAATGTGTATATATGTACATCAACTCTAATGATATGAAAGGAACATATATTAAAGAAATAAATGTGTCAAACTAGTAGATTATCTAGCCATCTAGGTTATTAAATCACATTTTGTCACCAATAAAGAACTTTAGGACAATGAGGCATATATGTTTCAGTATGACTACGTGGGACACCATGGTCATGACATAATGATCTATGTATTGAAAAATACACATTGACACATTCTTTTTCGAGTGAAAGGCAAAATGGGTTAATTAAGTAAATTGCAACTGTTGACTTCTACAGCACAAGAAGTAACACCAACGTCATAATAAACCCTCTCGAATACCTAGAATTTTAATAAACCCTTATCCTTAGCCAAGGCAGGAATGAGACCATCTTAAAGCTAAGGACATAATACAAAAATATTCCATTCTTACAATGAATAACAAGGTAATGGACATAAACAACCAGAGTGCAGGGAGCATTGAAGTATTTTATGGTTCTGGTTTCGACACGATGAACGCAAGTCAATTGTCCACATAAGATGTTGCACTCTAGCACTAGTTGCACGTTCAAGGGCTCATCAAGTATACATGACTTGGAATGCTAGAGAATTTACAGCATAAAGAATTGATAATTATTGCATATATATTCGGATCAATATAGAGTTTCCTATACCCCATGTGTATATATACAAAATGGTCTCATAACAGTTGTCATCAAAAGAATATAGATGGTATATAAGGCATTGGTTATGCGCACCAATTTAGCCGCATTTGCATGGGGTTATGTAAATACTGCATGCAGCCTTACTTGTTTTCTGACCCACTACTAGCCAACCAGTATCATGTGTACCAGTTGCTAACTGGATATAAGCCTGATATTTCACATTTACGCATGTTTGGTTGTGTAGTATATGTGCCAATGTGCGCCCCACAACGCATCCAAATGGGTCAGTAAAAACATTTAATATAAGTTGGATATGAATTCCCAGCAATTATCCCCTAATTAGAATCCTTGACGGGTGATCTCTTTACCGCTAGATTAGCGAGTTGTCACTTGGATGAGACAGTCTTCTCGTCGTTAGGAGGAGATAGGGAAAAGGATTTTCCATGGGAATGACTAGAAGTGTCATAGAATATTCCCATTATGTCTCATTTTGATCCCCAAACTTCACCATGTAAAGTTGAAGTCAAACGAATCAGACTCGATACCTGATACGTTTAATGTTATTCTAGAAGTGACAAGATCACATATACAAGCTGCAAATATACCCGCAAGGTTAAAAGTCCCTAAACAAGGGCACAACGCCGTTGGAAAGTGCGTTGCAATCACACATGGTGGAGGTGTGGTTGAGGTCGTAGCTCCCAAAAGGAAATGGGGGAGGCTACTTGGTTCGATGGATACTCATCTAAGGGAAAAAGACGAGTAAGGCACAACCATTTATCATCAATACATAAACCTCTCATGAGATTATCTATGACTAAAACTATGTCTATGAATCACTACTAGAGGACGCTCCAAGTTAATATTGATTCCAGAGATCAAAAAAAAACTCAAAATGAATACGAGTCGATGGACATATCGTACATACTTTTTGATGATATATCGCATATATTGTTGCTTATGAGATAATAGAGCACGATGACATCGAACCATGCTCAGTTGAAAAGTCAACAAAGAGCATATTGACCTAAATGAAAATAAGCAATCCAGGAAAATTATACAAGTGAACGGGTATTTAGTGCGGTAGTGCTAACCACCAAGTATAAATCCCCTAGAACATAGATAATTTATTTGTCAAAAAAGCGTAATGAGAATAATTAAGTCATGATGTATAAGGCTCTCCTTTGGCGCAAGGTTTCTCACAAAGCCCTGGATTGATGATGAGAAGACTTGCTCTCTCATGACGGACGTTATAACGTTCTGCTAATTAGCCTAGTAATTTCCGAAGGACAGGAAATGCAGCTCATGGATGTGGTTACTACATATAGGGATCTAGATTAAGAGACATATAAAAGTGTTTGATGACATTACATTACCAGAAACCACGAAATGCGTTGGTAATGAAATTGAAACGCTCACATGCGGATATGGATAACTGCCTAAGTGAATACTTGATTGAGAAGGGATATAAGAACGATGAACTATGCCCATGTGTATTTATAAAGAAAACGAGTTCCAGGTGCTCTATATGTCGATGTAATAAACATAATAGATACTCTTGATGAAATAAGAGAAACTTTAATCTATTAAAAATCTGAATTTGAGATGAAAGATCTTGGGAAAACTTGGTTTTATGTATCTATTCAATCTAGGACACTGAGTTTGTGATATTTATTCACCGACCGCATATGTCTAGAAAATAATCAAGCTATTTAATATGGACAAAGCGTATCCGGCTAGCACTCCCATGATCGGTCGAAGTGTTGGATATAAGGAAAGGTCCATTTCGTCAAAAGGATAATGGCGAAGAGGTATTAGGAGCTGGAATTCCATGCCTAAGTACAATATGCGCATTATTCTTCTTAGCATAACACACTTGACCGTATATTGAATTTCTCCATGAACTCGTTAACTAGATTTAGCTCAGCGCTAACGCAACGTCATTGGAATGATATCAAATTAATATTTTGGAACCACTGATGTGGGCTTATACTTCCCTTACAAATAGAAAAATGAGATTGATAATGGAATTTCAATGCGTACTTTGAATGTGAAAGGAAAAAGTACCAGTCCTCATAAAAAAACATACAATATTGTCTTGTTATGTCTTTGCTGATATTAACTATCTATCTGATTCATACAAAGCTCATTCCCAAATTGGATAAGGAATTACCATAGGGAACATGCCAATTTCTTGGAAGTAAACTAGGCAAACCCTTGTAGCCACCTCTTCGAACTATTTCAAGAATATTACTCTACATGAGACTATTCAATAGTGTACATGGTTAAGGACTATCATTACACATATTAGAGGAGCTAGTGTTTTGAGTTCATAATATCCTACCTGCATATATGAAAATAATGCATCTTGTATCAAAGAAATGAAGTACAATACATTAAGGGTGATAACACAAAGCATATTCTGCTTTAAGTTTATATACAATCAGCAATAACAAACTCTCCTCTATATTCGAGTGAATCAAGCAAAATGCAAGGAGAATGTGACATACTTGGTTACCAAATCATTAACTAAAATAATATTTGAGAAACATATAGAAAGTATTGGAATACTGAGACTTTCCAAACTCCCTTGATTAATGTACAAATCAGGGGGAGTAGTAGACAAAAGGGGAGTCTACCATATGTGTAGTATTGGATGTTTTGCTCTTTCCTTCACCCTAGGTTTTATTTTTCCCATTGGGTTTTGTTCCTTAATGTAAGGTTTTAGTGAGGTAACAGTTTATATACCATTTTGTTTTCTTAATGATAACGCCATTTGTGGCGCTATTATAATACTACTTTCCATGTAGTTTAGCCCGTTTTCCAAGCAAACGATGCGTATTTCTAACGGTTTATTGCAAGTTTGTTCAGGAATCGTCCCATCAAGAGGAATAGAATAAATCTGAGATTTTTTGGATTAAATTCAATTGTTTATATTATATCTCGGTTGGAGAAATAAACAAGGAGTCTAACGATGCCTTTCGGAGTCAATTCGGAGTAAAAATGAGCAAAACATAGTCTAAGGCTAGTTTCCAAGTGAGTTAGGTTGGAAGCTAGTTACACAAATCTCATGCCACTTATAACTAGCATCCACAACTAGCCTTGGGTACTGTTTGCTTCGCGTGGGTTAGCCACGCCAGTTAGAATTGCAACTAGCATCCACAACTAGCCTTGGGTACTGTTTGCTTCGCGTGGGTTAGCCACGCCAGTTAGAATTGCAACTAGCATCCACAACTAGCCTTGGGTACTGTTTGCTTCGCGTGGGTTAGCCACGCCACTTAGAATTGCAACTGGCATCCAAAGTGGCGTCAGACTATGTTTACTTATGGATAAAGAGCCGTGTGGGTTAGCCACGCCAGTTAGGAATTGTAACTAGCGCCCAAACTGGCGCCAGACTCTGATTTCGATTTTTAAGCCTTATTCAGCTAGGGTTCCATACCATTCAACATCCTATCTTCTAGAGCACGACTTTGGGCGATTTTGAGCGACTTTCAAGGCGATTTTCGGAGCGATTGAAGCAGAGAAACATCAAGGGATTGAAGATCTAAAGTTAATTTCATCACCATCTCGTGGAGATTCATCAACATAAAGGGGGTTTTTACTTTGATTTTGATTTTGATTGAGAAACCATGTCTAGACTTACTAATTCTTTTCTTTTAGTTGTGTTTTCTACCACCCCCAACATGAACTAATCTTTAGATGTTGGGGGTTGGATTACTTTTGGTTTGAAGCATATGAACACGCAAAGTTGTGGTTTTTATTAGGTTTCTTTTTAATCAACGAAGTATATGAATTTGTGTTTAATGCCTTTGTGAGACTGATCAACTTACAATTGATTTCTTTATCATAAATTAGTTCGCGAGAATAATTTATGATTAGATTTATGATTTGTATACTTAAGGTGAGAACTTGGATAGAGATATACCAATTAAATCTTAGTACTTTTTACAATCTTATTCTATAAATTTCTGGGTTTATGTATGGAGATCGAGAGATAAAATACATACTTTTTGGAGATAAATCTATTATAACTTGAGAGAGAGTAACAGTGAATTTTGTGATTGTGTATTCATAACATTAAGAAATTAACTGATAATTATTGAAACTGAAGTGTTCTGTGTGGAAAACCATTAGAACCCCAACTCCCAACTGCTTTTCTCCTATAAAGTTTCCAACTTTTTCGTTCTTTAAATTGTTAAGATTTCTTTAGTTTACTTAGTAGATTAATCATTCAACCAACTCAAATTCTGATCGTCCAGTTAATATTTACGATAGTCATTGTGTTACTTAGTCCCTAGTTCCCTTGGTTCGATCCCGTACTTCCAGTACACTATTACTTGATTCGACTCGTACACTGCGGTTAGATTTAGGGGGGTGTAAACCCGCCTATCACTTAACTCTCATGATTAATGTAAAAATCTGAGAGATTATTAGACTAAAGGAAAAGTCTATGTATTGCAAAGAAACTGGTACGTTGTACTCTTTCCTTCGTCCTATTTTTATTTTTTCCACTGGGTTTCTATTTTGGCCTAAGGTTTTAACGAGGCAACAATAGTGCACCATCATTCCCTTGACTCGGCACAAGGGGAGTGTTGTAGGATAAGTGTGTCATCGTCAAAAGGATGTGATGATATAGATAGAGATAGACATAAAGGTTTAGAGATATTTATGGAGTAAATCTCCTTCCATGTTTATCATTATCTCCATGTAAACATAAGGTGCGATAGGTACTAACCGCATAAACCGCAGTGCATTTTGCGGTGCGGTTTGGTGCGGTTTGCAGTTTGGAAAAATGTTCAAACCGCATATGCGACGAAGTTTGCGGTTCAGCCTTGGTGCCTCACCAAATCGCAACGCGAACACCCTTAGGTTCAAGTGCAAACGGATTGTAGGAGAGTGTGTCATGTGTCTCATACATTCATGAGTTATCCATCATAAATGTTGAATCTTTATGAGGAATCATGAATGTTGTATATAATTCATCATGAATAGTTCACGAATATTAATATTTGTCATTAACGATGAATGTGGACACCTAAATATACATGTGACACTTTCATTTATCTCTCTATTCACATCTTAAACTCGATTTGCATATCTCAATATATGTGTGTTTGTATTGATTGGTTTTAAATATTTGAATTAGCTAAATCATATGTTTTTTTATTCGATAATGATACGACTTGCAATAAGAATTGAAAAAATGTTAATTAATTGTACGGCAAAATTTATCAAACTATAATATTTTTTTTAATTACTATTTAGCGTAACAAAATAAGAAACATATTATTCCAAGTCAATATAATAATGTTTAGAGTTTTTTTATTTGTACTATTTTAATCGATAACTTGTTAATTCTAGAATATTTAATAACATTGATGTCCAATTTCTCATCCCCTTCATAATTCTTTTGTATACGGGGACATGCATGTTACTACATGTTACCAGATAAACAATTTATGCGGCAAAATAAATACAAAATTTATAAGTTTTAAACTTCGTTATATCAATTAAAAAATCATTACAATAAGTAAAAGTTTAACTAAACAATATTATAGTTTAATGTATTTTGTCCATTATAAAACCACACTTAATGCACCCCCGAATTTATTAATAGCCATTGGATTTGGACATGAAACGGCTCACCAAACTCTTCGTAAGCGGAGATCTCCGTTGCTGACGCTATTATTAACCGATTACCTTTTTAGAGAGGTCTATAAATACAAATAGAAAAAAGATTTTTACCAATTTTAATTTAGGTAAATTATATCAAAAATATATATATTTCGTTTGGTAATTATTAATGGTAGGTTCAAATAAAAAAATGTAAAAGAGATTAAATATCACGAGAAAATTAGAAAAATTGACTAAAATAGTCAATTTTCCCAACAAAAATTTGTTTTTTTGACTGAGTTTATACAAATGTCTTATGTATTTGCGTAAAATCTATTTTCAAATTTAAAAAAAAAAACTTCACGTAAATGTGGATCTTTATGCAAATTTGCATAATTTTTTAATGTGAAATCAAGTTACGAAAATGTGTAATACATTTGCATAAATCTTCTGTCCAGAATTTTTTTTTGCATAAATTTTGCCTAAAATAGGAATTCGATTGAAAAATATGGTTAAAAGGTGAATTTGGTTAGGAATGATTTTCTAGTTTCGTCAATTTCCCAAATTTATATGAATAATGAAAAAAATCTATTTAAATATGTATTTTTGAATCCATATGAATAATCTATAAAGTCATTTTACATATTGCATCTTTAAATAGACACTTTTTGGTTTTATTAATGATTCACATATGAATATTTAGTCTTCACTTTTACCTTCCCATGATATTTAGGGGTTATTTACGTAATGCTTACACGGGAAATTGTTATGAAGTCACATTAATATGGTAAGGACCAATAATCTTACCCAGTAAGAGCGAAGACAAGGACCCTAGAGTCTTACTCAAAAAGTGAGGGTGGCGACTCTATGCACGATTAACGTTTACTGGTTAAAATGTTGCATACGATAACGCTTTGGTAGACTAAAATCTTAGCTGGTAAGTAAGTGATAATGTTTAATTACCAGTAAGAACTTACCTGGATATGCATTTAATAAATGACCCGTTAGTCTTCTTATTTGAACCTCCTATTTAGTTATTATTCTAACAAATTAAGGTCAATCAAAGGCCAACAAAGTCGCGGGTTAACCCAAGGAAAATAAACACGGTTTGACCCGAAGAAAATTCAATTGTGTCGATTTGATATAATACATTTTTACTAATGAAACTGACCTTGACTTTTTGAGCATGACGCAACGGTACATGAGGCGATGACTCTCAACACAATTAGTGTTTATGGATAAATTGTCACATATAATAACATTTTGGTGAACCATAATCTTATCCAATAAATAAGTGATAGTGTTTAATTTATCGATAATAAGTAAGTTAGATAAACGTTTGATAAATGACCCCTTAATCTTCTTATTTAAGCCGTATATTTAGTTATTATTCAAACAAAATTGGATTTTGGTATCCATCACAAGATAATTCAAATAAAAGGAATTTAATAAATTTTGGTTTTCAAGGATTTTTTTTATAACTTTATAATACGTTTTATTTTCACAATTATATGGAAATCTTAACTTGTATCTTAATTACATCAAAGATGTGGGACAATCTCCAAGTTGAAGTTTTTTTCTAAGTATTTTCCATAAAATATGAATCGAACTTTAGGGACCATTTTTACACTACAAAAAAAGGACCCTTTTCCAACGGATATTTCCGTCAGAATTCCGTCTGAAATGGTGGATTCCGTCGGAAAAGGTCCAAAATCCGTCGGAAAAAATTCGTCGGAAAAGCCTATTCCGACGAATTTCCGACGGATTTTTCCGACGGATTTTCCACGGAAGGTATTTCCGACAGAATTCCGACGGAATTCCCGTTTCCGTCGGAAAAAGTTTTCCGACGGATTTCCGAAAGATATTATTTCCGACGGACATTATTTGTGACGGATTCCCGACGGCTTTTCTGACGGCTTTTCTGACGGAAATCCGTCGGAAATGGTATTTTTCGGGAAAAATAAATATTTTAAAAATCAAATTTCCTGTACATTTTGTACCCAGCATAAACCACACAGTTTTGAACAAAGCTGTATATAACAAACTAAATTGTTTTTAACAAACTTACAAAATAATCCGTCATAAAAATTTTTAAATCTTCAAAATTACATAAAAAAACAACGTCATTGTATTTATTTATTCTGGAGGGTTACGCTTTGGTTTTGGCTGCGGTTACGGTTACGGTTCAGTTCCGATTACGGTTACAGTTGAAACCGCTGCTGCATGAATGCCTGCATCTGCTCCGGGTTTTGGAACTACGCCATGAAGGACTCAAACTGCAGTTTCGTGGCCTCTTGTCGTCGCCTGTCTTGTTCGTATTTCTGCCACCGCTCCGCTTCCGCCTCTCGTTCAAGCCGTCTCTGTCTCCGTTCAGCCTCCATCACGGCTCTCAAAGCCTCTAGCTGAAATATATCCACATTTAACAAATGACATTAATGTTAAGCGCTAATTAATAAAAACATAATTAATGCATGCATGTATTACACCCATATTACACATACCTCTGAAGGGGTGCTTGAACAACTAACAATGGGCCTTGATGGGCTTTAACAACTCTTAAGGAACTACAATGGGCCCTGATGGGCTTTAACAACTCCTAGCGCTCTACAATGGGCCCTGATGGGCTTTACAAGTCCTAACAGTCTACAATGGGCCCTGATGGGCTTTAACAACTCCTAACGCTCTACAATGGGCCCTGATGGGCTTTAACAACTTCTAACGACCAACAATGGGCCTTGATGGGCTTTACAACTCCTAACGGCCTACAATGGGCCCTGATGGGTTTTAACCACTTCTAACGACTAACAATAGGCCTTGATGGGCTTTAACAACTCTTAAGTAACTACAATGGGCCCTGATGGGCTTTAACAACTCCTAGCGCTCTACAATGGGCCCTGATGGGCTTTACAAGTCCTAACAGTCTACAATGAGCCCTGATGGGCTTTAACAACTCCTAACGCTTTACAATGGGCCCTGATGGGCTTTAACAACTTCTAAAGACCAACAATGGGCCTTGATGGGCTTTACAACTCCTAACGGTCTACAATGGACCCTGATGGGTTTTAACCACTTCTAACGACTAACGATGGGCCTTGATGGGCTTTAACAACTCTTAAGGAACTACAATGGGCCCTGATGAGTTTTAACCACTTCTAACGACTAACAATGGGCCTTGATGGGTTTTAACAACTCTTAATGGCCTACAATAGGCCCTGATGGGCTTTAACAACTCCTAGCGCTCTACAATGAGCCCTGATGGGCTTTACAAGTCCTAACAGTCTACAATGGGATTGATGGACTTTAACGACTCCTATTAAACAACAATGAACCTTGTTGGGCTTTAACGGCTCTTAATGAACTACAATGGGTCTTAATGGACTTTAACAACTCTTAATGAACTAAAATGGGCTTTGTTGGCCCTTAATGACTCTTAATGAACTAAAATGGAACTTGATGAGACTTAGCGAACCTAATTGGACTTTGATGGGTCGTATAGTACACATATACGTACATATATATAGACACATACATACATACATACATACATATATGTATACATATGTAGATACATACTACTTCCAACATATACACATATATATATGTGTAATAAATGTACATATAATGACGGATTTTTATAAATTAAAAAAATAGAAATTAAAATTAAAATTAAAACTAAAATTAAAATTAAAATTAAAATTAAAATTAAAATTAAAATTAAAATTAAAATTAAAAAATCAATCGGAAATCCGTTGGAAATTTCCGACGGAAACAAATCCCTCGGAAATTTCCGACGGATTTTTTAATTTTAAATTTCAATTTTTTTCATTTATAAAAATTCGGGTGCCATTTCCGACGGAACCAAATCCCTCGGAAATTTATGACGAATTTCCGACGGATTTCCGGCGATTTTTTATTTATTTTATTTTTTAATTATTTTAATTAGAAAAATTCGTTGGAAATTTCCGAGGGAATTGAATCCGTCGGAATAGTCCGACGGAAATTTTAATTTTGAATTTTGAATTTTTTTAATCATATCCGTCGGAAAAACATCAAATATCCGTCGGAAACTTCCGACGGATTCTTTCCGTCGGAAAAAACCGTTGAAAATGCCCTTTTTTTAGTAGTGTTAAAGCATTTACCAACAACAGTCATCAGTATTTTACTTACATTATGACGAGACATTCTTGATTATTAAAATGGGTTGTTGCAATGGTGGATCCAAAATCTTAGGTGGCTAGTGGCCTAGAGGTATAAGAGCTTCAAAACCGAATAACTCACTCGAACCAAAAACAGTTTTGGGTTATTCGGTTTGTTGGTTAAAATAAGTTTTGATTTCGATTATCTTTTTACCATATCGGTTAACCGGATTGTAAATTATATATATACTGTTATTTAATTTTTATAATTTCCTTCTGGATGAATTGGTTTGAGCATATATAAAATTAAAATTAGATGAAATGATTTATCTTCAAACTAAAGAAAAAGAAATTAAGATGGATTTTACAAAACCACGTACTAAAGTTACATTGTATCATGATTGCAGAAACTAAGTTACATTGTACCTTGATTGCAGAAACTAAGTCAACTAATGGTAACAAACATAAATATGAAGGACTAGGCCAAAATGGATCGATCATTGGGGAAATAATCCTAAATGACTGGGGAACTAAGAATTTAAGAGTAATTTTTTTAACCAAAATTACTTAAAGGTTGTATCTTTGAGTGGGGGTCTTTCCCCAAACTCATTCATCTAACTCCACCCCTAGATTCTTGGCAAGTGTAATTTTTTTGGTATACTAAGTGTTTATTGTGTAAGAGTCTTCTCATTTATTTATTGAGTATAATATAACTTTTGCTCTTCTTTTTATCGGATAATATTCTCGATCATTGTCATGCTTACACGATAAGGTCAATGGCACCTGATAAACGCTTACCCTATAAGCATGTGATAAACGATACGTAAGTATATTCCATTTTTAATAAAATTTGATTCATCGATGGATTTCTGCCAAAAATTTATGACAGATTAACCATCACCGACAAATTGCCAAAGGATTTTTTTGCGTGTGATGGACAATCTCCCGGTATTCATGATGTTTTCTCCGACTGCGAGATCCGTTGCCAATCACAATGATGGCTTTTTCTGACAGATTACGTAGATTCTTCCACCGGTAAAACCCTTTTGTTTTATAGTGTTATTATTTTTAAGAGGGAGATGAGAAAGGAACTTTTTGAACATAAAGTTCAATATTAAAGAAAATGAGGGGAAGAAAAAGTGAATATATTTAATAAAAAAAACAAAGGTGATTATGAACATAGTGGATGGTTCAAAGGAACATATGGTTAAAATAAGATAATACAAGAACATTCATATCGAATTTGATTTTAGACTAAATATCACATATGATTTATACTCAATCAACACAAAGGGGTGCACAAGCACACTTGGATCGACAACCTAACAACATTGACAACACCTGAATCACATGTGATTTTTACTCTAAAATTATATGTTGTATATTTATTTTTCATGTTCTCTTATTTTGATCATATTTTTATTTGAAAGATAAGAAATATTTTTGGGTGAAGGAAAATTTTGACATTTGATGCCATAACGAGCATTAAAGAGTTGAAAACTGAAATTATTAAGAGTCACCATCTTCATTTACTTTGTTAGTTAACATTTTTGGTCATCAAAATAATTGTTTGTAAGCGTCTTTTACTTGGTAAACAATAATCAGGTTAGAGTCTTCTCCTCTCACCTAACTTGTATGAAATTCCGTTGTTGTCATGCCTCTTCCCCAGTAAAATCGATCCTCGACAATTACCATATTCACCTCATAAGGTAAATGATTTAGTAAACACTTATGCAATAAGCATTTACTAAACATACCATAATTAAATAAGTAAATTTAAATGTGATCAAAAATAATTTCTAATAAAGAAATTGTTTAATTTTTTTGTATTTCAAATAAAGAAAAGTTATTTTCAAATGGACAAACTTATAACTGCTATGATTTTAATCTAATTAAATTTAGGGGGATTTTCAAATACAAACCGTGCTATATTAATACAAATTATATAAATCAATCTTAATCGTTCATCTAGTGTGATAAGTATTTGACTTTAGAAATATCCCGATCGTTTTAAAATATATAGTGTTGATCATAATTAATGAACTGTAATTATTTTCGAGAAAATATCCAGATCATAATAAATAGACTCTTACTTTTCTATAAATATCTCAATTGATTGAGTTATATGATTTGCATAAACGTAAAGATTTGTATTTGAAACATTCTCATCAAATTAATATATATATATATATATATATATATATATTATCCAATTAAAAGCGTAAATTTTATGAATTGTAAAGTATTATAAAATCTGTAAAAATATTCACCTTGAAAAAACCTTTCAAATTTATTGTTTGGATTTTCATCTTGTTGACATTTAAATGGGATTTGTGAATATAAGTTTTTCAAATAGACAATAGGACCAGGTTTATACGTTAAAAAAATTTAAACAATCTAATATATCACTTTATAGGAACCAAACATGTAATAAAAAACACACGGATCAAACATGTAATCTATTCTCTATATATATTATGTATACATAATAATTCATAATTCATAATATGTATATAATATACACACACACATCTATACTATATTATAAAGCATTTGACAAAAACTCTTAAAAACATATTATTATGCAGTTAGTATAATTGATTAAAGCATAATTACTTAAAATTCAAAAATAGTATTATTTTGGTTATTTTGGTTAATTTCCTTATTAAACTTATATTATAATTTAAAAAAAAATTGAAATAAAGAAAGTTTACAAAAAATAAAATCTATTTTTTCAAAACTAATAAAATCGTATTATAACATTGATAAAGACAAAAAGTAAAATACAACATTGAAATTAAAATGAATCTCGCTGCATTGCGCGAGTACATTTCTAGTATATATATATATAGGGAGGTTCATGCAAGAACGGTAACAATTTACGAAAATGGGAGAACAATCCTCAGCCACTCATTTTTGTACATGAAAATTTTCATGTACAAAATCACATATGATTCATGTACAAAATCATATGTGATTTTGTACAAAATCATAAATGATGCGAACAACTTTCCATGCGAGTTAAGATTCCTTAAAATTCGTCCGCTACATGTAGTGCAAAATCACACGTGATCTTGTACATGAAAAAAGCTCCTCGCATTCTCGTAAATTGTTACCATCCTCGTATGAACCGGCCCGCCCCTATATATATTATATATGGAAAAGTTCAAAAAAATCCAATAAACTATGGTATTTTGAATGGTTAAGTCCTTAAACTATTTTTTTAAATGAAAAAGTTATTGAACTTTCTCAATTTGAATGTTAAATCTCTAAACTACTTTTTTGAAAAAAAACAATTAAACTTTCTCATTTTGAATAAATAAGTCCCTGAACATTTTTTTTGAATAAATAACTATCGAATTTTTAAAAATTAGCTACCTACAATTTTTTAACAAAAAAAAACTACTTGTAACCGACTAACAAGGTTTAAAGTAAAAAAATATAAAAACATATCAAAATGAGGAGATCGACGGCAGGGGCCAACAACGTGATAGACGATATGCAAAACATACAACGATGGGACGGCGAGAAGTGGCAAGGGGCAGTGATACCGTTATTTGCGTGGGGTTTGACTGGCATAGGGTTTAGGAACTTTAAAAGCGATTTATGTTTCTTTTTACTTTAAAATTTTCCTAGTCGGTTGCCAATAGTTTTTTTTGGGTTAAAAGGACGTAAATAACTAATTTCTAAAAGTTTGATGGTCTATTTAATTGAAAAAAAATGTTCAATGCCCTAATCATTCAAAATGAGAAATTTTAAATGTTTTTTCATTCAAAACAATAGTTTAAGGACTTAATCATCCCAAATGAGAATGTTTAATGGTTTTTTCATTAAAAAAAAAGTTTAGAGACTTAACAATTTCAAAACATGATAGTCCTATATATATATATTGTATATAATGTATCACCATACTTTCGCAATATTTCTTATTATAACATTGTCGTTTTTTCTTATTACAACAATATATTTTCAGATTTTTTTTATTATGACATTATAGTTACATTTTTCGTTATTATAACAATATAGTTTCAAATTGTTTTTTATAGGCATTGCACTTTTAATTTTTCTTATTAAATTGTTTTAAAATTAAATATTTTATTGTAACAAATTGACGAAAAAAAAACAATCGTATCTGTTTAAAAAATATGTTACATTAAAATACTTAATTTTCATACAATCTAATAAGAAAACTTAAAGGCACAATGCCTAAATAAAAAAAAATTGAAAGTATTTTGCTACAATAAAGAAAAATATAATTATGATGCCATAATAAAAAAATAATCTGAAAATATATCGTTGTAATAAGAAAAAACGAAAAAACAATATTATAATAAGAAATATTGTGAAAGTATGACCATAAATTATAATATATATATATATATATATATATATGTTATGAATTATCAATTACTAAGTATATATAGAGAGTAAATTACAAGTTTGGTCCCTATGATTTTTATTACATGTTTGTTCTACTTAAAATAACCAAAAAGCCCTCTTACTTAACCTATTTAACAGAAAAAGTCTAACATAGTTAGTTTTATGAACCCAATACGTTATGAAATTGAAACCATAAGGATGTAAGCCATAGATATTTCGTTTTAGAGACCTAAACTGTTAAAATCAATAAACCTTAGGAACCCAAAATGTAATTTACTCTAAAATTTATTAATTTTCATTTTTCTATATTAATTTAATTTAAACTTATTGTTACAAATTTAAACTTAAAGTTACTAATAACAAACTTAATTAGTATACGAAAAATAATCTAATCATAATAGTATATTATTAAGAAATATATATTATTAAGATATTTAAAAATTAAACTTATTTTATAAAAAAATTGTATGAAAATTTACAAGAAAAGAAAAATAATAGTCAATTTATATGTTTATTAAAAGAAAATAAAATAGTGAAGAAATAAAAAATAAAATAATAATATATAAGAAATGAATGCAACGATTTGAATTCTTGTTCAAGCACATGTGTTCTAATAAGAATATGTGATAGAACAAAAACCTCTATCTCACAATAATGTTTTTATAAAAACGTCAATAAAAAGGTCAATAGAAACCTCCATTGTGGATGTTGCTTATAGGATCTTTTTAGACATCATACAAGTTTTTAGGCAATTTTTATAAGAAAATGTTGCGTAAGATATTTTAAAGGTTACTATTTGAAAAAGTGTTTTATAAAAAACAAGTGTCATATAAAAAGATGAATCTATAAAACACTTTCTTAAATACGTCCTATAAAATAGCTAATTAATAAGACAATATTATATTAAAAGTGACCCAAAAAACTTATTAAGGCGTCAAAAATCTTTTTATAAATTTATTACAAAGTCTTTAAGTAAGACGATTTATTGTTTGGTTCAATAATTTATATAAACAAATCTATTAGAAGGTTTATGTCCTATATATGATTATTATTGTTTTTAATTAATTGAATGAAAATTTTTCCCTAGATACATTCTTTTGATTGAAATTTTCAGGATACATTTAGGGCCGTTTAGCAAATGTTTATCCGGGTAAGCGCTTATCAAGTCATATTACTTTGTCGATTTAATATGACAAGAACTAAGAATCTTAGCCGGTAAAAGCGGTAATTTAAAAGGCAATGACCGAGAGTTTTACCCGGTAAGTGTGGGCGACAACTCTTATCATGGTAAGCGCTTATCGAGTGAATTGTTGCATAAGATATCATTTTAGTAGACTAAAATCTTACCCGATAAGTAAATGATAGTCTTGAATTTTTCCGGTAAACACTTACCAGGTAAATTTTGATGAACTCCCTTTATATTAACTAAAATATGATCAGGTTTCTCAAAAAAAGAATTGGTGAGACGGACCCGTAAGACTAGAAAATTAAAGACAACAAATTTTATACAACTATATGTACGGGCAAGGGTGGACCTATAGAGGCTTTATTGTGGTCATTTATACCAGTTCAATCGATTTTTATTAAATTTTTTGATGCATGAAAGATTAACATATTAAATTTTGAGGGATGCTTTAAGATAATAGAAAGAAAACAAGGAGCATCAACAAAAAAAATCTAAAAAAATCCTCTTGCTTGCTATCAATAAAAAATTGTTTTTCAAAGTCAACCAATAAACTAAAAAAGGTCATTCGAAATAGTGGAATTCTGCTAAAAAGACATCAGGAGACTTTGTGGCCCTTTGATCACCTTAAAGGGATGTATACTTGTTCCGCAAAAACAATGTGTCCGACACTAGGTATGGAAAATGGAACAAAATCTCTTGCCCCAAAATTCTCCGTCTTTTCCTATCCGCCAATCAAGTGAACACACATCATCCGATAGAGAAATGAACTTATACTAAATAAAGTATGGCGTGTTTTTCTTTGAAGAGTGTTTCAGGCTATGCCTACACCAATCCCGTCAAATTGTGACTCGAAGAAATCAACCCCGCTAAACTCAGTGGTCACAATAGGATATTCCACTATATCGCCTAGAGCCTCAACCAATAAGTCACAACAAGGTGTTTCTACTTTATTGGTTGGATGGAGATGATGGTGATTTTTGAGACAAACATATTTTTATTCAGGTAAATGTTGTTACGTTTTTTCTAAAGAGAAAACAAGCATGTGTTTCCCACTTCCAAACGTTTCATATGTCATACGAATAGGATTTTCAACAATAAATAAGCCCTAAAACCAATCAAATGAGTTGCAATTAATCCACAACTCGCAGTCATGGATGACATCGCCAAAAACTGGAAAATTCTAAGCGGAATCACCCACTGGTTGGGTTTATTAGACCCACCACCACCCGCTCTCCGTCGCTACCTCATCCACTACGGCGAAATGGCTGAAGCCACTTATGATGCTTACAATAAAACTAGTGTATCAAAGAACGCCGGGAACTGCCGCTATGCACGGAAAAATCTGTTATCGCAGGTCGGCCTTATTGAAGGCCGCCCGTTGAGCCAATACGATGTGACCAAATACATTTACGCCACGTCAGCAGTCCCACTTCCGAGTGCGTTCGTCAATTCGGTTTCGGAACAGGCTTGGAGCAAGAAGTCGAATTGGATAGGGTTTGTGGCGGTGGCTACAGACGAAGGGAGGAAGGTGTTAGGGAGGAGAGACATTATGGTTGCTTGGAGAGGGACGGCTAACTTCTCGGATATGATTGATGATATTGAGTTCCCGTTGGTTTCGGGTCCGAAAATATTTGGGGTAGCTAACAAGGATGACCCGAAAATACACCAGGGTTGGTATTCGATCTACACGACCGATGATCCAAATACTCGTTACAATAAAACTAGCGCTAGAGATCAGGTGCGTATAATTTGTTAAATGACAACATTCTGCTATATCGCTGTCTTTTAGGACGTAAAATATTGCCTTTTAGTTTACCGGAGCATAAACTATTTTTCGACGTTATAATAAGTCGTTATATATAACAAAGTTATACGATCTAACAAGTCTTATCGATGAAGTTAGACAACCAAACATAACACACTAAGAAAATCATGCATCATATGAGTCGCACTCGATACAACAAAATTGAGTTTATAGGCATCCAAAAATTTCTAAACGTTATAATAAGTCGTTATATATAACAAAGTTATACGATCTAACAAGTCTTATCGATGAAGTTAGACAACCAAACATAACACACTAAGAAAATCATGCATCATATGAGTCGCACTCGATACAACAAAATTGAGTTTATAGGCATCCAAAAATTTCTAAACGTCCTGATAGATAGACTGTTTTTACAAGACTTAATTTATAAGATCACAAAATATAATTTTCTATCTAAAGGCGTTGTAATAAGTGCATGACATGTTTTTGGGTGTCATAAAAAGTGTTTTAAGAAAGTTTTGTTTAAAACGTCATTTTTACATAAAAAACGTCATTTTTACATTAAAGAAAACGTCGCATTAGTTATTTTATATGATATAATTTGTAGAAGTCTCATATAAAATCAAGTGTCATATAAAACTAGGTTTATATAACACTTTATCAAAAGTGTCATAAAATGGCTAATGTGATGTTTTGTATTAAAATTGTTCTAAAAAACTTGTTAAGATGCCCAAAAATATCAAATAAATTTATTACAACGCATTAATATAGAACACTTTATTTTTTTGTCCTAAAAATGAAGTCTTATAATTATGACGCTTAGAAATTTATTACAACGCATTAAATATAGAACACTATGACATATTCACTAGGAATATGAACGTGTTATACATTCATCATGTATATATGTATGATGAATGATGAATAATACGTTTACTTTAAAGATGGATGTGTGTCATATGTTGAGTAACACTTTCATATTCATCATGATTATATTATTCATGATGAATATTGATCATGAAGAATGACGTCAATTGTGCGTTATGGACAGTTCCCGATTCCTAATCTATTTTAGATTCCTAACAAAACTTTTCTTATAGGAGACCTTTTAAAAACTCTATAAATAATGAGATCTTTGGAACTAGAGCATATTGTACTATTTCATATGATTCTTTTTCATATGTGACTTGAATTTATTGTAGTGATAAGTTATATTTATTTCACAATTTCTTTGTTTCACATATACTTGGTTCTCAGTGCGAACCTTTTTGCCGTATTTGTAAAACAAAAAATACTCGTAAACAAATTTCACATTGTGAACAAAATACTTGTGAAGCAAATATATGACAATTATTAATACACTAAAGTCTATACTTAGATGGGAAAAAATCATGTGAAACAAAACATTAAGATATAAATTTTCACGGATCTCATAAATTTCGAAGTTCTCAAATGATTAATTCCCTATATATATATATATAGGGGAAGGATCATTCGAGAACAGCCATGATTTAAAGAAACAAAGGACACATTGTGGACTACATATGATTTGGGTCCCATATAATATTAAATAAAATCTGATTCAATGGGCCTCACCATTAAATCATATATGATCTAATATTATGTAGGACCCATATGATGGTGTTTCTTTGTTTCTTTAAATTTACAAAGTTTTCATTTGAACCTCTCCCTATATATATATATATTATTTAATATAACAAAATTTAAAAGTGCCCCATAAAAAAATAAAAATAAAACAACTTATTTATTCCGTCATATTAAATTGTCCAACTATGTAAATAAATTTGTTAGGTCGTTTGATTACGTCCTAACAACTTAATTATTGTAAATCCTTTCTTTAGGATGATGTTTTTGAGTCCTATCAACTTAAAGTCGTTCTTTATTGCAAAAAGTTTGTCGTCTGAAATTCCCCGTTTCTTTACTTGTCTACCAATTAATCAGGTGAATACGTACTACCAGATAAAAAATAGACATGAATTAATGAAAGTTATATTAAATAAAATAATTATGTTCCTTCACGGTATTGATGAAACAGGGAGGGCATATTGAATTTTGAAAAAAAAAACCATTTTTTATATCTACTCTTTTAATACGTACAAGAGCAGTTGGCAATCCTAAACACCAATTTTGTTATTTTACCACACTTAATTTTGGTAAGAAAAAGTTCATTTGATTTTGGTATTACTTCATGTCACAAAATCTTTAGGTATTGACTGAGGTGAAGAGACTAGTGAATCAATATAGGCTCGAGGAACTTAGCTTGAGCATAACTGGGCACAGTTTGGGTGCAGCACTCGCGACATTAAACGCAATGGACATAGTCGTAAATGGACTCAACAAACAATCGATTGCTCCACCCATGGCTTGCCCAGTAACCGCTTTCGGGTTTGCGTCACCTGGGGTTGGAGACTCCAACTTTAATAAAGTTTTCACTCGACAAACAGATCTTCACTGCCTTCGGATCGAAAATAAGTTAGACGTGGTTCCAAAATACCCTCCGGTAGGATATATGAATGTTGGAAGTCAGATGACGATTGATTTCACGAAGTCTGAATACTTGAAGGATCCTAGGAATCCTTTCAGTTGGCATAGCATGGAGAGTTATTTGCATGGAATTGCAGGAACGCAAGGAAGTATGGGAGGGTTTAAGTTGGTAATTAATCGGGATATTTCGCTTATTAACAAGCATGAAGATGACTTGAAGGCTGAACATGGTGTTCCTGGTAAGTGGTGGACCGAGAAGAATCGTAGTATGGTTCAAAAGAAGGATGGAACTTGGGAGTTGCAAGATCAAGAAGATCTTGAATCTGATCCCTGAGAGGCTGAGATTGATTTGCAGAATTTAAATAAAAGACTCCAATGATATTGTCTTGTTGTCATGTTTGAATTTGTCATTTGTTTTGTGTTGCTTTTATCCGGCTACTTAGATTGTGTTCCTTGTAACTTGTGTTTGCCATGAATGGATGTTTGACTTTGTTTTTAATCGATTATTGGTGATGCATCAATCCAAAGGAGATACTTCTCTTGCTTATTCTCCGTAACCAGGGCCGTTAGTTAAGTTTTTATTGCCCGGTGCGAAAATGCTAAAATGATGCCTCTATGCCTCTTTTTATAAGCGAAACGATAAAACACGGTTTTTTATAGGGTTTGGAACCTAGTCAAGTTAGGTGCATAATAAAAGGATAAAACCTGGATTAAGATCGTACTTCCTTTTTTTTCCAGTTTCCTGTTTTCCACAATGAAATTATCACAGTAGAACATTTACTTCAATATATGAAACTTAAAAGATAAGTGGTTAATTATGATTAGTCTTAACTAAAATAGTAAATTACAAGTTAATTACTCCAAAGACGATAATCTAATGCGGTAATGTCAAATATCAATGTAAAAAAAAGTAAAAAAAACAATGATAAATTATAAAATTCATAATTTAAGCTACTCTGCATTGCAAAGAACAAGTGCTCAATAACGCAAATCACAATATATTGTTATTGTTGTGCAACGCGCTCTAACTGTGCTTGTGTTGATACAATGATGTGCTCATATGCATTACAAACTTCAAATTTCAAATTTCAATATGCAAGACTAGGGTTGCAAATGAACAGAACGAACATGAACGAAGGTTTGTCGTGTTCGTTCGTTTACCTTAATAGAACAAAAGAAACGAACACAACGGTAAACAAACGGAATTTTTGGTATTCTTTTTCGTTTGTCAATGTTCGTTCGTTAAGGTACTAAATGAACATAAATGAACGAACTTAAATAAAGATAAGCAAGCATAAACAAACATATACAAATGAACAAAAAAAAACCACTATCACTTAGCATTTCATGCCTCTAAGATTACATAACAAATGTAAAATTGGGTCAATTTAGGAGGAACAAAAAAGGAATTCTAAAAAAAATTAATCTAGTTGTTGATTTTACATACTAATGTCAAGGGAAAAGAAAAAGAGTGAACCTTAAGAAAAAAAAACCCCCCGAATAACCACGAAATAGCAAATGAAAATATATGTCAAAATGAATGCCAAATTATAGATAACAAGGTGATATGTTTTGGTGCAATTTGTTTCGCTCCAATTTTTGTTATATTTCATCGATTTTTGATTTAGTGTTGCGTTAATTTACACCATATACAAATGTTGATGACAATTTGATGCCCCAAGCCTAACAATTATTATCTTATTTCTTGTTTCTATAAAAATAATCAGGAGCAAACCCACAACGCTAAAAGAATATTTGTGTATTATTTAATCAAAAAATTACATCTCGCAAAAAGGGGTTGTAAATCTACATTTTTATATTCACTTATTGTTTTGATGTATATACTAATAGATATTTTTAGGGTTATAGTTTTATGACAATATAAATCGACTAATATTATTCAAATGTTGTTTTCTTAACCTTCAATGACTAAATCATGTTTAAAGCTTGACTAAGTTTTTGTGAATTTACTTTTTTACTTCATACAACTTAAGAGTTCTAACCATGAAACTTTTCTACAAACTAATGAGATCTATATCATTGTCAGCAATGTTATTGGAGACTATCAATTTAGTAAAGTGAAGCTGGCAAATCACCTCCACACAAGAAAAGTGAAAACACCGAAGGTATTTGACAATGGTATGTAATCGTGTTCAAGTGATGCATCCATAAATTCAAATTTTGACCCACAAAGTATATATATATATATATGTGTGTGTGTGTGTGTATATATCTTTTATATATAAAATAACAACAACCATAAGGAATAAGGTGGAAGCCTCTAAATATGAGAATCGATTTTTTCTTTTATTCTCAATTTATAATTGTTGTTAAAATTTCACTATCCTTTAAATCAATACATAAAATAAACCTCGGCGCAAGTATACACCGTAGTCTACTGTCGTATCGTAACAAGTAATAATGGTACTTTTAGTACCGAATATCGTTCCCACAGAGATGGTTGTAAAGTTTGCAGATTAAAAAGCTCGGTCTTTAACAGGACTGACTTCAGATGGCGAAAAACGAGAGTTTTTGGTTAACTAAAAATGGTTTGGTTGGTTGGTAATTTTGTTTATAAAGAAAAAGCCCGGGGTATAAGGATAAGTTAATACGGGGTTATATAATTTGAATAAAACGATATTATATAGAAATGATTGTCGTCTCAGAAAATTAATATTTTTCGTAACCTTATTTAAGATTGACCCGTTTAGATACCATTAGTTAATTTTCAGTTAACTTTAGAGATATTTTCACGAAATATTAAGAGTCCAATTGCAACAACTTAACTATCATTTTTATATAGTCGAAACACCGTTTTATTTCCTTATATAATTACCTATATTTACTTATTAATTACCTTACACCCCAAACTAAGGTTTTTAGCCTGCCATGAGATAATTAAAGACGTAAACTTTTAACCGAGAAATACAAACGTTACTCTAAAGCTAAATAAACAAATAATATAAAGTGCAGAAAATTAAAAAGTGTAACACTCTGATTTTCGTCCCAGTTGAAGGAAGTGTTAATCTGAGCGATTCAATAACCGAATGATAATTTCAGAGTTTGAGCAGTAGTGCCATATGAGAGTGACATCTGTCACAATAGCACGGATGGTACTTAGAATATGGTCGTCTCGAATATTGTGCCATGCGGTTATGACATCTGTCACAACAGCACCGATGGTACCAAGTAGTTGGTGGTCCCAACAATTGTGACATGCTATAGTGACAATGGCACAATGCATCAAGCGGGTCTTTGGTAAAGTGGAATACCGGCTCCTCTTTGTGTTCCACTCTTAGAATCAATGAAATAAGTATTTTGAAGTTAATTATATTGGGTATTGTTTACTAGACGAGAAACGGGATCAAAACGGGCGAAAAGTGGGAAAAACACCTCGGAATGGTCCAAGCTATGATGCCCGGCGATCATGACAGTGTCATAATAGCCTGTCATAATCGCACAAAGTGTACCGTGGCCTATAAATGGAATTCAGCACACGAGAGATCATGCCATGCTATTATGACATGTCATGATTGCAGAACATGATCGCGGGCGGTCTTTGGTGGTTAAATTCGGGATTTTCTTCATTTGGCCATAACTTCTTCATCATAGCTCCGTTTTGAGCGATTCAAGTTGCTAGGATTTCATATTTCAGAGCTTTTCAAGATGGTGAAAATGGGGATTAAAAGTTACTTGATTCTTTAGGGTTCTTAGAAGTTGAAAGGTACGATCACCTCTCCGAAATCTTGGATCTAGGGTTTGAGTTTTGCACCAACAACTCTCATTCTCTCTTGGGTTTGTTTTGTGTATGTTTTGAAAGTTATGTAGGTGTTCTTGGAAGGATTACACCATGGATCTAGAGGTGTAGCTCAAGGATCTAAAGTCTTCACCGAATGGAACTCGGTATTGGGGTAAAACCTAGATTTAACTTAAATCTAGCAAGGTGAGTTCAAGATACTTTATGAAAACTTTGTACATGCCAAAAATGACCATTTTGAAGTATAACATATTTTACTTGTTATTTATCAAATGTGTGAGTATTTGGGTAAGTTTGCATATCTGGTATAAAAAGATTTATAAATCATGAAAGAGGCTTACACTTGGGTTTTAGACATTTTGACAAATAAAGTATAAGTGTGGGTTGTTTGGGTGCAATATCTTTAGATGAAAACCATTTGGTTGTATTTGCATCTTAGAGTATTGGAATTTATGAATCGTTGGAAAATACATATTATTGTATTATGAGTCATTTTGGAAATACATGAATGTGATTTCATTTGGAAAATGGTTTGTCTCAACTAATGTTTCGAGTAATTACATAAATTTGAGTAATAGAGCATTTGCTCGGTTTTGACTAAAATGGTTCTCATGGACATTTGTCCAAGTTGAATAATATTTTACACGTTTTGGGTGCGTTGGTCATTCATTTAGTGTCGTGTAATTTTATGTTTTCCCAACCTTGAGAAATAATTGATTATTGGAAAATAACTTTTGAGCAAAGAGTTGGTGTTGGGAAATTATCAATATGTCTTGCTTGACGTATTTGATTTATAGACTAGTGTAATGGATCCATAGGCACAATAGTCGGTTTTATATTGGGGATGGGGCAAGTGAAAGATCCTAGTTTGGGGTTGAGCTTGCTCAGTTTGGGTATTGAGCAATAAATCACGTTTAGGGTTGAGCTCTTTATCCGTAAACCGAAGATTTCTATCCGGTCGAGCTTACTGAATTACTGATTTCTATCGGTACGATTTGCGGGTCGCTGCCGTATGTTTCCCTCAATTGTGTATCTCTTAGGTGTAAATCGCGCGCAAAAGAATGAATTTAATGGCGTATCTTTTAGGTGTTCGCGGATAAAAGAAAGGATTTAAGGGGATAACTTTATTGTCAAATGTTTATTTACCGTTTTCAAGAGTATTGGATTTGGTGTTATGTTAATTGAGTATTTCTATTTAAAGCTTTCATTTCAAATGTCATTTTGGTCTAAAGCTTTTATTATGGAAATAAGGAATTTGGGGAAAGATGTTGCTTTTATAATGAAGTCGTCTCGTTTGAGAATTTTATTTCATCAAACAATTTTTTTGGTTTCATATCAATTAAAAATATGTAAAAGAAACTCATGAGCGCACTAGGCGTTAAGCCTAACCCTTTTTCTTTGTCGGCATGTGCATTAGGTTATTGTTGGGGTTGGTACTAGCGACACGTGTGGACTTGAGTGCTAGGGAGTAGCACGTTAAAGATCTAGCTTCAGTGACGTTTTCAACATTCGGAGATAGTGACTCTTATTGGTTTAGTAACACCCAACCATATGTAGGTCTTGTATAAGACTTGATCATTTTGTTGTAGAGGTTTATTACTAATTGTGGTTCGAGGAAACTTAAACATTGATATATAGGAAATAATTTATCTTAAATATTGATGTAATATTAGAAATTTTAAATTAGTCGCTATTTCCAGATTTAAGGCTGTCATAAGTTGGTATCAGAGCGTAAGTTTGAGAGATTTAGGTATTGCATTTAGATGCCTAGACTCAAACTAGTGTATTGTTAAGTAATCGGATGTGAGATTTCACAGTTAGACACTTTAGGATAGGATGTTTTGAAGTTAATAGATGCACTAGAATCGAGAGTCATGATGATGGAAACAAGGATCCGCATGTGAGGTAAATTTGTATTATCATTCGACCGGTGATAATATGAATTTACAGTTACGTGTGAGTGCTTGAGACGCATTGTCGTGATAATTGATGGGGGTAGTGAATGAGGTCTTATTGCAGTAACGGTTGAAAGAATGGATGCTTGTAGCAATGTCACTCGAATTGACATATAAGTACGGTGATTACCTTAAGCCGACCATTTTGGGTAAAAAGTAATGGTTAGTTATGAACCATAAGCTTGTTAAACCAACCTTATTTCAAGAAGAAATTGTATATCGATGAATTTAGTTGTGGATGATGGTCTTAAGATATGAAACTTTCCAACGTCGGTCTAGTGATTGGTAGACTTGACGATTGTGGTTCTAAGACTTCGGGTTTCAACCGGATGCATGCACGACATTTGTTTTAGAAAATAGATTGCAAAATTATTTCGGATTTGTCAAAGGGGTAATCATTTCGAAAAATATTTTGGGTACACTCAAGAGTGTAGCCATGTCGTGTTAGAATAGGTCCCAACTATCAATTCGATTGTTGCAACCGTGTAGGCAAACAAGGGTAAATCGATCACTGGATTATTATGAGAATCGTGTGAAACACTTTTCGAATTGATATTTCGACCCTATGCCTGGGTTTCACGAAATTCAATCTAGGATAAGACTCACAACACTTGCGTTCTTAGGCACAAAAACGTAAGCAATTTTCTAGAGAGTATATGGGAGTATTGTTCAAAAACCCTGTCTAAAACCTTCTCTCAAAAACGTATCAAACTCATGAGTAAAAATTCTTATTTATAATCATAATAACGTAACTGAAATTATAATGAGTAGTGGTCAGTTACACAAATTTAGTAACTGCACGGTAACCGTTTCAGGGATACTTCATAAGTTCAGGGACCTTCAGAACTTCAGGGATACCTTAGAAGTTTCAGGGACCCCTCAGAAGTTTCAGGGATACCTCAGAAGTTTCAGGGACCCCTCAGAAGTTTGAAGCTGACTTTTCAAGCTCACTTTTTCAAGCTCACTTTTCAAGCTCACTTTTTCAAGCTCACTTTTTCAAGCTCACTTCTTGAACCTTATTTCCCACATTTACTCGAAGTACTATAACAATACAACCAGGTTCATACTCGTCTTATAACAAGCGTGCACTCCGCACCACCTTACTTGAATTAGATCACAGTATAAAACCCATATAGACATCATGTTATTTCCAATCACATAAATGGACCGATAACACTAAAATCACCAACAATCCTCCCCCATTTTAGTGTGACCCATGAAATAACATCTTAATAATAAACAACACCAAACTTGCACATAAATGAAAATGTCGAAACGATTGAATTTCCATCTTAGTATTTTACACATTTTGAATATTCGAGAATCAAGGTGTCCTAAGGATTGAATCCATCAACTCATTTGAATACCTAAAGATAAAATACATACAAGTTTCACCTACTCATCAAGAAAATACATGTGACACAATTATAAAGCCGAGTGTCCTAATCCTCTCATGATCGTATAAATGCCAAATCCCCAACCTTTTGAAATGCGGCTACATTTCACGATCACATAGGTAATTTCTTTACTTCGTGTACCTACAAATACACTTTCTCAAAGGAATTATTAAGAAGATAAACTTCAACCTACCTATAGTACCGAACACATACCTGGGATGATTTATCATGTGTTCCAATCTTATAAGTGTGAGCTTTCCTCATTGAATTCAGCCCCTAATGTCATATTAGAGGGGAATTGGGTGTCTCACCATTATAGATTTATTAGGACTTTAATCCCATCCCAATGGCAGACTTGTGCACTAAGTCTCTTGCCAAACCCTTGGTCAGATGATCCGCCAAATTTTGTTGTGATCTAACAAACTCAACAGAGAAAGACTCCGGAATAAGTGAAACATAATAAATATTTTCAGATTTATTATCAAAGTTAGTCAAAAACTGACCTCCTTTCACTTGAGCTTGGTCTTTAGACCCGGCTCCCACTTGTTCCAGTACCGTTGTTATACAACTTAACCCGAGAATCACGTTTGGTATGGCCCACCTTGTTGCATCTCCAACATACCAAATCCTTCTTCTTCTTGAAGGATTTATTGGGTCCATCAAACTTTTGTTTCTTGTCTTTTCCTTGATTATTGGAGTTGTTTTTCTTCGCTTCAACCATGTTAATAGGGGGTTGTCCAGATTCAACTTTGGACTTGGATTTGTCATTTTCTAGAACACGAAGAGATTCTTCGATGCGCAAATGACTCCCAAGTTGAACCAACGATAGTTCCTCCTTTTGATGTTTCAAATTGTGCTTGAAATCCTTCCAAGAGGGAGGATGTTTGTCAATCACACTTGACACAGCAATGTACTCGTCCATATTCATTTTGTGTAGAGTGAATTGACCCAAAATGCGAAGTATCTCATGATATTGTTCCATTACGGGCCTTGAGTCAACCATCTTATAATTATTAAAATCGCTCACCAAGAACTTATTACTAGAAGCATCTTCAGCGATATATTTTGACTCAAGGGAATCCGATAAATCCTTCGCATTTTCAGCACTTCGGTAGATATCAAAGAGGGAATCACACATACCGTTTAGAATATGACCTCTGCAGATATAGTCATCGTTCTCCCACTTACCTCTCCTCCGGGCATGCTCCAGCGTCTCGTTATCCATGATTTCGGGAATGGGGGTACTCAACACGTACACCACTTTCAGAGTCGTCAACAGAAAATGCATCTTTTTCTGCCAACATCTGAAATCAGCTTCTTCAAACTTCTCCAGCTTTCCAAACTTTGAAGTCATCTCTTTCACAGATTTGGCCATGATCGACATCACAAAATATCAATTCGATTGTTAGAGGAGGTCCCAACTATCAATTCGATTGTTGGAACCGTGTAGGCAAACAAAATCGATCACTGTATTATTATGAGAATCGTGTGAAACACTTTCCGAATTGATATTTCGACCCTATGCCTGGGTTTCACGAAATTCAATCTAGGATAAGACTCATAACACTTGCATTCTTAGGCACAAAAACGTAAGAAATATTCTGGAGAGTATATGAGAGTATTGTTCAAAAACAGTGTCTAAAACCGTCTCACAAAAACGTATCAAACTCATGAGAATAAATTCTTATTTATACTCACAATAACGTAACTGAAATTATAATCATGGCTGAAAATTAGGAGTAGTGGTCAGTTACACAAATTTAGTAACTTCTCAACAACTGCACATTTAATGCACAGTAACCATTTCAGGGATACTTCATAAGTTCAGGGACCCTTCAGAATTTCAGGGATACCTCAGAAGTTTCAGGGACCCCTCAGAAGTTTCAGGGACCTCAGAAGTTCAGGGACCTCAGGAGTTCAGGGACTCCTCAGAGGTTCAGGGACCTCAGAAGTTCAGGGACCTCAGGAGTTCAGGGACCCCTCAGAGGTTCAGGGACCTCAGAAGTTCAGGGACCCCTCACAAGTTCAGGCACCTCACAGGTTCAGGGACCCCTCAGAGGTTCAGGGACCCCTAAGAATTTCAGGGACCCCTCAGAAGTTTGAAGTTGACTTTTCAAGCTCACTTTTCAAGCTCACCTTTTCAAGCTCACTTTTCAAGCTCAACTTTTCAAGCTCACTTTTCAAGCTCACGACCTGAACCTTATTTCCTACATTTACTCCAAGTACTATAACAGTACGACCGGGTTCATACTCGTCTTATAACAAGCGTGCACTCCGCACCACCTTACTTGAATTAGATCACAGTATAAAACTCATATAGACATCATGTTATTTCCAATCACATAAACGGACCGGTGACACTAAAATCACCAACATGTCGTGGGATTGTTAAATCGTTTTATTTGCATGAAAATTGCATACTTATTCAGTAAGAACTTAATTCGTGCTATTTTGCTAGAATTGCAAATTTTGAAATTTATATCTCAAAAGAGTTTAAATTTGAAACTAACCAAAATTGTTTCGTTGTTTCCGACAAACGTACACATATCGTTTTTACAAGTTTTGAGAAATTATTTGGTGTACGTGAGTTTCGGGTCAAGATTGAAATGCATTAATTATCGTACCTCCTACGGTTGTTTACGAGTTTCAGTTGAATTTTGGGTGCGTACTATTCATGAGTCAATTTTGAGATTTTGGAATTTTTGGATTCGTTTTAGTGTCGGTTTTGGGGTATGAGAGTTTGTTGAAAATTTTATTTCGAGTCATCTATTTTGGGTATAAAGATTTTAATGTCGTCCAAACATAGAGTTTCCATTGTACTCATTTTAATCTTATGGGAACCATTTGTTGCATAGAGTTTGCATACATTCTACTAGTAGCATCTTCAATTTATATAGCCAACATATTAGAAAAATGTAAGCCTTTGTTAATTGGCTTCAAATTTGAAATCCAAATCAAATTGATTTCATGATATGACCAAGATGCATGCATATAAAGTTTGGATAGTTTTGAGAAAGTAAATTGATGCATGCTATTATTGTTGAGAAACTTTACTTCATGCCTTCTTATGACTAAAGGAAAAAAATATTTGGAGAATTTGGCACAAACACTTTGTAGCACTTTATTTTAGTGCATGAATTTCTTTTACATGCATGATGTCAATAAATGCGTGTCAAAATTATATCAGTCCATTTTAAAAGTTTAATAATTGTATTCTCATTTTTGTTGTCATTGGTTTAAATAATGACTACATAGTTTTTTTAAAGGGTCTTACTTAATGATGTTTGGTCATTTTTCACGGTTACCTGATTCTGGTAAAAATCTTGATACGTGTGTAAAATGATCATGAAGATTTTATGTTTGTTAAATCTTTGATACTTAAAATTGGCACAATTGCTTAGTCATATAATTGTAATACCTTGAACTCATTAGGAAACCTTGGATGTAACGTCATGTTGTGGTGAGTGTTGCATATGTGGGACGATGAGTCTCCATGAATTTTAATTAACGATTGCATGGCTTGTGGATGGCTTTGAATTTTGGGAATTCGATTTGAACGATCGATGTATATAGGAGCTTTTAGAAGTATTAGACTTTGAAGCATTCCGGGTTATTTTATGCCATGGCCTTCTAGTTTCATCAACCTTCGGGTCGAAGTTTATGAGATTGATTGCTTCAAAGAGTTACATGATTTGTAACATCCTCAAAATTATCAAGTGTAATTTATATTTCAATAGGATAAGGATTCGAAGACGTCCATATACGAGTGTAGTATTAAAGTATTTTGAGAAATTTTTGAATTTTAAAGTTATATACCATATGGTATTTGAAAATGATTTAAGGAAATAAAGTGGGTATAGCCATTTAATTATGTCCTCATTTATTTATGTATTATATCATATATAAAGAAAAGAGGAAAAAAGTTGGGGGAGAGAAACAGAAGAAGAAGAATCGAGAGGAGAAGAGAGGAAAAGAGAAAAGTTGGGTTTTTCGGATTTTCACACATCACCGCACGACTTTGATCATCGGAACTGATTGTCAAGAAAACGTGGTCCAATTAAGCTGAAATTTTACAGGTAGCTTCCTAACTCATTGGTCTTGAATCTGAACGGTGGGATTTGGATTTGGAAGAGTTTAGATATGATTTTCGTACCATTTACAGTCACGTTTTTATGAGGTTTTCTGAGTGCAAAAATAAGAAGAAACCCGTTTTTAAGTCACGATTTCTTAGGATTAAGCCTTTCTTTTCTTCACAGAACTTGTTCATGTTATTTAGGTGGTATCCCAAGATTGAAGAGATCGAATTCCTTTGGGGAACACACGAAACAAAGATATGAACTGGGTAAATAGAAATGGAAAAGAGACGTTTCCAATGTGTGGTTGAGAAGATTAACATAATCAAAAATCAGAAGGTTTGGTGAAGGTCTCCATGGTCAATTGTAGGTATGTTTTTGATTCATGAAAGTTGTGTTTTAAGTTCAACAATGGAAACTTTGAATATATTTTGGTGAATACTTTCCATGGGACAATACATGTTTTGATAGGAATGTTGAGATGATATTAGATGAAATGAAGAGAGAAAGTTTCATCCATACATGTTTTGATAGGAGATTAAAACTTGGAATGAAAACATTTTACTTTTTACAATAAGTCAAACTAGTTGCTTAAATGTCAAATTGATTGGTTTTATGCCAAGTTAAAAGCTTAAATTGAAGGGGTTTAGTTGTGCAAGGTATATAAGGTGTTGTATTAATCAAATCGACATTTTATATGCATTTTGATGGATTTTAAAAATATATGATGTTTATGTTCGGTTTGAATGAAGATATATATATATATATATATATCAATGTTTTAATTGGACTTTAATTGAAATAATGAATACATAAACCTTCTAACATATCTTAGATCGTATAGTAGATATTTTGAAGGTTCTAATGCAACACAAGAGTTGTTTGAACGTGTTGCTAGCATGATTGTGATGATATATATGTTATATTAATTGTATAGGTGTGGAGGACGGTTACATGGGATATTTGGAAACTAGACTTGAGTCGATCTAGCTAATGTGAGTTCAAGTATATTTTAAAGGAATACACGTCAAATATGTATTGTTATATAACTGATTTATGTTGTTTGCGTTCGAATATATTTTGTGAAAAATGCATGATTTATAAATTGTTATAAAGTGCGATTATTAGATGCTTTAAAAAAGTAAATTTGAATGTGAAACAAACATGTTAAGTGATATTGAAACAATATGTGGAATATACTTTTGAAGTATTGAAATTTGAAGTTTACTAAAAACATGCTTGAGTTGTTGTGATGGACATATATGATATGTTAGATTCTTGACGCAAATTGAATATTGAAATAGAACGTGAGACGTTCAGATTTAGATGTCTAAAGTCCGGGGTTGGTATAGATTTGAAATATCTTGGAATGGGTGGATATATATTAATAAAAGACATAGGACGTGGGATGTTCACTAAAATATGTCTATAGTTGGAGGGGATGGGAGCCAAGTTAGGCGACAATTTAGGCATATGGCTCGGGTGGCCAAATACATACATAGACCTGGGAGGTCATAATTATGTATGTACACGGACCTGGGAGGTCAAACTTACATGCGTACATGGACCTGGGAGGTCCCATAACATGTCTAAGTTAGCCAACGGTATTGATGAAATGTTATGCGCTAATTCATCGGCTGGTTATGGTAGGACTCCCCTACCTAGAGATCGATAATGTGATTAACGATGGTATATTGTTATGAGTCAAATATAGCGGGAAGGAAAGTCTTTATGAAAGGCTTAAGACATTATATCTAATATATGTGGGACATATATAGAATAGAATGAAACGAGTGAAATTTGATAATTATACTTGTTTCATTATATCATATAAATATGTCATGGATAAACATATCTTTTATTGATGTTTGTTGAAAAAGTAAGTATTTGTGTGGGTTTGCTTATATCAATATTTATGATCAAGTATTGTATTGAAAATTATGATTGATTCTGATTTTATTGAAGGTTTAATGACATAAACTCTTGAACTCACCAGGCGTAAAGGCTGACTTGTTTTGTTTGTTGATGTGTATCCCATGATCAGATTATTCAGATGCAGCTGATAGTGCTAGTGATAAGAATTACTAAACTAGTACATGATATGGTAAGATGATGCAATGTTGACGTCCCGTTTGGGAAAAAAGGAAACGAGTTAGCAGGTATAGTTTTCTGTATATAAATTAGAAACAAGTTTTAAATTATATAAATTAGCTCATATATTTGTGGCTTTTGTATGGTTTTCTTTTGGGAATCATATTACACAGATGTAAGCAGGTTACGAAACAGGTATATGACGAATTTACGAATAGGTCATGTCGAAATTTCGTTAAATTTGTTATGTAAATTTTGGGGTGTTATAAGTTGGTATCTGAGCGTTGGTTTAAGAGAATTAGGTTGGGAACGTAGTCTTAAACCGAAAGCTAAATGCTAAGTTTGAGTCAAGACCGATGGTCGTTGAAAGGTTGGATGATTATTGAGTATAGTGATATTGACTTTGTTTTGGGAAAAATAATGGTTGAGGAAAAATAGGTTCCTTAAGATGAGTATATATAAATAAACTACATGAATGATATTTGAGCTAGTCAATTATTTGATTTTGATGCAAATTTATATCTTATGCATTCTCATAAAGAGTTCCCAAATTGTTAAGCAAGGCAGGGGATGCCTTAATTGTTGAGCTAGTAGATGAAGGTTATATAATTGAGCATGAGTGCTTTTGTTTAGTTTACCAAAGAGATATAATTTCCAAATAGTATATGAGCTAGTAGATGAATGTTATATTCTTAGTTATGTGTTTGGTCTTAATTGAGATGCCAGGATGTTGTTAAAAAGAATTTTATTCTTAGATTTAAGACCCCACCGAGTGGGACTTTAATGTTTCCTCACGAGGGTCGATAGTCGCCGTGGTAGTAATGTCCCGGAGCCCGGCTACCGACCCGGGGCTCCGGTCGGGTTCGCTTAACCAACCCGAGTCTTCGAGCCTATAGTTCTTCTGATTTGGCTAACATCCTTGTCGTGCGAGCCCCCCACTGGGGCCCACTATGACAAAAGCGAGTATGTTGGGGTTTAAAATCTAGTCTAAAGCTTGAAACGTAAATCTTATGTATATTGGATGAGAAATGTATAGACCAAGTTTGGGTATGGTTTGAAACTATAACGAATAAGCCTATGCTAAAAGAAGTTGGAAAGATTTAGGTTGATAAGGGCAAAGGTTCTCCGTCTTGATGATTATTTACATTAGAGAATCGCATATGTTCGGATTTATCTTTGTAATGGTGGAAATTGTTAATTAGTCTTCTGTTATCTTTGTTTAAGAGACCTTATGAGGTGTGTTTTAAGATTATGATGTGACGTATTTTGAAAGGATGCATGTTTTAAGTATTATATTTGTTATGATCGATCTGATTAAGAGTGTAACAATTGTTGAGAGCGGGACTGGTATATTATGTTCTAAAAAGATTATTCAAATGATGAGATTGAATGGTGAGGCAAGTTTTGTTTATGACAAATGACAACCATGAGATATTGGGTTCAATATCGAGGGCAAAAGCTTGGAAGATGCCACTCTTATTTAGCATGTGATCAATTTAAGAAAAAAAAATTGAGATTATAGTGATGTAGCAACATCTTAAACAAAAGAGACAGTCAATGACTGATGTTATTTAAAGAACAAATTTGGTTGTTAAAGTTCGACGGAAATAGGGAGATTCTACCTAAAGATGAATACAAATCCCGATACCTATATTTATTCAAGAAACATAAAGATGTACTGAGATTTGATTATGCATTATTGGTGGCATATAATAAAACTAGATGTAGCTCGATATGTGGAGCAATGTATGACATTTTCAAATGTTAAAGTCGGGCATCAGAGACCTTATGTACACTTTCATCCTATAGATCTTCCTGAGTAGAAATGGGTTATCATGGGTTTCGTGACCATTTTGACAAATATATTGAAAGGTTATGATGCCATTTAAATGATTGATGATAATTTGCTATAAATGCTTACTTCTTAGCTTGAAGGAATCGTAATCGATTGATTTACCACAGAGTGGTATATTGATGAGATTGTTTTAATGCATGGGGTTTGGACTATTGACAGTGCTAGTCGAGAATGGTACACCTCCATTTTCAAGGAGATGCTTTAGAAAGAATGGGCTACGAGATAATTGGAGTATTGTACATCATTTCAGGCAAATGGTCAAAGTGAGTAGACTATTGAGATATTGGAAGATATCCTATGAGCATGATTTTTTTATCTACTTCAAGGAAGGTTGGAATTCTTTTGAACGCATTTCAAGCCCATTCAAGATATTCTAAGAATTCATAGGTGGGACGCTAAAATATTTGTGTTGAATTATATATATATATATATATATATATATATATAGAGAGAGAGAGAGAGAGAGGGGAAGGTTCAAATGAGAACTTTGTAAATTTAAAGGAATAAAGAGACACTTGTGGACCACATATGATGTGGATCCCACATAATATTAAATCATTTCTGATTTAATATGATTTAATATTAAATCAGAAATGATTTAATATTATGTCGGACACACATCATATGTGGTCCACAAATTGTTCCTTTCTTCCTTTAAAGAGGGGTGGTTCTCGTATGATATTTCCCCTATATATATACATATATATAGAGGCCTAGTCAAATAAAAACCACAAAAATGTTACAAACTCGTAAAACCATATGAATCTCTTTTATGCATATTTTTTTTTATCAAATGCTAGGATATAAGATATTATTTCACATATATTTGTTTGTAAAGTGAAATTTTCACATGCATTTATTTCACCATATGAATCTCTTTTATGCATATTTTTGAATTCAGTAGATGAATCAAAAAAAATTTCACATGTAATTATTTCATAAGTTGAACACAAACATATGTGAAACAGTATCTTAAATTATAGGTTTTGATGATAAAAATCATGTAAAAAAATAAATAATAAGAAAATATCAAAAAATGGGATTAAAAAATGATTGATAAAAAAAAGAGATATATAAGAAATGATTACTTGATATGTGATAGGAATAAATGTATAGAGAGAGAGAGAGAGGGGGGGAGGGGGGTTAACAGAATGCAAACCGCCGTTAATAATTTTCCTTCAGTTTAATTGATATTTAAAAAAGCCGATGACATGTTAAAAAATGATTAGCAAACAGGCATTGGATAAGGAAACACAAAACAGGTATTTTTTTTCCAAAAATAATAATGTTTAGTGGCTTTTGGGTTGGACGGTTGAGGCTATAAATTGACCCAAACTCAGTTTTGTAAGGGTATGAAGATGAGTTTTTCTTAATGAGTTGGGATTATCTTCTCTTTTTTCTCCTGTATGTGTTTGTTGCTTCAAGTTAATATGTCCTTGTGAAACTCATTGGTTGGATCGTGTCATTTACGCTCCTCCTGATGTTTTGTTATATATGGATAACTAATTGAATTGTTGTGGGGAACAAATGGGATGTGCTTTTTTCGTAATGTATATACAGGAAATTGCATTTACACAGAAGATAGAATAAATTTATTTTAAAAAAAAATTAAAAATACAAATTTACTGACGAATTAGCTACGGATTGAAAAATCAACTCTCTCGGTAATCCGTAGCTAATCTCTAGCTATATAACATTGTAGCAAATCCATAGCAAATATGTTCCCTAGATAATCCATAGCAAATAAGTACCCTAGCTAATCCGTAGCAAATTCCTTCCCTAACTAATCTGTAGCAAATATTCCGTAGCAAATTCATCGGTTTTTGGTGGAGTTTTACTTGAAAAAAATATTTTGCTTCAGATTAGCAAATTCCTTCCCTACGTAATCCATAGAAAATATGTTCCCTAACTAATCCGTAACAAATTCCTTCCCTAGCTAATTCGTAGCAAATTCAGGCCCTAGCTAATTTTGTAGAAAAATATGTTCCCAAGCTAAAGCACTTTCACTTGAAAAAAATATGTTTCTACATATTAACAAATTCCTTCCTAGGTAAGCCGTAGCAAATATGTTCCTAGCTAATTTGGAGCAAATTTCTTCCCTAACTAATATGTAGCAAATATGTTCTATAGCTAATCCGTAGCAAATTCATCGTTTTTGGGTCAACTTTCACTTGAAAAGTGAAAAACAATAAAACTTATAGGTACTTACCGTGTCAATTGGCAATTCTTGGTCATTGAGATTCATGGTAATTCGGATTAATATTTAGGTATAGATATTACCTCTTGTTTTCTCCTTTCAAATAAGTTAAAATGATTGAAGTTTTTCTATTTGGAATCGTGTTAGGTCTAATTCCTATTACTTTGGTTGGATTATTTGTAACTGCATATTTACAATACAAGCACGGCGATAGTTGGACCTTTGATTAATTAACATCTCTTTTTTTGATTGACCTCCTCATTTCTTTAATATCCAGGAGGTCAAATTCATATTACTGTTCAAGTTAGCGTATAAACCACACTTTTGCTACGATGTGCTATGGGCTCTTCTGTCGCTAATGTTAAAGGCTCGTCGCTAAGTCCCTAGCAAAATATTTTGCGACCAACTAATTAGCTACGAGCTATTTGCTACATATTTGATTTTTAGCTACGGATTTTTCTGAGGCACGTAGGAACACGTGTCACGCTCTCCTTTATCTCCCAGTTCAAACCTAAACTCGATTTGCAACCGAACTTTTTTCACTGTATGTGTGTTTGTATAGTTTAGTTTTAAACATTAGAAGTAGCTAAATCATATGTTTTTTAATGCGGCTTGCAATAAGAATTGATAAAATTTGAATTATTTAACGGAAGCTTTTTTTTTATCAAACTATAATATTTTTATAATTACTATTTAGCATAATAAAGAAACAATTTTTTTCCGGATAATATAATCACTATAATAAAATTGAGTTTATACGACGCCATCAATTTTCATGTGTTTTAATAGACCGTTTTATAATACTTAATTTTTAGGACCAAAATATGAAGCGACATATCTAAATGCGTTGTAATAAGTTGATAACACGATTTTTTGTACTTTAATAAGTTTTTTAGGACACTTTTAATACAAAGTGTCGCGTTAACAAATTTTATATGACATTTTTGAAAAAGTGCCCTATAAACGCGTATTTTAATAGCACAATTTTTTTTGAAATCGTGTCCTATGAAATTTTAACGGGACGTTTTGTATTAAAAGTGTCGTAAAAATTTGTTAAGACGTCCAAACGTGTCTAATAAACTTATTACGACATCTTTAGATCAGATGCTTTATTTTTTGTCTTAAAAAATAAAGTTCTATAAAACGATCTATTAGGACGTTTATAAACAACTTTGTTATAGTGAATAATGTTTTAGAATCTTTTATTTGGACGATTTATTTTAATCGATAGCCTCTGTTAATTCTATAATGTTTAATAACATAGATATCAAATTTCACATCCCCTTTTCTATTATAATTGTGTAAATAGACATGCACGTCATTAAATATTACAAGATGAACATATACCAAGCAAAATAAACACAGAACTTTAAATTTTAAACTTTGTTACTCCTTTAAAAAAGTCATTACGATAAGTAAAAATTCAACTAATTAAACAACATTACAGTTTAATATATTTTGTTCATTAATTCACCCCAAAATTTATTAATAGGCATTGGATTTGGACACGAAACGGCTCACCAACCCCTTCGTAAGCAGAGGTCGCGGTTGCTAACGCCATAGATTTAACCGATTACTTTTTTAGAGAGGTCTACAATTACAAATAGAAAAGAGATTTTTACTAATTCTAATGTACGTAAATTTTATCAAAATTAAATACTTTTCGTTTGGTTATTAGTGGCAAGTTTAAATAAAAAATGTAAAAAAGATTAAATATGTGAGAAAATAAAAAAATGAAATTAAAAAAACCGATCAAAATAGTCAATCTCTCCAAAAAAAAATTGTTTTTTTGATTGAGTTTATGTAAATTACGTAAGCATTTACGTAAACTTTATTTTAGATTGAAAAAATTATACACAAATATAGATCCTTACGCAAATTTACGTAAATATTTTTCTTCTATATCTAAAAATCTACGAAAATGAGTAAAAAATTTGGGTTAAACTTCTGCTAAACTAGGAATTTGATTGGAAGAAAATTAACGTGAATCATTAAAAGAAATCTATTTGAATATGCATATATGAACCCATATGAATAGTCTGTAAATTCGGTTCACATATTGCATCTTTAACTAAACATTTTTTGAATTTTTTTAATGATTCACATATGAATATTTAATCTTCTCACGATATTTAAGGCCCATTTACCGAATGTTTAATTACATGGAAAACGTTTATCAAGTTATAATACCTTACCAGATAAATATGATAAGGACCAAGAATCTTACCAGATAAGAGCGAAGACAATGATCGAGTCTTACTCGTTAAGTAAGGGCGACAACTCTCATCATGACTAGCGTTTACCGAGTAAATTATTAATACCATTTTGATAGACTAAAATATTACTTAGATAAGTAATAATAATATTAAGAGAACTTACCTAAATAAACATTGGATAAATAATCTTCGTATTTAAACCTCCAATTTAGTTATTATTATGACAAACCCGAATTTCAAAACTTAATTTTTGTATCCACCACAAGATAATTCAAATAAAAAGAAATTAATAAAATATCTTTTTCAAGAAGTTTTGTTTATATCTTTATAATATGTTTTCTTTTCACAAAGATGTATTATATTTTCTTAATTATTACGTATCTTAATTACAAAAATTAGCTTTTGCAAGTATTCTCCGTAAAATATGAATCCAAATTTAGGAACCATTTTTCAAATGGTTACTAGCTAAGCAATTTACCAATAAAAGTTATCATGCATCTTTATTTATATTATCATGAAATATTTTAGACCATAAAAATGGGTTGTTACAATAACGGATCCAAAAACTTAGGTGGTTTAGGAGTATAAAACACTTCGAAACCGAATAACTCACTCAAACTAAAAAAGGGTTTTGGTTTTTTAGGTTTGCTGGTTAAGCACTTCGGTTAACCGAATAAAGTAAGTTTCTATTTCGATTATCTATTTACTATATCGATTAACCGAGTCGCAAATTATACTATTATTTAACGTATCACCCCATATTTTATATAAAATATGTAAAACCTCGAGTTTTAGATGTAATTATAACATTTGGTTGAATCGTGTTGTTTTGAACTAATCAAAAGGTAACCCTGCATAAGACGTGCTCACACCTTATGACAGAACAACTTCTATCCGGCCACCTTTGACCATGCATAAAGTGTGCTCACAACTTATTACAAAACATCTCTTGTCCAACTCCTCATAAACCCGATTTTTGGCTCTTTTGTTCATTCCCTTCTTCACCAACTCACTTATCTCTCTCATTTTTAGTCCAAGAACATATATTTCCTCCTCCAAATCGATTTATTCAAGAGCATCTAAGAGCTTGGAAACTAGAGATTCAAGTTTGTGGGTTGAAATACAAGACTTTCATCTTCTTCACCGTCCTTCCATCATTGTTGACCAAATTTTGGGGTTTTCTTAAAAACCCATTTGTAAGTTATTCTAACCTATCTAAGCTTTTATACTTGTCAAAATACTTCATTTGTCTCTCAGAACATCCCTCTTAGTGTATTTCTCACATCCATGGATTTTCACCAATTTTGGGTATTTTGAGATTTTGATTAAGATTTGTATGAATTTAACTTTGGGAGTTACTCTTGGTGTAATTTAGCTTTGTTTGTGATATAGATAAAGTTTCTAGTGATGGATGTTTGTGGATCTAAAGCCTTCACCAAAGGAACTAAAGATGTGAGGTAAAATCTAGGGTTAGCCAAAAACTAGCAAGTTAAATTCAAGTTTTTTTTGTGAAAACTATGTACATGTGAAAAATGTTCATTTTAAAGTATTAACATGTTTAACTTGTCATTTATCAAATTTATGGATTATTTGGTGGATTTTGCATATTTGGTATATTTTGTCTTATAAATAATGAAAAATGTTTACATTTGGGTTTTTGGACATTTTGATAAATAAATCATAAGAGTCGGTTCTTATATGATTTATCTTTTAAATAAAGAGTATTGGGCAATAAATGCATTTAATGTATGTGGTTTGGATGATACATATTAATGTGTTATGGGATATTTTGGAAATATAATGGTATGATTTAATTGCAAAATAATTTGTCTCAATCAATGATGTGTTTTGAGTTAATCATGTCTTTGGAACACGTATTTGCCTAAAATGTCGGTTAAATATGTTTTATTGTTTTTGATGACTTCTATGAAATAGTCAATTGGATTGTTGAGCTATTGGTTCGGTTTTGACTTAAATGAGTCTTGGGGATATTTGCTTGGTTTGTTTTGCTCTATGTTGAGCTTTTCGAGTTTTCTGCAATTATGACATAATTATATAATATATTACAGGTTTTGAGTGTGTCAGTCATTAAGTTGGTGTCGTGTAATTTTAGACAGTAATGCAATGGATCCATAGACATAGAAGCCGGTTTCTTTTTATACAATGTGCACATATCTACAAGCTTATTATCTCATTGGACTAATACTGGTTTTGGTTGTTGTCATCGTGCACCTATCTAACTATATACTGCTTTTGGTTGATGTCATGGTGTACTTATCTATAAGCCTATTACCTTATTGGACTATATATTGGTTTTGGTTGATGTCAAGGTATGCTTATCAATGGGTTGTTATCTCATTTTACTATATATTAGATTTGATTGATGTCAATGTGCACATATCTATGAGCTTATTATCTCATTGAACTATATACTAGTTTTGGTTGATGTCATCGTGCACCTATCTGACTCTATATTGGTTTTGATTGATGTCTACTTATCTTTAAGCCTATTACCTTATTTTACTATATCCTGGTTTTGGTTGATGTCGACTATGCTTATCAATGAATAATCCTTCTATAACATTAGTTTATGGCTTACTTATGTGTTCCGTCACAAAGAATGGTAAATTAGGTCTCCCTTATCATCTTTGGATGTCTTACACCCTTTCAAGGGTGAGCATGAGTCAATCCTATAAATAACTTAATTAAAGTTATGTTTTCTGTTTTAATGATTTATACTTTTGTTCTTGGTCGTGTGAGTATTGGTTTTGGTTGCGTATCGTTGGGTATTTTGATTTATGAGTTTTCATCAAGAAAATAGTGGGTTTTCGGAGAGGTATTGCTTTTATGATAAAGACATTTCATTTGTGACATTATGATTTTCAAATCAACAGTCTTTCAGTTTTACCTATTTACAATTACGATGAAAATTACTTGAGCTCACTAGGCGTTAAACCTAACATTTTTATTTGTCGGCATGTGCATTAGGTCCTTGTTGGAGTTTGGTTCTAGTGACACCGTGATGAAGTGAGTGCTAGTTAGAGGCACGTGAAGAAATTAGTTATTCATTGACGTCTTTCGCAATTGGAGATAGCGACATTTATTGGGTTATAGTAAGATCCAATCTTGACTTAGTCTTTACCTAAGGCTTGGTCTATCTTTTATTGATTTTAATTTTAGATTTGATATTTGAGGGAATTCAAGTAATGATTTATAGAAAAAAGATTTATCTTTATTTGTTGTAATATTGGAAATTTTGATTTAGTCGCTCTTTCCAGATTTCAGAATGTTACATTTAATTTATATAATTTCTTCTACATGAATTAATTTGAGCACATATAAAATTAAAATTAGGTGATTTGATTTATCTTTAAACTAAAAGACAAGAGATTAAGATATATTTGACCAAATCACATACCAAAGTTACATAGTAACATGATTGAAAGAAGTTATGGTAACAAACAATCAATATGAGGGATTGGGCCAAAATGGATTGGCCACTTGGAAAACATCCTAAATGACTAGGAAACTATGATTATTTTTTTTGAAAGACATTTAACACACTTACACATCCTTTTCCGAGGTATCCGGGCTCCCACTTAAGATCGTCACCCCACTAATCCCCAGCGCCCATGAACCAGCCTTATGGACTGGCCCATGAACTCGCCTATGATCTGGTTCACTAGCTAGGATACCTCAGAATTGTCAGCTGCGGGGTTCGAACCCTCGCCAACCAGGGATACCATCCAATGGCGACTTAGGATGTTACCTCCACCCGCTAGGCTAGACAATCTTTGGTAGGAAACTATGATTATAAGAGTAAAAAATTTGTTTGTAACCAAAATCAAATAAAACTTGTATCTTTGAGTGGGGGCTTTCCCCACACTCATTCATCGAAGTCTGCCCCTGGATTCTTGGTAAGTATATTTTACCCGGTAAGCGGTAATCGTATAAGAGTTTTCTTCCTTACCGAGTATAATTCTTGGTCATTGTTATGCTCTTACCGGGTAAGATTGTTAGTCATTGTCATGCTTACACGATAAGGTAAATGGCATCCGATAAACACTTTCCCCATAAGCATATAGTAAACGACACCTAACTCTATTTCATTTTGATACAATTTGATTCGCTGGTGAATTTTTTTGTTGGAAATTTATGACGGATTTACCCTTACCGATAGGGTGCCGACGGATTTTTTCACCTATCATGGTCAATCTGCTAGTAATCACGATCAGTGGCCACGTTTTCTGCAACTGTGAGATCTGCTGGCAAACCAGTGATGGCTTTTTTCGACGGATTATCACGAATTCTTCCATCAGTAAAACTCTTTTGTTTTATAGTGCTATCTTTCTTAAGAGATAGGAGATAAAAAGGGAATTTTTTGAACATAAAGTGCAATATTAAAGGAAATGAGGGGAAGAAAAGTGAATATATTTCAAAAAGAAAGGATATTATTAACATAAAGGGAGGTTCAAACGAAAAGATGGTTAAACTAATAGAACACGAGAACATTTATATCAAATTTGATTTTAGATTAAATATCACATGTGATTCAGATTCATTCACACACAAAGGAGGGGCATCGAGCACACTTGGCTTGACGACCTGACAACATTGACGACATCAGAATTGCATGTAATTTTCACTCTAAAATTATCTTATAAATTTGTTTTTCTTATTCTCTTATTTGATATGTTCTTTTTTGAAAGAAGATTATTATTTTTGGGTGATGGAAAATTTCTGACATTTGATGCAATAATGAGCATGCAAAAGTTGAAATTGAAATTACTAAGAGCCACATGCTCATTTATTTTGTCCGGGGTGACATTTTTTTGTCATTAAAATAAAATGTTTGTAAGTGTCTTTTACCTGAAAGATTAAAATCAGATAAGAGTCTTCTACTTAATCTACGTGGTAAAATTTTGGTTGTTATCATGCCTTTTTTCGAGTAACATCTTCGGCCATTACCATATTTACTTGATAAGGTAAATGACCGAGTAAACGCTTTTGCAATAATCTTTTAGTAAACTAACCACAAATAAGTTAATTTAAATGTGATCGAAAATAATTTCTAATAAAGAAATTGTATAATCTTTTATGACATTCAAATAAAGAAAATGTATTTTCAAATGGACAAATTTATAAGTGCTATGATTTTGATGCAATTAAAGAGGGAGTTTCAAATATAAACCATGCTACTATAAATTACATAAATCAATCTTAATCGTTAATTTAGTCTGATAAATATTTGACTTTATAAATATCTCGATTGTTTCTAAGAAAAAATATTGATTACAATCAATAAATTCTAATCATCATCAATAAATATCTGTATCATAATAAATTAACCCTTATATTTTCTATAAATATCTTAATTGATTGATTTATATGCTTTATATGAACGATATGGTTTGTAATTGAATTTTTCATCAAATGAAAGTATATATATTATTATCTAATTAAAAGTATAATGTTTATGAATTGTAAAATATTATAAATTTGTAAAATTATTCACCTTGAAAACAATCATTTAACTTTCTTGTTTGGATTTTTATCTTGTTGACATTGAAATGGAGTTTGTGAATATAAGTTTTCAAATAGTGTGCGAGTATTTTTATTGATCCGTCATGTTATATAGGTACAAATTAGACATGAAACAATATTTATAAGAGTGAAATATAAAACATCTTATTAAAAGATATTATAAAAAGTTTAGAGGACTTTATTGGGCATAATAACAAGATTTTTAGGACGTTTTTATATTAAAGTATTGTGTTAGCTATTTTAAAGACCATTATTTAAATGTTTTATAAAAACAAAGGGTCTTATAAAAGGATGGATTTATAAGTTTTTTTTGTAGAAGTCAATCCTATAAAATAGCTAATAAGATGCTATTATATTAAAAGTGACCCAAAATATTTGTTAAAATGTCAAAAATCATTCTATAAACTTATTACAATGTTTTTAAATATTATGGATTATTGTTTGGTTATATAAATTAATGTTTTTATTATTATTAACCTGGATATCAACTCGTTATGTGAGCCGACTCATACCAAGGCAACCACCCGCTTTGTGGGTAGCTCGAAGTCGCCGCATTTAAACCTCCGTGGCCACAACAAGATTTTTAATTATTCCTCATTGGATTCGAACCTGGGATCTCCAGACACATTTAACCTTTGGATCCGAAGCTCAAATTAACGAATCATGTACCACCCTTGTGATTTAAATTAAGTTTTATAAACCAGTTTATTAGGACGTCTATATATTGTTGGCGTCCTATAAACTCAACTTCGTTATAGCATACAAACTAACTAATTTTTGACTTAGACACAATTTTTATTTCTAGGAAAAAGATCATGCTTCCACCATTTTTAAAAAAATGTTTACAAACCACAAAGATGGTATCCGATTGGTTTGAAATTGGGATTCAAAGATCAAAAGTATCTGGAGGTTCCAAGTTCGAATTCAAGAAGAAATAAAAGTCCCCTTATGGCCACGGAACTTCAAATACGGTGAATCCGGCTACCCGCAAAATGGATAGTTGTCGTATGATTAATCGGCTTGTATAGCTAGTTGGATATACAGGTTAATCAAAAATAAAATAAATAAGTGTTTACGGTAAAAAAAAACGTATTTCTTTAAAAATATATGATCATCATTGTTTTATTAATTAAATAATAATTTTACTCTAAATATATTCTTTTGATTGAAATTTATGGGATATAAATCAGTGCCCCCAGAAAATTTTAATCCATTAATTGAGAGTAAAGGGTGAAAACATAAATTTATACAAGTAAAATATGGCATTTCTCCAAAGAAAGTAGGTGAAATAGGAAGGCAACAAAATTTTCAAACATACGTACGTGGATGTAGGGAAAATTTAGGATAAGGGGCGTTCAGTCTTTTATTGTCGTATTTATTATGAAATGATAATGATAAATTCTGCATCCGAATAAAAAGAACTCATTGTAACATAAATGAAATTCACATCTTTTAAAATGATTATCATGAGGTCTTCTTTTCGCTTGAAAAATAATTAATGATTTGTTTCTTGTCCATGATTCAACGTAATATTATAATAAATTAAAAACTCCATCTTCTTTAAATAAAAGAAACTAATTCACATACTTGCTATTCAAAAATTAAATAAATTACATATATGCTCTTCAAAATTCAAAACAAATTACAAGAAGATCCATATTGTGAATCGAGTACATGTGAAACAAATATAGATATCTGTTAATCGTTACACTAAATCTAACCGTGAAAAAAATAACAACACATAATGCATTAGTTCTTATAAATATCACGATTTAAAGAGTTTTCAAAAGAATATCTCATGTAAGCATTGTACCTGATTTATAATTATATTTACAGAGTTACATATAAATATTTAACTAAATTAGTTAATTAGGTTTTTGCTCTTGTTTGCTTAAAAACTAAATACTAGTTAATAATTATAATATGTAACTAATTTATCTTGATGAAAACGCCACTAAGCGTGCATCTTTTTTATTTTGTTATATGGTAGAAATGTTTCCATGTGTTAACCTGAAAGATTTTTACTATTATTAAAATCTTTTTATAGGTTTTTGTAAGTATATAATATTTATATGCGGCAAATGAAATAAAGAAACTTACATACCCTCCTTACCTTGGTGAGATTTGAACCCCCGACTTCCTAGAAGGCCAGAGGCTAGCATACTGCCAGGTGGGGGGGGGGGGGGACTACGCCACTGCGGGCACGGGTGGATCTATAAAGGTCTTGGCTGGTCTTGTATACGGGCTCAATCGATTTTAATTAAAAAAAAGTTATTTATGAAGAAGGATGTTGGCAAGGGACGTAGAAAAAACGGAGTGGTCATATGATATTCCAAAAAAGATAAATATTTTCAGATGGCGGGTAAGTTTAGGAAGGTTACCTACGAGAGAAAAATTAAATGATATGGGAATAGATTTAGATTCTATTTTATGTCCAAGGTGCGGCGAAGAAATAGAGTCTCTAGAACATGCTCTAGTAACATGTCCTTTGGTAAAAATATTCTGGCAACAAGTGGGAAGATGGTGGGATGTCGACTTACAAGGGATAAATACTTTTAGTGAGCTAGAGGAGATGGGGCCACAAGGGAGTAGGAATCGGAACGGAAAGCGACGGTACGATGCTTGGTGTATTTAATTTGGGAAAATAGGAACAAATATGTGTTTTATAAAAATTGCAGGACTTTATTGGAGCAGTCATTCGAGATGCAAATCAAAGTGTTCGAATGGCTTTCAGCAAGAGGGGGAGAGTGCAAGATTGGGTGGCAGCAGTGGTTGGCGAATCCTCAAGGATAGGGCTGTCAAAATTGGCCGCAGCAGGAGATACAGAAGTGATTTTGGTGTGCATCGGAAGGCTCGAGAAAATTGCTGATTTATATAGCCAACAGTCTTCCAATAAAAGGTAGCAGCTAAATTTCGTCGATAGTGAAATTCAGCCTTGGATGTTGGTATCGATAGTTTCGTGAGCATCCAATAAGTTTTGCTTTGTGTTTGATTCTCGCAAACATATGTAATGTTGTTGGATGTTGTAGTCGTGATACAGTGGATGGTGTGTATGCTTTGAAGTTGGTGGGTAATATTATGCATGCTGTTTTCAAAAAAAAAAATATGTTTAATTTTGAGGGGTAAAATATTAAAAAAAAGACAACGAACATCAACAAAAAATTTAAAAAGTTTTTTGAAATCAACAAAAATTTCTACCAAAAATTTATCTTTCAAAATGATAAAATTCGGTTAAAAAAACATCAGAAGAATTTGCGGGCCTTTAATTGATTACCTTAAAGATACACATGTTCGACAAAAATAATAGCTCTGCCACTACGTATGAAAAATGGAAGAAAATTTGTTGTTTCAAAATTCTCTCTTCTTTCCTATCCACCAAACAAGTGAACACCCATTGTCCGAAAGAGAAATGAATTTATGTTAGATAAGGTATGTCGTGTTTTTACTTTGTTGGTTGGATAGAAATGAGTGATTTTTATGGGAACATATTTTTATTCAGCAAAAATATCTTAGATAAAGGTTGTAACGTTTTTCCTAAAGAGAAAAGAACGAAAGAAGAAGAAGCTTATATTCACCACTTCCAAACGTTTCATATGTCATATAGATTTCACCAAAAAGTTTGATTTCATCTATAAATAAGCCATAAAAACAATCAAAATATTTGCAATTAATCCACGCATTAAGCAGCCATGGATGACATAGCCAAAAGCTGGAAAATTCTAAGCGGAATCACCCACTGGTTGGGTTTATTAGACCCTCCACCACCCGCTCTCCGTCGCTACCTTATCCACTACGGCGAAATGGCTGAAGCCACTTATGATGCTTACAACAAAGTTAGTGTATCAAAGAACGCCGGGAACTGCCGCTATGCACGCAAAAATCTGTTATCGCGGGTCGGCCTTATTGAAGGTCGCCCGTTGAGCCAATACGACGTGACTAAATACATTTACGCCACGTCAGCGGTCATACTTCCGGGTGCGTTTGTAAATTCGGTTTCAGAACAGGCCTGGAGCAAGAAGTCGAATTGGATAGGGTTTGTGGCGGTGGCTACAGACGAAGGGAAGAAGGCGTTAGGGAGGAGAGACATTATGGTTGTTTGGAGAGGGACTGTTAACTTCTCGGATATGATTCATGATATAGAGTTCCCATTGGTTTCGGGTCCGAAAATATTTGGGGTAGTTAACAAGGATGACCCGAAAGTACACCAGGGTTGGTACTCGATCTACACGACTGATGATCCAAATACTCGTTATAATAAAACTAGCGCTAGAGATCAGGTACGTATAATTCGTTAAATGACTCATTACTTTTGTTATATCAGTGTAACAAAATGGTCTTTTAGGATGCAAAGGAGTCCTAGTACTTAATAAGACTTTTAGTTTACAGACCGGAAAATGTTTGTCGCATCTAAAAATGTAATAATAAATTGTTACACAAAGTTATACGACCTAACAAGTCTTATCAACGAAGTTAGACAACCAAACATAATGCAATAAGCAAATCATACATCATATTAGTCACACTTACTACAACAAAAATGGGTTTATAGGTATCCAAAAATTTCTAAACATCTTAGATAGACCGCTTTATAAGACTTAATTTATAAGATTAAAAAATAAAAAGTTCTATCTAAATCTGTTGTAATAAGTTTATGACATGTTTTTGGGCGTCGTAACAAGTTTTTTAAGACATTTTTGTAAAAAACGTAATGTAAGCTATTTCATACGACATTATTTGTAAAACAGTTTTATAAAATCAGATGTCATATAAAAAATGAGTTTATAGGACACTTTATCAAAATTATCCTATAAGATAGCTAATGGCATATTTTATATTTAAAGTGTCTTTAAAAAAACTTGTTAAGATGCCCAAAATCTTAAAAAGTTGATAACTTATTATACCACATTTACATTGAATGCTTATTTTTGGCTCTAAATTATTATTAAGTGACTACCACATGTTTTTGGGCGTCGTAACATTCTATTATGATGCTTATAAGTTGGTGGCATCATATAAACCTACTTTTGTTGTAGTCACTTAATAATAATTTTATATTAATCCTTTTATGTATAGGACACTTTTTTTTGTCTCATATTACTTTGTCCAATTTCAATGATAACTTGGGAATCGTCTACGACTACTACGAAATGGACGAATTCTGCCTACAAACTTTTCCTTGCAAACATCGTCGTTAAAAAAGGGTGATTTGCCACAAAATGGTCACAAAAGTTGGTGGGTAAGTTGTTTGTGGATAATTAAAATCAGTGAGATTACCAAGGTATTTATGGGTGCTCCGTTATTATTTTCACGAAAAAATATTGGATTCTACTAAAGTATTGATATTTTCTAGGTTATCCGTTAGGTAATCACCAACAAATAAAATTCTGTGTAAAAATCATTTGTTTTATAGCGGACGCGATACATTGACATATTAATCAGAAATATGGACGTGTTATTCATCATCTATGTATGATTCATGATGAATAAAACGTTTATATTAATAAAGAATGTGACTCATGACGAGTAAAACTTCCATATTCATAATGATTGTGTTATTCACGATCAATATTGATCCTGAAAGGGGACAACATTGGTGCCTTGTAGGCAGTTCCTGGTTTCCTAATAAATTTTATAACTGAACTTTCCTCATATATATACATACACTGACACACACATAGATAGAGAAGGGACCTTTTGAAAACTCTATAAATCGTGAGTTCTTATTGTGCTATTTCATTTGATTTTTTTTCATCTATGAATAGAATTTGTTGTAGTGATATGATTAACATATATTTGTTTCACATATATTTGATTCATAATGTGGACCTTTTTGGTGTGTTTGTAATACAAAATACATGTAAGGAGTTTCACATTATGAACTGAAATACTTATGAAACAAACATATTGAAAAAATCATGCGAAACAAAGCCTTAAGGTAGACGTTTTCAAGGATCGCACAAATTTTGGAGTTATCAAATTATTTAGCCCTTATATACATAATATAATATATATATATATATAAATAACAAATTTTAAAAGTGTTCTATAAAAAAACTAATAGGACAACTTAAATAATGTGATATTAGATTGTCCAGCTTCATTTGCTAGGTCGCCTAATTATGTGTAAATCATTTCGTTAGATGATGGTTGGTCCTATCAACATAAAGTGTTACTTTATCAAAGAAAGTTTGTGTCTCAAATTCCGGTTCTTTCCTTGTCTAACAATCAGGTAAATACATATTAATAGACAAAAAACATGGACATGAATTAATGTAAATTACATTAAATAAAATTTACCTATTAGTACGTACAAGAGTAGTTGGCAAACCTAAACACCAATTTTATTACAGTACCATACCCTTTTGGCAACAAAAAACTTCGTTTAATTTTGATATGATACTTCATTTCACAAAATCTTTAGGTATTGACCGAGGTGAAGAGACTAGTGAATCAATACAGGCTCGAGGAAATTAGCTTGAGCATAACTGGGCATAGTATGGGTGCAGCAGTCGCGACATTAAACGCGGTCGACATAGTCGTAAATGGACTCAACAAACAATCGATTGCTCCACCCATGGCTTGTCCAGTGACTGTTTTCGGGTTTGCTTCACCTGGGGTTGGAGACTCCAACTTCAATAAAGTTTTCACTCGACAAACAGATCTTTACTGCCTGCGGGTCGAAAATGTGTTAGATGTGGTCCCGAAATACCCTCCAGTAGGGTATAAGAATGTTGGAAGTCAGATGACCATTGATTTCATGAAGTCTGAATATTTAAAGGGTCCCGGGAATCCTGGAATTTGGCATAGCATGGAGTGTTATATGCATGGAATTGCAGGAACACAAGGAAGTTTGGGAGGAGGGTTTAAGTTGGTAATTAATCGAGATATTTCGCTTGTAAACAAGTTTGCAGATGGCTTGAAGGATGAACATGGTGTGCCGAGTTCATGGTGGACTGAGAAGAATTCTGGTATGGTTCAAAAGAAGGATGGAACTTGGGAGTTGCAAGATCAAGAAGATCTTGAATCTGATCCTTGAGATTAATATGCAGAATTTCAATAAAAGATTCCAATGATATTGTGTTGTTATCATGTTTGAATTTGTCCTTTTTTTGTGTTGCTTTTTATGAGACTACTTATATTTTGTTTCTTGTAAGTTGTAACTTGTGTTTAAGACATGATCAATTGATGTTCGACTTTGTTGTTTAATCGGTTATTAGTGATGCATCAATCCAAAGGAGACAATTCTCTTTCTTATTCTCCGTAACTTGATCAAATATATACAAAGTACAAGGCTACAACTAACTACTTAAGGATAAGGTTTAAGGATCTTCACATAGTAAATATAAAAGCTATACATGACATTGTCTAACATGACCCACATTTGAAGCAGGAGGTTCCTGTACGCTGAGTTCGTCCTGGAACTTATGAAAGTACTACTAGATAAATTACTTTCATCAACAAAAAAACATCGAAGGCCATATTCCTTCGGTAACGTTGAAACTTACCAAAGGATCACCACTACATTTAAAAAATTGTAACTAAAAGAACAAGAAAATAAGAGATATTGATATTCTTCTATGATCTGTCGATGATTGTTAAGAATCTGCACAGGTTTAGATCTTCCCAAGATCGTGCAATCTGGCCATCCCATAGATCCTCATATATTCAACATTATTCATAGAATAAGGATAGAGGAAAGAACAAGAAACGTGGGTAGAACCCTTTAATAATCTTGAAATATATTAGAACTCCACACTTTGAAATGTGTACAATTGATACATATTTATAGACACTTAAAGGGTGCCATCAAACCATCGCAATGGTTCGCGTATGGTGGTGTTGTTTCATGAAACATCACACCATTTCATGAACAGTTACATCCCTTCGCTAAATAACTACCTGCTAAGTAACTAACTTATACTAACCGAATTACATAACTAACGTGTTAATGAATTACTAATTTGTCATTAAGTTCCAACAATGATTACCAAATGATCTCGATAGGAATTTAAAAATTTTATTTTTAATTTTTTAATTCAATCTTTCTATGTCCATCAGTAATCCTTCGGTTATTACCTTTGATAAATGGATACACCAAAGAAAACCAAATATTTAAGAGATGAAACGTTTGCTTGTTGGTTAGAGCAACACGTAAGTATACCAATTTCCTAGGTCATGCTCGGGTAGGACGACTAAAATGAACACTTTAAATCCCAAACACGCGAACCAAGTAGTTATTTGTGTATGCATCAGAAATATTTAGTTAATTGTTACAAATACCATACAGAAACCCTTGCTACTAGTAGGTCAAACATAATAGTGGCATATGTGTGAGATATATGTCGGGTGCTTGACTATTATGGATGAGGTATTAGAGGTGGAATATTATCGTATTGGATGTTTTGTTTTTGTGTTGTTCAAGTGTACTTAGTTAAATAGTAGGCGGGGGCAGATTCGACCCTAAACATAGTTTAATTGATATCAAATAGAAGTTAAGACCACGAATTGACAATCAGTTCGTTTTTGATGGAGCACCTACACACCACTAAAGGATGGATTTTTGCTTACGGATTTTTCCTTGGAAAATCAGAGTGATTCCTTACAAAATCATCACAAAATCATCACAAAAGTTGGTGGCTAAATTGTTGGTGGATAGTTCAAATCAGTGACAGATCACCCAGGGATTTTTTGGATGATACGTTGGTATTTTCCCGAAAAACATCGTATTTTACCGAATCATTAGTATTTTTGGATGTTCCGTGGGTGATCACCGAAGGAAATTTCCTTAGATAATTTTTATGGATAAAAGTCATTTATTTTGTAGTAAGATGGAGATCATTTCTTTCAAATCATCGATTGAATAAATCATATAATGTTGACAAGTTTAAATGAGGATATCAAACCCGTTTGTCTTGACACAAAAGGGGTTATCGGACTCGATACTCTTGGCAGTGATGATGTATCTAATATTGAAGCTAGTGATAAAGAAGAAGAATTTGAAAACATAGAATTAGAAGGAATATGTACTACTATTACACTTCATGACAACAAAAGTATCCACTGTGCACCCAAACAAATATCAATGATGTACTAGCCCAAAAGAATAAGTTTAATTTCCCCAAATACTTAATAACCCTAGACTTTGGAGCAAATAAAAAGACCCCAATGAAAATTAATTTTCAAGAATCTATAGTTTTTATAAATAAAATATTAAAATCTTAGCCGAAACACAATTATCGATACTATATACATAGAAATCGTTATAAAAAGATAAGAATATTAGGTTTTCTATTTTTCTTAATAACCTTATTTTTTTTACTCTTGTTCAACTTTTGGTATTAAACGGGATGTTTGGTTTAGCCAAAAGAATAAAAGAAGAAATAAAATTAAAAATATAAAGAAATAATAAAGAAAATAATTTTTATTTTTCCTATTCTGACTTAATATGAAAATTTAGACTTTGAAAAAAGTGAATCCATTTTATTATATTAAATTAAATCGTTTTTCTAAAAATAATATCAAGCCTCGCTAATTTGGACAAATTACATTAAAAAGTAATGTATTTTGTCTTAATTCCTGTTTTAAGTAACGTGTTCAAATATATAAAATGGAAGTGATGTTTTTTTCATTTGAATTAAATAATATGAAGTATAAAAATCTACGTTACTCTCATAGGGAGAGTTCTAATTATACATACTCACATATATTGTCTAAATATAAATCTTTACCATCACATGTGTGCTATCATCTTAACCAAAGGTCTAGTATAAACAATTTGATTAATAAGTATTTTCTAAGTTTTCAAACAATTTGACTATTTAATAGACATTTAACATTTTGGGAAGAGCTCCCTTGACTTTCATCTCCAACACGTTTGCCACACGACTATGTTTCATTACTTATTCTCTAACCACAAGTAATAACTTTAGAATTCTTGTTCCAGTTGTTAATCATCAACAACTATAACACAACTTATGAATAATCTTTGAAATTTGAAGAAAGTATTTTATTTAAGACAGGGCTATATTTTTTATCAATTAAAATAAATTCATTACTTCTTAAATCCGTTCTTTAAACAACACAAGATGACAACTTATCATATCGGTTCTTTAAACAACATAGGATAACAACTTATCCTACCCTCTTTTAGCTCTGAGGTTGCTTCCGTTATTTTGTGATAGACAATGCTTTATTTCTTAATTAATAGCATTTGCAACTGGAGATTTCTTTAATTTCTTAAACCGGTCCAAGATTTTTAACAATATTGAGGAGAAGAGATTTATTCCACGTAAAAGGAAAAAGGTTCTTGTGGTAAAATAGATCCATTCTCTCATTTATTAATGTAACTCTACTTCTATACTTCATCCTCCTCCCCTCTCTTTTTGCTTTTCCTTTTCGTTTCTTGTTTTTTAATTTTCAAGTATGAATTTATCTATTAAATAGTAATAATTAAAATTGTTAATGAATAAAATATATTTAAGATAACAATATTAATGGTTTTATTCTATTTGATATTCTTTATTGTCTATTATTGTAATTTTTCATTTTTATGACTTTTGGTATTGTAACTTTAAATTATTATATTTGAACTCTAATAGGTTTTGACTATTATAATTTTATTATTGTAGTTTTTTCTTATATTAGGGATGAACGGAATAAACTGGAAATCAGATTTTTTCTTATATTCGGTTTCGGTACCGGGTAATTTTCGATTAGAATCGAACCGAACCGAAGGTAACCCAATGGACGCTTTTGATGTTGAATTTCTAAAAACCTATTTCTTTTTCCAACCGCAATATCTTCCATTTTTTTATCCAATATCCACCTAAAATAATAACAAAAAATCGGTTCCTCCTGCCATACATATTCCAATATCGATTTTTTTAAGAAAAAACTCGGTTCTTGCAAAATCTTATTCTCCAAATCTGTGATTTTGTTAAATATTAAGCATTGCTTACTTTGTATTTTTTTTTAACATGGGTTAAATGATTTTGGTTTTTGTTGTGTTTATGATAACGTTGAAATACCGGTTAGTCGTCTTGAAATATTTATGTACATACACAAATTTGGTCCCAACTAGTTCTGGGTATTCAGTTTGGTGTTCGGTTCTCGAAAATTTCCCGTAAAAAATTCGGTACCATCGGTTTGGTACCGGTCCTGGACCGAGCTCACCCCTATCTTAATAAACCATGTAGTGGTCCACTATTAAGAGTGAGAGGTTTATATTGAAATGTGTAAGTAAGAGAAAACTAATATGTATAACAGAAAGAGAGAAAAACTTGGACATGCTCTTACAACTTTAACTTTTCTATCAAGTATGTTTGAAGAAAACAGAGAAACAAAAGACCCAACTCAAATTAAATTTACAAATCATTTTACATATAAATTGAAATGAAATAATTGTGTTGACATTATTTAAAGTTGACATCATACCATGCACACAAATAATTTCAAATGGAATAGTACAAAACAACGAAATCATCGTCCAAAACAAACATATCATACATCAAATGAATTCTTTAACTTAGCATCCTCATCATCATCTTCACAATCCTTCAACAACCACGACATGTCGGCTTGTTGAACCAAACCCTTGGCCTTCTCAACCCACCACGAAGTTGGCACGTTATATTCATCCTTCAGTCCATCCGAATATTTGTTTACTAGAGCGATGTCACGATTAACCTCTAACTTGAACCCTCCTTCGCTACCTTGTGTACCCGCGACTCCATGTAAATAAGTCTCCATATCATGCCATCTTTGTATGTCCCCTGGACTCTTCAAGTATGGGGATTTAGTTGTATCAATCGCTAACTCTTCCCCAACGTGCGAGTATCCTATCATCAACGGGTAGTGTGGAACCACATCATGCTCGTTTTGAATGCGTAAGACACGAAGATCTGTGTGTGAAGAGACGAGCTTTTTGAAGTCTGAATCACCCACTCGAGGGCTAGCAAAAACGAAAGCAGTCACAGGAAACGCCTTGCTAGGCATACCCGTTGGCTTGTTGAATCCGTTCGAAACGATATCAGCTGCGTTTAATGTTGCAAGTGCTCCACCCATGCTATGCCCAGCTATCGTTATACTTATTTCCTCGTTCTTGTATAGTTCAACTAGTCGTCTCAACTCTTGAAGAACCTATACAAAATATTATGTTCAACGAAGATATCTTGACTATGTATCTCAATCCATTCGTGAAATGCAAATAACAAATATTACAAAATATTATTCACAATGCTTTTTGGTTGATTGGTTCATATGTTTTTTTTAGTATTTTGGAATTAAAGTATTTACACGTTAGCTTATAAGTTCTTTGAAACCACCAACAATGTCATACATTATCAATTGATAGGATCTAGTGGATACCATATCATGGTGCAATATGACTATATGAGAAAGATAATTAAACGGATGAAAAAGAAGTTCTAATTTTTTTTTCGAAGAAAAGTTCAAACTTAAAACATACATAACTATTACAGCTACGGATCCATTAAATTAAATATGTACAAAAAAACATACTACATGCAGATCTGAAGACATAATTTCAACCCAAAATCCTTCAACGGGTGAAATCGGTAGTTTTTTATATTCACGCTTCCTACTAATTAATTAGGCAATATATAATTAATCAATCATATGTAATTTTTCATCTTTTATTTCATGATTCTTGGGTAGTGAAACGACTGAATTTTGTAAGTTTGAAAACACTGAATAACATTATCATTTTTCGCAAATCGTATCTAAACACTGCTTCTCAAGGAAAAAGATAATATCTAACGAAAATCGATCCAACCATCTGTCAACAGAAAAAATATACTAGAGAAAACTCACTTGGTGTCTAGCACTCGATTTATTGAATGGCGATCGAGGATCACTAGTCGTGTAGATAGAATGCCAACCATCCTGAACTTTTACATCATTGTTCCCTCTAAATATTTCAGGAGCTGAAACAGATGCGAACTTGAGATCGTTAATCCATTCCATGGTCTGAACCGTGCCTCTCCAAGTGATAACGATATCTCTCCTCCCTAACGCCACCTTCCCTTCGTCGGTAGCCACCGCCACATACCCTATCCAATTCGATTCCTTGCTCCAAGCCTCCCTCGATAACGACTCCACAAGGAACGAAGGAAGTGGGACCGACGATGTACCATAGAAATATTTTGTCACTTGGTATTTAAAAGGGTTTCCATCCTCAATTCCAACAGCGGAAAGGAGATTGCACGGATGGAATAGGCTACTTCCAGCGAAGTTCGATGTCTTCTCGGAGATAAAAGCGTCACGTGCAGCCTGAGCCATCTCGCCATAGTGGATGATGTATCGCCGAAGATCGGAATCCAATGGATCTAACAGGTCTACCCAATGCTCTTCGCCACCAAGTGTCTTCCATTTTCTATCCATTTTTTTAGCTTTCTGAAAATTGTTTATTTTGTGTGTTTCTTTGAAGCATTTCAGTCGTATATAATGTGGTTATTTGTGATTAAATCTTCATGTTGCCAAATAAGAGGAACATACTTCATAATAAAAAAAGAATTGTTTGGTACTTTGCTTTTGCTCAATAAGGAGTCTTATTTGAAAAATATTTTAGTGACTTATATTTTAAGACAATAGATACAAAGTAAGCAACAAAATATACACGCATCCATTTTTAAATCGATTCAAGAAACGGTAAAACAAATGAATTTTGTATTAGAAAATTAAATGTAACAATTAATGTTTTTTCTCAAAACAAACATTAATTATTTATTTTTCTTACTATTTTATTGGTAGAGTGAATATCATGCCAAGTACTTGACATATAATGTACTTCTTAACTACGTGAAAAAAAGGTCACATAAAAATCCAACTGATACCATGTAGTTGCTCAACAGGCGAGACGTTAGTATATACTGTTTCGCTAAAGTCACCAATTTGAGTCTGCTCATGGTCACATGAGAGTTGCGCAAGTGTTAACTTCATGAGCTCATCTACTAGTCGATATGGGCGTAAACTGCCTACGTGCCCATACATCATGGTTATAAAGTCAACTCATACCACGCTACAACAAAATCGGGTTTATAAGACGTAAAAAAATGTCTTCATATGTTTTAATAGACTATTTTATAGCACCAGTTTATAAAGACCAAACAATGATGTATCATATATATATATATAAACTGTTACAATAAGTCGCAGAACAAATGTATTCAAAATCGTGAACTAATAATGAAAAGAAGCAGTCGAGGCCTGTGTTTGACACGGTTTCCTTAAAATAGATTCGCCTCCACACGGTGCGTCTGTTTCCCAGGATGTAATGGCCGAAACGGCTTGTGAAAAGTCGTGAACATATTGAACATTAGAACTTTACCTTGTAGAGAATCTCGAGCCAAACACGAAGAGAGAGGAAACGATTATTTTCGGTGTGTATTGAGGGAGCTGAGACTCCCATTTTGTACTACAAAAATTTGTGGCGTAATTGGTGGAAATCCAAAATTTCGAAGTTAAAATCGTCAGGAAATTTGGAAAAAATTCAATCTAAACTTTTTTGGTCGACCTCGAGTTGCATTCGTGTCCGTAGAATAAGCTCGCACAAAAGTTCAAAGGTTAGAGCTCAATTCGGCTCCGTTTTTCACCCCCTACCACCACATGTTTATATAGTATTTCCTCCAATAGGTCGCACTCCATCCAACCATGGAATCACTTATAAACCCATATAAGGTTCATTTTTCCACCAATATGGGACAAACCCATTTGTATTTCTCACGTTCCCAACATCCATCCTCTACCCACTACTTTGACGATCAATTTCTCATTCATATCAACTTCGTTTTATACGTCCAATATGTGGAAATGAAGCATTCACTAAGGATTACGCAAACCCATAAATATATTTCAATACGGAGCATGCGTTCAAGTATATTTTTGGGTCTCCATAGGGTATAATACCCAAATATTCCAACAATCACCCATATGAATGAAAGTTGATCACTCGACATTCGTCTTAATAAATAAAGTTCGACTATTGGACCTTGTCTAAGATAGATAGGTATTGTCCTTTGTACCTTCCCTAGTGACATACATCATCTTTATTGGTTGCCTAGTAAACTCGATGTCCTGGGACCACTCTGCTTTTTATGTAAACGAATAATATATGTTACACAAGATCCTTCTGACGTCTTACATTCTCAATGTTATGTTTGTTATGTTCATGAACATATGCCTTGTTTAGTAAGATTCTTAGGAACTGTTTCTGTGTTCCAATTCTCTTCAAAACAACCCCATTTCTCTCTTACATACATGATTTTACAATAATCGGTAAAAGATGTATGCTTACCCTAGTATCCAAATTACCATTATTCAAGGAATAGCATGTGGGGTTCTTCCTCATAGTGATCCAGTCAAATATAGATACAATTAGGATGTCCCTTTGAAACTAGATCTTAGGATTTCCAGTCAGCTAGGTTGGGTTTCCTTTGTATTAACTTGCTCATTCAAGAGATTTAGTCTCATTCCTCTGATGACTTACTCACCAGTTCTTTATTAAATCCTTTGGTTAGCGGATCTGTAGTGTTATCATTTGACTTTACATAGTCAATGGTGTTATGTCTTTGAAAAATGTGTCAAGATTTACTATTGTACCTGGCATATTGGGACTGCAAATTGCTGATTGAGTGTCACAATATATGCATATGGCAACCATCAGCTTAGGCCTTTTTTTTTATTAACCTCGATATCCAACCCGTTATGCGAGCTGACTAATCCCAGGGCACCACCCTTGTGATTTGCTTTCAAGAACTAAGATATTCACTCAACTTCTTCCCCATACTTATCAAGTGCTATGAACTCACATTCCATGGTACGAACCTACTAGTTCAATTTGGCTTTTTATATCAGATATCCAATTTGCATCACTATATCCTTCAACAACTACTTGGTACGTTGTCTAATGCAGTTCATGCTCTCGAGTGAACCTTACATATCACAAGACTTTGGTTATGTTTTTTTAGTACTCAGAAGTTAGATTGCTTGTGTACCTACTTAGGTTGGTTACCGCAGAGGCTAAGTAATGGCTAGTACAACTTATCAAGTACATCAGAATACCGATAATTCTAGAGTATTCTACTTTTTCAACTTCCTCATCTCTAATCTTAGATAAGTGGTGACTTGTATCAAATGGTGTTCAGGAAATTTTGGAATATTCAACATTGAATCTCTAGAGACTTTTGTCAACATAATGAGCATGGTTTAACACAAGACCATATTGATTTCTTGAGATTTAAATTCCAAGAAACACATATGCCAAACCCATATCTTTCATATCAAATCTTGTCTTTATTCTTTGTGAATTTAACCATGTTACCGTTATTGCCAACTATAAGCATGTCATCAACATAAAGACATATAATAACGTAGTTAGGCATTATGTCTTTAACATAAACACGATTGTCACATTTGTTGATAAAAGATGAAGTTACACTCATGTAAGACAAACATGCAGGTGTCACCTAAGTGTTATGCAAAGTGGGTCATCTCCCAATGTAGCAAGAGCCTAGAGTCGGCCTAGGTATCATTGCCTACGTTGTTATTACTAAAAAAAATAATGCAATAACTGCATGTAAATAGACTAGAACCTGCAACCTTCTTTATAAAGTTAGATAATTGTACCATAGGCTGAAGTTATTTTTGATTCATTTGTGTTCATATTGGTATTTATATGAAGTTTTAGTAATTAGAAATCATTGAACAATTTTTTTATGTTATCCTAAGTGTACATTTTAGGTATATTTATTGATTGGTAACATCATATTCAACATTATTATAAACTTCTAAAATTCTTTAGTGTTTGTTTGTGAGGGCATTTTTGAACCTTTTCGTCTAGGGCATAAAAAACCTTGGGACCAGCTCTGGGAACATGCATTTATTTAATGGAATTCTGTTAACGGTGTTAACTTGAGAGACCATGAGTGCAACCGTGCAAGGAAAATGAATAGTTGGGGCCATTCGACAATCTGATAGTCCGTTTGAGCGCCCAAATCCAAATTCTGAACAAATCACAATTCACTCTTAACTAATCTGTTAGCTTTGAAAATATTGTATCCGAAATCACTCCTATTGAAGACATGAACGACCAAAGCGCAAAGTCATCAAAAGTCAATATGGAAGGTTTCATGGTTAGGAAAGTTTAATTATTAGGAAGGTTTAATTGTTATCTTATTCTAATAATGGTATAAATATATTGTAACAGGCTAGGGTTTCAATAACTCTAGAGATTAGCCGTATCAATTCATAGAGATCGTGAGTTTGTTCTTTCATTCTACATCATTGTAACAACGATTAACAAGTGAGATATATGGTATATTGTGTTAGTTGATCATATTTGTGTTTCTTATTGCTATACAATTACATATTTGAATATTGTTACCTGTTCGAATTGGGATCCACATAATCAAAGCAACTGTAAATTTTTATTTTCGGCTCTATGTCACCATTTTCTTTCTCCATCCCTCCGATCCATTCTAAATTATATTTACACTTTTTATATTGAAGTATTGTACTTATGGAATGTATGAACAAATCACTTTTTGAAACTAATAACTAATCCAACACAATTGGTAAAAGAAATTATCTACAGTTTTTCCAGTTTTATATGTTACCTGATTTTTGTAAGAAATATCTATTAGCTCGTTTACAATTTTTTTAGCATCTTATAAATTCAAATGTTCTTTTAGAAGATAAAAACATATATTTCTTACAAAATCTAAGTTAACCAACAATTTAAGAGGATAAAAATGTAGCATAATTTTTAATGAAAAAAAATATATTTAGATGCTAGTGATCATGTCCAAAGTTTTTGTGTTCTAAATACATTGGTTTGAAATCTGATAAAATAGAAGTTGAACCAATTGAAGGCCGGTGGTCTAATAAGATTAACGTAATAGTCCGGTTTAAAACCGGTTAGTCTGGTCGAGATCGAATGCACCGATGTTAATATTGCCACTCAAGGGGATTCAAATGACAACTCTAATTGTTTCTCCATTTGTATCAGTCTTTTTTTAATAAATATATATCTTGTTTCAACTTAAAAAGAGTTTGACATTCACAAAATATTTAGCCAAGTTCCACACTTCCATAGGTCCAAAAAGTTTTTCCCAGTAATCTAATTGTAAGATGTTAATTGTTAACGTAGGGCTTGTTAGTTGAAGATATAATTGTCAATTTTTTGTTGAAGTTTGGTTGTTAAAGATTGAGTATTTATTCTTCTTTTTAATTAAGAGTTAGGATTTCTTAGTTATGTTTAATTCTTAATTTTTTACTAATTGTTTGATGGTTAAATGATAATTTTTAATTGTCTTATTATTTTGCTAGCAAAATAATTGTCAATTGTTTTATTATTTCCTTTTATTTATTTTTTGTTAAATTTAACAATCATAATTAATAATTTTCATTTTTAAATTCGTGTACGGGTGTTCTTTGTTAGTGTATATATGATGCATATATATTTTTATGATATATGATATATGCATATTATACATAATGGACAGATTTAGTAACATCATAGTGACATACTTTCTCAACATTAAATTTATCTTGTACGTAATCTTTTACCACCCTTAATGATGCTATTACTAGTCATCGTCGTGAACAAAATGATTGAGAGTTCATAATAGCATTTCGAAGCTTAAGTTTGAACACTAAATTTCGACTTCTATTAATAAAATTCTTGAATCCACTTTCTTATATTTAATTACCGTTAATATTTAAAAAACAATTAATTAATACAATGATATGGAATAGAATTTGTTCAGTGATTTTGAGTTATATTTTATTACTTTGGAATGTCAACCTTGCATAGATAATATGTGTCCATCCCACTATTACGTCAACATATGAATCATGGGGAATATAAAATGAGAAGGTTTATTCCAACAGGTAATCAATGAAGAGCACGTTATTAGTTAAGAAGTCAATGGTGCAACGTGAAGATTTAGGATTGACCACGGCACACTTAGGTGTCGTTTGTTTTTTAAGAGATGATGAAGTCTGAAATTTGAAAATACAAAAAAAACAAACAATTTAAATGTAAGAATGTCTAACCGATTCAGACATAAAAGATAATTAAGAGCTGAAAAAGAAAAAACAAACAAGGCCTTAGTCCTTGTTTGTTTTTTCATTTTAAGCTTTTAATCTCCATTTATGTCTTATTCGTTTAGACGTTTTATAACCATTTCGGAACGGAAATCAAACTTCAGGCTTCAGCACCTCTTAAAAAACAAACGCCACCTTAGACCTCGAATATGTCCCTTTCCCTTCTTATAGGCTAAGCTCTAGGTCCCCATTTTTTTAAACATCAACAAGAATTTAGTAAAAAACTAGCAAGACGTTTGAATAAACAATAAAGTACATACAAGAAATAGTCATAAAAGGGTTATGAAGTCAATCCATCCAATTAATCTTAAACTTACTACTCCTATTAAATACCCTGAAATACGTATGAGTCACAACCCTATCAAAGATATCCGTGTTATTTAACTTGGTCTCGTCAAAAGTGGTCTCCATCTTTTATTTAACCTTTTTTAAATCATATAGAAAAAATGAAGCTTTTGCCTTGTGTAGATCCCAGATTACAACAAGATTCAACAATTATCACTCAAGCCATCTTCATATTATATTGAAATCATGTAAGCACCTTATAAACTCAATTTCGGGAGTCGACTCTCATAACTTGATTCTATGACCTAGACATCCTATTTATAGTGCCCCAGTATATTGAAACCTAAGCCCAAAGCCCAATTACATGTTATTACAAATACAAAGTATAAATGTTTACTTTATAAACATCTATAAACTAGGACTAATTCTAGTCCTAACATTCTCCCCTTATGTTTTATAAAGAAAACACCAAAGCATATTCAGATTTTCTCCCCCTTGCTTTCCTTAGAAAACATAGTAGTGATATTGGTCTTCAAGGACATTCCAAGCTCCCCTTTGAATAAAGCTCTTGTCTTTACTTTCAACTTTAACTCCAGATTCAATGTGCAAGAGGTACCACTAATTGCACCAAAGACATCTTTTAAAGCTGTAGAAACTCAGCCGACACACAAGCATGACGATTCATCCAACCACGGGATAAATAAAATGTGAATTACGTGACAACACTGTGCATAATCAGTCTAATAATAAAGAATTTATCTTGGAAACACGAGTTGACTAATCATTCATCTCAATAACTTGTTCGGATAAGCTCAACGAACGGGGTATCATCAAACAACTTGATTGACCAAATCAAACACATTTTGACTTTTAAGTTTCGGGAGATAGACATGGCATTAAGAACATATCTTCTTGATCAACAACGTCAAACTAGAAAGCTAAGTCGATTTCTAGAATACTTCTAGAAGACTAAACAACCAAACCCATATCCAGTTTTCTCAATCAGATGAATGACTATCAACACTCAAAAGTCAAAACTCTTAATCACAATCAAACACTAATTGTAATCAGTCAAACTTCTGCTTGATCAGGACACAAAGATGATTGAAAACAGTCAATGGTCTAACATCTTGAGTAACTCGCGAATAATGATTGCAAGCACTCAGAACTTTAAGTTCTCAAGTCAGAATAATGATGGGAAGCACTCAACGGTCTAGCCTCTAATGGAAAAACTTCAGAGTAACGATTGCCAAAACTCAGACTTCTAATCTTCCAACCAACTGAAACAGTAAGTCAGTTATGGAAACTTTTCAAATCTGTCTCTTAGATAATCAACATGAAACTTTGACCAAAAAGTCAAACTCTAAACAATTGCTGACGGGCTTGATGAAACACAGGGCTTTGTGAAAGATAATAGAACAAACTATGTAGCTTGAGGATGTCTTGGGCATAGTCCATTTAAGCACCCATTTGTCTTATGATAAACCAGAATGAACTATGTTGTCACACACATTATGCGGAAACCTTCAATCTTCAAAACTTTAAGTGTGACAACAAGAATGTACTACAGACTAGTATTGCAACTAGTGATTTTTCAAAACTGGTGATACGACATACGCAAGATCAGAATGATGTCGTACTCTGTTGGGTCACCGATGATTTGGTGATGAACCACCTTCCTTTATATGATTGAATTTTTACAGGTTCTTTTGAAGGTCTGAAATATGCTTCAAGTATTGAAAAGTCAAAGACTATTCAATCAAGGGTTGTACATCAAAAAGTGGTATTTTGGATGTATCAACTAACTTCAATATTCAGATCATTTTGCCAAAGTCAAGATTGGGTCACCAATATAGTGAGTCACCGATGGTACACTCAAAAGTCATCAAAAGTACTAAGGACATCAAACAAGATGAGGTCATCAAGTTTGAAGTCATGGTCACCGACACTATAATCTTGGTCACCGAGATTGCAGGTATATTTTCTAAGGCTGTGATATCAAGTCACAAGGATGTACACTTTCAACACTTAGTGAAAGATGAAGTTTATCAAGCAAAAGCAAAGTGTACACTTATCAATTCCAGCCTTACAAGGTATCCACCGACGTGATACATAGTTTGATGTATCACTTAGCAATTTCAAAGAGATAAGTTCTTGACTCACATCAATTGCAAGACACGTGAGCCAGCAAGAACTTGGGCATCAAGCCTTAAATAAAGACATTCTCTTTTATTCTTATAAAAGGAATATTTGTCTTTTAGCTAAAAGGTTTGATAGGACTTCACAGAGCATGAAGAAAAGAAGATAAAGTTATCTGACATTACGTGCTACAAGGAATGGTTCATCCATTATTCTAGTACAAAGGGAGTGGCATCTCCCTTTGTCCAGCAGATAAACTTCCAGCTAATGAAACCTTGACAGCTGTCCACATGCATCCCATGCATGGGCACTATAAAAGGAGATGAAGTCCTTCCCAGAAATCTCACGCTTTCAACAAATCTTCAAAGTGATTATTTGTGTGACTGTGGCAAAGCTGTGTGCTATAACAGTATTGTTTTAACTTCCTTAGTGTATAAGTTAATTACTGTTATCTGTGTGTTTAGTTTGATAGAATAGTGTGCCTGTTCTTTTCCGCATCAAACTACCTGTGTGTAAATTTTTAATATTTATATTAAAAAATTTAAAAAGAGTATATTCTGTGTGTTTTATATTCAACCCCCCCTTCTACAAAACTCTCTCTTAGTTAGCCATCTCTCCTTGGGGACTAACAAGTGGTATCAGAGCAGTTGGTTTAATTCAATAAACCAGATCTGTGATGGATACTACCTCAAATGTTGATGGTACCTTGCAGACCTCTTCCAGTAATACATATGATTTAGGATCCTTGGCCAAACCTCCAAGGTTCAACCCAAGTAACTTTAGGTTATGGAAAAATCGCATGTTATTATTCTGTGAAGGGATCGATTGCAGGTATCCCAACATTCTCAGTGAGGGACCTATTGTTCCTAAAATATGGGCTCGCTTTGGCCCTCAAAAGGACGCTGAAGGAAAGGACATAGAGTCAGATGATGAAAGAAGTGAAAAAACTGGTAGATATATCATCAAACCTTCAAACAAATTTAGTGAAGATGATAAACGCCTAGTTGCTTTAGACACTAAAGTCAAATCTGCTCTTGCTGTATCCCTTCCTGATGAAGTGTACCACTCTCTTCTTAACCTTCCCACTGCTAAAGAAATGTGGGATACTTTGAGTGTCTTATATGAAGGCACCAAAGAAGTCAAGAAATCTAACAGGATCTGTCTTGTTAGAAAGTATGAACTCTTCTCCCATGAAAAAAGAGAATCTCTTTCTACCTACTTTAATCGTTTTAACTGTCTTCTCAATGATCTCAAAGTTCTTGGACGAGTTTATGATAATGAAGAAGTTCTCTGCAAGTTCATGGACTGTCTCCCAGACTTCTGGGAAACTATCTGTACTTGCATCAAGCAAACCAAGGACTTAGAAATAATGCCTTTAACTGCTCTCTATGGAACTCTTCTTCACTATGAACAAACTAAGAACCAGAGAAAATCTCTTATAAAGGATATCAAATCCTTTTCTGTTGCTTTGATAGGTGATTCAAAATCTTTTTCTTGTATTCCTAGCATCACCTATCCTTCTTCTGATTCTGAAAAAGATATTAGGAAAAACTCTTCTCATCTGTCAGATGCATACTATAGTGCTGCTGATGATGAAGGAGAAGAATCAGCAATTGACATACTTTCTGATAGTATGGCAATGCTTGCTGGAAACCTTAAGAATAAAAGATTTTCTTCAAACCGCTCTAAATTTAATAGAAAACCTTTCTCTCAAAAATCCTCTTCTGATAAAGCAAATGAAGAATGCTTCAATTGTGGAAAGAAAGGTCATTTTGCTTCTGAGTGCAGATCAAAAGCTTCCTCTTCTCTCAAACCTTCTTCTTCTTATGGCCATGACTTCTCAAAATCAGCTTCTAGGGAGCATGTAGAGAGAAATAGCCAATCCTCTAAAGAAAATTCTGAATCAAAAGAAACCTCCAGGTATAAGAAGTACAAAGCCAAATACAAGAGGGAAAAACAAAGAAACCAAAGTAAAAATAAAACTTTGGTTGCTGAGGCTCATTGCTGGGAGGATGAGCAAACCTCTGAGAGTGAGAGTGAGTATGTCACTAAATGCCTCATGGCCAAAATCGATGAGCTGGAAGACATGGAAAAGTCACTCTACACTACCCTTGTATCTGCTGAGGGATCCACTTCAGGAACAAAGCCTCAGGTACATCCTTTTACCTTTCTCTCTGATGATCAAAAGGCTGATGCCTTTGATTCTTTAACTGTTGACTTCTGTGACCTAAAGATTCAAAAGAAAAAGGCTGATATGCATATAAAATGTCTAAATGATCAACTCCTCTCTTGCTTTTCCAAACTAAAAGATTTTGATAAAATGAAAGCTGATCTGGAAAACCTAAGGTATTTAAACGACAGCCTTTCTAAGGAAAAATCAAAAATCTCTTCTACTCTTGAAAAGGAACAAGAGGTTCCGTCTAAATGGACTAAATCCTCTAAGAATCTTGAAAGGATTCTTCAAGATCAAATCACTAGCAAGGATAAGTCTGGCCTTGGTTATGGAAAAGATGTTCCTCAACCTTTCGACCTTCCACTTCCTTCTTCTGAGTGTCAAGGTTTTCCTGCTGGTTTCCTTTCCTATGACGATGATGATCTCTTCGGTTACTCATCTGAGGATTCTACCTCCGTTCACTCTATAGATCTACTTGACATGCTCAAGGTAGAATCTAGTTCTAAGAAGTTTGGAGTCTTTGTTAAAGCTAAAGAAATCTCTTTTGAGTCTTCAAAAGTTTCAACTCTTCCAAGCTCTTCTTCTTCTCCTAAACCTATCCAAAGACTTTTAAACTCTTTAAGTCTGCATGAGTCAAGGTACTCCCAGGAGCACCCATCTGGTGTTGCTAAGTATCCCTCTCCAAAAAGATTTTCTCCTCAAAAGAAAATTTTTTCTAAATCAAATTTTTCATCTAAAAGGAAATCTCAAATAGGTACTGATTTTATTCCTCGGTCAGTGAACTTGAAGAAATCAAGAAATCCTGGTAAAGGTATCTTTGGACCAAGACCAGGTGTCGGTCACCCCTCCTCTTCTCAGTCGTCAACCTCTGTCCAAAGTTTTGATGATAGGGATTTTAAAAAGGCCTTTTCTTTAAAGAAGTGCTATAATTGTGGCAACACTCTTCATCTTGCTAAAAATTGCCCAAAAGATTTGGATCTTTGCAAAAATAAAATGCCTTCTAATCCCAAAGGACCCACCTCAAAATGGGTACCAAAAGTCTAAATTTGTTTCTGGGTGCAAGTACCAAACAAAGATCACATATGGTACATGGACAGTGGGTGTTCAAGACACATGACTGGAAACAAACTTCTTCTCTCTAACTTCTCAAAAGAAAAGGGACCCACTGTTTCCTTTGGAGGAAATGAAAAAGGGGTCACCAAAGGATATGGTACCATTTCAAATGGAACCATCACTTTCTCTAGAGTAGCCCATGTTGAAGGGCTTATGTAAAATCTTCTAAGGATCAACCAAATATATGATTTGGGCTATAAGGTCATGTTCCAGCTGTGTGTGTGCTTGGTTGTTGATGTACAGAAAAAGATTGTACTAGCAGGAACCCGACTGAATGATGTATACATAATCAACATGAAGGAAAGTGCAATAGGAGAAGTTGTGTGTCTCCTCTCTCAAGAACTAGCCAAACAAAGTTGGCTGTGGCATAAAAGGTTCTCTCATCTAAACTTTAAAACCTTGAACAAACTCTCCAACAAGGAGCTGGTTGTTGGAATGCCAAAAATAGTTTTTGAAAAAGAAAAGCTGTGTGGAGCATGTGAAAAAGGAAAACTCACCAGAACTTCCTTTAAAACAAAACAATGCTCTTCTATCTCTCAATCTCTTCAAATGCTTCACATGGATCTGTGAGGTCCAGTAAGCACACCCAGTCTGGGTGGTAAAAAGTATATGCTAGTAATCGTCGATGAATTTTCTAGATATACTTGGGTGTTCTTTCTGAAACACAAGAATGATGCTGCTGAAGAAATCATCAGGTTTACAAGAAAGATTGAAAATTTGAATGGTAAACTGGTGAAGTCCTTCAGAAGTGATAATGGCACAGAATTCAAGAATGTTGCTCTGAAAGATTTCTTTGACCTAAAAGGAATTTCTCAGAACTTTTCTGCCGTACGCACTCCTCAGCAAAATGGTGTTGTTGAAAGAAAGAATAGAACACTGTGTGAAGCTGCAAGGTCAATGCTGAGTGAATCCAAGTTGCCAACCTATTTTTGAGCAGAAGCAGTTAACATTGGATGCTTTACTCAAAATAGGTCTATCATAGTCAAAAGGCATGACAAGACTCCTTATGAAGTTTTCCATGGTAGAAAACCTGCAGTTGACTTCTTCCATGTGTTTGGCTGTGCTTGTCACATGTTAAATGACAGGGAACAACTTGGAAAATTTGATCCGAAGTCTGATGATGGAATTTTCATGGGCTATTCTCTCTCCTCAAGAGCCTTCAGAATCTTCAACCTAAGAAGACAATGCATAGATGAATCCATGCATGTGAAGTTTGATGAGTTTGAAACTTCTTCATTATCTTGTGATGAAGAAGAATTAAACCTATGGATAAATTCATGTGTTGGTGAAATTCCATCCTCCTCTCAACCCAATCCTCCAGATAGCAACTCTTCTCAGCCTCCCATAAACACCACCTTACCTTCAGAATCTTCTCTTTCTTCTCCACCTCCTGAAACTAACTCTTCAGAAGACCTTACCCACCAAAACACCATATCTCCCACAAACCTATCTTCACCATCTCAAATTCCTACCTCATCCTCTTCTCTACCTCCTACCTTACCTCCTGCACTAAAGTGGACCATGGATCATCCAATAGATCAAATCATAGGTGATCCACAAGTTGGTGTAAAAACCAGAAGAGGCATAAGCAATCTGTGCTTATATGTCAACTTTATTTCTATTGTTGAGCCTAAGCTGATAAATGAAGCCCTAGCTGATCCTAGCTGGGTAATTGCCATGCAAGAAGAACTCTCACAATTTGAGAGAAACAAAGTCTGGAAGTTAGTTCCTCGTCCATCCAACAAAACTATTATTGGAACAAAATGGGTGTTTCGAAACAAGATGGACGAAGAAGGAACTGTCATAAGGAACAAAGCAAGGCTTGTTGCTCAAGGATATCGGCAAGAGGAAGGAATTGATTATGATGAAACTTTTGCTCCTGTTGTCAAATTGGAAGCTATCCGAATATTTCTTGCCCATGCAGCTTACAAGAATTTTCGGGTATTTCAAATGGATGTCAAAAGTGTCTTCCTGAATGGTGAATTAGCTGAAGAAGTATATGTGAAGCAACCTCCTGGGTTTGAAGATCCAGTCCATCCATATCATGTGTATAGGCTGGATAAAGCTTTGTATGGACTAAAGCAAGCTCCTCGTGCCTGGTATGACACTCTCTCAGAATATTTACTTAGAAATAAGTATATACGAGGCAAGGTTGACAACACTCTCTTCTTCAAGAAATCACAAGGTAATATCATTCTTGTTCAAATCTATGTTGATGATATTATTTTTGGAGCCACCGATGTATCCTTGTGTGATGAGTTTAGCTCCCTCATGCAAAAAGAGTATGAAATGAGCATGATGGGGGAGTTAACTTTCTTTCTTGGTTTGCAAGTAAAACAGTCTTTAGAAGGTATTTTCATAAATCAAAGTAAATACATTAAAGATCTTCTAAAAAAGTTTCAATTTGATACTTGCTCTAACATGAAAACTCCTATGGCTCCTCCTCTTAGACTCTTTTCTGATCCTGATGGCATTTCTGTTAATATTACAAATTATAGAGCCATGATAGGATCCCTTCTTTATCTGACTGCAAGTAGACCTGACATTATGTTTGCTACTTGTCTGTGTGCCCGATACCAAGCAAATCCTAAAGAATCACATCTAGCTGCTGTGAAAAGGATTTTTCGGTATCTGAAAGGTACCATAAATCTGGGTCTTTGGTATCCCAAAGACTCAGGTTTCGATCTCATCGGGTACTCTGATTCTGATTTTGCAGGTTCAAAAATAGACAGAAAAAGTACAACTGTAAGTTGTTAGTTACTTGGTGGAAAGCTTGTGAGCTGGTCAAGTAAGAAACAACATTCGGTGTCTACTTCTACTGCTGAAGCAGAATATATGGCTGCTGGAAGTTGTTGTGCACAGATATTGTGGATGAAAAATCAGTTGTGTGACTATAATCAGATTTTCTCAAAAATCCCAATAATGTGTGACAACTCAAGTGCAATAGCCATTGCCAACAACCCGGTGCTTCATTCAAGATCTAAGCACATTGATATCAGGTATCACTTTATAAGAGATCATGTCTCTAAAGGTGATGTGGAACTTCATTTCATTCCCACTGATTATCGATTAGCTGATCTGTTCACAAAGCCCCTTGATGAAGCAAGGTTCAAGTTCCTCATTGGTGAATTAGGTATGATAAATATAGACTAATATATTTTATATTTATATATAATGTATGACCTATATATATATGTATTCTATATATATATATATACTATATACATTTATATATTTATAACTTATATATGTTATATGTTTTATATATATATACTTTATATATATTATATATATTTATAAATTATATATTATATTATATTTATATATATATATGAAAATAATATAAAAAGAAAAAGAAATATATATATATATATGTATAACGTCTGTAACATAGTCACCGACGTGTTCTCTCTCTCTTCTCCTTATTCTAACCTAAACCCTAACCCTAAAACCATACACACCGTCCGTCCACCAACACTCATCACCATCCGCCGCCGATAACCCAACGAGCACCACCTTTATCCACCAGCCGCCGACGGTCCATCACCATCTATCCACCCACCGAACCCACCGATATCGACCACCAATACCAGCCACCAAGATCAAACACTGAGCCACCGACAGCCACCCATAGCCACCGACGGTTGTCGAATCACCCACCGACGCCGACGCATTGCTTGCGTCACTTTCCGACGTTTAGCTTGCGTCACCTTCCGACGGCGCCCCACCTTCAGACGTATTGAGCCACCGATACCTTCATACCATCCACCGACGTCACCCCCTTCAAAATCAACCCATCGACGTTTGTCACTTTCGAAGCCACCGACATCGGTTACTCTTGCATTCTAGCCACCGACGTTGTACTCTCACCGAGGTAACCGTTACAATCCCTTCACATTCTTAACCCCTTAAAGATAACTCTTGACTTACCACTCTTGATAAGCAAGATTCTTTGTTCTTATCCCTAATGACATCATCAATGTCAGTACATGCGCCGAATTCAACCCTAAAACCCTTAGAATTCTGACCTTTCAATCACCAAAAGTAATCATTATTTTTGAAAATTGAAATTTCCCTCTCATATATAACCTCTTCCCCCACTACTTCACCACCTTTCTCGCACCCACTCTCCTTCACCTTCAAAAGAAAAAACCTGCAACTCCTTTCCTCTTCAATGGCTTCTCCTTCAAGAACTTCAAAAGAACAAACAATGACATTTGGATCTCTCTCCTTTCCTGCTTGCAATTACTTTGGACGAATAGGAGTTGATAATGCTCATCCTGAGTACAATGACATCTGCTGGTTCCTTCAAAGGTTGCCCTCTCCAGTAAGTTTCTTCTTGGAAACTTTTGCCTATCATGTACTTTTGATGCTTCTACAGATCAAATCCTTGCATCTGTTCTCAGCAATGATGAACATGATGTGGCTTTTGATGTTGAAGATGTTCGTAACATCCTTAGGCTTCCCACTTATGATTCATATGAAACATTTCCTCTTGGAAATGAACACCAACAAGTGGTGGCTGTCTTGAACTACTTAGAAGAGAAGAAGGACTCAAAGTCAAAGGGTCCAGGTACTTTACTGCGCAAGAATATGGGAAACATTTGGAACTTCCTTTTTACTCATCTGATTCTGTGCCTAAGCAAAAAAGACAGGTGGCCCGGATCAGTCACCTTCCCAAGTGACAGAATTGCCACATGCTTTAATTTTTCAAAGGAGGATAGATTTTGCAAGCTATTTCTTTAATGAAATGATCTCCTCCTTCTCTACCATCCGACGTCCTCAGGTACCATTTCAGCGACTTTTCTCTCTTATTATTCATGCAAAGTTGGCAGATAAACTAGAGAAAAGAGATGACATCATATATGATCTCCCTCTTCATCAAGTGGGAAATCAGATTATGAAAAAGGCTGTCTTAGCATCAGACAACCCTCTCCGACCATCTATGGTTGAGTTTGCAAGGAATGCAACTCTATCTTGGGGAGAAAATGAGCTCTGTCTGCAAAGGACCTCAGGTATGTCTTCTACCCTTTCTGCACCTAGAGTAACTGATGTGCCCAAATCTCGTAAGAGATCCAAAGCGTCGGGCACATCTACCTCCGCACCCACCGATGCTACGAAGCCAAAAGAACCTTTGGCTTCTACCCAAGCATCTAAGTCCCAAAAGCGGAGACACTCCAAAAGCCCCCCAAAGACTTCCTCAAAGAAGTCTAAGGGTACCCAAAGGGTCTCACCTCACAAGCCACCTACTAACTCCCAAAAGTTAGTAAGTGTTGAAAAGATTCATACCCGACCCAAGGACCAGTTAAACCAACCTAGCTCCTCCATGCCCTCCCAAAAGGACATGGTTGTAAAAAGGGACATCCCTATTATTCCTTCATCAACTTTCTCTTTAGTTGATGAAGAAGACTTCGACTCTCCCATCCAAGCTGCCTCTTCTCCACCCCGTGAGCTCTCACAGCTCCCTTTCCTTACTCCACATGAGAGTGCATCACAACCAGATGCATTTGATGGAGCTTCCCAATTTACTGATTTTCTATTTTCTGACACTACACCTTGGACACATACGTCTCCCATACGTACCAAGGTTGTGAAAGAACCCATTACTGAGGAATCCCCTCATAGACACTCTCCTAAACGTGTCTCCCCCACATCTCCTAAATCCCCCCCAAGAAAACCTACAGGTTTGGTGGATTATTCTTCCAGTGATGATGATGTTGATCAACCACCACAGCCTCAACCTTCTGCTCCCATGTCTTCCAAACAAGGAGATGATATTCTCCAGGCTTTCACCAGCTTTACCCGTGACACTATACGTCGGGTGGAAACTTTGGAAGACCAAGCAGCCAAAGACTTGGAAAGACTGGCTTCTCTTTCTACTACTCAAGAGAACGTTATAGAGTCTCTTGCCACTATTCTCACCAAAATTGACAAGATTCCAATTTCTCCTCCGACTATTGAGCTTGATGTGGATGGATCCTTCTTTCAGGAACAAGACAGATTTGTTCTTCAAAGAATTGAAAGAAAAATAAATTCCATGGCTTCTGATATAGAAAAGATCAAGACTTTTCTCTCTTCAGTGGGTTTCAAGGGTTCAACCACTGAAGGGGAGAAAAATAAGAAGACCAATGATACCACCTCCACAGCCGCCGACGCTGCCCCTGCAGCCGCCGACACTGCCAAGCCAGCCACCGATGTGGCTTCTCCAGCTCGTGCAGCCACCGATGTGGCATCTCCTGCCACCAGTGGTGGTGTGGCCACGGTCACCGACGTGACCCATCTGGTCACCGAGGTGACTCCTCACGTGGTCACCACTGTCTCTGTTCCTTTGGTCACCAAGTTGCCCGAAGCAGCTGTTGAGGGGGAGAGTATCAGTACTCAACCCCTTGAAATCGAAGAAGAGAAGAAAAAAAAAAAAAGAATGAGAAGTCCTCAAGAAGATACTCTCAGACTTCAGCCTGCCCCTGCATTGACCGATCCTCTTGGGGTAATTTTATCTGAAGCTGAAAAAGAAGAAGCCATTAGAGCACAACTTGAGTATGATCAGACAAATGTACTCAAGTTGGCTCAAGATGAGGCCACTCATGCAATGGTAAAAGATGCACTTCAAGCTCAAAAAGATGAGCTTGAAAATATAAAGAAGAAATCTGAAGCTGCAAAAATGCTTGATGAAGCAAAGAAAGCCACGGAAGTGGAGTGGTTTAAAAGAAGGCTGAAAATAAGAAAAGATGAGTCCAAGATTATCAGTGCCACTATCCAACCTCCAACCAAAAATTCTCCCAAGTTACTTGTCACCCTTAAGAGAGCTGACACTCTCTCAAAGGTCTATGAAGCTGAATGGTTGGAAGTGCTTGGGATAACTGAATGGATGGAAGTTGGCAAATGTATCTCCAAGAGCAAAAGCAAGTACAAGGAGTTGGTACTAAATATTCTCAGAAAACTGTTCATCAAGATGCTCAACATCCAAAAGGAGAATAATATTCTTGTGACATATCTTGAAGCACAACAAATGTACTTCATACAACAGGGTCTTAAAGGAGAGGTCATCACAGCTCCTAAAAATAAGAAGAAGGGACACTTTGTTATGCTTCATGAAAGAGGCATCCAGATAAATGCTTCGGGTATAGATCTTTCCATTCCCACTCCTATTGCTTACCCGGAGCAAACCATGCTGACTACTCATGAGCTTGGGGTTTTCTTTGAAGACATCTTTGGAAACATCGGTTTCTTCAGAGCTTCTGATATCCCAAGGGCTCACAGCTCCTTCCTCTCTGCTATTCTAGGAGTACCTCCGGTTGAAGACCATGGAATTACTAGGCTTATCTTGGATGAGCTAAAAAGAAGAGAACCCACTCCTTGAATATTCTTCATATAGTGTGAACTTTATTTTTCAAAGCTGTGTGTTGATTAATAAAAGTTCATACTCTTCTTTCTTAAAAATTCTTGTTAATATTTTTATTTTTTCTTGCACATACTTATACTTACATTTATTCTTATACTTATACTGTACATACTCAGTTAAAAAAAAAAAATTGAGTCAAAAGAACCCAAAAGAAAAATAGAAAGTACTAAGGACATCAAACAAGATGAGGTCAAGATTGGGTCACCAATATAGTGAGTCACCGATGGTACACTCAAAAGTCATCAAAAGTACTAAGGACATCAAACAAGATGAGGTCATCAAGTTTGAAGTCATGGTCACCGACACTATAATCTTGGTCACCGAAATTGCAGGTATATTTTCTAAGGCTGTGATATCAAGTCACAAGGATGTACACTTTCAACACTTAGTGAAAGATGAAGTTTATCAAGCAAAAGCAAAGTGTACACTTATCAATTCCAGCCTTACAAGGTATCCACCGACGTGATACATAGTTTGATGTATCACTTAGCAATTTCAAAGAGATAAGTTCTTGACTCACATCAATTGCAAGACACGTGAGCCAGCAAGAACTTGGCATCAAGCCTTAAATAAAGAAATTCTCTTTTATTCTTATAAAAGGAATATTTGTCTTTTAGCTAAAAGGTTTGATGGGACTTCACAGAGCATGAAGAAAAGAAGATAAAGTTATCTACCATTACGTGCTACAAGGAATGGTTCATCCATTATTCTAGTACAAAGAGAGTGGCATCTCCCTTTGTCCAGCAGATAAACTTCCAGCTAATGAAACCTTGACAGCTATCCACATGCATCCCATGCATGGGCACTATAAAAGGAGATGAAGTTCTTCCCAGTAATCTCACGCTTTCAACAAATCTTCAAAGTGATTATTTGTGTGACTGTGGCAAAGCTGTGTGCTATAACAGTATTGTTTTAACTTCCTTAGTGTATAAGTTAGTTACTGTTATCTGTGTGTTTAGTTTGATAGAATAGTGTGCCTGTTCTTTTCCGCATCAAACTACCTGTGTGTAAGTTTTTAATATTTATATTAAAAAATTTTAAAAGAGTATATTCTGTGTGTTTTATATTCAACCCCCCCTTCTACAAAACCCTCTCTTAGTTAGCCATCTCTCCTTGGGGACTAACATACTCGTGTCACGTGAAAAGCTTTGATGAACAATGTCTCCCTACTGCGACTTAGCACGGAGGTCCTGCGAAAAAAAACCCGCATAGGCTTTGTCGCATGAAAACATTTTTATCACGCACAACATGATGAACAATAAATGTCGCATGACCCCATGTTTTTGCATGTCTTAGGCGATAACCCATGTGTCGCACAAAACTAACCATGAACAATAACATATCACATGAGCTTCATGCAATATATTGATGTGTGATAACCTTCATTGTGCGATAATATGCATCAAGCGAAAGTTTTCATTTTGTCGCTCAAGTTGTGTGCGATAACTACTATTCATCATGCAATATGGCATGATAGTGTGTGATAACTTTGAAGCTCAGAGGCATGCGATACCTTTAAAGCACATGAACACAATATCGTGCGAGGACTTTGAATAGATCGGATAACTTTGACTGTTAGACAAAAAATCTTTAAAACCCTAAATTTGTTCAAATAAACTCCAATTTTATGATCCAATTATGTTCGAAACATAATTGGACAAATCCTTAGGCTTGACTTGGACTAATTCATTGTATTTCACAAAACTGATCAGTTTTTCTTCATAAACAGTACGTTCGATAAAAACTCCAAAAAATCACGAATTACATCAAATTAATCTGAATTGAAACATGTAATTGATTCCATATACATCACCAAAGATCAAGGAAACAATCAGGCATCAAATAATCACCAAAATCGGATCAAATCCTCAAAATCGAACCAAAACAATACTTGTTTATGTTCATCCGAAAAATCATTGTTTCATCAAATTCTTCGAATTCGTTGTGAATGATTGATCGTATCAAAGAATAATACCTTCGATTCTGCTTTGATACCAATTGTAGATCCCTTTAGGATCAGATAACAACATAATCAACAACAACACAAGAAATGAATCTCTAAAGTCATATGTATTGAATATGTTTCTCTCTCTACAGTATTCTCTTTAAACTCCATTATAAGATATTACAATGAAAGTGTTAGTTACAATCTAACTAATAAGGACTATTTATACTCTTGCCAATTACAACAAGTACACTACAATATTGACTTTGTTGACTTTAAGCTTTGACTCTTCATGTCTTCAACATTGTGATCTCGGATATAATATTATTATACCTAACATCTTGTAATGCAAAACAAGGTTCTTGGGGTGGGGGGGGGGGATTGGTTCGCAGGATTTCGATGGAATTGGAATGATCATTTCCATTGACCAAATTTCATTCAGGCGTTTGATTTACCTATGAAAGTGAATTAAATTCTACACATTCCACCATCTATGGATTTGGTCATTCCATCACAATGGAGAACTAATTTATTTCCATTCCATCTCAAATTCTCAAAAAGACAAAATTATTCCTATCTTCCCTACTTGATTTGAACCATCACCGATATGAACCATCGTCGACCATCACCGGTATGAACCACTATTGACCACCACCGTCGAGCACCGATTTAAACCATCGCTGACCACCACTGAGCACCGTCAACTACCACCGATCTGAACAACCATCGATTTGAAAATCGCCGACCATCGTCGATCTGAACCACCATCGATCCAAACTGTCGTTGACCACTGTCGATCTGAACCACTGTCGAGCACCACGAATCTGAACCACCGTCGACCATCATTGATCTGAACCACCGCCAACCACCATGGATCTGAACCACCATCGACCACCGCTTATTGGAACCACCACCAACCACCGCTTATCGGAATCACCGCCAATCTGAACCACCATTGACCACCGCCAAGCACTACCGACCACCACTAATATGAACCATAGTAGTTGGATTTCGGTTTCAAAATATTCAAGAAGGGTTTTTGTAACACAGCGGTTACTAAACAAACACTTACCAAACCATCATTAAATTGATTTAGTTTCAAAAACCTCAAAATACGGGATAACAATTTACAACCCAAAATACATAATTTAAGGGTTAATAATTTCATAACAAACCATAATATAATCATCGAGGACATGTCTACCCGGAATGTACAGACTATATACAACCCAAAAGCATAACATAAACCTATACCCAAAGTAGGCTTAACACGTCAATCTCTAATCGATCAACCGACTTTGTTCTTACCTTTGCCAACTTGCCTTAAAAGTTAAAAAACTAAAAGTTAAGCTATAAAGCTTAGTGAATTCATGTGGAAATATGTGGTTACAATGTGTTATATGGACATACATACTAGGAAACGAAAAGGGACTCGAAAGAAAGTTTGCATTACGACACAACAACTTATTTATACCATACGATGTCATATGTAGCGATATACTTTCAACGTGGGAATTACGAAGGAATTTTCTACATATAATGACATCAATACAATCAAAATAATACTCAAGATCATGCAAGGTCAAATACCAATTAACTTCATACACAAACATTAGATTTGGCACCAAATACACCCTTCAACTTCCGGATTGTTCCAAAGTCCTATACTCACCTCCTGACTCCCACTAGGCCGTGAGCATGGCAGCCCCTCCGATTGTCTCACCAGACTCCATGGGATGTCGAAAATCGGCGCCCAAAACGTACCACAAGACAATACAAACAATAATACATTTTGAGAGGATACTCAAGAATTAACATGAATCAGGATGAACTAGAAATAAAATAAACATCCATTATCACAATGTACACCCATATGTTCACATAAACTCATTGTGTTGCTTAATTTATTCGGTTGATCAAACCGAAAGCCTTAATCCAACTCCAAGTTTCCAAAGTGAAAACACTTATCACAAGCTCCCAATGTGATTTATATAACCCCTGGAGTACACCTACCAAGTATCATAAGCAAACATTACCATTTACACCATCTAAACACTTTTTAGTATGACAATTACACTTTAAAATCCAATGTACAGCTCTGTTTTCAAGCATTGATTTACCCTACAAAACCTTAGAATCACATAATAGTATCCAAATACAGTTTGTAGTACTCTTTACTAGATTTCCAACGCCTATGACCTCATATTTTTTTGATTTTTCTATGATTTTATATGAATTTTCAAAACAGAGTTGTATCATGACTTTCAAACTTGAAAAGTAGCTATTTTTCACAATTTCATGTTAAATCCCAAACCATCATGAATGGCCACCAATATTTTACCACACCTCCACCTATTTAATCATCATACAACATTGACTATGAAAAGTCAAACTTTTTCAAACTATTACACATATAATAATCTATTTCTTGGAAGTTAATCGTGATTTCTACAATATCTATAATCTATCCTACATAATATCACGATTTCAGCTTATAATCTTCAACATGCAACCCTAATTTCAAAGTTTCAAGAACTCAATTTGAACACATAATCAAGAATGGAGGTATACCTATGAAATCTTCAATAATCTTGTAAAGATTTCACCATTTTCTTGTAAAAACACCCAAGATTGGTGCTTTGAAGTCTCCATAAGTTAAGAAATGAAATGGGTAAGAAAATATGGCCTAATTAGTTCTTTATGTGACTTAGGGTTGTTAAAACCCGAGTTGGGTGCCCATTTTGACCATCAAACACTTAAACATTCATACCTTTTCGCTTGGGACTCTGTTTTTGATGAGGTTTTCGCCTACACATTCGTAAGAAGATAATATATAACTTCCACTAAAAGTATTCCAGAAAAGACCTCTTAATAAAAGCAATTTTACAAATTTGTAGGCATTATTCTTTCCTTTACAATTTTGTTCGTTTTTGATTTTGAGATCGGAATGTGGTTAAATTTTTTCCAACACCTCCAACAACTCCTAATAGGTCTAAAACTTAGTTCCAAAGCTTAACATCCCATCAAACACCTCCGGTTTGAGTGTTGTGCGTGTAGTTTACCGAAATAGCAACATACTTTGTAAAGCTTACATAAAATGCAATCTACGCAACTTTTTCGACTTCTATCACTTCTAGCAGTTCATATTAACTTATTCAAAAGAGTTCCAACCTTCACATCACCATTTGGATCATCCATTCAAGTTTTGGGTAGATTTTACCTATCTAGGCACTCTAGTTACCTACCCAATTTACATTCAAGCAATGTACTTTGTATTTTGAAACCTCACATTATCTAATTCAAAAGAGTTCCAACCTTCACATCACCATTTGGATCATCCATTCAAGTTTTGGGTAGATTTTACCTATCTAGACACTCTAGTTACCTACCCAATTTTCATTCAAGCAATGTACTTTGTATTTTGAAATCTCACATCATCTAATTAAGTCATTTTTTAAAACTATGGGTCCAACTATGGGTTCAACTTATAGCTCACTAGAACACTTAGTTTTTAGGAAAAAAAATTTAAAACACAAATAACACAAAAAACTTGTTTTAACATATAATACATAATTAAAATCACTAGGTAAGCATATTTAGGAGGGTGGATGTTACAATTTTGGTCATGTACCAATATTTCATTCCAATTCCAACGCTACATTATGTGAACCAAACAGACAAATTTCAATTCCTTTAACATATTCATATCCAATGTTTGTTAACCAAACAGATGGTCAAACCTAATAACATTACATTCCAATTCCTTCAAACACATTCTATGAACCAAACGTCCCCTTAGTGGCGTTTGATGTGTGGGATTGTGGTGGGTCAACTCTAAATCTTATTAATCACTATGAGGCCATAACGTTTTTCAAGGTATGACTTATAGTAAAAAATATGCACACATATATATAGAGAAGGGGGGGGGGAGGGGGGAAGGTTCAGGGGAAAACCTAAAAAAAGTGAAGAATACCATGGGAGCTCTCCATCTGGACGGTATATGCATTTGTGCATAGACGGTATGCATATAAACGATTTAAGCTGTTTTTTTCTATGCACAAATGCATGTTACAGATTACCAATATGCATTTGTGCATATCGTCAAGATGGATGCTCTCAGGGTGTTATTTAGTGTTTTTTTGTAGTTTTCCACTGAACCTGACCCTATACACACACACACACATAAGATTCCTGCTATTAGCCGATAAATCAATGATAATTGAAATATTAAAGTATGTTTTATGGTTAAAACGAAAAATTAAGACATCAAAGACGTAAAAAATAAATCATGCTTTAAAAAATTATGGATTGGGCCATAACATGCCATAGACTTAACCTGGTGTCTAAGACGAGCCTTAAGTCATGTCGTGACATGAAAGATGCAATGGTGATCCTTTTAGAACAATGATGCAAACTGAACTGGTTGAGGGGGAAAACCTAAAAAAAAGTGAAGAATACCATGGAGCCCTCCATCTAGACGGTATATGCATTTGTGCATAGATGGTATGCATACAAACGATTTAAGCTGTTTTTTTCTATGCACAAGTACATATGCACAAATGCATGTTACAGATTACCAATATGCATTTGTGCATATCGTCATGATGGATGCTCTCAGGGTGTTATTTAGTGTTTTTTTGTAGTTTTCCACTGAACCTAACCCTATATATACACACACACACACATAAGCTTCCTGCTATTAGCCGATAAATCAATGATAATTGAAAAATTAAAGTATGTTTTATGGTTAAAACGAAAAATTAAGACATCAAAGACGTAAAAAATAAATCATGCTTTAAAAAATTATGGATTGGGCCATAGCATACCATAAACTTAACCTGGTGTCTAAGACGAGCCTTAAGTCACGTCGTGACATGAAAGATGTAATGGTGATTAGAACAATGATGCAAACTGAACTGGATTTGATTGGACTAAACTTGCACTATTACATAATTGTAAATTATACCTATTTAAATAATGCATATCGTACCTGGTTTTTAATCATATACATAGCTTTATTGGAATACCGACGAAAGGATCGTATGAGAAAAAAATTAAGGTGAGAAGTATATAAAGGGATCTCCACACTTGATCACTTTTAATCTCATGCCCACCCATGAATTACGCTTTAAAAGGGAATTGAACTCGTGCATCTCATTAGTGTTTATCTTCAATTAGGACCGATCCAAGGGTGGAAATCCTTTCTTACCTTTTTCACCATAGTTTCCTTCTCACCAGAACCCAACCCTACTAAATAACTAGTATAATAAATCTTATCTTATAAAATGTTATAAGTTTAGCAAATATTACCCGATTGGTCTAAGACAACGAGGTATAGTTATTACTTTCACCAAGTGACATGTGAACCATTATCGTAGTATTCAAACTCTATATTAACGAACGGGGAAAGAATAATAGTCATTGTAGACACTTGGTTAATTAACAAATTAGGTAATATTATTGTTTGGACCAAAATTATCATCTAACGACAATCATTGAAATAACGACGATCATCTGTATTTTATCATAAGGAACTAACGACTGCTGATTTCATGATAAGGCGTCGAGACAAAAAAAACATTCACATCGCATGACCAAACAAGTAGCAATACAACTTACGACGACAACCGCGAACCTTCGAGGAGAGACAGACACAAGACAGGTTTATACATCATCGTGCTTATCTAACGATCGTCAAAAGAATCATTTGACTTATATAAAACTAACGACGAACCATACGTTTCAATTGCGTATTTAATTGCATGATCGTTATTTACGACTAACGGTCATAACGGACGACCACAATGAATGCTCACTTATTACTCCGAGACCATTACCTACAAAGCGAGTATAAATGTAAGACATGGAGACAAAACAGAAGACGACTGGAACTTAGCAATATATCACGACGCAGAGCAAACTTACGATATACTTTTACATTTCTTTCTATTGTAATGATCATACGTACGAACGTTGTTACCAAAGGACGACGTCCCTGTTTGACGTCATTTTCACTAGTGCATCGAAGATCTCAACCATCCTCCACGGTTTTTTCCCTCGTCAAAAGGTTTTTTCGCGTCACCAATTACTCGTATCAATCGTATATTTCATTTTTATAATGTTTGTCAAAGAATTCTACCTTTAGTCGTAAAAGCTCCACACCGACCTTAAATTGATTTCTTTGATCCAATTTTTGGCATAAACATTTATGAATTATCGTATTTGGTTAATTGGTTAAGCATCCAAACTATTAAAATTTTGTATTCATTTACCATAGTATGCAAGATTGTCTCAACCAATTAATGTTTTTTATAGTACTTCCTTGCTTGTCTCAATGTAACAATGTTTCGGTCTTCTAGACTAATCCCGATAAATTGTGACTGTAAGAAATCACTCCTGATTAACTCAGTTGCCACAATTGTTATGTATGCCTACAATCAAACCCTAGACAGATGGATATTCTACCACATCTCATAGTCTCAACCACTATGCCATAATCCTTGTAGTTTCAAACGAAACGAAAACATTTATGCACGTTATTTTCATATATGTGTAGATCCATATCATGTAGATCTAGGTACCAAATACCAGCGAAATTGGCTCGTGGCCATCCTAAGCCTATGTTCAATTCAAGTTTACAGGACACTAGTCACATTCAGGATCTAACTCCCTCAATCTCGAATAAAGTCTTTTGTCCTAAATTCTCAAGTCTTATTCTTGTCCATCGATCTATCACATAAAATAGACATTGTCAACGAGGGAATGTGAACTTCAATAAAATTAATTTTACAATAAATAAATATATGATGCCACATCTTTATTTCATTGGTGAGATAAGGATGAAACATGTGAATTTAGGACAGGAGATTATTATTTTTCAATCTCATCACTATAAAAAAAATGACTTTTACCCACAAAAACCATCTAGGAAAATTTCCGTCAGTGATCACATACGAATTACCCAGAAAATACCAATGTTTCGGTAGAATCCAAAGTTTTTCAAGAAAATACTAATGGATCACACAGAGAATCCTTGGGTAATCTGTCATTGATTTGAATTACCCAACAAATTTTGTGGTTGTGTGATGAACCTCAACCTTAGTGATAGATTTCCCAAGGAAAAGTCTGTAAGTAAAGTTTTTCATTTAGTAGTTGTTGGGTCACCGATAATTTGGTGATAAACCTTCTCTCTTTGATTGTTGATCTTTTATAGGTTCTTTTGAAGGTCTGGAAAATACTTTAAGTATTGGATAATCGAAGACTATCCGATCAAAGGTAGTATATCAAAATGTGGAAATTATGATGTACCAACCAACATTAAAATCTAGACCACTTGCCGAAATCAAAGAAGATTGAAGTCTCCGAAAGTGTGCACTTGCCGATCCTAAGGTTGGCATACAGTTGCCGATCTAATGCTCTTGTACAGTTGTCGATTCAAGTGCTAATACAGTTGCCGATTTAAGCATCTATACAAGTTGCCGATCCTAGATGTGATACATTGTTATATGTATCGATTTGCAAATTTTGAAGACAAGTTCTTGTGTCACAATAAATGCAAAACGTGTGCAACAAGAACGTGGTCATCAAACCTTAAATTCGGACATTCTCTTTTATTCTTATAAAATGTTTGTTTGTCTTTAGCTAAAAGGTTTAAAATGACTTCAAAGGGCATGGAGAAAAGTGGCTACAGTAATCTGATATTGCGTATGGTTCAACCATTTATCTAATACAAAAGGGAGTGGCATCACCTTTTGTCCAACAGATATACTGCAAGCAAATGAAATCTTGACAGGTGTCCCCATGCATCCAATGCATGGAAACTATAAAAAGAGATGAAGCCCAGCCCATAAATCTTACGCTTTCAACAAATCCTCTGAGAGATCTTTTGTTTGATTTCGGCATCCTGAGTGTTTTAAAAGTTTACTTTAGCTTTCTTAGTGTTATAAGTTAATTATTGTTAGTATGTGTTTCTTGTGTTAAGATTGTTAGAATAGAGTGTTATCTATTCTTTTCCGCAACAATCTTCTGTGTGTAAAGTTTTTAATATTTATAGTAAAAAATTTAAAAAGAGTAAAAATATTTGTGTTTGTTTCGACCCCCTCCCCCCCTTCTACAAACTTTTACTTACTAAGCCATCTCTATTTAGGGACCAACAAGTGGTATCAGAGCAGTTTGTTTGAACTAATAAATTAGATCTGTGATGGCTACTACCCCTCCAAATGTTGATGGTGCTCTGCAAACTCCTTTCAATGGTACATATGATTTGGGCTCTTTAGCCAAACCTCCAAGGTTCAACCCAAGTAACTTTGGGTTATGGAAAAATTGTATGCTACTATTCTTGGAAGGAACTGATAGCAGGTATCCTAACATTCTGAGTGAGGGACCTATTGTTCCTAAAATTTGGGCTCGCTTTGGCCTAGAAAAAGGCGTTGAAAGAAAAGATATAGAGTCAGATGATGAAAGGAGTGATAAAAGTGGCAGATACATTATCAAACCTTCAAATAAATATAATGAGAATGATAAACGCCTAGTTGCTCTAGACACTAAAGTCAAATCTGCTCTTGATGTATCTCTTCCTGATGAAGTGTACCATTCTCTTCTAAATCTTTCTACTGCTAAAGAAATGTGGGATACTCTAAGTGTTCTATATGAAGGGACAAAAGAAGTTAGAAAATCTAACAAAATTTGTCTTCTAAGAAAATATGAACTCTTCTCTCATGAGAAAGGATAATCTCTTCCTGCTTACTTCAATCGTTTTAACTGTCTTCTTAATGATCTCAAATTTCTAGGCAAAATATATGACAATGAGGAAGTTTTATGCAAGTTTATGGACTGCCTTCCAGACTTATGGGAAACCATATGCACTTGCATTAAACAGACCAAGGATCTTGAGCAAATGCCTTTAACTGTTTTGTATGGGACTCTTATGAACTATGAGCAAACTGAAAATCAAAGAAAATCCCTCATTAAAGACATTAAAACCTCTTCTATTGCTTTAGTAGGTGAGTCTAAATCTTCCTCATGTGTTCCTAGAATCACCTATCCTTCCTTAGAATCTGAAAATGAAACTAAGGAAGATTCATCTCATTTGTCAGAAGCTTACTACAGTGCTTCTGATGATGAGGGTGAAGAATCTACCATTGACATACTATCTGATAGTATGGCAATGATTGTAGGGAACCTTAACAATAAAAGATTCTCTTCTAACCGTTCTGAGTTTCAAAGAAAACCTTTTTCTCAAAAACCTCTCTCCAATAAAGCAAATGAAGAATGCTTTAATTGTGGAAAGAAAGGTCACTTTGCCTCTGAGTGTAGGTCTAAATTTTTCTCAAAACACAAGTCTTCTTCTTCTGGAGATGACTTCTCTAAACCGGCTACTAGAAAGCTTGAAGAGAGAAGTAGCCGATCTTCTAAGGAAAGTCTTGAACCTTCTCAATCAAAAGAAATCTCAGGGTATAAAAAGTATAAAGCCAAGTGTAGGAGAGAAAAAGAGAAAAATCTAAGTAAAGGAAAAACTTTGGTTGCTGAAGCCCATTGTTGGGAAGATGAGAAAACATCAGAGAGTGAGAGTGAGTATGTGATAAAATGTCTCATGGCCAAGATTGATGAACTTGAAGAAATGGAGAGTTCACTCCACATCACTGCTCTTGTCTCTACTGAGGGATCAACTTCGGGAACCAAACCTCAGGTACATCCTTTTACTTTTCTGTCTGATGATCAAAAGATTGATGCCTTTGATTCTTTAACTGGTGACTTTTGTAACTTAAAAGAACAAAAGAAAAAGGCTGACTTGCATATAAAATCCTTGAATGATCAACTTCTCTCGTGTTTCTCAAAACTCAAAGACTTTGATAAATGAAAGTTGACTTAGAAAATCTAAGGTACTTAAATGATAGTCTTTCTGAAGAGAAAAACAAGATTTCTAACACTCTTGATAAGGAACAAGAAGTTCTCTCAAAATGGACCAAGTCTTCCAAAAATCTTGAAAAGATTCTTCAAGATCAAATTTCTTGTAATGAAAAGATTGGCCTAGGATATGGAAAAGATGATCCCCAAATTTTTGAATCTCAAAATCCATCTTTTGAATGTCAAGGTTTTCCAGCTGGCTTTCATCTCTCCGATGATGATCTCTTATACTACTCTTCTGAAGATTTTACTTATGTTCACTCTATAGACTTGTTAGATATGCTTAAAATAGAGTCTCATGTTAAAAAGTTTGGAGTTTTTGTGAAAACTAAAGATCACTCTTCTAAGCCTTCAAATGATCCAACACTTCCAAGCTCTTCCTCAAAGCCCATTCAAAATCTCTTAAATTCTCTAAGTCTTCATGCGCCAAGGTACTCTTCTGTTGGATCTCTGACTCCTGAACTTCCTGTTCCAGAAAGAACTCCTTCCTTTCAAAAGAAAAATGTTTCAAAAACAAATTTCTCGTCCAAACGAAAAAATCTCATATAGTCATCGATTTTGTTCCTCGTTCTGTTAATCTGAAGAAATCTAGAAATCCTGAAAAAGGCATTCTTGGTCCTAGACCAAGAGTCGGTCACTCCTCTTCCCAATCACCGATGTTGTCTACAAATTTTGACAATATGGATTTCAAAAGGGCTTTCACCATCAATACTCTTCATCTTGCGAAAAACTGCCCAAAAGATAACGATCTTCGTAGAAACAACAAAATGCCTTCTAATCCCAAAGGACCCACTTCAAAATGGGTACCAAGAGTCTAAAATTTGTTTATGGGTGCCGGTACCAAACAAAGATCATATATGTTACATGGACAGCAGTTGTTCAAGGCACATGACTGGAAACAAATCTCTTCTATCTAACTTCTTCAAAGAAAAAGGACCCATTGTTTCCTTTGGAGGAAATGGAAAACGTGTTACAAAAAGTTATGGTACCATATCAAATGGAACTATCATTTTCTCAAAAGTGGCTCATGTTGAGGGACTAATGTACAACTTACTGAGTATCAGCCAAATCTGTGATTTGTTATATAAAGTCATGTTTGAACTGTGTGTTTGCTTGGTCTTTGATGGGCAGAATAAAGTTGTATTGGCAGGTACCGAATGAACGATGTGTACATCATTAACATGAAGGAAAGTGCAATTGGTGAAGCTATGTGTCTTCTCTCTCAAGAATTAGCTAAACAAAGTTGGCGATGGCATAAAAGGTTTTCACATCTAAATTTCAAAACCTTGAATAGACTTTCCCGCAAAGATCTAGTTGTTGGTATGCCAAAAATATCTTTTGAGAAAGAAAAGCTGTGTGGAGCATGTGAAAAAGGAAAGCTTACCAAAACCTCCTTTAAAACAAAACAATGCTCATCTATCTCTCAACCTCTTCAAATGCTTCACATGGATCTGTGTGGACCAGTAAGCACTTCTAGTCTAGGTGGTAAAAAGTATATGCTAGTAATCGTTGATGAATACTCTAGATATACATGGGTTTTCTTTCTAAAACATAAGAGTGATGCTGCTGAAGAAATCATTCGATTTATCAGGAAGATTGAAAATCTGAATGGTCAACTTGTGAAGTCTATCAGAAGTGATAATGGCACTGAATTCAAGAATGTTGTTTTGGATGAATTCTTTGACATCAAAGGAATCTCTTAGAACTTTTTTGCCGTACGCACTCCTCAGCAAAATGGTGTTGTTGAAAGAAAGAATTGGACGCTGTGTGAAGCTGCAAGATCAATGCTGAGTGAATTCAAGTTGCCAACCTATTTTTGGGCTGAAGCAGTTAATACTGCATGTTTTACTCAAAATAGGTCTATTATTGTCAAAAGGCATAACAAAACTGCCTATGAAGTGTTTCATGGTCGGAAACCTACAGTTGACTTTTTTCATGTATTTGGCTGTGCATGTCACATGTTGAATGACAGGGAACAACTTGAAAAATTTGAACCAAAGTCTGATGATGGAATATTCATGGGTTATTCTCTCTCCTCTAGAGCTTTCAGAATCTATAATCTCAGAAGAAAATGCATTGATGAATCTACGCATGTAAAGTTTGATGATTTTGAAACATCTTCATTATCTTGCAATAAAGAAGAACTCAATCAATGGATAAACTCATGTGTTGGGGAAATTCCATCTCATTCTACTCAACAACCTTCTCGACCAAATCAAGAAGATAACAACTCTCCTCAGCATCCAAATAATACAACCATATCTCCTGAGCTTATTCTTTCTTCCCCATCTCCTGAAATCGACTCTTCAGGAGAACTTACTCACCTAAACACTATACCTTCCATAACTAATCTACCCTCACCATCTCAAATCCCAACATCACCCATCTCTATACCTCCTCCCTTACCTACTGCTTTAAAATGGACCACGGATCACCCAATAGATCAAATTATAGGTGATCCACAAGTCGGTGTCTAAACAAGAAGAGGCATCAGCAATCTGTGTTTGTATGTCAATTTTGTATCTATTGTTGAGCCAAAACAGATAAATGAAGCACTAGTTGATCCTAGCTGGGTGATTGCCATGCAAGAAGAACTCTCATAATTTGAGAGAAACGAAGTCTGGAAGTTAGTTCCTCGTCCATCCCAAAAAACCATTATTGGAACAAAGTGAGTGTTCAGAAATAAGATGGATGAAGAAGGAACTGTCATACGAAATAAAGCAAGGCTGGTAGCTCAAGGATATCGGCAAAAGGAAGGAACTGACTACGATGAAACTTTTGCTCCTGTTGCCAGATTGGAAGCTATCCGAATTTTTCTTGCCCATGCTGCTTACAAGAACTTTCGGGTATTCCAAATGGATGTCAAAAGTGCCTTTCTAAATGGTGAGCTAGCCGAAGAAGTCTATGTGAAGCAACCACCTGGAATTGAAGATCCAGTCCATCCATATTATGTGTATCGGTTAGATAAAGCTTTGTATGGACTGATACAAGCTCCTCGTGCCTGGTATGATACTCTCTCCGATTACCTTCTCAGAAATGAGTATGTCCGAGGAAAAGTTGACAATACTCTCTTCTTCAAAAAGTCTTAAGGTAATATCATTCTTGTCCAAATCTATGTTGATGATATTATTTTTGGTGCCACCGATGAATCTCTATGTGATGAGTTTAGCTCTCTAATGCAAATGAAGTATGAAATGAGCATGATGGGGGAGCTTAGTTTATAAGTAAAACAATCTCCTGAAAGTATTTTCATTAACCAAAGTAAATACATTAAAGACCTTCTGAAAAAGTTTCAACTTGGTACTTGCTCTATCATGAAAACCCCTATGGCTCCTCCTCTTAAACTTGATTCAGATCCTGATGGTGTGTTTGTCAATATCACAAGTTATAGAGGCATGATAGGATCTATTCTTTATCTTACTGCAAGTAGACCTGATATAATGTTTGCTACTTGTCTGTGTGCTTGATATCAAGCAAATCCTAAGTAATCACATCTAGCTGTTGTGAAAAGGATTTTTCGGTATCTGAAAGGTACCATAAATCTGGGTCTTTGGTATCCCAAAGACTCAGGTTTTGATCTCATCGGATTCTCTAATGCTAATTTCACAGGTTCAAAAATAGACAGAAAGAGTACAACAAGAAGTTGTCAACTTCTTGGTGGAAAGCTTGTGGGTTGGTCAAGTAAGAAGCAACATTCGGTGTCTACTTCTACCGCTGAAGCAGAATATGTGGCTGCTGGAAGTTGTTGTGCTCAAATATTGTGGATGAAAAATCAGCTGTGTAATTACAATCAGATTTTCTCAAAAATCCCAATATTGTGAGACAACTCAAGTGCAATAGCCATTGCAAACAATCCAGTGCTTCATTCAAGATCTAAGCATATTGATATCAGATATCACTTTATAAGAGATCATGTTTCTAAAGGTGATGTGGAATTTCACTTTATTCCCACTGATTATCAATAGGCTGATCTGTTCACAAAGCCTTTTGATGAAGCAAGATTCAAGTTCCTAATCGGTGAACTAGGTATGATAAATATAGATTAATATTATGTAAATAAATAATAATAATAAACATATTCTATATATATATAATATAAATATATAACCATAATTATATAGAGAAAAGTCAAAAAAAAAATAGATATGTATATATATATATATAATCGGTGAGCAGGTACTGTACCTACTCACTGACGTCTGTCTCTTTTACATCTATATATATGCTATCACACTCACCGACACCACCCTTCTCTCATCATACAATTTCTGACGACTAACCTAAACCATACACTACCCGACGTTTCTCTCTTCTCTCACACTCACCGGCACCACCCTTCTCTCATCATACACTTTCCGACGACTTACCCTTTACTCACACTACCCGACGTTTCTCCTCTATACACTAACCCTAGACTCACCGACTCAAACCTTCTCACCCTAGACTCATCGACACTAACCTTCCAACTCTAGACTCACCGACGTTCTCTTATAAACCTTCCGACTTTCCGACGTCCCCTTTCCTTATACACTTTCCGATAAGCACACTTTCCGAAACCTCTCTTATATTCTTATCTCTTAAAAGGATAACTTTTAAGTTTCCATTCTTGGTGACTAAGTATTCAACGTATCTATCCACAATGACGTTATACACGTCACACATGTCAGATCATGCGCCGTATTCAATCTGCAAACCCTTCAACTTCTGACCTTTCAATCACCTATTTCATCATTCCTCTTGTTTTTCAAATTTCCCTTATTTGCCTCCTATAAAACCTCAACCATAACCCTATTTTCTCCTCTTTAACCGCCTCCACTATTCTCTCTCTTTCACGATTCAAACCTGCAACTCTCTCAAAGCTCTCAAAGTTCATCAATGGCATCTTCAAACACTCCATCAAAATCACCCAGGGCATCTGATGAACAAACATTCACCTTTGGGTCTCTCACATTCCCTGCGTGCAACCACTATGGTCGCATTGGTGTCGACAAAGATCATCCGAGTATAACGTGGTTTGTTGGTTTCTTCAAAGGTGTGCTCTCCAATATGCTATCACTGCCAAACCTAAGATGAGCAAGTTTCTCTTGGGAAACTTCTGGTTAACATGTGCTTATGATGATTCCTCAAAAAGCAAATGTGCATCTGTTCTTAGTGATGATGAACCAGACGTGATCTTCGATGTAAATGATGTTCGTACCATTCTTCACATTCCTTCATACGATTCATATGAAGTCTTCCCTCTTGGGAATGAACATCAACAGGTGGTTACTGTTCTTAACTATTTTGAAGACAAAAGAGGTCCAAAATCCAAAGGTCCAGGTACTTTGGTACGAAAGAACATGGGTAATATCTGGAACTTTTTCTTCTCTCATCTCATTTTATGTTTAAGTAAAAAGACAGGTGGTCCAGATCAATCCCCATTACAGGTCACCGAGTTGGGTCATGCACCGATATTTCAAAGAAGGTTCGACTTTGCAGCTTATTTCTTTAGGGAAATGGTCTCATTCCTTTTCTCCCATCTGGCGACCTCAGGTACCGTTCCAACGTCTCTTCTCTCTTATCATCAATGCCAAGCTTGCCGATAAGCTTGAAAAGAGGGATGATATTGCATATGATCTTCCCCTTCACCAAGTCGGCAAGCAACTTCTGTCAAAGGGACCATTAGCCTCCGATAACCCTCTTAGACAAGGTATGATCGATTTTTCCCAAAATGCAACTTTAACTTGGGGTGAAAATGAGCCAAGGATTCGGGAACCCACAGTCACCGAATCCACCACCTCTGCCACATCTCAAGTCTCAACCGAGAGTAACTGATGTGCCCAAATCTCGCAAGAGATCCAAGGACGTGGGCACAACTACCTCCGCACCTTCGGATGCCATGAAACCAAAAGAACCTTTGGCTTCTACCCCGGCAAATAAAAATTCCCAAAGTGGAGACACGCAAAAAGCCCCCCAATGACTTCCTCAAAGAAGTCCAAGGGAATCAAAAGGGTCACAACACAAAAACCACCCACCGAATCCCAAAAGTTGGTGGGTGTTGAAGATATCCCTAGTAGACCCAGGGAACAACTTAAAACCCATCCTACCTCCTCCATGCCCTCACAAAAGGACATGGTTATACATAGGGATACCCAAACTGTGCCTTCACCAACTTACTCCTAAGTTGATGAAGATGACTTGGAGTCTCCCATCCAAGGTGCATCTACTCCACCTCTTGAGTTCTCACAACTCATTTCCCTATCTCCAAATGAAGATGCATCACTACCAGGTGCATCCACAGGAGAAACCCACTTTACCGATTTTCTTTTCTCCGACACTACACCTTGGATGCGTACGTCTCCCGTACAAATTCACAGGGAAGTTGAGGAACACATTATTGAGGAATCCCTCCTAGACACTCCCCTCACAGTGTCTCCGCCACAAACTCTCAACCTTCGGAGCATATGCGGTCTCCCCTCAAAACAAAGCCTCCATCTCCCATCCACATTTCGGACTCCCCGAAATCCCCCACAACCAATAAGACAGGTATGGTGGATTACTCGTTTTCTTCCTCTCCAAGTGAAGATAATAATCAACCACCTCCAAAGCCAAAGATTTCAACCATTCTTGATCTACAAACAGACTTTGCCAAACAAGCTTGTGACGTTGCTTCTATTCTCAAAACTCAAGAAGCAATTTTGGAATCACTTGCTTCTCTTCATACTAAGGTTGAAAAGGTACCGACTTCCGTACCCACCTTCGAAGTTGATGCAGGTGATGCCTTTTTCATGGATGAGGATCGTTTTATTGTTCAACGGATTGAACGCAAGTTGGGTAGTTTGAGTTCCGATGTTGAAAGAATCAAGTCTTTTCTCTCTTCAGTTGGTTTCAAGGGCTCAACCACTGAGGGGGAGAAAAGGAAGAAAGCAACAAAAGTCACCGAGGTACCACCTTCTGTAGTCACCGAATCGGTGACTGTGGTGGTCTCCGAGACCTTGGTTTCCGATGAACAACAACAACAACCACCACCAGTCACCGATCAACAGTCAATTCAACCACCACATATGGTCACCGAGGTCTCAGTCTTCGATGTACTGGGCACCGATACAACTGCCAATGAACCTCTAGTACCGGTTAACATTGGGTCATCTAGAGATGAGGCTATAAGAAAAACTGGAGCATCAACCCAGGGGGGGATTCAGTGCCCGAACCCTTGAAGAATCTGAAGAGGAAAAGAGAAGAAAATCCAAAGCTGAAAAAAAAAGAAACCTCTAACTCATGAACAACAGTTAGCTGACAAAAAGAAGAAAAGAAATAGAGATCCTGAAGCTGACTCTCTTCGATTGCAACCTGCCTCCAAACTTACCGAAAATCCTCTTGGGATTGTACTCAACTTGAGTATGATCAAACAAATGTACTCAAGTTGGCTCAAGATGAAGCCATCAAAGCCAAAGTCGTCGATCCTCTCCAAGCTCAGAAAGATGAGCTTGAAAGTTTAAAGAAAAAGTCTGAAAAAATGAAGACTGTAGCAGAAGCAAAGAAGGCCACGAAAGTAGATTGGTTCAAGAGAAGACTCAAAAATCGGAAAGATGATTCAAAGATCATTGGTGCTTCTATTCATCCTCCAACCGTGAAATCTCCTAAGTTATTTATCACTATTAAAAGAGCTGATTCTTTTAACAAAACTTATGAGATTAAGTGGTTGGAAGTTCTGGGGATCACCAAATGGATGGAGATTGGTAACCATATTTCCAAGAGTAAGAGCAAATACAAAGATTTTGTGCTCAACACTTATGAGAAAGGGATCAAGATAGATGCTTCAGGCAAAATTTTCTCCATTCCGACTCCGGTTGCTTACCCGGAGCAAACTATGCTTTCCGAACCAGAACTTGGAGTGTTCTTTGAAGACAGGAAAGAAGAAAAAGGGTCATTGGGTTACGCTTCATGAGAAAGGGATCAAGATAGATGGTTCAGGCATAACTTTCTCCATTTCGACTCTGATTGCTTACCCAGAGCAAACTATGCTTTCCGAACCAGAACTTGGAGTGTCCTTCAAAGACATCTTCGGAAACATAGGGTTCTTCAGAGCCTCCGACATTCCAAGGGCTCACACTTCCTTTCTTACTGCCATTCTGGGTGTGCCTTCTGTAGAAGACAAAGGAATGTGCCGACTCATCTTGGATGAACTCAAAAGAAGAAAACCCACCGATTCCTAGTCACTTACTCTTAGTATGAACTTTCTTCATCATGTACTCTGTGTGATGTACTTATCCCATGTGATGATTAATAAAAGTTCTTATTATCTTCATTCTATACTTGTTCATATTTTATTTTATTTTGCACATACTTGTACTTACACTTATACTTATACTGTACATACTCAGTTAAAAATATATATATTTGAGTGAAAAGAACCCAAAAGACAATTAGAAAGCGCCAAAAATATTTCTTTCTAACATATAGGTATCATCATCGAATAGGTGGAGATTGTTGGGTCACCGATGATTTGGTGATGAACCTTCTCTCTTGGATTGTTGATCTTTTATAGGTTCTTTTGAAGGTCTGGAAAATACTTTAAGTATTGGAGAATCGAAGACTATCCGATCAAAGGTATTATATCAAAATGTGGAAATTATGATGTACCAACCAACATTAAAATCTAGACCACTTGCCGAAATCAAAGAAGATTGAAGTCTCCGAAAGTGTGCACTTACCGATCCTCAGGTTGGCATACAGTTGCCGATCTAATGCTCTTGTATAGTTGCCGATTCAAGTGCTAATACAGTTGCCAATTTAAGCATCTATACAAGTTGTCGATCCTAGGATGCACTAACCGATGTGATACATTCTTGTATGTATCACTTTGAAATTTTTGAAGACAAGTTCTTGTGTCACAATAAATGCAAAACGTGTGCAGCAAGAACGTGGCCATCAAACCTTAAATTCGGACATTCTCTTTTATTCTTATAAAAGGTTTGTTTGTCTTTAGCTAAAAGGTTTGACATGACTTCAGAGGGCATGGAGAAAAGGGGCTATAGTAATCAGACATTGCGTATGGTTCAACCATTTATCTAATACAAAAGGGAGTGGCATCACCTTTTGTCCAACAGATATACTGCAAGCAAATGAAATCTTGACAGGTGTCCCCATGCACCCAATGCATGGAAACTATAAAAGAAGATGAAGCCCTGCCCATAAATCTTACACTTTCATAAATTCCTCTGAGTGATCTTTTGTTTGATTCCGGCATCCTGAGTGTTTTAACAGTTTACTTTAGCTTTCTTAATGGTTAAAAACCCAATAGTGTAAAATATGCATTCGCTAGAATAGGTCGTCCTAATTGTTAGAACCATTTTTTAAACCCACTTTATAGGACACAAATTATAGGACCAAAAAATAAATCGTCCTATCTAAAAGCATTATAATAAGTTTATAGGACACTTTTGAGAAGGTGTCCTATAAACCCATATTTTTGTACGATATTTGTGTTTATAGGAAACTTTTTCAAATAGTGTCCCATAAAATAGCTAATAGGATGCTTTGTATAAAAAGTGCCCTAATAACCTTGTTACGACGCCCAAAAATAACCTATAAACTTATTACAACACTTTTCGATAGGAGTCTTTATTTTCTGGTCATATAAATTGAGTCCTGTAAGACAGTCTATTAGGACGCTTTCAGATTAGTAGCGTCCTATAAACCCAATTTCTTTTGTAGTATTTGTTCATAAGACGCATGGTTCATTAATAATTAAACGATTCAATTGTGAAACCAGATTCATGAAAGCGTAGATTCATGAAAAGTTTATGTTCAGGAACATGGTGGTTTATTTGGACACTTATAAACTTATTACAACGCCTTTAGATAGGATATTTTATTTTTTTGTCCTATAAATTCTGTCATATAAAGTGGCCTATTACAACGCTTATTTATTGGTGGCACCCTATAAACTTAATTTTCTTGTAGTGTTTGTTCATAAGATGCATAGTTCATTAATAATTAAAAGATTCAATTGTGAAATCAGTGGTTTACACTACTACACGAAAGACTTTTGCCTACGGACATTTCCCTGAGAAATTTGTCGCTAAGGGTGATTCCTTACAAATCTGTCACAAAAGTTGGTGAGTTAATTGTTGGTGGGTAATTCATACTAGTGATAGATTACCTAGGGATTCTCTAGGTGATCCGTTGGTATTTTCTCAAAAAACATGGGAATTTACAAAACCATTTGTATTTTCTAGGTGATCCGTGAGTAATCACCGACAGAAATTTCCCTGGGTAATTTTTATGGGTGAAAGTCATTTGTTTTGTAGTGTTATTTAGACAAAGGACTTCCCAACCAGTAGAACAACGTCGATCTAATCGTGTAAGATAAGTTCATTTTCACATGCGTGACTATCAATGTTATGCAACCTTTTTATTTCATCATGAACCTTCTTCTTATACAGAAGCTTCTACTAACCCTCGTTGGCAGCAAGCAATGAATGAAGAGCTTTGAGCTCTTGGTAATGCTCAAACATGGGATTTGGTTCCTCTCCGACAGGAAAATCCATTATCGGTTACAAATGGATTTACAAAATAAAGACTCCGTCTGATGGTTCAATTGATAGATACAAAGTCAGACTAGTTACTAAAGGATTTAATCAAGAATATGGTATTGATTATAAGGATTGAACCTGTAGCTAGGGTTACAACCGTAAGATGTCTGCCTGCTTCTTCTAGTGATGTAACTCCCCTTCCTGATCTTACTCGCTACCATCACCTTGTTGGGTCATTATTCTGTACATACTCAGTTAAAAAAAATATATATCTGAGTGAAAAGAACCCAAAACAAAACTCGAAAGGGTCAAAAGTATTTCTTTCTAACATACAGGTATCATCATCAAATATGGGGAGATTGTTGGGTCACCGATGATTTGGTGATGAACCTTCTCTCTTTGATTGTTGATCTTTTATAGGTTCTTTTGAAGGTCTGGAAAATACTTTAAGCATTGGAGAATCGAACACTATCCGATCAAAGGTAGTATATCAAAATGTGGAAATTATGATGTACCAACCAACATTAAAATCTAGACCACTTGCCGAAATCAAAGAAGATTGAAGTCTCCGAAAGTGTGCACTTACCGATTCTAAGGTTGGCATACAGTTGCCGATCTAATGCTCTTGTATTGTTGCAGATTCAAGTACTAATACAGTTTCCGATTTAAGCATCTATACAAGTTGTCGATCCTAGGATGCACTAACCGATGTGATACATTCTTGTATGTATCATTTTGCTATTTTCGAAGACAAGTTCTTGTGTCACAATAAATGCAAAACATGTGCAGCAAGAACGTGGCAATCAAACCTTAAATTCGGACATTCTCTTTTATTCTTATAAAAGGTTTGTTTGTCTTTAGCTAAAAGGTTTGACATGACTTCAGAGGGCATGGAGAAACGGGGCTATAGTAATCTGACATTGCGTATGGTTCAACCATTTATATAATACAAAAGGGAGTGGCATCACCTTTTGTCCAACAGATACACTGCAAGCAAATGAAATCTTGACAGGTGTCCCCATGCATCCAATGCATGGACACTATAAAAGAAGATGAAGCTCTGTCCATAAATCTTACGCTTTCAACAAATCCTCTGAGTGATCTTTTGTTTGATTCCGGCATCCTGAGTGTTTTAACAGTTTACTTTAGCTTTCTTAGTGTTATAAGTTAACCACTGTTGTTATGTGTTTCATGTGTTAAGATTCTTAGAATAGAGTGTTATCTATTCTTTTCCGCAACAATCTTCTGTGTGTAAAGTTTTTAATATTTATATTAAAAAATTTAAAAAGAGTAAAAAATTGTGTTTTTGTATTCAACCCCCCCCCCCCCCCCCCCCCTACAAACCTTTACTTACTAAGCCATATCTATTTAGAGACCAACAGTAGTACATGTAGGGAAACCCTAAAAATCTTGCCAAATTATGGCCTTGTTATAGTTCCCAGAAGTCTGACACAGCCGGAAGAAGACAAGGATACTCGCTAAGAACATAAAAAAGAAGTCGGGTTGGATTCCATCAACACCAAATAGTGGTTAAAACCCCTATAGTGTAAAATATGCATTCGCTAGAATAAGTCGTCCTATTTGTTAGAACCAATTTTTAAACCCACTTTATAGGACGCAAATTATAGGACCAAAAAATAAATCGTCCTATCTAAAAGCATTATAATAAGTTTATAGAACGCTTTTGGGCGTTGTAACAAGTTTCTTAGAACACTTTTAATATAAAAAAAAACGTCGGATTAGCTAGTTTCTAGGACACTTTTGAGAAGGTGTCCTATAAACCCATATTTTTGTACGATATTTGTGTTTATAGTAAACTTTTTCAAATAGTGTCCCATAAAATAGCTAATAGGATGCTTTGTATAAAAAGTGCCCTAAAAACCTTGTTACGACGCCCAAAAATAACCTATAAACTTATTACAACACTTTTCGATAGGAGTCTTTATTTATTGGTCATATAATTGAGTCCTGTAAGAAAGTCTATTAGGACGCTTTCAGATTAGTGGCGTCCTATAAACCCAATTTTTTTTTTAGTATTTGTTCATAAGACGCATGGTTCATTAATAATTAAACGATTCAATTGTGAAACCAGATTCATGAAAGCGTAGATTCATGAAAAGTTTATGTTCAGGAACATGGTGGTTTATTTGGACACTTATTACAACGCCTTTAGATAGGATATTTTATTTTTTTGTCCAATAATTTCTGTCATATAAAGTGGCCTATTACAACGCTTATTTATTGGTGGCATCCTATAAACTCAATTTTGTTGTAGTGTTTGTTCATAAGATGCATGGTTGATTAATAATTAAAAGATTCAATTGAGAAATCAGTGGTTTACACTACTACCTGAAAGACTTTTGCCTACGGACATTTCCCTGGGAAATTTGTCGCTAAGGGTGATTCCTTACAAATCTGTCACAAAAGTTGGTGAGTTAATTGTGGGTGGGTAATTCATACTAGTGATAGATTACCTAGGGATTCTCTAGGTAATCCGTTGGTATTTTCTTAAAAAACATGGGAATTTACCAAACCATTTGTATTTTCTAGGTGATCCGTGAGTAATCACCGATGGAAATTTCCCTAGGTAATTTTTATGGTGAAAGTCATTTGTTTTGTAGTGTTATTTGGACAAAGTACTTCCCAACCAGTAAAACAACGTCGATATGATCGTGTAAGATAAGTTCATTTTCACGTGCGTGACTATCAATGTTATGCAACCCTTTTATTTCATCATGAACCTTCTTCTTATACAGAAGCTTCTACTAACCCTCGTTGGCAGCAAGCAACGAATGAAGAGCTTTGAGCTCTTGGTTATGCTCAAACATGGGATTTGGTTCCTCTCCGGCAGGAAAATCCATTATCGGTTACAAATGGATTTACAAAATAAAGACTCCGTCTGATGGTTCAATTGATAGATACAAAGTTAGACTAGTTGCTAAAGGATTTAATCAAGAATATGGTATTGATTATAAGGATTGAACCGTAGCTAGGGTTACAACCGTAAGATGTCTACTTGCCATTGCTTTCATTAAAAATTGGCCTCTTTATTAGATAGATGTCAAAAATATTTTCCTCAATGATGATCTTTCTGAGGAAGTTAACATGAAACCACCTCCAAGAATCTCTCATCCACAAGGTTCTGTATGCAGGCTACGCAAAGGCCTTTATGGTCTCAAACAAGCACCGCGTGCTTTATTCGAGAAATCCAGCAATAATTATTCTTTCCTTGATATTCTTCTCTAGTGAAAATGATTCTGCCTCTTTGCCTGTATAATTGAGACAAGAATCAGTCTTCTATTGTTGTATGTTGATGACATTGCAGATATTGTGCACCTCAAACAATCTCTCATTCATGTTTTAAGATGAAAGATATTGGCAATTTACACTACTTTCTCAACCTTGAGGTCCTCTACGAATCTTCAGACATCTATTTGTGCCAAGCAAAATACATTTCAGGTCTTTTATCTCTTGGTGGTATTTTTGAAAGCAAGATTTTTTCTACATGTCTTGAGAACAAGCTCCCTGCTTCTTCTAGTGATGTAACTCCCCTTCCTGATCTTACTCGCCACCATCACCTTGTTGGGTCATTATTCTGTACATACTCAGTTAAAAAAATATATATTTGAGTGAAAAGAACCCAAAAAAAATTAGAAAGGGTCAAAAGTATTTCTTTCTAACATACAGGTATCATCATCAATCATGGGGAGATTATTGGGTCACCGATGATTTGGTGATGAACCTTCTCTCTTTGATTGTTGATCTTTTATAGGTTATTTTGAAGGTCTGGAAAATAATTTAAGTATTGGAGAATCGAAGACTATCCGATCAAAGGTAGTATATCAAAATGTGGATATTATGATGTACAAACCAACATTAAAATCTAGACCACTTGCCGAAATCAAAGAAGATTGAAGTCTCCGAAAGTGTGCACTTACCGATCCTAAGGTTGGCATACAGTTGCGGATCTAATGTTCTTGTATAGTTTCCGATTCAAGTGCTAATACAGTTGCCGATTTAAGAATCTATACAAGTTGTCGATCCTAGGATGCACTAACCGATGTGATACATTCTTGTATGTATCACTTTGCAATTTTCGAAGATAAGTTCTTGTGTCACAATAAATGCAAAACGTGTGCAGCAAGAACGTGGCCATCAAACCTTAAATTCGGACATTTTCTTTTATTTTTATAAAAGGTTTGTTTGTATTTAGCTAAAAGGTTTGACATGACTTCAGAGGGCATGGAGAAAAGGGGCTAAAATAATTTTACATTGCGTATGGTTCAACCATTTATCTAATACAAAAGGGAGTGGCATCACCTTTTGTCCAACAGATATACTGCAAGCAAATGAAATCTTGACAGGTGTCCCCATGCATCAAATGCATGGACACTATAAAAGAAGATGAAGCCCTGCCCATAAAATCTTACGCTTTCAACAAATCCTCTGAGTGATCTTTTGTTTGATTCCGGCATCCTAAGTGTTTTAACAGTTTACTTTAGCTTTCTTAGTGTTATAAGTTAACCACTGTTAGTATGAGTTTCATGTGTTAAGATTGTTAGAATAGAGTGTTATCTATTCTTTTCCGCAACAATCTTCTGTGTGTAAAGTTTTTAATATTTATATTAAAAAATTTAAAAAGAGTAAAAAATTGTGTGTTTGTATTCAACCCCCCCCCCCCTTTCTACAAACCTTTACTTACTAAGCCATCTCTATTTAGGGACCAACAATAGTACATGTTGGGAAACCCAAAAAATCTTGCCAAATTATGGCCTTGTTATAGTTCCCTGAAGTCTGACACAGTCGGAAGAAGACAAGGATACTCGCTAATAACATAAAAAAGAAGTCGGGCTGGATTCTATCAACTTCAAGTAGTGGTTAAAAGCCCTATAGTGTAAAATATGCATTCGCTAGAATAAGTCGTCCTAATTGTTAGAACCAATTTTTAAACCCACTTTATAGGACACAAATTATAGGACCAAAACATAAATCGTCCTATCTAAAAGCATTATAATAAGTTTATAGGATGCTTTTGGGCATCGTAACGAGTTTCTTAGAACACTTTTAATAAAAAAAACGTCGGATTAGCTAGTTTATAGGACACTTTTGAGAAAGTGTCCTATAAACCCATATTTTTGTACGATATTTGTGTTTATAGGAAACTTTTTCAGATAGTGTCCCATAAAATAGCTAATAGGATGCTTTGTATAAAAAGTGCCCTAAAAATTTTGTTACGACGCCCAAAAATGTCCTATAAACTTATTACAACACTTTTCGATAGGAGTCTTTATTTTCTGGTCATATAAATTGAGTCCTGTAAGACAGTCTATTAGGACGCTTTCAGATTAGTGGCGTCCTATAAACCCAATTTTTTTTGTAGTATTTGTTCATAAGACGCATGGTTCATTAATAATTAAACGATTCAATTGTGAAACGAGATTCATGAAAGCGTAGATTCATGAAAAGTTTATGTTCAGGAACATGGTGGTTTATTTGGACACTTATAAACTTACTACAACGCCTTTAGATAGGATATTTTATTTTTTTGTCCTGTAATTTCTGTCATATAAAGTGGCCTATTATAACACTTATTTATTGGTGGCATCCTATAAACTCAATTTTGTTGTAGTGTTTGTTCATAAGATGCATGGTTCATTAATAATTAAAAGATTCAATTGTGAAATCAGTGGTTTACACTACTACACGAAAGACTTTTGCCTACGGACATTTCCCTATGAAATTTGTCGCTAAGGATGATTCTTTACAAATCTGTCACAAAAGTTGGTGAGTTAATTGTTGGTGGGTAATTCATACGAGTGATAGATTACCTAGGGATTCTCTAGGTGATCCGTTGGTATTTTCTCAAAAAACATGGGAATTTACCAAACCATTTGTATTTTCTAGGTGATCTGTGAGTAATCACCGACGAAAATTTCTCTGGGTAATTTTTATGGGTGAAAATCATTTGTTTTGTAGTGTTATTTGGACAAAGTACTTCCCAACCAGTAGAACAACGTCGATCTGATCGTGTAAGATAAGTTCATTTTCACGTGCGTGACTATCAATGTTATGCAACATTTTTATTTCATCATGAACCTTCTTCTTATACAGAAGCTTCTACTAGCCCTCGTTGGCAGCAAGCAATGAATGAAGAGCTTTGAGCTCTTGGTTGTGCTCAAACATGGGATTTGGTTCCTCTCCGACAGGAAAATCCATTATCGGTTACAAATGGATTTACAAAATAAATACTCCGTCTGATGGTTCAATTGATAGATACAAAGTCAGACTAGTTGCTAAAGGATTTAATCAAGAATATGGTATTGATTATAAGGATTGCACCTGTAGCTAGGGTTACAACCGTAAGATGTCTACTTGCCATTGCTTTCATTAAAAATTGGCTTCTTTATTAGATGGACGTCAAAAATATTTTCCTCAATGATTATCTTTCTGAGGAAGTTAACATGAAACCGCCTCCAGGAATCTCTCATCCACAAGGTTCTGTATGCAGGCTACGCAAAGGCCTTTATAGTCTCAAACAAGCACCGCGTGCGTGATTCGAGAAATCCAGCAATACATATTCTTTCCTTGATATTCTCCTCTAGTGAAAATGATTTTTCCTCTTTGCTTGTATAATTGAGACAATAATCATTCTTCTATTGTTGTATGTTGATGACATTGCAGATATTGTGCACCTCAAACAATCTCTCAATTCATGTTTTGAGATGAAAGATCTTGGCAATTCACACTACTTTCTCAACCTTGAGGTCCTCTACGAATCTTCAGACATCTATTTATGCCAAGCAAAATACATTTCAGGTCTTTTATCTCTTGGTGGTATTTTTGAAAGCAAGATTTATTCTACATGTCTTGAGAACAAGCTCCCTGCTTCTTCTGGTGATGTAACTCCCTTTCCTGATCTTACTCGCTACCATCACCTTGTTGGGTCATTATTCTATCTTACCGTGACACGACCAAATATTGCCTATGTTGCTCGTGGCCAATTCATGGTTGCTCCTTGATCAGATCTTTATGGTGATGTTCTTTGTATTCACGGTACCTCAATGGTACCATATTCCATTGGTTATTCTTCTCTACCAATTCTTCCTTGGTTGTCAAGGGTTATTAGGATGCTGATTGAAATGATGACGAGACTGACCGTTGCTCTACAGCTGGCTTCTGTTTCTTTCTTGGTACGTAATTCTCTTATTTCCTGGCGTAGCAAGAAACAATCATTAACATCCAGATCGAGCACCGAATCTAAATAATGTGCCTTGGCTTACACTACTCAAGAGTTAATTTGGCTACATTGTCTTCTCACCTAAATGGAGGCTACCCAACCTTCTTCTACTACTCACTAGTGTGACAACTGAAGTGCCATCCAAATTGCACACAATACGGACTAAACTCATCGAGTTCGACTGTCACTTTATAAGGCAACATGTGGTGCGTAGAATAATCCAAGTTGTTCACATTTCTACCTCTGATCAATCGATTGACATCTTCACCCAAGCTCATCATCCGAGACGTTTTCTTTATCTCGTCTCCAAACTCATTCTTGCTCATTCTTCCTCCTCTTGAGTTTGAAGGGGGGTGTTAGAGATATATTGTTTAGTCCTTCTATTTTTTCTTTTCCCAATAGTTTAGGGATCTGTTTTGTCCTTTGGTCCGAGATGAGACATGGAGAAACGTATTTGGAAAGGAAGATAAACATGAGAAAGACCTATTGTTGTAAACCTATAGGCAAGAAACTTCCAAACTTCTCTTACTTTGGTATAACCAAGAAATTGTTGGTGGATTCTGGTTATAGTGGAAGCCTTAAAGAATACCATAATCTATGCATTCTTGATATCCCAATCATCGAATCTCTTTGTAAAGGTTGCATTTGACTCATTATTCTCTTTTGTTGGAGCTGTAGACAATCCAGTAACATAACTATATAATCCATTTGATTTCAAGTGGATTGTCATATGATCCTTCCAGAGAATATAGTTATTTCCATCGAGTACAACTGGAATAGGTTTGTTGTGAATTGTAGCAATGTGTGACATTTTTTAAAACAAAACAGAATCAAAGAGGGGCCTGGTATGGGGCTGGTTAGATCCAAAAAATTACTTTGGACAAAAAGATGCAAGGATAGACGATCAAATAGAGGAGAAAGTCTGGTTTGAGTCCCGTCAGACACGGGTTAGGGTTTCACAAATGTGTTTTGGCTAGGGTTTAGACAAAAGAGACATTATTAGGTTTAGATTTTGTTGATTTAGGATGATGGCAACAACACTGATCATTCAGAATGGAGATACTAATCAGGAATCGGTCATTTTGCAAGAACAAGGGATTTAGGTTTTAAATGGCTGAATATGGTAGAAGTAAGAACACAGATAGAGGGATAAACCTTAAGCTCTGATACCATATTATAATTTGAACCAGATTTGATAATCCATTAATGACAAGAGAGATGAAGCTTGGAGCCAAAGGTTTCTTTACCATATTGATCTGTCGAACACTATACAGACAAGAAGAAACTAAAGCTATATGAACATAGTAAGATATACCAAAGGATAAAACAGATCCCTAAACTATCGGGAAAAGACAAAATAGATCACTAAACTATTGGGAAAAGACAAAACAGATCCCTAAACTATTGGGAAAAGACAAAACAGAAGAACTAAACCAATATATCTCTAACAGTGAAAGCAAGTTCATGAAAACATAGATTCATGAAAAGGTTATGTTCAGGAATATGGTAGTTTATTTGGACATTGTACCTTTGTTTCATTCTTGTTTCATTTTTTTTACCTTGTTTCATCATATAGTAGATGAAACATGTTTCATGGTTGTTTCATTGTTTCATGTATGCATTGTTCTAATTATGAAACATGTTTCAAAATGAACACAATGTTTAAATTATAATGAATTTGTTTCATCATGGCGAAATTTAACATCCAGGCTTAATTTTTCTATCTAAAAGTTTGAAGGCTTCCACTACTAAACGAAAGACTTTTGTTTACGGAATTTTTCCTGGAAAATCTGTCACTAAAGAATGATTCCTTACAAAACTATCACAAAAGTTGGTGGATAATTCAAATCAGTGATAAATTACCCAGGGATTCTCTAGGTGATCCGTTGGTATTTTCGCGAAAAACATCGAATTTTACCGAATCACTGGTATTTTCTGGGTGATCTGTGGGTAATCACCCACAAAATTTTCTCTGGTTAAATTTTGTGAGTAAAAGTCATTTGTTTTATGGTGTTACATTCCAATTTTGGTCTTTCTCCTTTTATGCAAGTAGATATAGTTATCTTATTTACTTTGAATCTGTATGCATGCAAAGTAAGTTATGATCTATTCATTAAAGCTTATTAAAATTAGTAACACTTCATGATGAAAGCATATTCATGATCAGAGCACAAATTCAAAGGGGATTTTGATTCATGAAACATTATTTCATTTACAACCGACATAATGAATCCTTATAGCTATCGATACGCTATCCATATAGATCAGTATGGCTAGAGGGTGTAGATTAGATTTCTATGGTAGGTTATGCCAAAAACTTAGTAGCTCACCAAAGATTATTCGGACATATATTTTTGGTTTCGTTGGTACTTTTATCTCTATTTTGTATGGTTTTTAGAATGGTTTTTAAATTGTTTTTTTTAGAATGACTTTTATAATTGTTGGTTACTGTTTGAATAGAACTCGATGTCAAATATTAGTGTTTGGTTTAGAATGGTATTAATTTGTGCAACGTTGGATATTACACATAAGATATGGGTTTTTTTCTTAATTACTTTGTGCATGAAACCAGATCACATTCATACAAGTCTATCTACTTTGTTCACGAACACAAGGTGGTTCCCTTCTTCTCTACGCCTCGGAATTCGTTAAAACAACAGTTACTGTTTCGATGTTCATTATGTTGTTATATATGAAACATAAAATAGAACCATAAAGTATATATGTAGAATAATTTGATGAAGAAAAGGATGAATAATTTGAGTATAAATGTTGAAAAAAAATAGAAAAACAAAATTAAATCAACCATGAAATGATAATAAAAGGGCAACATAAATCTTCTCCAGAACAATAACAAATAAAAATATATAAATCAAAAATATAAAAATGGTTACAAGAATAACGATTTTTATTTTAATAATAAAAAACGATATCTAATATATGAATATATACCAATTAGATGGAATAGGGGTGTCTCGACACCCCATGAAACCTGACACAGAAATAAATCGGTCTGGGTTAAACTTTTTGACCTACGAACCTGTCAACCCATTTATTATGCGGGTCATGTTCAGTTTACATATAAGGACGGAGTCAGGATTTGAAATTAGAAGGAGCACCAAATGTAGATTATAGAAAAAAAAAACAAATAAGTAGTAATATTTTTAAAGTGAATTACACCGGTGGTCCTTGTGGTTTGTTGAAATTTTGGATTTGGTCCCTAAAACAAACTATCTACAGTGATGGTCCATAACTATTCATATTCACTGCACCCATGGTCCCTTCACTTAACAAGGATAGTTATCAACCGTTGAAAAGGACTAATCGGTCATTAAACATACTATAAGGATCAAATGTATAATCTACTCTAAATTTTAATTTTATTCACCCTTTTAATTTGTTATTAAAAAAATATTTTATTTATTTTATTTATTTTATTTATTTTATTTATTTTACTTATTTAATTATAAATTAAATTTCTTAATTATTTTATATATTTTTTTATATATACAGCTACAAACTTGAGATTTATTATTTTTTAAAGCTTGTTTTTCTTTTGAATTTTTCTTGGTTTTTTTATAACTTTTTGTAACTTTTTTAGTTGTTTCGTATATTTTTTATAATAATTTCTTGATTTTCATTTTTTTTTTATGATTTTTTCTTATTAAAAAAATATTTTATATATATCCCATCACAAATCAATTTTTTTAAAATAAAATATATATTAAATAAAAATCTTTAAATATGTTTAATAATCTCTTGCTAACAGAATTTATTTTTAAAATTTTGCTCACATATTTCAAATATGCGAATTTATAACTATAAGGATGGTGCGTCAATGGATTGAGTTTAGGCTCCAAAGATCGAAAGTACTTGGAGGAGTAAAAATCCTCGTGTGGCCACGGAGGTTCAATATGGTGACTCCAGGCTACCTGCGAAGCGGGTGGTCGTCATGGGATTAGTCGGCTTGCATAGCGAGTTGGATACCCAGATTAATAAAAAAAACTTATGTGAATTTATCTTGATTTTTTTGTTTTTGAAAACTTGAGATTTTTTAACGCTAATTTTTGTGTGTGAATAAATATGGCAACTACATGCATTACTGTATTGGAGAAATGAAAATTTCAAAAAATACAAATAATTACTTGACTATTTGTATAAGAATAAAATACCGATTTTTATAGATTCAACAATGAGCTCGACAAATTTTATGAAACTTATAATTTTTTTGTTATCAACCGAAATTACCCCATTAATTAACCATCTTTGTAACAAGACTAAAATAGATAATGTTAAAATTATCACACAAATTTTACTTTTACATGGACCAAAAATGTATATAAAAATGTTTTTAGATAATAGTAAGTTAAAGATAAACAATAACCACCACCTAAATTTTTCTTTCTCAATATTCATTAAGCTCCGGTAGCCTATCAACATGGCTTGTTGTTAACGCTTGACAAAAATGAGCCAATGAATGGCCAAACAACTAAATGCTAGACTTGCATTTATTTATACTAGTGTTCGAAATCGTGCGTTGCGCGATGATCAGAACAAATGTCAAATAAGATATAAAAAAATTATGATGATGAATCAACTCAAAACTTGTGCTACTAAATTCTAATTAGATTTGCATTCCAATATCTCAGGACATCTCTTCTCCTTTCATATACTCAACTACCTGTTTTGATATTTTAGTTTATTTATCAATATAGGATAAAAAAAAGCATAACCATAATTCATTATTTGAGAAAATTTTGAATTCTCATTATGTCATGTCAATACCTTGTAGGCAACACTTCTTTCATATATTTTTATTGTATTTATATTTATATTTATATTCATGTTTGTATTGATTCGATTCTAATGAACATTTTACATTAATCAAATCGAAAATGAGTTTTTTACTTATTGAAATTATTAAAATTATAAAGAAAAGAAGATAAATATTAAATAAGTTTTTTACTTAAAAGTTGTTCTAAATTGTTACCTTACAAATAAATTGAAATGTTCTTTTGTGTTTTGATTTCAATCAATAAAAAAGGATAAAGCTTGTAGTCAATGATGTCTCTCACCGAGTGTCATAGTTTTATTCAACAACTTTGGAATGCTCTTTTTGATTCATATTCAATCTCTTAATTTCTCTTAAATCGTTAACCATTGTAAAATCCATATATTTTGAATCCCCAACAAAGTGAAATAAAAAACTTTTCGATACCTAATATAGAAAAGTTAAATTCATTATTAGAGAATCAAACACATATAATTATTTTCGGTGTTTATATCAGAATTGTAAAAAGGGTAACCTAACTTTGTTATTAATCTAATAAACCAACATTGAATGAGAAGACAAACTCTTTTTACATTCGAAGAATGATTGTCCATAACTAAAGCTAACCTTTAATTGGAAGAATTGACGACGACGATTGTTACCTTGACGGAGTTGGTTGTTCTCTAGCTGATATTGGTGGTGATTAGTATGTGCAAACATTATTGTGACACAATTAAAGAACAAGGAGAATTATAGAGAGATTAAAAGTAACACCTACCAAACAATCATCCATAACTAAAACTAACATTTTCAACACAATCGGAAGAATTGATGATGACAATGGTTGCGTTAATGGATTTAGTTGTTCTATAGCTTATATTGGTGGTGATTAGTTTGTACTAACACTATTGTGAGGAAATGAAAGAAAGGGAAGAATTATAGTGAGACACAAAGTAACACCTACCAAGGGAGTTGAATAGTTTGACATTAAAGCTAATTAAATTGGAAACAAAATTACCAAAGAAACCCTTGTTATAATGGTATATATAACTTTCATATATGGGCACAAATGTCATTAGTTTAATTATAGAGAGAGTAAAAATAACCTCCACCAACATAATTGAATAGTTTTGACAATAAAACTAACTAAATTGAAAACAAAATTACCAAAGAAACCCTATTTATAATTGTATATGTAACTTTCATATAAGGGCACAAGTGTCATTAACTTAATAAGTATTTTTTAAAAATCCAAAAAACCAGAAAATTTCTATGAAGAATGGTGCTATAAGAATGCGCCACGTCATTCTTGTAGGATTTCCTTTTATATAGACTAGTGTTGGGCCGCGCTATGCGCAGGAACGCTAATTTTTTTTAAGTGGGTATTCAATCGAGTTAAAATCAAACGTAATTTCTTAGCTAATAATTATTGAAATACAATTTAAAAAATGAACGTATTTTCATAAATGATTTAGTTGCATGTATTCATTATCGTTTATTGTTAAGATAAGTTTGTGGTACATTGATAATAATTTTATTATTTAAACTCAAATGGCTTGTCCAATAATCATATCACTATTATTCAAAATATTATAAATTTGCAAAATTAGTTGATCAATATGCAAGACTGGATCGTGTTAAAAAATTTAGTTGCAAGTTATTACAATAACTTCTTCCCATATAAATAATATTAATATCAACTCTATGGTAAATGCATCCCTCGCCTTTAACTATTTTAATAACTTTTACCCCGTAGAAACATGATCATTACTATTAACTCTATAAGTTGTCACAAATGCATCATCTCCTCTTATTCATATATACGCACACCATTCTTTCAATTTAATATCTTACCAACGTGGGATAGACCAAAACGATGTCACATTTCAACGTTTAAGCATGCTGAATTCTTATGATGCCACATCATCCAATCCACTTATTTTATAGACTTTTTTATTCCAATATTTTAACTTTTCACGAATATGTGATACATATGACTAAAATAAACAACTTTGAGTGTACACAAAGGAATCATTTCCTTTTTTTTTTATGTATCTTATTTCTTCAACATATGATTTCATACAAATGAATCATCTTCTCTTTTGATATAGTTAATTCTTCCTTTCTAAACTTTCATCTTTCCACAAACAAAATAAAGCACATTATTTGGTCAATTCTTTTATATGAATATAGTAGATAATAGACATATTACATTATTAAAAAAATGTTTTATTATATAATGAATTATTTTATCGTGTAATCTTCATGGAATGTACTTGCCTTTTATAATCCGTCATTGTTATACACATCTCTTTATGATCTATCATCAAATGACATATCATTACTTACAGTTATTCCTTTAATATATACCGAGAGATTTTGATATATATTATGATATACTTTAAAAAAATTATAATAAGATGTTTATTGTAGTGAATTATTTGTATGCAAAAAGGGAGGAGGGGGAGAGGGGGGGGGCGTGGAGGAATAAAAAAGGAGAAACCACGGATGTTGATGTGGCATCCCTTAAAGCCTAGAAATTAACTTATATTTTTTCTTCTTCAACATCTTCTTTATCCTTTTTTATCCTAATTGTTCACTTTAATTTCCATCAAACATTGATTATCTATTTTTGTTTCCATTTAACACTGTATACCTCATCTTCCCTAACTTCTCTTAATCTCCTAATCCTTTTGTTTTGTTCTCTTAAGTTGTTTATTGTTCCATCTCTTTTTCTGCATTTTTATCACTTAATTTGTTCTTCGTTTCATAAATCATTACTTTTTTTTAAGTTAAACCTTAATAGATTTATGGAGTGTTGAGAAAAAAAGGTGGTTTCTAATATAATTCATTAATTGATAACTAACGTTATGTAGTACAATACAATGAAAAAAAATACAATGAAAATCAATATATTATAAATAAATTTTCTTTATTGAATCACATCCATATAGTAATCCTAACGATGAGATTTAGAGTGAAATCAAAGATTAACGATATGAAATGGAATAAAAGTAAGAGAATAGTATCCACTAATGATAGAAAATTTGTATAATGTAAGAACAAAACAATAAAAACGCGAACGAAAAGTTATAACACATGAAGCTTCACTATCACTATGAAATATGATTGATTATTCTTCTTCTTCATCATCACTATCATATTGTTGCCAAAACGATTGTAGTCCGCTACCGACCTTCTTTTCATTTGATTGGGTTTTAGTTTCTAATGACTTCTTGACAACACACAACTATATCTTCATCTTTCTTAATCAAATAGAATACACTACAAAACATCAATATACTATAAATAAAATTTTCTTACAAATTCAAGTCCATATAATAATCCTAACAATGACATGTAGAGTGAATTAAAGATTAAACAATAGAAAATAAAATAAAAGTAATGGAATAATAATATCCACTCATGATAGAAAAGTTGTATAATTTAAGGAGAAAACAATAAAAATAAGAATAAAAAAGTTAAAATACATGAAACATCATCTCGCATATGTACTTAAAGTTTGTTTTCGTTTCATTTGGTTGACAATTTGAAAAGTTGAGCAACAACAACACAAAGAAATATGATTGATTACCTTTCTTCTTCATCACTATGATATTGTTGGGATAACAATTGTAATCTGATCCGCTACCGGCCTCCTCATTTTCTTTTGATTGAGTTTTAGCTTCTAATTGCTTCTTGACAATACACAACTGTATCTTAATCTTCTATAATCACATATATATACATACATGCACATATGTTAAAGGCAAAAGTAATGCAAATAAACTATGTCATTAAGAATCTTTAAGAAGGAAGATGAAAGAACAAAGATGTTTAAAAAATAATAATGATGACTCTTTTCAATAGTAAGTCTTTTCGATTTTCTTGTTTTTTCAAGCTAAACTTTAATGGATTCGTAGAGTGTTGAGAAAAAAGATAATAGAGTTTCTAAACTTGAGAATATGCCACATCATACTTATTGGTTGTTCCTTTAATACATATACAGATTTTTTTTTAAAAATCTAGGGGGAGCCAGTGTCCCTTCTGGTTCACATGTGGCTCCATCACTGCATATATGTTCGCGAGTTGACCAACCAACCCGTTTAAAATTATAAGTTTTTAGAAAATTATTTTATCTAATATTATATTCTATTCTAAGTTTTTAATGCCCTAAGTCAACCCGTTTATGACCCGCCAACCAGTTTTTGACCCGCGAACTTGTTTATGACCTGTGAACTCATATAGGTAAACGGGTTAGGCGGATCATATACGGGTTAAACGTATACACGTTGGGGTTTAACAATAGGACATGATTAGTTAAGCGCGACGTGTCCAGGTTGAGCATTCATGACCCGCCAACCCGAACACGACACAATTGTCACCCCTTGATGGAATTACCCTCTGATAAAAAAAAATAAGAAAATAAATGAAAATTTATGATTGGTTAATGAAAGGTTGTATTGATTAAACAAATTAGGGGGGTTGTATTTGAAATTAACCACTTCAAGTATTCTATTAGAACACATAAACATTTTAGACATTTTGTAAAGCTAATTTTAGCACTGTACCGAATAGCGAGGTTTGGTAGCTTATTGTTAGAATTTACTCTTTTTATATAAATTTTGTAATATCAAAAGATCAATAAATTAATATGTTTATGAATATTTGTTTAAGAAATGGTTCTTTCAGTCTTACTTTTTAAAGCGACTCAAATGCACGATTTAAACCTTTATAAACTTGATTAATTAATCGAACCACCCTAAACTACAATCCTAAATCCACCAATACCCGAAAATATGACAATATGATAAAGTAGAACATTGTGAAGACACGTTTTCCTATGGAAACAAGAAATAATGTTTTGATTGAGTCACCATTCCACATTAACATTTTGATGTCACTGTATTGAATGAAGAAATTATTCGTTTCATGACTGACTCTCGCTCTCAATTGTAACTGCAATAGGTTTCCTCCATGTTTGACATCGAGCTAGTATATAGGTTTCAAAAGGGCCGGATCCATTTCCTTCCCTAGCCCGACAATTTTGACAAATTTTGACTTGTTTTTATTCTTATGTCAGATGTTGCTAAACTTGTGGTTTCCACTTCTCTTGATACCTACATCAACAATCAATTTGAACATCTCTAATTATTGTTCTAATTTGATGTATGTACTATGTAGTAAAAAGCGTCGAGTGACTATCTGATCGAGATTTGACAGCAAAAGTGCTTGTTAAAAATCCATTGTACCTGACACCATGGTGCAATATGAGTCTTCACACTACAAAAAAGAAAAATCCTAACCAGTGACAAAAATAATTTGGTCACTAGCAACAAAAAACTGGTTACTAATGTCGTTTGGTGACAAAAACTTGAGGGGGCACTATGTTTGTTACGTCTAATATTACTAATTATATTCTCTAAGTTCGATAATAAACTTTGTTAAATCACCTAACTTTGTTCTAATAAATTATTGTGACATTATTGTATATGAATGGATTTATTTCTGCTGTGAACTTGAAAGTCTAATTAAATACTTTATAGATATACCCAAGAACGAACTCATAAAATACCAATTTTATCATAGCTAAACACCATATAAATTAACTTTCTAAACAGGCTTAATATACACATTTTTGTTTATGTTTTCTGGCACTACTAGAAAATCGAGTATCACCGACGTATTTTACAAATGGAAAAAAATCGGTCCATAATTTATGACGGATTTCCGATGTTCACCAACAGATCCAATTAAAATAATAATGCTATTATCCGACGGTTTTAAAATCCTTTCTGTAATTAGCGACACATTGTTGATGGATTCTCATTTCGTCGCTATACCGGCGGATTTCTGAGGGATGTAATAATTAAAAAAATTAAAAATAAAAATTACAGAATTTGTTTGTAATCCGTCAGTAAACTGGCAAAATGCTAATACACTCGGCCTGCAATCAAACTCAAGTTTCGCCTTGATCGATATGACAACCTTACCAATAGAAAGGGTCAAAATGTACTCAAGCAACATATCTTACTAATATAATTAGAATTAAGGGCCTTACCTTCTATGTTCTTAGTAAACGGCCTTTTCAATTAGGTTCCCGCTAGGTGCTCATGTTTTTTTGGCTTCCCTAAAGTTGCAGATTTTTAAGTTGGTAAAGACTTACCCTTTGTTTCAAATGGGATAACCTGAGAAGGAGAGGTCTCCTTTCTATATGAAAGACGAAGATCTGGCTTTGAAGCCTCCTTGAGAATTTACCGACGGATTACTGACAGGTTATTTAATTTTTTATTTTAATTTTTTTAATTATTACATTCGTTAGGAAATCCATCGATAATTAGCGACAGAGTGAGAACCCGTCGCTAATTACCAACGAATTTCCCACTTTTTTTGTATTTTTTTCGTTTTTCCTAAGTCTTTTTTATTCGTATGAGCTTTACTTTGATTTATTTTGTATAGTTTTGTTATGTTTACATGTGTATATGTATATGTATGCATGTGTGTGTCGCATACTTTACTTAACTATACATATATATGGATATCCATGTGTGTGTGTCGTATATGTATATGTTGTAAGTAGTATATATGTATATACATGTGTATGCATATACGTATGTTATATGTATACCATGCATCTATGTGTTGCATATGTATCTGTGTGCATGTATCTATATGTATGTATGCATGTGTCTATATGTACGTATATGTGTACTATTGTTATAAGTTTGATCGATGATGACTAACATATATACACACACACATATATATATTGCATCTTGATGGATATATATATAGAGAGAGAGAGAGAGAGAGCGAGAGAGAGAGAGAGAGAGAAAAGCGGGTTCATACGAGGACGGTAACAAATTACGAGAATGCGAGGACAATCCTCAACCAATTATTTTGTACATGAAATTTTTTTATGTACAAAATCATGTGATTTTGTACTAGCATCAAAAATGACACGCGCAACTTTTGCCGCTGGAAAAGTCTCGGCTAATCATATATGATTTTGTATGTGAATCATATGTGATTTTATACATGAATCATATGTGATTTTGTACATGACAAATTTCATGTACAAAACGATTGGCTGAGGATTGTCCTTGCATTCTCGTAAATTGTTCTCGCATGAACCTCTTTCTATATATATATATATATATATATTTGAAGGAAGGTTCAAATGAGAACTTTGCATTTTTAAAGGAACAAAGGGACAATTGTGGATTACATATGATGTTGGTCCCACATAATATTAAATCATTTATGATTTAATATTATGTGGGACCCACATCATATGTGGTCCCCAAATTATTCATTTGTTTTTTTAAGGAGGGGTGGTTCTCATATGATCCCTCCCCTATATATTTGTATGTATGTATGAATGAATGTATGTACGCAGGGTCGGAGTCGGGATTTGAAATCAGGAAGAGCACCAAATGTACATTATAGGGAAAAAAAACAAATAAGTAGTAACTTTTTTAATATGGCAACTACATGCATTACTGCATTGGAGAAAAGAAAAATTCAAAATTAGATATAACTACTTGACTATTTGTATAAGGATAAAACATCGATTTTTACATAAACAATGAACGCGATAAGTTTTATGAAACTTATAATGTTTTTGTTATCAACAGAAATTACCCCATTAATTAACCATCTTTGTAACAACACTAAAACAAATAATGTTAAAATTATTACACAAATTTTACTTTTGCATGGACCAAAATGTATATAAAAATGTTTATAAATAGTAGTAAGTTAGAGATAAACAATAACCATGACCTAAATTTTTCTCTCTCAATATTCATTAAGTTCTGATAGCCTATCAACAAGGCTTGTTGTTAACACTTGACAAAAGGAGCCAATGAATGGCCAAACAATTAAATGCTAGACTTGCGTTTATTTATATTTAAAAAAATCTAGGGGGAGCCAGTGTCCCTTCTGGTTCACATGTGACTCCGTCACTATACATATGATATCGTGGATATATATATATATACACACATATATAGGGATCTAATCAAATAATTAATGTTGTTTACTAAAAAAAATAAAGGATAAAATTAGTAATTTATTTTGTTTTGACAAATCATAAAACCCTACCACCATTGTCCGCACCATTGCTACCTCTAATCCAAAACTCACCTCCGCAAGAATAATCGCATCACAACATAACTGCATCATCATCGTTGTATCATAGTGTGTATCACGATGTATTTTTATTGTTTTACGAAATGTAACACAACGTATCATGTAATGTTGCTCTGCTAAGTGTATAACTACGTATTTTAGTTATTTTATGAAATGTATCACAATGTATATGATGTGCTTGTCGGAATTAGGTTTGCCGGAATAAAGTTCGCCGGAGAGAGGAGATATAAGATTTTTAAAATACCTAAAATGTCCTTTAATTATAATTTTAAGTTTCCTAATTTAATCATTGATTTGTGATTGAGATTGGTTCATTACAGTTACAACAAACTAATCATTTTTTCCTTAAATTGCCCCATATATATATATATGTGTGTGTGTGTGTGTGTGTGTGTGTGTGTGGAGGGGGGGAGGGGGTTAGGTTCAGGGGGAAACCTCAAAAAAAAGTGAAAAACACCCTAGGAGCTCTCCATCTGGATAGTATGCACTAATGCATACTGGTAATTTGTAAAACGCACTTGTGCATAGGAAAAAAAACACAGCTTCAATCTCTTGTATGCATTTGTGTATACCGTCTATGCACAAATGTATACCGTCAAGATGGAGGGCTCCCAAAGTGTTTTTCAGTTTTTTTATGAGGTTTCCCCTGAACCTCCCTCTATATATATGTGTGTGTGTATGTGTGTCTATGAATATATATATATGTATATATATATGTATGTATGTTTATAGATCTATAAGTATATGTATATGTGTCATGTTGTTTGTTAACCGGATATATATATATATATATATGTTTTGTGTGTGTCTATACGTATATGAATGTATGAATATCATCATTAAACTTTGAAAACTCGAATTGGTCTACCACGATTATCATTTCATAATGGTTTGGTCTGTCATTCTAACGACCGTTAACTTTTTTTTTCGTTGAGTTCAATAAAATTAAAAACAAAGGTATTTTAGTCATTTTAGACAATTTTTTTTGTTAATTCAGTAACTTCCTGGTTAAATAAAAGTACTTTAGTCAATAGACATATATTTAAAATGACCAAAATACCCCTCAGTTAATCAAACTTAATAGAAAAAGTTAACGACCGTTAGGATGAGAGACCACAATGTTATGAAAAGTAATTTCATATAGGTTTTGGTCTCTCATTCTAACTACCATTAACTTTTTTTCATTAAGTTCAATAAAATCAGGGGTATTTCAGGTAGAGGCGTTGAAAGATAAGTTGGCGACCTACAAGCAGCAAATGGAGGAAGAATAGACAAAGAGAGAAGAACTGGAGCGTTGACAAAAGGAGCAAATGGAGGAAGGACCCTCCCCCTCATTCCCAGTCTTAGGATATGTTGTTACTTATGGTTGTCGGAAATCCGTCGGTAAAAGTGGTTGTCGGAAATCCGTCGGTGATGCCTTTCCCAGGGTTGCTTTTCCGACGACCTTTTTACCGACGGATTATCGACGTATCTGTCTTTTAGCGATGGATTACCGACGGATTTGTCCATCGGTGATAATCTTTTTTTGTAATGTGTGTAATCATCGGTTTTCGGGACAACTTACGCGCACCGACTAATTCCTCGGGAGACCATGAATGTCCTAGAGTTATCACAGGTGAACTTCCATGGCCACAAGGACTTTGGTAGCACCTGGATTCGAACCTGGGGTGGATGAGATAGTTCACTACACCCCATAGACTTTAACAGTGCTCCACAACTCAAGGTTTTTTTTACATATACATGAATTACAACAAAATCGGGTTTTTATATGACGTCAAAAATGCCCATATGCCCTAATATACTGTTTTATATTACTTGCATTTATATTACCAAACAATTGTGTTTTCTATGTAAAAGTGTTGCAATAAGTTTGTATAATACATTTGGACGTACGTTTTAACAAGTTTTAAAGGAAACTTTTATAACAAAGCGTGGTACTTTTTAACTTTTTAACATTTATATTTTCGAGATATGTACGTGTTATATGAAACTAAATTCATAGGACGTTTTCCAAATACTTTAAAGAATTTATACCGCTTTATTTCATAATTAAGTATATATATCCTTAAAACTTGTTAACCATCCAAACATGTATTATTTACCTTGTTGTGACGTCTTTACATAAGATGTACATTTATTCAGATGCATAAATTTAATTCCTATAATACAATATATTAAAACACTTAAAAACACTTTTTTATAAGTCATTGGATCAGATGTTTTGTTTTGTTAGCTTTGTCAACTTAATTTGTTTATTTGGTTTTTCCTCAATGGATATTCCTTGTTTGACGGTACCTATTTGTTTTATAGCAAGTAGGGTAATAGTACGTATGTAGGGTTAGACAATACAACCTTAATTATTGTTGGGTGCTACGTACAACCTTCCATACTCACCTTGGTTCTTCCGAAACATTGTCTTGTTTAACAATGGATAAATTAAGTTTATAAAACGTTAAAACTGTTTAATATAGTTTAATAAATTGTTTTGTAATATATGTATAAAGAAAAGTTCAAATGTGAACTCAAATTTGGTTGTGAGGACGAATGAGAGCGTGACACGTGTCTGAATTAAGATTACTCAGACTGAATAATCAAAGAAATATTCAGACTGAATAAAACTGAATATAGTGTTTATTCAGTCTGAATAATGCTTATTCAGTCTCAATTGGCATTATTCAGACCGAATAAACACTATATTCAGTTTTATTCAGTCTGAATATTTCTTTGATTATTCGACACGTGGCGCGCTCTCATTTGTTCTCACGTTTACAACCAAATTTGAGTTCGCATTTGAATCCGCCCCTATATATATATATATATATATATAGGGGTGGTATCCGTTGCAAACTATTCAATATTTACAAACTTGCAAACTCACCATTATCCAATAGAAATAACCCATGTGAATAATATTGTTTTAGTTTTTTTAATAGTTTATTAATTTATTGAAGATATCATCATCATTTTATAATTTAACCATTTTAATTAATATTTACTAATTTCCTGCCATGAACACATTTTCCGACGACTTCGTCTTCTCCGACGAGTTTTCCGGCAAGTTTCGTCAATCATGAATATATTTTCGCCATTCGTGAATACACTTTCACCATTCGTGAACAATTTCAACATTCATGAATATCCAATTGGTGCTTTATCATTGTGTTCACTACGAGTTTGCACAGTTTGCAAAAATCGATTACTTTGCAACGGATACCACCCTTATATATATATATATATATATATATATATATATATGAGCGGGTTCAAATGAGAACTCAAATTTGGTTATGAACGTGAGTGCAATTGAGAGCGCGATACGTATCATATAATGACTGAATAATCAAATAAATATTCAGACTTAACAAGCATTATTCAGATTGAATAAATACTATATTCAGTCAGAATATTTCTTTGATTATTCAACCTGAATAATCTACATTCAAACACTTGTCGCGCTCTCATTTGTCCTCACGTTCACAACCAAATTTGAGTTCTCATTTGAACTTTCCTCTCTCTCTCTATATATATATATATATATATGGTTGATTTCCGTTACAAACCACGTCAATTCGTACAAACCGTACAAACCGCATGCAACCAATATTTTTTTTATAATTTTTTCACTTTTTCTTAATTATTAGGGTTGATTAGTCAATAATATATGAAAAAATTTCATCAAGAATACATGAAAGTTGGTGAATCAAGAATATGTGAAACAAGATTCATCAAATTGAGAGTTTCACGAATCAATTCATTTTGATGTAGAAAGAAAAATAATTTCATGAAGAAAAGAATTATATGAAACAAATTCATCATATTAAACACTTTCATGAAAAAAAAAATTATTCAAAAAAACAATGAAACACAAGGTTTGTACGGTTTGTACGAATTGACGTGATTTGTATTTGAAAAAAAAAAAAATATATATATATATATATATATAGGGGCGGGTTCATATGATAACCATACCTATTTAAAGAAACAAACAAAATCATATATGATTTTGCACTAAATCACCCAAAAGTCCGGGCGACTTTCCATGCCACTTAAGTGGCCCTAAAAGTCGCCCACTACCTTTTAGTGCATAATCATATATGATTTTGTTTGTTTCTTTGTTTCTTTAAACATGGTTCAGTTCTCGTTTGAACCCCCCCCCCTCTCTCTCTCTCTATATATATATATAGGGGAGGGATTATACGAGAACCACTCGTCTTTAAAGGAACAAAAGAACAATTTGTGGACCACATCATATGTGGTTCACAAGTGTCCCTTTATTTCTTTAAATTTACAAAGTTCTCATTTGAACTTTCCTCTCTCTCTCTCTCTCTCTCTATATATATATATATATATATATTAGTTGGTATTTAAAAATGTTACGGTAAGTTTCTAAAACTTTTTTAATGTCTTAATTAACCAACTATTTTAGAACACTTTTAAAATAAAGTGTTCTATTAGTTTTCTTTTTGAAAAATCACTTAGAAACGTTATCTTATTAGCAATTCTTTTTATAGGAAAATCGTTGTATAAGATATTTTATCATATAATGTTATATGGAAAAATTAGTACAAAATTATATTTCAATATTTTTGTTTTTAAAAGTTTGTTAAAATGTCCAAAAACGTCTTATAAATAATTTTATTAAAAGTTTGTTCTATATGACTTATCTTATAAATCAAAAAACTGTGTTTATTGTAAAAACATTAACATCGGTATGTAAGACGTTTTTTATTGTTCTAACAAGTTTTTCAAACACTTTTAAAATGACGTTTTCTATCAATATTAACTAGTTTTTTTATATTACACTTTTGAAAATGTTCTATCAAAATTGTTTTCATACACACTTGATTTTATATTTAATATAACTCATATAATAATACTATGTTGTATTTGAAAAAAAAAGTCCTAAAACCTTGTTAAAATTTACAAAAATGTCTAGTAAACTTATTATTATTATTAGAATACTTTAAATAAGAACTTTTTTATTTGGTGCTATAATGTATAAACTAAAGTCACCACCATGTAAAACCATCTATCAGAGACCTAGAGACCTGGACGGAAAAAAATCAGTTGTTCCTCACTCCCTATACCCTCCCTGTCCATCCACTAATATAATGCCACATAATCAACATTTAATTAAATATTTAATTATTTTTAAATTTTCTTAACGTCACGTTAACCGGTTAACCTTTTCTAACCCCCCTTCTCCCTCATTTCTCCCAAACGCCTCCCCTCTATCTCTCTCCCCTCTTCGTTATCTATTTTTAGAATTAAAAAACCCAATCCACTATCTCATAATTTTAACACCTATGTTTTCTACTTTTTTATTATTCAATTATTCTTTACCCATTTTTTCCAAATTAAATTTAGTTAATTCTATATTATTAATCTTATGTTTTTTAAACAATAAATTCTATTTAAGTTATGCTATTTTTAGTTAATTCTATATATTATCAATTATTTTTAAAAACTATTTAATAGAGTATTTACTGAAAAAAATTATATAAAAATACATCTTCACTCTTAATTTAAAAAAAAACATTTTTTTTGAAGTGTTTAAAAAAATATAATGTAAATTTTCTATTAAATATCAAGATTCTAAATAACGTGAGACTTGATGTGGTGGCAAGGTCAAACCTCAAGCCTTAGAAGCCACGACGAGTCATGACGTTTTATATATCATATATAATGTTATCCATATATTTTTTTCCCGAACATGGGATGTGGAAAAAAATCAGCTGTTCCTCACTCCCTATATCCTCCCTGTCCATCCACTAATATAATGCCAACATAATCAACATTTAATTAAATAGTTAATTATTTTAAAATTTCTTAGCATCACGTTAACCGGTTAACGTTTCCTAAATAGTTAATTCTATATTATTAATCTTATGTTTTTAAACAATAAATTCTATTCAAGTTATGCTATTTTTATTTAATCCTAAATTTATAAAAGAGAATTAAACACAGGCTTTAAGATTTATTTCATTTAACATTTATTTCAAAATTATGTTTTTTAAAATTAATAATTGAGTTAATGTATATTAAAATACATAATGTGTACTTTGAAACTGTTTTAGTTTATATTTAACAATGTTTTAGAAAACTTGCCGTAACATTCGTCGTTGCACGTTATGGCTTAAGACTTGTGTCTGACGTCACGTTATGCCTGTGGCACGCCATGACTCAATGCATGATTTTTGTAGCATATTATTTGATTTTTCTTACTCTTTTAGTGTCTTATTTTTCTATTATTAATTTATGACCTAATTTAAAAGGCTTAACTTCATCAAATCATTAAGTAATTACAGAAAACAAAGGTTTATATATGCATAATATTATATATGATATATAAATTTGTCGTCCTAACACACTCCTTGAAAAACGTCATGACTCGTCGTGGCTTCTAAGGCTTGAGGTTTGACCTTGCCACCACATCAAGTCTCACGTTATTTAGAATCTTGATATTTAATAGAAAATTTACATTATATTTTTTTAAACACTTCAAAAAAATGTCTTTTTTTAAATTAAGAGTGAAGATGTATTTTTATATAATTTTTTTCAGTAAATACTCTATTAAATAGTTTTTAAAAATTATTGATAATATATAGAATTAACTAAAAATAGCATAACTTAAATAGAATTTATTGTTTAAAAAACATTAGATTAATAATATAGAATTAACTAAATTTAATTTGGAAAAAATGGGTAAAGAATAATTGAATAATAAAAAAGTAGAAAACATAGGTGTTAAAAATTATGAGATAGTGGATTGGGTTTTTTAATTCTAAAAATAGATAACGAAGAGGGGAGAGAGATAGAGGGGAGGCGTTTGAGAGAAATGAGGGAGAAGGGGGGTTAGAAAAGGTTAACCGGTTAACGTGACGTTAAGAAAATTTAAAAATAATTAAATATTTAATTAAATGTTGATTATGTAATTTTTTTCGACTTGGACATCTTTTTGTAGTTTTATAAACTCAATTACATTGTAACATACGCCTTCAATTCCCTATAAATAAGAAACTTCAATTACCAGAAAATACATTCCATCAACAATGGCTGATCCAAAGGAGGGAGCACTCATCAACAAAGGGCATGAAGAAGGTCTGAAAATGGCGGTTTCAATCCTCGAAGAGTTCGGCCTCCCACTAGGCCTTCTACCATTAGCTGACGTAATCGAAGTCGGTTTCGTGAAAACCACTGGGTACATGTGGATTCTGCAAAAAAAGAAAGTCGAACACAACTTCAAGATCATCAAAAAGCTCGTGAGTTACGACACAGAAATAACTGGATTCGTGGAGAAGAAGAGGATCAAGAAACTCAAAGGAGTGAAAGCAAAGGAGCTTATGTTATGGCCACCGGTTAACGATATCAGTGTTAATGACCCACCCAATGGAAAGATTCAGTTTAAGAGTTTGGCTGGTATCACTAAGGTTTTTCCAGAGGAAGCATTTGCCGCCGGCGAGTAATAAGGCCGCCGGCCGGCTGATAATTTGTTTTCTTCCTGACCCATATTCAAGCATGGCTGGCCGGAATTTATTTATAGCAGCTTGTTGGTACTTAATTGCTTGATGATGTTGTACTTTGAATATGGAAGTTAAATAAAGGTTTTTCCGCTTAATTCTTTTTAAGTAATAATATTTAGGAAAAATTTAAAAAACCCAATAAAGTATCATGTTTTGAATGCTTAAGTTCCTAAAAAAATTTGAATAAAAAAACCGTTAAATTATCTTATTTTAAATTATTAAGTTCTTGAACTATTGTTTTGAATGAAAAAATTATTAAAAGTTTCTCATTTTAAATCATTAAGTACTTAAACTTTTTACAATAACATAAACCTCGTCATCCCATCATTGTATGTTTTCCATATCGTCTATCACGTTGTTGGCCTCTGCCATCGATCTCCTCTTTTTAATCTGTTTTTTATCTTTTTACTTTAAACATTGCTAGTCGATATAAGTAGTTTTTTTTTAAAATATGTAAGTAACCAATTTTTAAAAATTCGATAATTTATTTATTCAAAAAAATGTTCAGACCTATTCATTCAAAATAAGAAAAAAGTTTAATGGTTTTTTTCATTCAAAAAATTAGTTCAACGACTTAATCACTCAAAATTAGAATGTTCAAATGTTTTTTTGTTTAAAAAAATTGTTAAGGGAATTCAAATCACGATAGTTTTTTTCTTTTTTGGAAAAGAAAAATTACTATAATTTGTTAGGTTAGTTTGAATTTTTCCCATAATATCTATATACCATAAATAAATCATAACCCTTTCATTTGGTAGTATTTGAACAACATTAAAATTTTGAGAGGCTTTGTTATACTGATAAGGCAATAACCGGAATACGGTTTAAAAGTCCCTTTGGTCGCTTACAATTTTTTTCTATAATTAAGTAGGGTCTTTGTCGAAATAACCATTAGTTATATTTTCCAAAATATGCACCAAGAAAATTAAGGTTGGATTGTGAAGCAACAACTAAAGAAATAAAAATAGTGGATACAGATAATTGATGGGAAAACTTTGTTGAGAGTAAATATATGGACGATCATGAGTATCATCAAGGAGGCATAAAGGAATCTCCTTTGGAATCCAAACTAGTGTGGGGCACCGCGTAACGCACGGTGACGAAAATATTTGTTACGAAATATGTAGGGGGTGTGTGGGATTGCTTATAAAAACAACTTATTGACTTATTCTAGTGTGATACCGGTAATAAGTTGTTTTGCGTGTTTGGATTGGAAAAACAAGAAGCAGCTTAACAACTTATTAACTTATTTCAATGTGGCACCGTCGTAAGCTAATCCAATACCTTTTATAAATGTTCTATTTGCCACCACAGAAGTTGCTTTAAATAAGCAATCCCAAACACCCCCACAAATACATTATAAGATTATACGTAATTTCTTAATGCAATGAATGTCCTGAAAATATTTTAGATATAGATTAGTCTCGTAAATATGTAATTCATTGGCGTTTTAATTAGAGGGGCGCACATTACAAAAAGGTAAAGGATTGGATAAAAGAAATATCCCTTACTCTGGTGTTGTTCGAACAGCTAACATCCCCAATTATTGATAAACACTTAGCCACCAGGTTATGGAATTGATGGATGTAAAAACATAGAAGAGAGAAGCCACTCAACTGTTGTGTATTTAGATACATTAATAACCATTCTCTTTCTTGTAGCTTTTTGCTAAGGAAAATACTTTAACAACCACAAACATCAATAGTTAAATCCTTAAATATTATAAATTTAATTAAAATGTAAATTGAAATGATTTCCGAGATGATAAAATTAAATCCAAAACACAAACTATTTTTACACTATCGAAATGAATACTCAATTTGTAAAACTTTTTCTAACCACCGCATGACAAATAAATTATAGAGAGAATGTAAGGAGAATGAGAAGTAAAACCAACCATTGCAGAACCAAGTTGGGGCGTTGGTCTTGAAATTGTTGCTTTGTTGGAAACAAATTGGGGCGTTGGTCTTGAAATTATTGCTTTATTGGAAACAATTGTTTTCTGTGTCTGTTTTGAATGAAATAATTTTTAATAACAGTTCAGAATTATTCCATTCAAACAATACTTCCTCAAATAAATTATTATTCAAAACACAATTATCTCTTATGTGGAATTATTTAGTTGCCTCCTCTACTCCACCGAAGATTAAAGAGTTTTTTCCTCGTTAGCTTGAAGGAATATGTCCTTGTTCCATATCCTCAAAGCTACTTTATTATCATCTATAGAAAAAATAAAATTCGAACATCCACCTATGAACTCAAATAAGTTCAAGCCATAACCTATTCGAAAATACATAGCGAAATACCTTTTTTTCGCTGACTTTTAATAGGATTGAAAGCTATTCGATTTTTTGAGAAAAGTATTCGAAAATTGACAATTTTCGGAGACAATTGACAACTTTCAAATAAGTTTCAAAATTTTCGAATAGGTTTTATGAAATATCAGAGATCTCATTATTTCGAACATGTTTCACCATTTCGAAGAGGTTTTCCATATTTTGAAGTGGTATTCCCTATCTTTGAAGAGGTATTCCCTAAATTATAGGAATAGGTTAGAAAATAATGAATATGTTTCACCATTTCGAAGAGGTTTTCACCATTTCAAAAAGGTTTTCCATATTTTGAAGTGGTTTTCCATATTTTGAAGTGGTATTCCCTATTTTGAAGAGGTTTGATAATGAGATCTCTGATATTTCATAAAACCTATTCGAAAGTTGTCAATTGTCTTCAAAAATTGTCAGTTGTCTTCGAAAATCTTTAATTTTCGAATACTTTTCTCAAAAAATCGAATAGATTTAATTCTTATTAAAAGCCAACGAAAAAAAAATGGTATTTTGCTATGTATTTTGAAGAGGTTATGGCTATTTTGGTAAATTTAAAGAGATTTTGGTTATTTATGTAAAAAACCTTATAAAAAATGATTATAAAAATTAAATTCCCAATTTATTTTTAAGCAAGTAAACATTGTCTATTCTATTAGAAGAGCCATACATTGAATTTCAATGCCAACCCTAATAGTCTTTGAATAACGCTTTGATAAGGTTTTTATTACAAATTAGCAACATAACCTTACTTTTATTGATATATTCTATGATCACACAATAAAAATGACTGAGCTCAATCAATCAAACATAGTATTTCTTGGACACTTATTAGCATTCTTGTTGTATGTCAACATGATGAAATGAAATTAGTGTATCTTTTTAATTGTATTAACAAAATGTAATATCCATTTAACATAAAAGAATTTGTAACTAAGTTTAACTATTTAATCCAAAATGGATTAAAGTAGATCATAAATAAAAAACCATGTAAATAAAAAGTTGGCATTCTAATCTTTATAGAATCATCCAATGTTCCAACATCTCATTTTTTATTAATGTGGGATGGTCAAACTTAATCACAATTCAATATATTGGAATTCTCAAGCCATAGTAATTAGAGTATAATCTAGATCTCCACTTGAAGCATGTGTTACATAAGCACGGTAAATTTCGTCTCACACTCGACTCTTAGCATGTTGTATAACAAACACAAACCTTGGAGCATCCAATGTATTCATCTAAGGCCCATTTTCTGCAGTGGCATTTTCATGACCAAGGATAGGCATAAAACGTAAAGAATAAGTTGATACCTTTGTACTAAATGGGAAGCATAGTGAAAGGGGTTAGCCATAAACAGGAAATATGACGGTAATCATTAAAAATAAAGGGAGACCATGAATTTCAATGTCACAATGCATAATATTCATTTGGAAATTATAGATACATGGTGGCAGTCTTGAGTTGTTCTTTAGTTAGAAGAACTTTGGCACGATCCATTTTTGCACTCCTCTAAACCCTTAAATCGACCAAATGGGAAGGATGACCGAATGAGGATGGACATCAATAAATTGAGAGTAGAGAAGTAGTAGATGAATGGTATATGAAGTAAGACGTAGGGTTAGTAGTAGATGAATATATAGTCAATGAAGTAAGACGTAAGGGTTAGTAGTAGATGGATAGTCAATGAAGTAAGACGTAGGGTTAGTAATAGATGAATAGTCTATCGGTTAAATGTAAGTAAAATTACCAAAAGAGTTTGCTCATAGTGAAACTACCATTCTTTGCAAATGGGCATAATAGTCTTTAACATATTAATGATTTTAAAAAGTCAAAAAATTTAGAAAATTTCTTTGAGGATTGCTATTCAATCAAGTTGCCACATCATATCTTGAGGTTATTGTTTTTATGTATATAAAAGATTGTCACTATTACGAATGTTCGATAATAAATATGATCGTATGTAATCATATGTAACATAATATAAATTTCAATAGTATATGCATGTTTCAGAGAGCAATTGGGGGTAGGAAATGCTCAATATCCTCGCACAATGTTCGTCGACGAATATAGTTACTGCCTACTTATCTCGCTGGGTGGAATGGTGGCCGTGAAATGAGTCCTCTATCCCCGGAATATGGGCGGCGATTGGCTCCCATCCGGGGAACGATCTACATAAAGAGGTGAGAAAAGCGTTTCACAGTAGTAAGAAAAAGGAAAATGAGATTTGTGATGACATTCAATTCTTAGCTTTTGACTTTTGAGCGGATTAGATGTAGATCTAAAGTTGGTAAGCTCCTTAGCCTGGATAGTTGGCTTTGTGATTCTTTGGATATTGTTTCCTCTTGTATTCCTCTAGCTCCTCGCTAGCTTGTTTTAATAAATTGCTTTCTTGCGGTCTAAAAAAATAGGAAATGCTCAATATTTTTTGGAATTACTTCATCTTCATATTTATACTATTGCATAATTGTTGGGGTGGTTTATTTTACAAACCATGTAAATCCAACTATTCGTACAAACCTAATTCAATCAATCATTTTTTTTTCTTAATTATAAGGGTTGATTAGTCAATAATATATGAAACAATTTCATCAAGAATACATGAGAGTTGATTAATCAAAAATACATGAATCAAATTTCATTAAAATGAGAAATATATGAAACGGTTTCATTTTCACATAGAAACAAAAATATATTAAATAATTTCATCAAGAAAAAAATTATATGAAACAATTTCATCATATTAAACACTTTAATTAATGAAACAACTTGACTCAATTAAACAATGAACCACACAGTTTATACGTTTTGTTAGATTTCACCGGTTTGTAAAATAACTTTTTCATGTTCATATTTTGACTTTGATGAGGCTCGTTATTCTTACAATCTATACGTTAATACGATGATCTTTCGCTATTAATTTTTGGTTATGGACATTACCTGAAATCAATATCATAAATGTACTGGTTGAGATACTGGGGGATGTGGTGGAATATCTCATCTACCCAGAGTTCAATTCTAGACGTACATAACAATTATGGCTGCTGATTTTATCAGGGCTAAGTTATTACGGTCACAATTTGCCGGATTAGTCAAGTCAAAGTCTGAGATTCCAAAAACAATATCATAAATGTAACAAATATTATTGATAATCAAATACACTACTAATTAAACATCACACTTTCACCGAGGGAATTTTATGACGGATTTTTCCGCCAGAAAATCAACGATAAATTTCTGATGAAAGTCAACATTTCGCCACAATCCACCTCAACCACATAATTGTATAACTCAAAAATTCAAGAAAATTAGAAAAGAAACCTGTCAGATTTGTGGGAGTTTGGAGGATCCACCGCTAATCCGTCAATATATTTAAATACCATTTGTTAATTTAAAAAAAATTAAAATCTGTTAATTTGTCCGGAGGATTAGTGAGGGATCCCCCGATCCCCCACAAATGTGCCATTAGTTTTAAGTAATTAAAAACGCTTCCAAGAAAATTAAAAAGCATTGTATATTTGTGGTGGATTGTAGAATCCGCGGGCAGGTGTAAAAACTATTTTCTAATTTAAAAAAAAAACCAAGAAGTCTGTTAATATTTTTGACGGATTAGTAACGGATTCTTCAATCCTTCACTAACTTTAAATAACTAAAAATAATTTAAAAACTTTCAAGAAAAATAAAAAGTTTGTGACGGATTTGTGGCGGATTAAAGGATCCATCACTAATCCCCGTAAATTTATTTTTAATTTTTTTTATTATGTGGTGAATTTTTACATTAAAATTGTATTTTTTTTTGTTTTTCCTATCCATATGTACTTATTCTATTTTCGTTCAAGTATTCCGTGTATATACACGTAATATATTTACATACACATCATGTAACATCTTAAAATAGGATAAACGAATATTTCTGATATGAAAGGAAAAGGATATAATAAAAGAAAATTAAATGGTTGATTTTTGTTGGGCCAAAAGTGAAAAAATTTGAAAGTATAAAGGGAATTGTTGCCAAATGCTGAAGTAGGAAGTTAAGGGGCTTAAATGTAGGTGACTGAAATCAGAGGGGCATGTTTTGCCAACTAATCAAACCTCTGAGTTTTGGGAAAAAAACCCGTCGCATTAATGAAGGAATTTATGAGATTCATTTCATACCATGGACATTTTGTAAGAGGTTTGGCGAATTAGGTTCCATGCTAAGTTGGGAAGAAGAGTTTTATTTTGGAGTTTTAAGAAATAATGGGAAATGAGTAAGAAATCGGCATTCAAACGAGTTATGGTTTCATCCAATGACAGATGACCACAGAGGCCTTTGGGGGCCATGGCCCTTGAGATTTCTTTGGATCTAAGTAGGATTCATTTATATTGATTAGTGTTAGAAAACAAAAGAAGGCTACTTGGCCTCATGCCTGTTGCTACTTAGCCATTCACTTAATCCAATATATATATATAGAGAGAAAAAATATCATGCGAACACGGTAACAATTTAAAAAAATACGAGAACAATCCCCAGTCAATTAAATTTAAGAAAATTTTTTTTCTGGGCGACTTTTTCATGCGACTTAAGTTGCCCCAAAATCGACTGCTACAGTTACTACAAAATCACATATAATTTTGTACATGAAAAAAGTTTCTCGTATTCTCGTAAATAGTTAGCGTTCTCGTATGAACCCGCGTGTGTGTGTATATATATATATAGAGAGAGAGAGGAGGTTCAAGGGAAAACACTAAAAAAGAGAAAACTGAAGAATACCCTGGGAGCCCTCCATCCGGTCGGTATGCACTAGTGCATACAAATGTTTTTTGTTCCTATGCACCAATGTTTCTATTATTTCATATGCATTGATGAATATTTACAAATGCATGTTACAAATTACCGATATGCATTAGTGCATACCGTCCAGATGGATGGCTCCCAGGGTGTTCTTTAGTTTTTTTCTTTTTAGACGTTGTTCCTTAAACCCGACCCTATATATATATATATATATATATAGAGAGAGAGAGAGAGAGAGAGAGAGAGAGAGAGGAAAGTTCAAATGTGAACCTATCTTTGATTGTGAACATGAGGATGAATCTCAGCCCTTCATCTAAGCCATATTCAAGCTAATCTTTAAACATGGCTTGAGGGGTAATTTTGTAAGTTTTTATCTGAATTAAATTTTTGAGTAAAAATCTCCAGTTCTCAATCGAATCTGGAAATCAAAATCCAAAATCGTAAGACAAAGACAAAATCAAAATCCAAAATCGTGTTCATCAATCGAAATTCATGGTCAAAGAAATTGAAATTCAGGCACGATGGAGGCACAAAGAAGAAAATAAGCAGAAAAGAAAAAAGTTGCAGGTGTGGGGAAAAGAAAAAAGTTGCAGGTGTGGGGGTTCTCCTTCTTACCTTTCTTCTTTGTCTGAGTTGACGAAATCTGAGGTTCGAAGGAGATGGTGTGAAGAAATTTGGGGAAGATGATGATGCCTGGTTCTGATTTGAACAAATATGGGAAAGATGATGATGTCTGGTTCTGATTTGAATCGTCAGGTTGTATTTAGGTGTTTGAATAATTGTAGCGTATATTCAGACCGAATATAAGCTACAATTTGGGGTTTGTATACCTGTAGCTTATATTCAGACTGAATATAAGCTACAATTTGGGTTTGAATAATTGTAGCTTATATTCAGTCTGAATATAAGCTACAATTTGGGATTTGTATACTTGTAGCTTATATTCAGACTGAATATAAGCTACAATTTGAGGTTTGAATAATTGTAGCTTATATTCAGACTGAATATAAGCTACAATTTGGGGTTTGAATAATTGTAGCTTATATTCACACTGAATATAGGCTACAAGTATACGAACCCCAAATTGTAGTTTATATTCAGTCTGAATATAAGCAACAATTATTCAAACCCCAAATTGTAGCTTATATTGAGTCTGAATATAAGCTACAATTGTTCATACCCCAAATTGTAGCTTATATTCAGTCTGAATATAAGTTACAAGCATACAAACCCCAAATTGTAGCTTATATTCAGACTGAATATAAGCTACAATTATTCAAACCCCAAATTGTAGCTTATATTCAGTCTGAATATAAGCTACAAGTATACAAACCCCAAATTGTAGTTTATATTCAGTCTGAATATAAGCTACAGTTATTCAAACCCTAAATTGTAGATTATATTCAGTCTGAATATAAGCTACAGTTACTCAAACCCAAATTGTAGCTTATATTCAGTCTGAATATAAACTACAAGTATACAAACTCCAAATTGTAGCTTATATTCAGTCTGAATATAAGCTACAATAATTCAAACCCCAAATTGTAGCTTATATTCAGTCTAAATATAAGCTACAATTATACAAACCTTAACTTGTAGCTTATATTCAGTCTGAATATAAGTTACAATTATTCAAACCCCAAATTGTAGCTTATATTCAGACTGAATATAAGTTACAATTATTCAAACCCCAAATTGTAGCTTATATTCAGTCTGAATATCAGCTACAGGTATACAAACCCCAAATTGTAGCTTATATTTAGTCTGAATATAAGCTGCAATTATTCAAACCCCAAATTGTAGCTTATATTCAGTCTGAATATAAGTTACACGTATACAAACCCCAAATTGTAGCTTATATTCAGACTGAATATAAGCTACAATTATTCAAACGTCAAATTGTAGCTTATATTCAGTCTGAATATAAGCTACAGGTATACAAACCCCAAATTGTAGCTTATATTCAGTCTGAATATAAGCTACAATTATTCAAACCCCAAACTGTAGCTTATATTCAGTCTGAATATAAGTTACAATTACTCAAACCCCAAATTGTAGCTTATATTTAGTCTGAATATAAGCTACAAGTATACAAACCCCAAATTGTAGCTTATATTCAGTCTGAATATAAGCTACATTATTCAAACCCCAAATTGTAGTTTATATTCAGTCTGAATATAAACTACAAGTATACAAACCCCAAATTGTAGCTTATATTCAGTCTGAATATAATCTACAATTATTCAAACCCCAAATTGTAGCTTATATTCAGACTGAATATAAGCTACAATTATTTAAACTCCAAATTGTAGCTTATATTCAGTATGAATATAAGCTACAGGTATACAAACCCCAAATTGTAGCTTATATCCAGTCTGAATATAACCTACAATTATTCAAACACCTCTTTTTAGAATATATTCAGTCTGAATATAAGCTACAAGTATACAAACCCAAAATTGTAACTTATATTCAGACTGAATATGACCTACAATGGAACCAAAGGTTTTGAAAAACAAGAATTCAAGCAAATATGTTTCAAAAAAGCTTCCTCTGATAAAATGATGAACGGTCATATTAAAAGGAAAAAACATTTGAATTACCTTCTTATACTTCATCAAGAAAAAGAATCTGGATCTGAAAAGACTTGTGATTCTAAGGAGGAACACAAAACAAAAACAAACTTGTGCGAAAATTTATTTTGGGAAAGATGATGAAGAAATTTAGAGGCGGAAGTGAAATTTCTTTTGGGGAAGATGATGAAGAAATATGGGGAAGCTGATGAAGAAATTTGGGGAAGATGATGATGCCTGATTCTGATTTGAACAAATATGGGGAAGATGATGAAGAAATTTGGGGAAGATGATGATGTCTGGTTCTGATTTGAATCGTCAGGTTGTATTTATGATTTAAGCCATGACCTGAGTTTTCCACTTATTTACAAAAATGTCACCGTGAATTTTACCCCTCATCTTTTGATCTGATCTAAAATGGATGGTTGTGATTCATCTTCATGTTCACAATCAAAGATAGGTTCACATTTGAACCCACCCTATATATATATATATATATATATATAGGGGAGGGATCATATGAGAACACTATCAATTTAAAGGAACAAAGGAACTCATTTGGGACCACATATGATGTGGGCCCCACATAATATAAAATCATTTATGATTTAATATTAAATCATAAATGATTTAATATTATGTGGGATCCACATCATATGTGATCCACAATAGTCCCTTTGTTTCTTTAAAAATGCAAAGTTCTCATTTGAACCTTCCTCTATCTATATATATATATATATATATATATATATATATATGGGTTGGGATCACGTGAGACCACCCTGTTTTCGTGAGACCCGTGAGACCACCCTTTTACACTTGAAACTTCACAGCAAAATCATTGTAAAGGTAAATAAAATATGATGGGTTCACGTGAGATCAGCCTGTTTCCGTGAGACCCGGAGGCCCGTGAAACCATTTTTTTACTCTTGAAAACTTCACAGCAAAAACACTGTGGCTGTGAAGGTTACCTTCACAGCAAAAACACTATGTAGGTTACTTTCATAGCAAAAATACTTTAAAGATTCATATTTTTTTTTATCTTCATAGTGTTTTTGCTGTGATGTTTCAAGTGTAAAAAGGTGGTCTCACGGAAACAGGGTGGTCTCACGTGATCCCAAGTGTATATATATATATATATACACACATCCACTACTCCACATATAATAAATCTAACGAAATGAATTAAATTTAAATCGCTATCTGCCTATTATTTCATCCTCAAGTTTTTAATAATAGGTTAATTTGAAATTATTTATTTGTCTGGTTGATTTGTTAATGGATTATGTGAAATATGAATGAATTACAAATTTATTAGCCGTATTCGTGTAATGTCATGTAAATGCATTTTACATCTTCATTTTGTGTCTTTTGATTTTTGTTGTATTGTTTTGTGTGGTCTAATGTTGTGGTTACCGAAAACTCTTCTAAAAAAAGAAAAGGAAACGTTGGATAGTGTATTTTTTTAAAAATTTAAAAGTGATCAACTTCGGCCCCTATTGTTAAAAGGGTTGTGTTTCATCCCTGTTTCATCGAACGAAAATCGATATTGGAGGTACATTTTTTAACAAAATTTGATGTTCTCCATATTGTTGGCTTTGTTTTTGGATTATATTTAGAATGATATAAGTTTAGAGAGCCAATTACGGTCGTACGCCGTGTATTTCAAGAAAAACGTCGCTGGGGTGGTGGTCTCGACGACGAGATGCTTTAAACACAAAATCTGAGTTTTGAGTTATTTAGTTTTGAAGGTTGTAAATTCAGAGTTAGATGGGTGGAAATTAATATTACGTTTACATGCAAAAGAAATGGTGAAAAACAGCGTGAAAACGGGTCATTTTGATCGGGTAATATTTATTCTCGAAGACGCCTAAAAACCAGAAATTTGAACTCGAAATTTGGAAGCTATAATTCATGGAAATTCATGATTCTTGTTTCCTAGAGTTGAGGAATGTTTTGTTGGTGTTATTTTGCAAAAAAAAAAATCAATTAAAAAGGTTAAGAATTGAGGGAGATGCGTAGAAAAACGTAAAATAATATACATATATATGTGCAGCGATTTTCCGGTGACGGGCGGCGGTTGGAGACCGGCAACAGTAGGTATTGGGCTATATGTGTAGACTTAGTTTATCTTGGGCCTATTTATCTGATTTCTTATTTGGGTTTTCTGTTAACACAGGGTTTGAGAGCTCAAAAAGCACCTTTTTTAGGCTCCCAGCATAACGGAGTGTCCTTGTGTTCTTGTTCTTGTTGCTTGTTAGCACTTTTTAACAGCAGAAAGCAGCTTTCTCGGGGAGGAGCACGATCTCCCTAGTGTTGTTTGTGTAGCGGAACTTTAGAATTCAAGTATGCTAATTGCGTATGTAATTTTAGTTGAGTTTTTGTTAATTAAAGATTTATTTGTTAATTAGGTTATGATTAATTAATTTATTTAATTTCTAATTTAATTGGTATATTAACTTAAATTCTTATGTAGTTAATATATTTATTTATTTTAGATATAATTAAACTTATATAATTAATTATTTCTTAGAGAGAGGATTATTAAAAACGATTTAATAATCATTTTTAATGACGTCTTTTGGGATATACGAATCATACGAGACATTTTTAGTTGTGACGATGATGTTGTCTAATTATAAAGGTTAATTAAACGTTATGGAATATCAAACCATTAATTAAATATTATGGTATGAAATTGTAAGTTGCTGATCCGGAGTTGATTTTAATCAACCTACACGCACATGTGAGTCTTCATGAGACTTTAAACTGGGATGCATGATTATGTACAAAGTTATTTGAGCATGAGAATTATTCGGGATACATGCGTTATGCATTATATTATTTTTACGTACAAGTTTATGGGCATTTAGTGCATGTATGTAATTTTATTACGTGGGTAGCATGCTATTTGTTTTCTGTTTTTCAAACACTATTTAGCATGTTATAAATGAGTTATTGTTTTATGATGGGCCCAATCGGGTATGGGACTTGGGTCGATATGTCAAAAGGAGGACACTGATCCTATGGATGGGTGATCGGACAAGGGAGAGCCGTATATCCCGGGGAATGCCAATGACAATATGACCTTTACTCAATGGAACAATTTATGATATTTCGAAATTATTTTAAAGGTGTTTTTGGAAACAAATATGCATATTATTTGGGTCTTTTGTTTGTTATTTGCATGATGGGACATATATGTTTTGTGCATGAAAACCATGAACTCATTGAGCTTTACAAAGTAGATTATTAATATGCATCTTAGGGGCACAAAATTCAAGGGTGGGATTCAAGGGTGGACAAAGGCATGGGTCATGTTTAGTGAGCTATATTCCTACTGAGTAGGTATTAGATTTCGGTGATGGTTAGACTTTATGTTTGAGTAGATTTTGTAACGTAACCTGGTATGTGTTTGGTTAACATTGAGTTTTGTTTACATATATATTTTGTAAGACTTCTGATGTAACAAGGCTTTATTAGCCAATATAATGGGTTATTTATTATTAATTAATGAGAATGATGTGGCACAATTCATGGTGAGAATGAGGATGTTACACACCACATACGTATATCAATTACATATATATATACACACACAAATACGTATGTTTCAATTGATGTTAGTGGGCTTTAATAACTAATAAAATATTTTATTGGGCTTTTGTGCTCTTAGGGTGCGTTTGGTAGGGTGAACAGGGTGGAATAGCATGGAACAGAACAGGTTAGTCCCATGTTTGGTGTGAATTTAAGGAAGTGGAACAAGGATTAAGTGGAACAAAGGTGGAACAACCTTGTTCACCCCTTACCCCCTAGAACTAACTAGAACAAGGAAATTGTTCCCTTTTTACCCTCTCCTCCCTCACGCCACCACCACCCCGGCGACCTCCTCACGAACACCACCACCACCGGCGCACCCCCTCACGCCGCCACCACCGCCGGCGACCTCCTCACGAACACCCCCTCACGCCGCCACCACGCCGGCGACCTCCTCACAAACACCAGCACCGTCGGCGCCCTCCCTCACGCTGCCACCTCCGCCGCCGGCGCCCTCCCTCACGCCGCCACCACCGCCGGCGACCTCCTCACGAACACCGCCGCCGCCGGCGCCCTCCCTCACTCCGTCACCACCGCCGGCGACCTCCTCACGAACACCGCCGCCGCTGGCGCCCTCCCTCCTCTCTTCTCTCTCTCTCTCTCTCCTCTCATCTCTCTCTCTTCTCTCTCCTCTCTCCCTCTCCTATCTCTCATCTCTCTTTATCATCTCTCTCTCTCTCTCCTCTCTCTTTGTCATCTCTCTCTCTATCCTCTCTCTCTCATCTCTCTCTCTCCTCTCTCTCTCTCCTCCATATCTCTCTGTCTTCTCTTTCTTTTTTTTTCTCTCTCTCTTCTCTCTCTCTCTCTTCTCTCTTTCTCTCTCCTCACTCTCTCCCTCTACTCTCTCTCTCCTCTCTCTATCTATCCTCTCTCTCTCCTCCATATCTCTCTCTCTCTCTTTCTTCTTTTTCTTTTTTTTTCTCTCTCTCCTCTCTCTTTCTCTCTCCTATCACTCTCTCCCTTTATCTCTCCTCACTCTCTCTCTCTCTATATATATATATATAGATATATATATATGGGGGGTTATTTGGTTAAAAACACTAAACAACTCACTGGGGGTAAATTGGTCATTCTGTTCTGTTCTGTCATGTCCTATTCCGTCATATCATGTTTTACCAAACGTGTAACAGCTGTTCTGTCCTGTCCTGTTCTGTTCCGTTCCGTTCTGTTTGGTTCTGTCCTGTCCTTTCCTGACTGCGTACCAAACGCACCCTTAAAGTCTTAATGGATTATACTGGTTCTTAATAGGTTATAATGGATTTTAGTGGTCTTATCAAGACCAATACACACCACATACGTATATATAGTATATCCTTGCATTCATACACGTAATAAGTCACCATTAATTGGTGTTATTGGGGCTTTAATAAGTCATAAGAGGTCTTATTCGGATATACTGGTTTTGTTTTTTTAATAGGCTTTATGGCTCTTAAAAGGTTATACTGGGTCTTAGTGATCTTATCTAAACCAATACACATCACATACAGATATGTAATACAAACATGTAATAAGTCAACATTGATGTTATTGGACTTTAATAAGTAATAAAGGTCTTGGGCGTTAGTGGTGCCGGGCATGTTCTTAATCAACTCTATACTCGTATACATGTCTTCTTTGATTCTAGTGCAAATTATTCTTCATATCGAATTATTTTTGCAAGCGTTTACTTGTGCTTTCTAGTATGTTTGTGGATGGCTTGGTAATTCAAGTAGCTAATAGGGACCAAGTGGTGCTTTAGTAAATCCCTAAAGGTTGCACATTAGAGATCGAAGGGAAGGCATTCCCAGTGAATTTGTTGCCTATGTAAATAGGGGGTTTGGACGTTGTGATCATCATGGATTGGATGGTGGATAAACAAGTCGAGATCCTATGTTCTAAGAAATTTTCATATTGCCGATATTAGTAGGAGCATCATACTCGTATATGAAAACTCAAGGGAGAAGTCACGATCATTTCTACGATCATAGTTCGTAAATGCCCGCCGAAGGGTTGTTCACCATTCTTGTCATACGTGTTTGATCCCAAGTCACTAAAGAAGAAAATGGATGACGTAAGGATTATTTGTGACTTCCCAGATGTTTTCCTAGATGACCTACTTGGATTGACACTTAATCGTCAAGTAGAAATACACATTGACTTGACCCCAAGGCAGGACAGATAACTCGTGCCTCATATTATCTTCTGCCAACTAAAATCTAAGAGATGATGAGTCAACTTTAGGAGCTACTTATAAAAAGGTTTGTGACCGAGTTCCTTACCTTTAGAGCTTCGGTTTTTTGTCAATAAGAAGGATTTAATGATGAGGATGTGTATCGATTATAAGGAGTTGAACAATGACAGTGAAGAACAAATACCCACTCCGATTAATTGATGACCTTTTCAATCAATTTCAAGGAGAGGTTGCTTTTGCAAGTTAGAACTCCGTTAGGGTTCCACTAACTGAAAGTAAAGGAGGAGGATGTTACAAAGACACCCTTTAGGTTGTGTTATGGCCACTATGAATTCCTTGTGATGTCGTTTAGGTAAACGAACGTGCCAATCCATGTTCATGGATTGGATGAATCGAGTTTATTGTCCCTTCTTGGATAAATATGTCATTGTTTTCATTGATGACATTCTTGTCTATTACAATTAAAGATGGCCAAAAATCGGTCCCGGGCTGGACCTAAATCTGTCCCGGTTCCAAATACTATTTTCGTAATTGGTCCTGGCGTAACGGATCCTGGTCCCAACCAAAAACCCAAGGTCGGGTTAAGGTACTTTGTAACTGTTTATGAGAACCGGTCCTAGTATCGGGCCGAGTCCAAACCGGTCCTATGTATTTTTTTTTAAATTCGATTTTTCACATAATATTTTTTGACGTTTTTTAAAGAATACAAAATTGTTATTCTAATACACTTGAACATATGTAATTGGGTCAATTAAGTAAACTTAAAAATACGTTTACTTGTGAAAATACGAGCGGAAATCATGAATTATAACAAAAATTGTGAACATTTTTGAGTTGGTATCTTCCCATATACACCATGTGACTTATATATATATATATATATATATAGTGAGTATAGGTTAAATGGGACAAAAAAGGTCAAAAATGGGAAAAAACAATCATATAGTCGTTGGGTATCAGTAATAAAAAGGTAATATTTTTTTTAAAAATCGGGCCGGTCCTAGGTTAGGCCTTATTTTTTGACAATAACTCTAACTGGTCGCGATCCAACGATCCAGACCAGTCCCAATCGGACCCAGGCCTGGCCAATCCCAAGTCAGTCCTGATCTTGGTCCTCTACCACGGCCTGGGCGGAGTCGGGCCTATTTGGCAATCTCTAATTACATATATGAGGAGGACCATGAGAACACCTCCGTGAAGTTTTAGAGGTGATGTAGGAAGAGAAACATTACACAATATTTTCTAAGTGCAATTACTTTTGGTTGCTGAAAGTTCAGTTCTTGGGGCATGTGGTAACCTCGAGATAGGTGAAGGTGGACAGCTTCAAAAGTTACGACGGTTAGGAATTGGGAACCTCCAAAAGCCAACTTGGATTAGGAGTTTCTTGAGTTTGGCCGGTTACTATTGAAGGTTCATTCAAGACTTCTCCAAAATCGCTTCCCTATTGACGACCATGATGAAGAATAATGTGAAATTCTTGTAGATCGATGCCCAAGACCAGGCATTTAAGACCCTATAAAAGAAGTTGTGTGAAGCTTCGATCTTGTCTTTAGGGAAACGAATATTTCGTGGTATATAATGATGTTTCTAAAATGGTTTCGGGTTACATCTTAATGCAACGAGGTAAACGGATTACTTATGCATCGATGCTTCTAAAGTGATTGCTTCAAGAATTACCCGACCCATGATTTGGAATTGGCGGCAGTAGTGTTTGTTTTATAAGTTATGGTGTCATTACTTATAATTCTACACCGACCATAAGCTCCTCAAGTATGCCTTTGATCATAAATAGTTGAACATGCGTCAAAAGAGACGGTTGAAATTTCTTAATGACTATGATTGTGAATTTCTTTACCACTTGGGTAAAGCTAATGTCGTGGTGGATGCATTGAGTCGAAAAGAGTACAGAAAGAGTGTTCGAGCCTCTATCTCGAGATTGGATGTGGTCTCGATCTAATTGAGAAAATCAAATTCTCGCTATCCGAAGCGTTGTAAGAGGCTAACCATTAAGAAGAAGTCGTGGTATACAAACATCTTCAATTACCGAAGGATGGGCGAGGCTCCAATCTCTTTCACGACAGGATTTGGGTGTCCAAGATCGAAGGTAACCGAAAATTGCTACTAGAAAGTGCTCATAAGTCTAAGTATTATATCCATCCTGGGAGCACAAAGATGTATAGAGATCAAAAGTTGAACTATTGGTGACCCATCATGTTGCTTGATGGGACCAAGTATGTGGAGGGATATGTAAATTGTCCCTGGTTAAGGTGGATCACAAAAATAAATATGGGAGTCCTCATTTCTTGGAAATCCTGAAATGGAAATGGGAACATACCACCATGTACTTTGTGACCAAGATGCCGAAGACTTTGAGGGGTCATGTCATGATATAGCTAGTTGTGGACCGATTAACCAAGACTGCTCATTTCTTGGTGATGAGGGAAACCTTACCGTTGGATTAACCGGCAAAATTGTACATCAATGAGGTCGTCTCGAGGCATGGAGTGCCGTTGTCGATCATTTTCGATTGTGATAGCAGATTCACTTATAATTTTGGGATGATATATAAAAAGAGTTGGGAATGAGAATGAAGTTGAGGCATGGGTGAGCATCCCTAGACTGATGGCCAGAGTGAAAGAACCATCTAGACACTTGAAGATATGTCGAGATCTTGGGATCGACTTTGTCATAAATCAGGACCCTCACTTACCATTAGTAGAATTTTTGTAAAACAGTTACCACTCTTGCATCGGTATGGTCCTGCTTGAATCCTTATATAGTAGGAAGTGTACAACCCCCATATGTTAGATTAAGGTGGGCAAAAATCAATTTGTAGGTCTAGAGATCGTATAAGAAGCCACAGATAAAGTGAATTCCATCCGGGAACGCTTGGAAGCAGATCATTAAGATCAGAAAAAAACTTTGTCGATATGAAGAGAAGGCCCATAGATTTTCAAGTGGGCGATCGCGTCATGCTGAAAGTGTCCCCATGGAAAGGAATCATACAGTGTAGAAAACAAGGGAAACTCGGTCCCTATTTTCTTGGGTCGTTCACCATTTTAGTCGGGTTGCGCTCTAAGCCTAAAAACTAGAGTTACCACCTAAGATGACGAGGATCCATAACACCTTGTATGTTAGTTACTTACAAAAATGCCTCGCAGAAGAAGAAAGCATAATTCCCCTATTAGAAATTAGGGTAGACGTGAACAACCAGTGTATCAAAGAATCTGGGGTCAATAGAAAGTCAAAAAAGTTAAGTCATAAGGAGATCATGGTGGTTAAAGTTCAGTGGAAGCATGATCGCAGCTCTAACTTGACATGGCAAGTCGAAGAGGACATGGAGAGGCATTACTTTAACTTGTTTGTTAATGTGTAGATTTGGAAGACGAAATCATTTTCAAGGAGGGGAGGCTTGTAACACTCATATGTTTTTAATTACTAAACTTCCCTTATGATTAAATTCAAAAATCAGAGAAATACACGCAAAATTGGGCTCCCTGCTTGGGGGATCATTGGACGGGTTTATGCGGGTTCGGGTGAAGGGAAATGATATACGATTGGGTTTAGTGGAAAAATAAGGAGAACGAAACTGAAAAACTTTAGGGCTCGATTTATCCAGGTTCGGGGGACATCGGGTTCGGTCGAGTAGTTCGAGTTAGGTATACATATGCAGTTGCAGCACAGCAACAAGTTGATTCCACAAGAGGATCCTTATTTTTTATGTATATATATGCATTTCTGATTTTCAATTAACCAACATCTAATCATCTATGTACTATGGTTAGGGTGGTGACCTACATGCAACATGTATGCATGTAAAATTATGGAATCAATATTGAGTAACTAATCATGTATGTAGTATGTTATGTATCATGTATGCATGGATTCTATATTGGATTTTATTCTTTTAAAATATGACCATAAGATCTCCCATAAATTAGGATTAGAATTCTAGATTTAAGTTTAAACCACAACACAATAGGCGATAAGTATATATTGTACATAAATACATATAATATAGGTGGTCCATCCTATTGGAAAAATTCGGATATTCGGGAGGGTCGGCGCCCAAAATGAAAACCAAACCAAAACCCTACACTCGTACTTATTTTTCGGATATCGGATGCCGGTTTTTCAAATTTTTGATATCCATAAAAATTTAGATATATCAGTTGGTGTTCAATGGGGTAGTTCGGGTTCGGTCGGGCTTGCACACCCCTACAGTTTCCGTGACCAAGCGCGCGACCCAGGTCGTTGAACCCACTATTTGGATGAGGGCTGGTCGAGGTGTGCGACCTACCGCACGAATTGAGGTCACGTGAAAGGTTGTCGGATGTGGTTTGGAGGTTTTGAATCCCAATTTTTTTGCCTCCCCTCATTGAAGGCGATTTTTACAGACATTAAAGGCATCTATAAGAGTTCGGTGACATTTAAAAATACTCATTGGGTCAAGGTTCAAGTACTCGTCCAAGACCTAACCTTATTCACTTGATTCTAGGGTTCTTGCTAGGTTTTGTCGGCTTTTCTTACAAAACCTAGTAAGGTGTTTCATTTTACTCCTACATCAATATATATATGTATATATACATGTTAAATCTTCATTTCCTACATATTTGCAAACTTCATTCATGCTTTCAACAAGTGAGACTTAATGTTGATTTTGGGGATTTTTCGCCTAGATGACAAAATGGGTCATTGTGGATAAACTTATTGGTTCTAGAGGTTTTGTTCCATCAAATAAAAAAGGTACCTATCGCATGGATGTTTTGACCTCAAATATAGGTTTACTTACTCTCTTCATACCGTAAATGGGTTTTAACACACATAAAGAGTTCATAACCTATCGGTTTATGGTTTTAAATTTAAATATTTGAACTCACTAGGCATAAGCGTAACCCTTTTTCTAAGTGACATGTGTACTAGGTCCTTTTAGCAGTGTGTCTAAAGCTAAGTGAGGCATGACATTGTTGTTGTCTAGAAGCATCGGAGGAAACATCATTATTTTTGGGTATCTTTAGAGATTAATGGTGGACTTTTAAGGAGTTACTAACATCCGATTATAATCTAGTTCATTTCTAGAATTAGATTATTAGGTTTTTAACTTTTGACCATATTTGTTAACTGTAACTATTTCCCATACTTCACTTTTATGGGTTTGAGCTTCTTATTTAATTTATGGAAATATCAAGGTTTTTCGTAAGGCATATTTTTAAGATTTTAGGGGTGTTATATGGTGTGGATTAGTTTATAGAGTATATTTTCCTTCCTCTCACTAATGTGTGGTTAAGATCTACATTTAGATCTTATGGATTTCTACCTTACATAAATCGCAATGCATAAATTAGGTAATCAACTTCAAACACAATATGGTTGATTTATGCAATTTTTGGCTTCTGTACATAACAATCCTTGTTGGAGCAGTCTTGAAATAGTTGAAAATGTTTCTGTCGCGTTTAAAGTTTAATCAAATCTAAACCTCGAACAGTTTAGCTTGTCTAGATTCTGCACATTCTAATATAACGTCATATACTTTAAGGTCTTGGCTTCTATGCGGTTTGTTTTCTTGTTCAACTAGCTCTTATACAATAACAATCTTTTTACCCTTCTTATCATCATTAGTTAGTTGAGATTCCTTATCGTCCTCGTCAAAAAATGTATCATTTGTATATATGAGGGGAATTCAATGATTCACTATCAAAGAAGCCAAGAAGGTTTAAACTCTCCCTAGGTTTTGGAGCACTTCTCGCTTAAATATTTCTTTAAGTATATGTGAGAGTTAATACAGGTTTATTCAGTATACATAACTTTATTTAAGGTATCCTTGATTTTAGCTCTTTGGCATAGACGCAGTCACCCTTCATAGAAGCAGACACTCTTGGGAGTAGAATGGTTTCCTCTCCTCATGAGAGCGACAACCTTAGGGGTAAGGCAACGAGCTTCTTCTTCACAAACTTTCCAGAGGGAGTCGATGAAAAACATCTGTGGAGATTATTCAAGAGGCACGTTGAGATTGTGGATGTGTACATGGCAAGAAAGAGAAATGCTTATAGGAAGAAATTTGGTTTTGTAAGGTTCTTGAGAGTTAAGGATGTCAGGAGACTCGAAGCTAATCTTAATGATATGTGGATAGGCCAGCACAAGATGAGGGTCAATCTTGCAAAATTCGGCAGGAAAAAAGAAACCCAAGAGAGAGATGGGCAGAAGTCACACGAAGGAAGGGATATCGGAGGAGCAGGGAAAGATTTGATAAGAAGAAAAGCAGTGCACCTGAAGGTTAGGAGGAATGAAGGCCATTCGTATGCGGAGCTGGTCAAGGGCTCTTGTATTAAGATGGATAACAAAAAAGAGGAAGGTGAAAAGGAAAACGAGGAGGAAAAGAGAGTGAGATTAACCCTACAGCCCTCGGACATCATGATGACCAAATCGGAGAGTGTTCTAATCGGTGAGTTAAAGTCTTTTGCTTCGTTGAACCTGCTTGGATTATTTAAAGAGTTGGAAGGTTGGTCAGGGATTGAGATAATCTATTTAGGGGGTCTCACAGTGCAACTTGACTTCCATTCATACGAAGACGCCACAAATTTCTTAATCAATGCAGAAACATGTTGGAAGGTCTGGTTCTCCTCTATGTCCAGGTGGAATCAAGATGTAAAGAATTGCAAAAGGCTGGCATTGTTGGAGATTCAAGGTCTACCCTTACATGTATGGTGTTCGGATACTTTCTCTATGATCGGGAAAATTTGGGGTAAGGTGGTCAGGAAGGAAGAAGGGTTTAAAAATGGAATTAATAAAGCTTGTGGATACGTGGGAATTATCACAAACAGGGAGGAGTGGATCATGGAAACAATAAGTATAAAAGTTCTAGACAAAACTTTTAAAATAAGAGTCTTGGAAAAAGCTTGGGAAGATTTAGACCTGGGTGAGAGTAAAGAGAACAATTCAATCTCTTCGGAAGAAGACACAGACGGGGAAGAAAGCTGGAGAAACTGGGAGGAGATGGAGGCAGAGGTGGAAAGGGATGGGTTGACATCGACAAGAAGAGATAGGGAGATGGATGAGAGGCAGGGGATGGAATCACCATTGACGGGGAAGCTTGAAAATCCACTAGCAGATGAAGAGCCACCGGAGGAATCGACAGCAGAGGTATCCTCACCGGAGGGAGGGTCGCCGGTAAAGGTGGGGGTTTCTCGAGATGAGGCAATAAGTGCAGAGACAGTTGCAGAGTCGCACGCGGGGGTTCTGGGACGCGAAGGATTCAATCCAGCCACAGGTTCCCCTACGGCTACCTTGTTACGACTTCACCCCAGTCGAAGACCCCACCGTGGTATGCGCCAATAAGACCACCAAAAGCCTTTGTGGCACTAGTGGTACCCTTCGGCATCCCCCTCCTTGCGGTTAAGGTAACGACTTCGGGCAATGTTGGATTGGGGGAAGGCTTTCCTTCTTTGTTGACTTCAATTGATACCGGCCGATAGCCCAATCTCTTAGTCTCGGAACTAATTGTCTATCTAGTAGCCACTCCTTGCTTTGATGAGTTAAGTGAAATGAAAGTCGATTTTGATCCGATCATGCCAAAGGCACTTCGGGATCAAATAAAGGCATCACATAAGGAATCGGGCAACCCCGACTTTCTTATGTTATGGCGAAGACTGAATTTAGCTTCCAACCCGACTTTCTAGAAGAAGGTTTTAAAAACGTCACATTGCAATCCCAAGAGTTGGGTCTGAATTCAAATATTTCTCCTTATGGGCCTACTCTGTCTCGATCCAACAGAGTAGAAGGGCAACCCATCAAGCCCAGTTTGAGTTCCAGGGCTGGAGAGGGGTGTAAGCCCATTGGGGAAAATAATTCAGGGCTGGAATTAAGAGAAATAAGCGAAGAGAATAAGGATGATCGCAGATCTGGAATTGACATCCAAGACTTCGATGAAGAGGAAGAACCAGAGGAGTTATTCTTCACGAAGATCGAAGATAAAGGTATTTTGGCTGAAAGGGAGGCTGAGATTAAGGTAAACAAAAAGAGGAGATCGTTAAAAATAAGGAAAATTTGAAGCCCTTGCAATTATGACAGGAAGAAAAAAGGCCAAAGATGCAGACATGATAAAGGTTTGGGAGAGGTAGTGGGATCGGCCATGGAAGTTTCGAGAGCAGGTCAGTCATCCTTGAACTCTGAATCTATGATCCGAAGATCGATCCGCAGGCTACATAGATTGGGTATGTGAAATTGGGGAGAGCAATTCATCTGAAAAATCCATATTAAGCATTAATCTTTCAGAAGAAATTGAGAACTTGGTTAATATAGGGATGGCTGTCGGATTTGAGGTTGACAAAAGGGTGGATTTGGTAAAAGAAGTGCTGAGGGATAATGGCGACACGTCTCATAGATGTTAAAAATCCTCTCGTGGAATCTTAACGGAATGGGGAAAGAGGTGAAACGGAGCTGGGCAAAAAAGGCCGTATATGAAAACAAAGCTAGCTTTCTGTGCATTCAGGAAACCAAATTTGTTGTCTCGCATGATTGTCAGGTAAAAGCGATATGGGGAGGAAAGGATCCGGAGTTTGTTGTACTGGATTCCAATGGTAATTCGGCAGATATTCTTACTGTTTGGAACCTGGGCCTCTTTTATGGAAAGCGAACAAATCGAAATGTGGGTTGATCAATGTGTATGCACCTCAGGGTGGACACATAAACAAAATCTTTGGGAAAGCATATCGGCTGTGGTGCGGGGGGATTTGAACACTGCGTGGGTTATCTGTGGCGACTTCAACGAAGTTTGAGCGGTGGAGGAAAGGAAAGGATCTTTGTTTGATCCCACAGGTGGGCAACTTTTTAACTCGTTTATTACTTCTTTGGGGTTGACATATATTAACTTGGGAGGAAGGAAGTTTACATGGCTGAACGTAGACGGTTCTAAGCTTAGAAAGCTGGATCGCTTCCTGGTCAACAATCGTTTTCTTGAACTTTGGCTAAGGGTGAGCTCGATAGCCCTCCCGAGACTTCACTCGGACCATTGTCCAATTTTTTTGGACACTGTTGGCCCGGATTTTGGTCTAATCCCCTTTAAATTCTTTAATTCTTGGCTGTCGGACCCGGAGCTGGAAGATGTGGTAAAAAACAGATGGTCTACTTCTGGGAGGGATCTACAGGTTTTCTCGAAGATTGAGAGGTTGTCTAGATTGCTGAGAAATCTCAAATTCGGGATCAAAGGTTGGAGATGCAATTTGCAAAAAGACAAGGATAAGGAGATGGAAAGCCTTAAGCAAAAAATCACGGCAATAGACACTATGGCAGAGGTGTTAGACCTGGACGAGGAAATGATAAAAGAAAGATTGGATTTGCTGATGAAAGTAAGGGAGTTAGAGTCTGCCAAAATTTCAGACTTGAAGCAAAAAGCTAAATACAAATGGACTTCAGAAGGAGATGAAAACACCCAGTTCTTTCACGGGATCATCAACCAAAAATTCAAGAACTTGAGATTACATGGCCCTAACATAAATGGGATATAGGTTTCAGATCCGGAAAAAATTAAAGAGGAAGTTTTCAAATTCCTTAAAAGAAAGTTTGAAGAGCATAACCCGATTAGACCGAAGCTTCGTAGTAGGCTAATCAAAAGGTTTTCAGCTGATCAAGGTGCGCTTTCTTGAGGCTCCTTTTGAGTTTGGTGAAGTGAAGGAGGCGGTTTGGAGTTGTGGTAACAATAAAAGTCCGGGTCCGGATGGTTTTACCTTTGAATTTATCAAGAAATTTTGGGACCTGATTCGTAAAGACATTTTCGAAGCGGTCAAATTTTTGAAGCAAACCCGAAGATCAACCCCGGTAGCAACACATCTTTCATATCGCTAATTCCAAAGTTAAGTGATCCTCTTAACCTTTCGGAATATCGTCCAATAAATCTTATAGGGTGTGTGTGCAAAATCATCTCCAAACTTCTTGCGGGTAGGCTCAAAGGTGTCATAGGATCGGTGGTGAGCAACGTTCAAACGGCTTTCATCAAAGGTCGAAGTATCTTAGATGGACCGTTGATTCTCAGCAGATCATAAATTGGGCCAAAAAAAATAGAAAAAATGCTCATTTTTAAGGTGGACTTTGAAAAAGCCTTTGACTCGCTTAATTGGGGCTATCTAGACGACATTCTTGATCAAATGGGCTTTGGAGAGAAATGGAGAGAGTGGGTTAAGGGGTGTATATCAACAGCTAGAGTCTCGATATTAGTCAATGGGTCCCCCTCGAAAGAGTTCTAATGGAGAAAGGGGTGAGGCAAAGGGATCCGTTAGCTCCGTTCCTCTTTGTTCTTGCTATGGAAGGAATACATGTGGCCATGAGGGAAGCTCAAAAAAAGGATTGTTTAAGGGGATTCATTTGGACAATTTCGAAGAGGAACTATCCATCTTACAATACGCGGACGATGCCGTTTTTATGGGAGATTGGTCACGGAGCAATGCGGCCAATTTAATCCGGATCCTAAAATGCTTTCGAATATGCTCAGGACTAAAGATCAATATGGCTAAAAGCAAAATTATGGGGGTGAAAGTTAGTATTGAAGAGGTCAAAAGGATGGCAAGATGGCTAAATTGTAAGGAGGGTTCATTTCCTTTTACCTATTTGGGCTTGTCGGTAGGGGGAAAGATGTCAAAGGTATCGAGTTGGAGGCCAATAATCGACAAGTTTAAATCTCGACTCTCCGACTGGAAAGCTAGAAATATCTCTTTCGGGGGAAGGTTATGTCTTTGCAAGTCGGTTTTAGGGAGCTTGGGGACGTACTTTTTCTCGCTATTTAAGGCTCCAAAGAAAGTGATTAGTATACTCGAGAGCATCCGATGCCAATTCTTCTGGGGGCGTAATGAAGATAAAAGGAAAATTTGTTGGGTTGCATGGAATGAAGTTTTAAATAGTAAAAGAAAGGGAGGGTTGGGAGTGGCAGTTTAAAAGCATTTAATATAGCTATGTTGGGAAAATGGTGGTGGTGATTTCGTACAGAGACGGAAGCGATATGAAGAAGGGTGGTTGTAAGTTGTCATGGAAATACGGGAGGGATGTCGGACATAAACATAAATAGAGAGAAAGGTGGGATCTGGGGGTCGATTGCAGGGCTGCAAAACGAGTTAGAGGAGCTGGGAATAAATCTGGGTAACCTAATTAAATGGGACTCGAGCAATAATTGCTGGAAATGGAGATTGGATGAGGAAGGAGGCTATTCGGTTGCTTCTCTTCACAAGCTGGTGGAGAGTAAAATACTCCCGAAAGCTGTGTTTATTACCTACTGGAACAAGTGGGTGTCGGGTAAAATTAACGTACATGTATGGAGAGTTCTTTCGGGAAAGATTGGCTACAAAAAATAACTTAGTCAAAAGGGCGTTCAAATCAACTCAGATGACTACCCGTGCTGCATGTCACAACCGGAGAACTCTGACCATCTCTTTGTGCGATGCTCGACAGCAAGGGAGGTGGGAGCTTGTCTTCATCAATGGTGGAACGATTGGCCTACCGTAGCTGACTTGGTGCAGGGTCTCTGGACAGAAGTGCAGCAAGTGAATACACAAAACCGTATGAAGGAGGTTGCGGAGGTGATCGCAATGACGTACTTTTGGGTCATGTGGAACCAAAGGAACGAGAAGCTGTGTAACACCCAGAAATTTTGGCGTTCCTAAATTCAAGTGTTATTATGATTTTCATCAATGGGATAGTTTGGCTAAGTAATAGGGGTTTTGGTACTCGGTCAGATGTCGAAAATAAGCAAGAAAAGCCCAAAATGCGTGAAAAATGGTGAAATGCGACCTCAAATTGCGACCTGGGGGCCACGGTCGCACTTTATGTACCGTAAGGGGTGTTTTCAGGGAATTGCAACCTAAAAATGCGACCTAGGAGTGGCCAGGTCGCAGTTCGCGTGTAGGGGTTAAAAAGTTGGATTTCGGGGTTAAACTTCATTTGATGATATCTCTCTCATTTCTCAGCCGATTTGGGCGATTCAAAGTGCCTCGGTTTCTTATTTGGAAGCTCTTCAACATGGAAACATTTATAGCTAGAGGTTACTTGATGATTATAGGAGCTTATAGGAGTGGAAGGTAAGATCACCTCTCTAAAATCTCAAATCTAGGGTTTGGGTTTTTCACCAACGACTCTCATTCTCATTGGGTTCTCTTTGCGTATGTTTTGGAGGATATGTAGGTGTTTTTGAAGGGATTACATCATGGATCTAAAGGTCTAGCTTGGGGATCTAAATCCTTCACCGAATGGAGCTCGGTATTGGGGTAAAACCTAGATTTAGCCTAAATCTAGCAAGGTGAGTTCAAGGTACTTTGTGAAAACTTTGTACATGCCAAAAACGTCCATTTTAAAGTATTAACATGTTTTACTTGTTATTTATCAAATGTGTAAGTATTTGGGTAACGTTGCATATTTGGTATAAAAAGGATTTATAAATCATGAAAGAGGCTTATGCTTGGGTTTTAGACATTTTGGCAAATAAAGTATAAGTGTGGGTTGTTTGGGTTCAATGTCTTTAAATGAAAACCATTTGGTTGTATTTGCATCTGTAAAGTATTGGAATTTATAAATCGTTGAAAAATACAGGTTATTGCATTATGGGTCATTTTGTAAATGCATGAGTGTGAGTTCAAATCTAAACTTATAAACTCAAGTACTTGTTGTAAATATAGTATTTTACTGATTCCTAAACTTAATTTCAAGTAGTTGTGTATTTGGGTAAGTTTGGAGGTTTTGGGTCGAAATGAGGATTTTGAGTATTTTGTTGTAAATGATGAGTTGAGCATCATTAATGGTTTAAAATACTTGGAAAGTTATAAAATGAAATAATCTTTGGTTTTGAAACTCAAAATGATTTGACCTAGTTTTTGGTAAAACTTGGATTTAGAAGGAAATGGTTTATTGAAAGGGGTTTTCAAGGTTGGAAAACTAGTAATACGTCTCGTTGATGTATTCGGTAGTAGGACTAGTATGTAATGGATCCATAGGCATATAGTCGGTTTAAACGCGGGATTGTTGTCTGTTTTTGGTTGCATAGTTGTCATCGGAGGCCTGGTACCGTTGGGTATTATGCCGGATCATTACCGGATGCCATTGACTCTATGTATGCGCTAGTAGGGGTCTAGTTGGGCCGTGTACTAAGCTGCATAATCGGTTGTTGCCGGTTGCCATTGACCCATTGCGCGGGCTTCCGTAGGAGTCATCGGGGGCCATGTACTAAGGTGCATAGCCGGTTTTTGCCGGTTGCCATTGACTCTTATAGTTGCTCAACATCGAGTAGTGACCTACTTTTGTATAAGGGAACCAAAGATGGTATGATCGGGAATCCCCCGTGAACTTCGGATATTTCTATCCCTTTTAAAGGTCCGCGTGAGTTAACGATTTATAAAACATGGTTAAAGGTATGTTTTCTATCTCCACGTTTATAAACTCAATCATGGTCGTGTGAGTATTGGAATTGGTATTACGTTAAAAGAATATTTCTATTTAAATTTTTCTCTTCTAATGTCATTTTGATCTAAAACTTTTATTATGGACTATTGAATTTGAGGAAAGACGTTGCTTTTATAATAAGGTTATTTCCTTTGAGTATTATATTTTATCAAGAAAATCTTTTGGTTTCAAATCAATCATAAATATGTTAAAAACTCTTGAGCTCACTAGGCGTTAAGCCTAACCCTTTTTCTTTGTCGGCATGTGCATCAGGTTATCGTGGGGGTTGGTACTAGCGACACGTGTGGACTTGAGTTCTAGGAAGTGGCACGATAAAGACTCTTGGTGACGTTTTCCGCATTCGGAGATAGCGACTCTTATTGGTTTAGTAACACCTAACTGTAAGTACGTCTTGTATAGGACTTGATTTGTTTGTTGTAGAGGTTTATTACTAATTGTGGTTTGAGGAAAGTTATTTATTGATGTAATATTAGAAATTTTAAATTAGTCGCTCTTTCCAGATTTAAGGGTGTTACAAGCTGTACAAGGGGAAGATGAAGACCGGAAAGGAGATTGCCAACTTAATACAATATTTTGCTTTTTATTGGATCAAAGTTAGAGCTAAGTGTGGTGGAGCCCTTAGATGGGAGGATTGGATCAGCTACCCTCTGATTTCTGTTCTAAATTGTACTTTGCTAGCTGCTCGCTGGTGTTGGTTTAATAAAGTTGCCTTTTGCTGTCCGGAAAAGAAGACGTAGTCACCCTTCAACTCCACCTTTAGGTCAGGTGTTGTCAATGCCTTCATTGTTGATCTTCTTACTTCCATCACCATCTTCTTCAACACCATTATTGGTTTCTCCGTTAGTAGTGAGATCAACAAATTCTCTTTTGTCATAAGATTCATAATCACTTGAGTCATTTTTATCACTTGAGTTTCTCTCACCCTTTTTTGTCATCAGTAAGATGGGAATATGTGATTATCTGCATTTTCTTGAGTTATAAAGATATTTGGAATTGCAGTGTGCTTACTAACTTGTCGGTTGAGTTGGTTTAGGTTATCTCCCTCACTATTAAAGGAAGATGTTTAATGAGGTACACTGAGCAGAGCTAAAACGTTCAAATCCGAAGGCTCGAGTAGAGTCAAAATTTCATGAATTTTATCCCAGCAAGTGTGGTTTGAAAAGGTTACTTTTTTGAATTAATAAAGGGTTGAGCATCCAACTTTGTGAAAAGTAGGTCTGTAAAACGAACCGAACGAACACGAACGGAGGCTTGTTTGTGTTCGTTCATTTAACTTAACCGAACAAACAAACGAACACGAACGGTAAACGAACAAAAATTTTTGTGTTCATGTTCGTTCATAAAGAAAATTTGTTTGTTCATGTTCGTTTATGTTCGTTTATGTTCGTTTGTAAGCTTAAACGAACAAACATAAACAATTGTAAACAAACGAACATAAATGAAGATAAACGAACATAAACGGACGAATATAAATGAAGATAAACGAATGTAAACTAACATAAACGAACGAACATATATGAAATTAACAAACAAACACAAAAAATCATCGTTACTTATCATTTTATTCCTAAAAAATAACATAACAAAACGAAAAACCGGGTAAACTTAGGAGAGTTAAAAGAGAAATCCTGAAATTTTAATTTAACTAACGATTTTACATATTAATGTCAAAATATATAAACATATTTATATACATAAACAAACGTAAACGAACATAAACGAACGAACGCTCACGAACATAAATAAACGAACTAGACCATTGTTCATGTTCGTTTATTTAACCAAACGAACAAAAAATGTGTTTATGTTCGTTCGTTTATTAAATAAACGAACATAAACGAACTTCCCGACAAACGGTTCACGAACCGTTCGTTTCGTTTACAACCCTAGTGAAAAAGGATGGAAAGAAGACTTTTGAATGTTAGCGACGTCTTTAAACCATCACAACACTTTTTGACCCTTCCCAGGATTGAACTACGAGATCGATCTCTTATTTACCAAGATATGAAAGCCACGAGCCGCTTTCTTTCAATGTGCTGTCATGATCACATTAATTCTCAGTTTCGTACGAGATTCCCAGTTTAGCTTACGGGGTCAAAGTCTTCTTTGGACTTTTCCAATTCTATTTCTTTTTCATCAATCGGGGCGAGAGGGAGCTCAACTCATCTGGAATATCACGGAGCAGCTTTGTGTCCCTGTTCCGGTCCCCGATGCTGCCCCGTCATCAGTAGCTAAAACCAAGGTTGGCCCTTCCCCATAAGGCCCCGGAAGTTGTATCTTATCGAGTGGACTTATGCTTGAAAACGTCTTTAATTACATATGAGAAGCTTTAGAGAAAATTAGCCAACCTTTAGAAAGTTTCAAAAGCCTATCTCAAAAGTTAACATTCAGTCATAAACATAGCTTCTCTAAAGTCCTTAGAAAAGATTATAAAACTTTTAAGTACAAAACAAAATCTTCTCTAAATGTCATATTTGGTGTATAAACACAACAAATTAAAGAACTGTTTTTCATTACATGTACAATTAAAATCATTAGATGTGCTAGCTAGTAGAGCACTCGAACACAAATAACTTATCTTTCTCGTGGATCTAATATGGCAAACTCTTTGAACTCGAACTAACAACAAACAACTTCAACTTAGAATTTGGATCTTGAACACAACCATTTGCACGACGAGTAATTGTCTCCAAATTTTTGTGTAAACTTTGTTTAACCATATTCTTCATCATCTTGTTTCTCTCCCCGGTTTCTTCTACATCAGTCACGTTTGAAAATAACCTTCGTATTTGTGGTCCTGAATGAGGTCCCATCTTCATTTGTCGCTCGTCTTTAAACCATTGCAACAATTTTAGCGCCCGTTTTTGTGCCAACGGACTACCTAGCAACGCTACTTCAAGCAGAACAGGCACGATTCCTGCCTTAGCCATTTTCTCTCTCTGAAAGGAACTCTGATGTGCTAAAATCATCAAAATATAAGCGGACAACTCTTGGGATTTTCTTTCATCATCCCAAGTCAAAACCTCTATCAAACTCTCGGGCACCATCGGGTTATTTTCAATCAACTCTTTTCCACTTAAAGTAACGACCAAATTCCCTAAGGTCGCAAGAGCCTTCTCTGAGGTATCTCTCACCGACAACAACCTTAGGAGATTGTTTACGACCTTATTTGTTGCTAAAGTGGCAACGTTATCCAACATGGTTGATAGACTGTACAATGTGGCCAAACACGACGTTCGTGTGTCGATGTTTGGATCGGATTCAAGTATATGTAACAGAATGGGAAGAACCTTTGATGAATCGATGTTAATTTGGACATTTGCAAGGGAAGACAAAGACATGACTAATTGTGCAATTTCATTGTTGCCTGATTCCTCAAATGCATCAATATTTTCAGATAGCTTTGATAAAATCCCAGCTTTTATCATGAGAGCTTTGTTCCTAGAAAAATAAATGAAAATTAAACAATATAAAATGTACTTTTTGAATGTATATGTATATACAGATATATATATATATATACATATATATATATAGGGGAAGGATCATACGACAACCACCCCTTTTTAAAGGAATAAAGAAACACTTTGTGGACCACATATGATATGAGTCTCACGTAATATTAAATCATTTCTGATATTAAATCAGAAATGATTTGATATTATGTGGGACCCACATCATATATGGTCCACAAGGTGTTCCTTTATTTATTTAAATTTACAAAGTTCTCATTTGAACCTTCCTCTCTCTCTCTCTATATATATATATAGAGAGAGAGAGAGCGAGAGGTAGGTTCGGGGGAAAATTTAAAAAAATAAAAAACACAGGAACAATTTGGTAACCCCATTCATCTAGAGGTATAGTATATATTTGTGTACACAAGCAAATTAAGTTTTTTTTTTGGGTTTTCTGTATGCGTGCTCGGTGTTCATGTGCATTTTACAAATTACCTGTATGCACACGTGTATACCGTTCAAATGAATAGTTACCGGGATGTTTTTCATTTTTCCATTTTTTAAGGTGTTTTTTTTGTAAACCCCTCTCTCTAATATATTGTAACGAATAATTTAAATATGTAGACAAAATGGCATAAACTCCTTTTTATTTAATTATAGGAAATGAAAATGATAATTCAAACAAGATAAATAGTCAACAATATTCGGTAAGCAAATCTTAGGCGGATCGTGACTTATAAAGTCAACAAATGCAATTTTAAATAAGATTTATGTATTTGAAGGCATCTTCGAACACACACGTGTATACGTGCGCGCGCGAACAAGGATACAAAGAAAAACCTTCTCGAAAAAACAACAATGTAACATCTTTTTATTACAATGAAGATTCATATATGATAATTTAGATCTATCAGAGCATCTTCAACAACATCTTTAAAATATAGAAAATAAAGAGAATGAAGATTTTTGACTAAAATTAGTCTCCAACAGCGTTTCTAAATGTTTCTCTAAAATGAAGAAAACATGAGAGAGAGTGTTCTTTTATCCATATTTGGAAGATTACCCAAAAAACGATTACAATAAACAAAAAATAATATTTTATTCATACTCTACTTTTCCAACCAATAATATAAAAGTTAGTTTAAAAGTTTTTAAATATATTAAATATTTTAATAATATAATTAATGTTAGGTTCTATAAAATAGAGATGTTGTTGGAGATAAATGCAAATTTTTTTAGAGAATTTGATTTCTATGTCTCCATTTTGGAAAAAATTTAGAGTTGCTGTTGGAGATGCTCTCACATGCTATCATGTTGTTTGATATGTATTATCATATATGAGAAAGAAAGTTATGATAATAAAAATAAGAAGAAATTTTACTGTTAAATCAATCTTAACTAAAAATCAAGATGTGAAATTTTACTATTAAATCAATCTTAATTGAAAATCAAGATGTGTCAGATGAAATCACTTCTAAATAGTTAGGTTCATATGAGAATAATAACTAAATAATAGAATAAAAAAACGGTCAAGTTACACGTGATTTTACCACAATACCATTAGTGTAGAATCATATGTGATTGTACGTGATTTAAACGTTTTTATGTTCTATTATTTGATTAATATACAGTCTCGATAAAGCTCATTTATATATGGGGTTGGTTTCATATGAAAACGCCAAATAAATTAAAAAAATACAAAATATCATGACTAAACAAATAAAAAATATTGATATAGATGTCAAATTAATAAAAAATATATTCTTTATTTTTTTGTCTAATTTATTTGTTCAATATCCATATTTTTTTGGAATAAAAAAGTAGTGAAATTTTTTTACTTTAGAAAATATTATTGTAACATTTTCTTTAATCACATTTATTTAGTCAATCATTTTGACGATGGTGAGAGGTATTTTTTGATTTTCATTTATTTATAATTTTCATATGAACCTCAATCTCTCTTAATTATAGTATGGTGAGTTCTAGTGAAAATTAGAATTTAGTAAGAAATGTAGAAAAACACTTTGACTTTGTTAATCAGAAGGAGAAGCAAGTATTGTTTAAACTTTATTGTTACATCGTTTTTTATAAACACTGTACGAACTATATTTGATTAATCTTCCATTAAATTGTGTGTCAATAAAGCTATCTGTGTGGATTAATCTCTTAGTATAAATCGCAAAGATTGTTGTTTTAAAGAGTTTTTTTATAAATGGAATTTCGGTGTGTTTTTTAAGTTTTTTAAGTGGAAAAGACATGTTTAGAAAAAACAAACATGGCTCATCAAAAGCTTGTAGAATAAGTCAATTTTTATATCATTAAACAACTACCAAATAATTATGTATAACCGACTGAATAAGCTATTATTTAATTATGAAGTGGCATTAATCCATAAAGTGAGGTTCATGCGATGACGGTATGTTTTTACGAGAATGTGATGAGTTTTTTTTTTATTTACATGATCAATACCAACATCAAAAAATTACATGTGATTTTGTACTAACATTAAAATCACATATGATTTTATATATGAATCAAAACCACTACATGAATCATATATGATTTTATACATCAAAAAAAAAACTAATTTTTTTACATTCTCGTATGAACCTACACCGTAATTCATATTATTGTAAAATTTTAAATTGCTTGATTGGACAAATGCAAATGCAATGCATGTGGTATAAAGCATGTAAAAGAAATATCGGAACTTACGTGCACGTGCCATTAGCAAGCTCAAGTAGGGCTTGTACAGCCAACCTCCGACGCGCCGCCGTACCGGAACCAACCATAGCCACCAACGGCGGAATAACACCAAGCTCCGCCAACAGCTTTCGTCTCTTCAAATCGTCTCCGGCTAGCCTCTTAATCTCTCTAGCCGCCGCCTCCTTCTCTTCACAGATACCAAAATGAAGTTTCTTCACAGACCTCTGCAAAACGCCGTCGTCTTCATCATTAAAAACACTTTCACTAGTAGTAACCACAACCGTTGGATCTAATCTCTCTCCTACATCTATGATATTCATCTGTTGTGAAGCGGCATGATCGGACGGCCCATATTGGTTGCCGGAGGAGGTCTTGTGGTGGATGAACCGTCGGATTCGGGTGAAGAACCTGGAGTTTATGTGGGGTTGATACGAAGGGGATGACGATGATGATGAGTCAGCCATTTGAAAGGAAACAAACAAATTGAAAAAGTGAGATTGGATTTAAGCTTTTGGTGGTTGGGTTTGATGAACAACTTTTGGAGAGAGAATACGAAAGTGGATCACATGCAAAAGGGTATTGATTCTGGATCACATACTATTTTGCGTTGTTTAATATTATATATATATATATATATGGGCGGGTTCAAATGATATTTGTTGTGAACGTGAGGACAAATAAGAGTGTGATACGTGTTTCATTCAAAGAAATATTTAGAGTGAATATCGTATTTATTCAGTTTGAATGTACGAACAAATATTTAGTCTGAATATAATATTTATTCAGTCTGAATAATTATTCAGTATAAATATTTTTTGTATACTCAGTCTGAATAACTTACATTTACACATGTGTCGCGCTCTCATTTATCCTCACGTTTACAACCAAATTTGAGTTTGCATTTTAACTTTTCTATATATATATATAGGAGGGATCATACGAGAACACTACCAATTTAAAGGAACAAAGAAACTCATTTGGGACCACATATACTGTAGGTCCCACATAATATTAAATCATTTCTGATTTAATATTAAATCATATTAAATCGTAAATAATTTAATATTATGTGACCCACATCATACGTATCTACAAGACGTTTCTTTTATTCCATTAAATTTACAAAGTTCTCATTTGAACCTTCCTCTCTCTCTCTATATATATATATATATATATATATATATTATAAACCATCTCATTCATACGACTTGTAAAATTCAATCAATTGAAATAGTTACGATGTTAAAATATACCTTTTATGTTAGACGGAATGGCACATTTTACTTTTTATTATAGGTGTGTATATATATAGAGAGAGAGGGGGGAGGTTCATGCGAGCACGGTATCTTTTTACGAGAACGCGAGGAGTTTTTTTCATGTACAAAATCACATGTGATTTTGTACCAACATCAAAATCACATATGATTTTGTATGTGAATCAAAATCACTACATGAATCATACATGATTTTGTACATGAGAAAAGCTTATCGCGTTCTCGTATGAACCCCTATATATATATATATATATATATATATAGAGAGAGAGAGAGAGAGAGACTGAGGTTCATACAGGAACACAAACATTTTAAAGGAATACAGGAACCATTATAAGTCAATCAAATTAATAATTATCCACATTTATTCCTTTTTCATTATAAGGGCATAATTGTCATTTGATTTGATATATTAATTAAGGAAAAAATAATTTTCCCTAATTAAATGGGATTCTTCATAATCACGTAATCAATTCATAAAACCGATATGGATGGCAACAGAATTTCCAATTTTCATGGACAACATAATCAAATCTTCGTCAGAAAAATGGTGGATCGTTCCTATTCATATATTGAGAATACACAGACTATAGAAAGAGAATCTGTAGACGACCGCAAAATAATCAAGGTTTAAGACTTCAAACTAAATACCGTCGTTATGGATGTCAATCAAAACGAAGAAAGTAATCATCCAAACTTCGTTAATGAAGAAGAGATGTATGAATCGGCTATGGACGACATAAACCTAGATGCAATCCACCACTCAACTCATCATGAAGTCGACTCTTATTTTGAAGGTAAGATTAATATTCTTCAATTAATATTATTTTTCGTATAGATCTTTCTTTGATATATACATGGTTGTGTTCGTGTAAACGATTAAAATGTACTGGTATTTTTGAAGAATACCTAATATGGAATTAAGGAGATGGTGTATGTTACCACAAACTGAAATTTTTTAAACAATATCATTAATGATTACTAAAGAAACTCGAGGATTTTTATGTATATTCTTCATAACTGTTGTTTGTATTTTACTTTTAATCCGACGTAGCTATTTGTCGGGTATGTTTGATTAATAATGTGTAGATTTTATGGAGGATATGCTGATGGCGATGATTTGAACACGTAAGCAAAGAACGATGATGTATCATCAATGTTGTCATCCGTTGGGCGCTACAACATTCCTATAAATGTCGTACCAAATGTACCCGAAGGTCTTGCCCCAGTTGTCGGTTCTCTGTTTCAATCAATCGGGCATTGCATTGACATGTATGATAAATACGCAAAACATTGTGGGTTCGATATAAGATTAGCAACCGAGAAGAAATTTGCCGATAAAACAACCAGGTTGAAATACCTTCTTTGCCACAGAGCCGGACTGCCTAACAAAAGGAAAGTTGACAGCACCAATGATAAGAATAACCGAAAGTCGCTTCGTAACTCCAACTTCAAAGTTACTGGATGTGATGCTCAAGTTCGTTTTCGAAAGGTGGCTGGAAAAAACCTTTATAAGCTATATTACTTCAATGATACGCACAACCATCCTATGTATGATGAGGGTGAAAGGATTTTATCCCGCAATAGAAGGCGGATGAGGTTTGCGGATAAACGTTTCATATGCATCAAGGGCAAATATAGGAGCTGCCAGGGCACATCAGCTTCAAGTGTGTCTAAAAGGAGGCTACGAAGAAGTTGGATCTAGTCGCACTGATTATAAGAATTTTAAGAGGGATCTTGATACCTTTGTAGGGGATGGTGATGTTCAAATGGTATATGTAATACTTTATTTGTTTTATATATTTGATAAAGTATACGTAACACTAGTTGAAATCATTCACGATACATAGTTGTTAGATCTAGATAGCCCCAATTAGATAGAAAGTTTTATAAAGTTAGCATAATTAATTGTAGTCCATTTAATTGTAATTATAATTGGACTTGGGCTTAGGCTTTGAATGTAATGGGCCATATATAAGGAGTCTTAGGGTTGAGAGGAAAGGTTATGAGAGTCGACTCCTAATTTCGTGTGTGTGTTTTCTACGGTGTTCTTGGTGTAATTGCAATTCTCCAATCAATAATATGAGTTTGGCTTGAGTCATCTCTTCCTCTACCTAAATATGTATGTGTATTGATCTAACAATATTAACTAAAAATTTATACAATGTGTTATACAATTACCCAGTGATCATATATAACCAACATTTACATAAATTATATTTGATTTTATTACCAGTTAGGTGTGTTTTGACAATAAACTCTATAATGAGTTTACATTCACTGAATACCTCGATGAACGTGGTAAGTACAATGAAAATGAAATTGCATACGTGAAATATTTTATTAGGTAAAAAACAGTTATCTTGAGATTATATACACAACTGATCCCTTCAAATTTTGAAGTGCATATAAAAACATAAAGCATAAGAACATTGTGAATCTACATCCATGATTAACAATATACATAAATTTCAAATCAGTTATGATTACCATATACGTACATGTGTTATCCTACATGATATTAGTATGAATATATATATTTAGAAACCCCAAATAAAGAGACCAGTTTTGTAAGGCACAAAACATTCCATAAGAACTGTACCAACTTAACAAGAACTGAAGCGATTAATAGTTTATGATCACATAACCCAAAACAAAAACCAAACCTAGTTAAATATTTATTAAAACATAGAACGCAAAACACTAAAAAACCACGAAAACTACTTAACCCCATAGTTTCAAAATGCAATAAACCAAAAAGTTTCCTAACTATAAAAAACTTTCAAACCCTTAAAGATCAACCAATTGCAGCATTCTTTTTTTTACTTTCCTCCTTCACCATCATCCTTGTCACCTTCACCTCTTCCGACTGGAACCTAGTTGCAGGATATATTACCTTACTCCTCCAAACGTTATATGTCGATAACAACATTTTGGTGACATATTTTCTGCGAAACTTGACAATCTGTACTGTCTGGGCACAAGATTCCTTGTGGAAACCCGAATCATACTTGCTTACTGTCTCTCCCTTGAATGTTTCCATGTGACGCATTCGGAGAATGCCCGAATCAGTTGTATCGTCAACAGTTCTCCACTTAAGCTTATACCTAGTCATTTCCAACCTTGCCCTGGTATTCACCCTTGGATGATTCACCAATCTCAAATAATTCATCATGGCACCGTTCTGACAAAAAAAATAAACCAACAAAGTATATCAACGTAAACATATCTAATTTGTGAAAATCATATATGTCAACATTAAAACTAAAACAAACATCCTATTTTAATCATATAATACTAGTTAATAACTTATCAAATTCCCCTATGTAATCATATAAAGACAAGGTTGTTGTTAACCTTGTTCAATCATATATGGTCAGATCTGTTCTAAACATCAAAAACTCACTAAACTAGTACACAAAAACATGATCATGTATGTATAATCAAATACCCCCTTTGTAATCATATAAGCATATTTAACAACTCATCAAATACCCGTTTGTAATCGTATAATGACAACTCTGTTGCTAACCTATAAAACTATACATACCCTTTGGTCATCATATAAGCACAAGGCTGTTGTCAACCTTGTTCAATCATATATGGTCAGATATGTTATAAACATGAAAAACTCATTAAACTCGTACATAAAAACATGATCGTGTATGTATAAGCAAATACCCCTTTGTAATCATATAAGCCTATTTAAAGATGGGTGCTCAAAAACGATTGTGTTCATAAAAATCATCCAAATAATCAAATAATCACATACGATTGTGGTAATTAAAGTGGGGAACTCGAATTTTTCATCGAATCCCTTTTGGTCATCATATAAGCACAAGTCTGTTGTTAAACTTGTTCAATCATATATGGTCAAATCTGATGTAAACAATAAAAACTCCCTAAACTCGTACATAAAAACATGATCATGTATGTATAAGCAAATACCCCTTTGTAATCATATAAGTCTATTTAAAGAGGGGTGCTCAAACACGATTGTTTTAATAAAAAAACCATCAAAATAATCACATAAGATTGTGGTTAATAAAGTGGGGAACTCGAATTTTTCATCGAACTCCAACCACACCCGTTACAATACTAAACCCTTTATGTACATCAACGATTAAAGATGAATCGCATTGTAAAACTCACAAACCCTTTTTGAGTTTCAATAATCGTAAATCACAATATCAGACTTATTCAAAATAGATGAAAATACAAGTTTTTTTTACAATCATACCTGCTTATTTTTAGAACTTGTGTTCGACCTGACCATCTGAAGATCTTGGTGTTGACTGTTTTTCAACTTTAACAACAGCCTTAATCACCTTTCTTGCTGGATTTCTTGCCTTTGTCTTCTTTTCCACTCGTTTGCTTCATCTAACACCTAATAGTAGCATAAAACAAGAATATGTATCGTATTAGGGTTTTTTCTTGTCAGAATTTGAACATGCATGGATTGAAGCATAAGAAAAAAAATGATGAAATGATTGAAATGTACTATTCGACTCCATAGCCTTCTTCTTCAGACCTCGATTTCTTTCTTGGCAGCGATTCAAATCAAACGAGAGTAAATGAAACCCCTTTCTCTTCAAAGATTTCTTATAAACCCTTCTTTAAGATTGATACTGATTCTGTTGATGAAATCTCTTCTTTTTTCAAAAAATAATGCATATATTTTAATTAACAGAGATAAAATAGGAAATGATTATCCTATCTCACAATAGGGATAATCATTCCTTCTTATTCGCCCACCCAAAATCAAGCCTTGAATTGATTTCCAATATGTCAAATTCCAATATTGCCCTTAATGAATCAATAGGCTCATAGAAAATGGTGTTTTTTTTATTCAAAAATAAATTAATTCCCATATTTAATCTTGACCCTTGATCATAATAATTAATGGATCAAAATTGTCCTTGTATTCCTTTAAAATGGTTGTGTTTCTGTTTGATCCTCCCTCTATATATATATATATATAGAGAGAGAGAGAGAGAGAAGACGAAGGGAAACAATCTTTTATAACCTTTTTGAAAATTAGAAACTCGTGGAAATTAATATAAAATAATTTTTTTTATCAAATATTATGATTTACAGATATCATTTCCCATATGTGTTTGTGTTCAGATAAAAAAAAGTCTTAAATGTGAAAAAAAAATGTTTGTTCACTTATTTGTTTCACCATATTAATTTTGTTTTATATGTGAAAGTGAACTAATGTGATTTTTTCTATATGTAATATTTTTTCATGTGAATACAAATATACGTGAAACAATATTTTAAACTAAATCATAAGATTTGATAAAAAAATTATGAATTTTTTTATATTGGTTTTCACAAGTTTCTACTCTTTAAAAAATTCTAAATGAAGGAGCCCATAAAAAAATAAGAGAATGACTCAATCGTTAATAATTTTATGCTAACATCACGAATAAAATTATTAATGATTTCTCGCTACTTGCCTCGTGTGTTCTAAGTCGCGTGTGTCCCTTGCATGTCCCATTCACTACACATTAATGTAAATCATTAATTATTTTGGGTTATTTTCTTATTTTCTTAAATATGTCATATTCTCGTATGAATCTGTCCATATATATATATATATATATATATATATATATATATATTATGTGTATATTGTTGGACTCAACTCTTTGAATTTGATAATAACACAATATAATATCCGATTAAACACTTTAAAAGGTTGTAGGATTGTATTTATGGTCTATATCCGAAAAACACAAATAGGATTTGTTGGTCCAAGATCCGATTTTGTAAGGAGAATTTTATTTTGGGTTCCCGAAATCCACCTTGTATTTCAAGTACCCAGTCAACATTCTAAATAATATTTTCAGTATTATAATATCTTCTATACACACTACCAGAAAATTGAGTATTTTCAACGGAAATTTTCAACGGAAAATATCGTTGAAAATTTTCTATGAATTTTAAAAGAATTATTGACAAAACATAATTTTTCTACGAATTTTCAACGATTTTCCGTTGAAAATCTCTCACAAAATTCATTTTCAACCAAAAACTTTTTGACGAGACATTCCGTTGAAAACTTTTTGGTTGAAAATGCATATATGTTTGTGAGAGATTTTCAACGGAAATTCGTTGAAAATTCGTAAAAAAATTATGTTCTGTCAATAATCCTCTAAAATTCGTAGAAAATTTTCAACGACATTTTCCGTTGAAAATTAATTTTCGTTGAAAATACTCAATTTTCTAGTAGTGACAATCGTATATTGTGAATTGTTATCTGATCAAAACATAATGTCTTTAGATAAATCAAAGACTAGATGAAATGCCAAAGTAGATTGGAGAGTCATTTAACTGATTGTAGATCATAAAATAGATAAGACACATAGTTTGAACAATACTATCTCCAAGTCGGTTTCAAGTGAAGTCGTAGGGACCAAGTTTCACTTACCAGATTTTACCAACACTACTAGAAAATTGAGTATTTTCAACGGAAATTAATTTTCAACAGAAATTAATTTTCAACGGAAAATGTCGTTAAAATTTTTCTACGAATTTTAGAGGATTATTGACAGAACATAATATTTCTACGAATTTTCAACGAATTTTTGTTGAAAATCTCTCACAAACATAGATGCATTTTCAACCAAAAAAGTTTAACGGAATGTCTCGTCAAAAAGTTTTTGGTTGAAAATGCATTTTGTGAGAGATTTTCAACGAAAATTTGTTGAAAATTCGTAGAAAATTTATGTTTTGTCAATAATCCCTTTAAAATTCATAGAAAATTTTCAACGACATTTTCCGTTAAAAATACTCTATTTTCTAGTAGTGCAACTCTAGTTCTAATGTGCGAATATCACCACCATGTCAGCCAAAGTTCAAAAAGTATGTTTACTATAGTTACTTTAATGTTAAATCTGCACACCAAATGATGAGTTCGAGCAACAAATCTCCATAGACTTTGTGTAAGGTTTTTTTTTACTTTATGGTAGTTAAATTTTAGATTCTCTTGTGGGATGTTGACCTTTAGAAATGAACTTATTCTTTAATTGATGTGTTATAAATTTTTTAAAATTAGTCATTTTGTTTTAGATTTTGGGGTGTTACAAGTTGGTACGTATTAGAACATAAGTTTGAAAGAATTAGTTATTGATTTAGGATGTGAAGACTCTAAGTCAAAAGAAGTGAAAATGTACAATTAGACACTTTAAGATATGATATTTTGAGAATGATAGAGACATTTGCATCAGGAATCATACGATGGTAGCAAGGATCCTCGTGTATAGTACGTTGATAATCACACATGGACGGTGTTATTATGATTTGAAGTTACATGTGTATGCCTAGATATTGGCATGATGTTCGAGGGGGTAGAGAGTGCTTTCTCGGTTATACATTGACGCGTTGACGTTATATAGTATTGTCCTTTTGTTTGATACCTAAGCATGGTGATCAGTTTGAACCGACTAGGGTCAGGGAGATTGGTTAATGTCGAAACATATGCTTGTAGAATCGTCTTTGATTTGGAGAAATTTTAAGATTATTTCATGGTTGTGGATTATCGCCTTAAGATATTTGAGTATTTTAGTGTTAGGTTTCCTCGGGCCGGACGGAGATTGGCCCTCGAGTGCAAAGGCAGAAGGGAGCTTGACTGCAAGACTCATATATGGATAGAACCTATAACGGGGGCTCGAAAAACAAGTAATTTCTGGCTGAGGAGCAAAAGGAGGAATCCGCCCGAGGAGGGGCTCGCGGTAGTGTGACTAGTAGATTTGACGAGCGTGATTCTATGGCCTTGGGTTTCGACCAAGTTCATGCACGATATTTATTATTTTAAATAAATTGCATAATAGTATCTCATGCTTTGTCAAGTTATTCCTATACATGATCTGTTATGAATTTTGGAGGAACGTGCAACCCATATTTTCAAATACATGAATTATTTTGTAGCATACGGTTTGCGTACAAATTATATTGGAAGTTTTCTTCATGTTATTTTGCAAACATTGTGGAAGGTTGAAAGCATAATATCCTATGTTTACCCAAAATGCATGCATAGACCGGAAGGTTGAAAGCATAATATCCATTTTGTTGAGGAGTGTAGGGAGCGGTTGTTTGATGTATAATGCCATGTGTAGCACAAAATTATGCAAAATCGTGGGATTCGTATTCTCCTCCCCGATCTGACCTTAGAATTTTGATTTTTTTGTCGAGTTGGTTCTCAACTTCAGCCTTATAAGCTTTAAACATGTTCAAGGCCTCATTCTTAGAATGGATTAGGTACACATAGCAATATTTACTGCAATCATCAATGAAAGAAATATAGTAATTCTTTCATCCTCTAGAAGGAGTTGCCTTGAAATCACATAAATCACTATGGATTAGCCCGAGAATTACATTTGATTTGTCTATTGATCTATGTGGATGATTTGTGTATTTAGCTTCTACACAAACCTTACACTTAGACATTTTATCAATAGAGCATTTGGGAATCATGTCAAGTTTGATCATTCTTTGTACTGATATTGATCTAAAGTTGACATGTCCTAACCTAGAATGCCAAAGGTAAGAAGGATCAACAGTATACGCTGAAGTAGTAGTGCTAGGGCCTGCCTTATTGCTATTAACATTGGCAGCAACAATATTTACAAGGCTTAGTTTGAAGAGCCCCTCATTGAGGTAGCCCTTCGCAAAACATACACCACCCTTGGTGATGACTATCTTGTCCGGTTCTATTACAACTTTGAACCCTTTCTTGCTAAGAATAGGGTTAGAAATTAAATTTTTACACATTGATGGTACAAATAAAACATCGGACAGCATAAGTTCCTTTCCGGAAGTAAGCCTTAGAGTGCACTTTCCTTTCGCTTCCACCCTTGATGCATTTGCATTTCCCATAAACATCGGTTCTCCATCATCCACCTCTTGAAATGTATCAAACAAGCTTCTTGAATGGCAAACGTGTCGGGCAGCCCCGGTGTCATACCACCAATCCACTTTGTTGGTCACCATGTGTGTTTCAATTATTGCAGCGAATTGGGTAGGAGAGTGGGTGAGGTTGGCATGTTGTTAGATGGACCAGCCCCTCCACCGCCATTTCTCCCGGCACCGCCATGGTCTCTTTTGTGTCGACAATCCTTTGCACAATGTCCCGGCTTGCCACAGAGCTCTTCTTGGACTAGGAGGGGAAGGGATGGTTGTATGGCATCTATGAAAGCATTGACTACATTTCTCCTTCGATATTGCGAAGGCAAGACACTCTATTGGCTTAGGTTTAGTTGGTACAAAACCCAACAATGCATGACTTTCTTGAAGTTTTTCTTTTGTGGGGCTAAAGAACCCTTCCCGAAAGAGAAAGGCCTTTTAGTCATCACATTCTTCCCTTTGAATTTAGGGAACTTTTGCTTCGAAGAACTTCCTTCAATCATGTTTATGTGAGGCTCTAGGTTGTTGGCATCAGACTTTTTATTTAGTCGATTATCTTACTCCACTCGTATCTTGAGGACCAATTATTCAAGAGTCATGTCCTCCGTCAAGTGCTTCAAGAAAACCTTGAAGTTTTCCATGAGTGTGGCAATTTGTCGATTATCGAACCAACCAAAAAATTGGTATTGACGCCCATACCTTCAACCTCTAACTCGTGGGTAAGGACCTGCAATTCTTCAACTTGTTTCACCACCGACTTTGATTCTACCATCCGGTAATTCAGAAATTTCGCTACAGCGAACTTTTTGGAACACGTTACGTGTCCAAAGACTCCCATATTTCCTTTGTTGTCGCAAAGGTTGAATAGATGCCATACAGGGAATCGTCGAGAGCGTTTAGAATATAGTTTTTGCAACTATATTCATTAGACCTCCAATTCTCGACAGCATTTTCATGCGCAACCACTTGAATTTGAGTGGGCGCTGTGCCATCTTGGCCAACCAGTGGATTTAGTGATGGTTCATCCTCGGTGACAACGTTGGAAACTCGAAGTGTTGTTAAGTAAAACAACATCTTTTGTTGCCAAACGACGGAAATCCGATCCTTTAAACTTCTCGGGTTTCTCCACGTGATTCTTCAACACGTTTGATTGATCCATCGCTCCTTAACAAATTTTTTGTCTTAGATTGTTAGGAGTGATCAATCCAAAGTAGATAATACATAAAATAAAATTAAAGAAAGGTGTAGAAAAAGAAATTTCTTATACAAAATCTATATGTATTAACATAAATAAACAACCCTAAGACAAAAATTCACCGGTAGTATAGGCGTTCGTCTAGAGGATACTAGGGGTGCTCAAAATACCGACCAACCCGACGAACCCGGCCAACCCAACCCGAAAAAACCAAAAAAAATTCAAACCGAGGTAACCTGACGCATGGTTGATACAAAAATAGGTCAAAACGCATCTATTGGGTTGGAAACGGGTTAAGTTAATTTGAACCCAACCCAACCCGATGAACTCGATGCCTTATATATTACGGATTTATTACGATTATTAAGTGTTTGATTAATATATGTACGTTAAACCAACCCGTAGTTAGGTATATTCAAAATTGTATCACAATTTCAACCGTAATTTACTTTCTTATTTGCATGAATTCTCAATTTTTTAAGGAATTTGTTAGACTTTTTTATATGTTCTCATTTTAATTTTATTTCGTTTATACAAAACGCTTAGTAAGATCGTGAAATGATGTACCAAAGTTTCAACCCGATCAACCCGACTAACCGCACGGTTTGGGTTGGGTTGGGTTGTAGTTTTGTTTGGGTTGGGTTGGGTTGAGATTTTTTCAAACTGCAAACATTGGGTTGGGTTGCTCAAGTGTATTCAACTGGACCAACCCAACCCATGAGCACCCCTAGAGGATACAACAATCGAATTCAAGATTAACACTTGAATCTAGCGAATTAATTCATGTATGGTGATGGATTTCTATATGAATTTCAGAGAGAAACCAGAAAAAATTGCTCCCAAAATTCGACAGGAATGAGGTAAAGGTCCCAGCGGCGTGAACAGTCGCGCCCCAAGGGCCAAGGCCCTATCTTTGACATTTAATATGTATTAATGTCAAGGAGAGGCCCAAGGAACAACCACACACCAAGTCAAGCTCTTAAATGATTCATTTAAAGCTCCATTATTGGTGTATGTTAAGTGGGTTAATTTCCTCTTGGCTCCTATGTTGGACAATTGGTTCTCAACTCTTAACTAAGTTCCAACATGATGTACATGAGATTTGGATCAAGTTTTAAAATGCATGAAACTAACTTTATTTCATACGTATGCATGCAAAGTTTTGTTGGAATTTTGTTTCATGTTATTTTGTTGCTAAATAAGAAAAGTTTGGATGCATTTTGTTGTGCAACTTTTTCTTTGAGTTCCGCATGAACATTTTTATTGCACGCTTTTTTGTCGTGTGGGTTAATTAGCTTACAAGGTGTGAGTAAGTGTATGATAATGAGACCAGGGGCATAGCCAAAATTTTAATTTGAGGGATGGGGGGTTTAAAATCTTAAGATTTAGTTTGTCGATTGACATTATTCAAATAAAAGGTTAATGTGGGATATGCAATTAATGTTAGTTCTTATAAGTTTCATGAGATTTGGAGAGAAGAAAGTCGAGGGTGTAGATGAAAAAACGAAAAAGAAACCAATGAATATTCTGGCTTTTTAATTTGTGAAATGTTAGAAAATAGATGAATATTTTATATTAAAATGTTAATTGAACTCAAAAAAATATCTCTACCATTAAGTGAGCTGTTACATCAAGAATACATCGTAAAATGACTTCAATATAAAATTATTTATTATATGAACGAAAAACATACTTAATTATTCGGGAGAGAAAAAATAAGAGTATGAAAATCTATAGTCCAAAAAGTAATAATATAAAAACTTTGGTTTATATATTTTTAATTTTTGTATAATAATATCCGTATTGATTTGATTTATTATGAGTTTTAATGTAATAAATTCTTATTAAAATATTTGACACGAAAAAATAATAAAAATGTTTTTAATAATGATATAATAGATAAATAAAAATACTTAAACTAATAAAAACCAAAGATTGTCATTTAAATAAAAAATTTAAAAGAAAAAACTAAATTTAAACCAAAGGGCATGTACCTAAACCTAGGTCTTCGAGGATACTACACATAGTATAAACCATCTACACCACAACATCTTATGCGTTTTGTTTTATATATATATATAGAGAGAGAGGCGGGTTCATGCGAGTACGGTAACAATTTACGAGAATGCGAGGACAATATTCAGCCAATCATTTTGTACATGAAATCTTTTTCATGTACAAAATCATATATGATTTTGTACTAGCATAAAAAATGACCCGCACGACTTTTGCTGCGGGAAAAGTCTCAGCTAATCATATATGATTTTGTATGTGAATCATATGTGATTTTGTACATAAATCATATGTGATTTTGTACATGAAAATTTTTATGTACAAAATGATTGGTTGAGGATTGTCCTCGCATTCTCGTAAATTGTTACCGTCCTCGCATGAATCTCTTTCTATATATATATATAGGGGCTTTTCATAGGAGATCTATTTAACTATGAGATCCATGAGATCCCATCTCAACCACAAATTACTTGATAAATAAGGAAACAAATATATTTGGAAATTTGACCTAAAATTTTAATTCAAGGGCATTTTAGGTATTTTAAAATCTTTATCTCTCTCCTCTCTCCTCTCTCCTCTCTCCTCTCTCCGGTTAACATTATTCCGGTAATAAACACGGTGTGATACACTCACTGTGATATCGTTTGTACCCCCGCTGTGATACCGATTGTGGTAACTATTTATGATACCATTGTGATACCAAATAACAAAATATATACAAAATACTACTGTGATACCAAATTACAAAATAAATACAAGATACTACTGTGATACCTATTGCTACCAATAATACATACTATGATTCCCATAAATGTACCCGTTGTGATACACAATATACCTACTGTGAAACCAATTATGCACACTGTGATTCCCACAAATGTACCCGCTATGATACACAACGTACCCTATATCAGCATATTCTTTGCCGGATTTTTGTAGATTTGGTGTGGTGGTCGGAGTTGGATCGACACAGTGATTGTGGGACGAGGCCATGTTAATGTACCGTGATTGTGGTGGTCGGAGGAGGAGATGGGAAGGGGCGTCGGTAGCGCTGTTGGTGGCGGTGTTGCAATGAAGAAGAAATGGCAGCGAAGAAAAGGGAGACGACGCCGGAAAATAAGGAGTTGATGTAGAAGGAATGGTACCGGAGAAAAGGAATATCTGCGCCGGAGAATATGCAGTTGGAGAAAAGGGAGATCAGCCGCCGGAAAAGATGTTGATGCAGAAGGAATGGCACCGGATAAAAGGAGATCGACGCCGGAGAAGATGGAGTTGATGTAGAAGGCATGGCATCGGGGAGAAGAGAATGGTGCAGAACGACGATAATGGTGCAGAAAGAACGACAATAATGGTGCAGAATGGTCGACGAGATGGTGCAGATCGGTCGGGGAGAACTATGGTGCAAATCGGCCGGCGAGATGGTGCACATCGACCGACAAGAATGGTGGTGATCGTGGTGGTCGGGGGCAGGAAGGAGCAGGCGGATGGTGGTGCAGGCGGATGGTGATGCTAGAGGTGAAGGAAGGGGGTGATTCAAAGTTCTCGTGAATGAAGGTAGCGGTAGAGGCGTATTGGGAGGTGATATATATCAAAATATTAATTTAGGGTAAACTATTTTAGGTAACAAAGAATTGATTTACTATAAAAATTCTAAATTGTCAATTTACCATATAGTCCTTTTAATTATTTTAAAAATATAATTAATTATATTAAATGAGTGGCTCACACTGGATCTCATAGTTATCACAAATAAACTAGTTCTCATTTGATTATCTCCCTATATATATATATATATATATTATATTAGATGGAACCGTTGGGTGTGTGTGTTTGTGGGGTGGGAGGGCTAAGCACCAGTTAGTTCCTCCACTGTCTCCGCTACTAGAGATGGTAAATGTTCTCTTGTGTGCATTTTCGTTGTGTTATTGTTTTGGTCAACAAAAATGCATTTTAATGTTTGGTTTTATATGCATGACATTTGTAGTCATTTCGTACGACTATCTAGTTGTAATGGTGATTTTTGTGGGTGTATGTAATTTTATAAGGATTAAGATAGCATAGCAGTTGGATTAAAAAAATTGCTAAAATTTCTTTTTTCTTGATTTTAGCATAGTTATTGGAGATGCTAGGGGATTTAGCGAAACTCACATATTTCTTTGGGTTGGAATCCAAAAGTTGTCAAAAATTTTGTGGTCATAAAGGTTATCATGCGATGAATTTAGACCATTTGTGGTTGCTCAAATGATTAATCAGTACACTTAAGTTTGTCTAGAAACCCATAATTACCAACAAAAAAATTGAAAACTCGTTCCTTAATACCATGGTTTTAAAAATTAGTTTTCCAAAATACGAAACTGGATGAGGCTTAGGGGATTTAGTGAAAATCTCATATTTATTTGGGTTCGAATCCAAAAGTTGTCAAAATCTTTATGGTCATGAAAGTTCTCTTACGATGAACCTAGACCATCTGTGGTTGCTCGAAGGATTAATCAATACACTTAAGTTTGTCTGGGAACCCACAATTACCAAAATAAAATTGAAAACTTGTTCCTTAATACCATGGTTTTAAAAATTAGTTTTCCAAAATACTAAACTATTTTTTTATGCTAAGGGGTTGTTCGTTAACAGCTTAATAAGTTTAATGAGATTTAAGACGTATTTGGTTAGCTATACATGACTATTTGGTAGTGGCTTAATAATATAGACAGTGACTTATTTTTTTCATCTATAAAACTCTTCCAAACTATAATCTTCTCAATTTATATGGACAAATTAATCTATACAGACAACTTTATCCATACATAAATTAATAAAAATCAATCAAACAACCCATTACTCTTTAAAAATTAAAACGATATTTTTATATTTATTAGATAATATTATTTCTATTTTATTAGGAAAGGGTGGCGGTTAGAATATTTGGTGTGTATAATAGATTAATGGTTAGGTGTAGTGCCAAAATCTGGAGTTGAATTTCTATTCGGTCATCCTCCATTTGCTACTTTATTCACTTGCTATCACACTCCATTTGACTTTTAAACCTTCATCACGCATTTTAATATCATTGGCATTTGGCAGGTCCAAAGTCAAGACAAATAAAACTTCATACTTTGACCGGCTAGATTGATTTATTAATTTTGTTTTTTTAATTTATAAATTACAAACAATTATTACAAAAGTTATAATTAAAATAAGTGAATATTTTTTTGTGATAATGTGTATTTTATTTTAAGTATATATAGTAACTATATATAATAAATACAATAAATAAATTCATACATTTATTTTTTATTCTTTATGAAATTTAAATACCTGATCTTTATATAGAAGTTAAAGACTTACATTCTTTAACATCAAAAGTCATTTAATTGGTAATGTGTATTTAACAGACATATTTTCTATTTTTCTTTTAAATCAATGGATCATGCATCTGTGGTTGCACTTTTACAACGGTTCAAGTTTCTATCACTTACTTTTGTTAAAAAATTCCATTGGAATTAGGGCATTTTTCTCTTTTTAGTTTTTTAATTTAATTATATTAAAAAATTGTATTTATGTTATTGGATGAAAACCCTCCCCCACCACCATTACCATCACCATTAGAGATGACCATTTTGGCCCGCTCGAGACCGGTAAGGATGGTTAGATGACCGAAATCCAAGACCGGTTGGAGTTTTGGAATGTTTCGAAGGCTCAGCCTGGCCCAGGACCGGTTGGTACCGGCCCAATTTTTACAAAAAAAAGATCACATATAGACCAATCATTTAATTTAATAATTAATTAAGAAAAAAAAGGTATATTCGTAGATTACAAATTCCATGACAACTAAACAAATTTTTTTATTAAATACATAATTAAAAATAACGGTTACCATATGTTTTCCAGCGTTATCTCTTACTTTCAAATTCATCCCATACATATCCATTCTTCTACAATCGGTGACCACAAATTTTTTATTTTTTTTGGAAAGCAAAAGTTTCATAAAAAAACAAAAACCATCAAAAATACAAACATCACCATTATTTTGAGTAGATTCATGGTATACACAACTTCAATGAAACCGTAATTATTTATTTGAGTAAATTACATGATTGGTCCCTGTAGTTTACACTAAATAACACTGTGCGTCCCTTTTTCAAAATAATTATGGATTTGGTCCCTGCGGTTTACATTTTCACACGTCCTTGGTCCTTGAACTCTAATGATGTTAAATGATTCCGTTAAATTATCTAGAGGGACTAACGATGTAATATTTTAAAACTTTGGTTCCACCTTTTTCAATTTTGGCTTTTTCTCTCTCTTGTCTCCTAGAGATGGCCAAATGGCCCGGCCCGGCCCAGGACCGACGGAGGACCGGGACCGGGACCGATGGACGACTGGCCCGGTCCGGGACCGGTAAGGACCGGTATAGGACCGAAAACCGGGATCGGTTACACTTTTTGAGCGATTCGTAGGCCCGGCCCGAGACCGGTTATGGGACCGATTGGGACCGGCCTGATTTTTACAAAAAAATGTATTTATATATATATTTATTTATTTATAACTTTCTAAGTGTATTTGATTGAAACCGATTACAATTTATAATAAAACGTATTTTTAAAATTTATTTGACTGAAAATCAATTATAAATCTATAATGAACGTATTTTTTAAGTGTATTTGTTTGAAATCCAATTATAAACCTACAATAAAATGTGTTTTAAGGTATATTTGAGTTACCCTATTACATATATGTAATGATTACATATATAATGTATTAAATAGTAAATTGCAAATTTGGTCCCTATGGTTTGTAGATTTTTGTGGTTTTGATTCCCAGAAAATTTTTATTGCACCAAAACCACTGTGGTAGGCATTTCGTTGTGGTTTTGGTCCCTGAGGGCTAACTCCGTTAAAAAAATCGTTAAAATAAGGGTAATATGGTCATTTTAAACCTTTTAATTTAACTTTTTTTAAAAATTACAATTTAGTAAAACAAATAACAAACTACAAGGTCCTTAGATGCAATTTACTCAAACTAATTTAAAAAAACATTATTTATATAATATAATATATAATATATTTTTAGAGTAAATTGTAAAAAGAATACATTATTTATATAATATATTTACATATATATATATATATATACACACATTCAACGGGTGACTCGACGAGCTCCCCTCCGACGACCCCCTCCGACCGACCCCCTCCGACGAACCCCCTCCGACCGACCACCGTCTTCTCCATCTAGAGCTCCAACCGTCGTCTTCTCCGACGAGACCTCCAGCCTTCGTCTTCTCCGGCGAGACTTCCGATCAAAACTCTTCCTCATGACCTTTCCGTCTGGCTCACATCACAAATCATCGATCTGAACCCAGATCTGCTCCTCGCCCCATACCGAAGCCACCCCGTGATCAACTACAAAACAGGGATCAACCATTATCTTCTGGGACGTGGGTTCTCGAAATGGGTTTTCGGTTCAGCACGAGTTTGGATTTGAGACTGTTTATCGGAGTTAGTTTTGGGGTTGTGTCATCGATTTTGAGTTGTGTTTAAAGTTTAGTCCTCTAATTGATTTTGATTTTGATTTTGATTTTGATTTTGATTTTGATTTTAATGGTGAAATAAGATAAAAGTAATTTACCTTAAATAATGAGGGTTTGATCGGAGGAAAAAGGAGGTTCACCGCAGATGAGTTTAAAAGAAGGAGATTGTATATGATTATGGGGGAAGAAGACCTGGGGGTGGGGGGAGTTCCCTGGAGAAGAAGACGTAAGGGGTAGGGAGGTTATTAAAAAAGAATATTATAATATAACAATAAATTTATTTAATAAAAAGAGTAAATTGCAATTTTGCCCCCTAGGGTTTGTTGTTTTTAGTGAAAACAAAAAGAATAAGTAAAAAGACCAAAATGCCGTCATGTGCAAGGCACATGAGGGGACTAAACGGCAGAAAAATGGTCGGAGTTAATGCGAGGGACCAAATCCACAACGAAATGCATACCACGGTGTTTTTTTGCAATTAAAAGTTTTCTGGGGATCAAAACCATAAAAGTCCACAAACTATAGAGACCAAATTTGCAATTTACTCTATATTAAATTAATAAATAAAATTAATGGTTTTAGAAAAAAATTTAAAAAATAATGTTTTATTGAAGGCCCGGTTTGGGACCGGTTTGGGCCCAGGACCGGGACCGGTTTTCGAGACCGATTACGATAACACACTAAACGGGCCGGATTGAAATTGTTGGGACCGGGACCGGTTACAAAAAGCCCTGCCCGAAAATACTTGAGGCCCGGGACCGATTGAGGCCCGGTCCGAGCCCGATTTTTGGCCATCTCTATCCTAACACATACACATTTATACACAAACATTAATTGATATTGATTATTAATTTAATATTATTTTCAAATTATTAACAAATTAATATTAATTATTGATTATTTAAAATTAAATGTTATCAATTATGTTTATATTATTATTATTTATTATATTTAAAAAAATATATTTATTATGCTTCATAAATAATAACATTTTAATAAATATTTAAAAATATATTTTTTTTAATTTTTTTGATAAATTACTAATTAACTAAGAAATGTAATTGCATCTCCAACAACTTTTTCAAAATGGAGAAAATGAAGAAAAATGAAGATTTTGAGTCAAAATGTGCTCCAACAGCTTCACTCAAACCATAAAATGGAAAAGGTACGAGAGATAACATATTTTTCTCCAAATATGGAGAACACACCAAAATTGATTACAAAGTGGACCATCAATAGGAAAATTTAAAACAAAATATTTCTAGAGAGATAATATTTTAATGGATGAAAGAAATATTTTAATATTATAATTAATGTTGGTTTCTCCAAAATAAAGAATTATTGGGGATGAATGCAAATATTTTTAGAGATTTAACTTTTGATTCTCCATTTTGAATATTTGAATATTATAATTTACTCTTTATTTGAATATTATAATTTATTTTTCAAAATAAAGAACCAAATGTCAAAATCTCTAAAATATTTGCATTCATCTCCAATAGATTTCCCGTTTTGGAGAAGCCAACATTGATTATAATATTAAAATATTTTTTCATCTATTAAAATATTATTTCTCTCTCCAAATATTTTGTTTTCAAATTTTCTTATTTTCCATATTTGGAGAAAAATGTGTTATCTCTCATACTTTTTCCATTTTAAGGTTTTGGTGAAGTTGTTGGAGCATATTTTGGCTCAAAACTTTTATTTTTCTCCATTTTCTCCATTTTCTCCATTTTGGAGAAATTGTTGGAAATGCTATTACATATCTTAATTAGTATTCTCTCAAAAAAAATTAAAAAAATATATTTTTAAATATTTATCAAAGTTTTATTATTTATAAAACATAACAAATATATCTTTTTAAATATACTGAATAATAATAATATAAACATAATTGATAAAATTTAATTTTAAATAATCAATAATTAATATTAATTAGTTAATAATTTGAAAATAATATTAATTAATAATTTAAAATTAACTAATAAATTAAAACTAATAATTAATATCAATTAATGTTTATGTGTAAATGTGTATGTGTTAGGACTTAGGAGACAAGAGGGAAAAAAAGCCAAAATTGAAAAAGATGGAACCAAAGTTTTAAAATATTACATTGTTAGTCCCTCTAGATAATTTAACGGAATCATTTAACATCGTTAGAATTTAAGGACCAAGGACGTGTGAAAATGTAAACCATATGGACCAAATCCATAATTATTTTGAAAAGGGACGCACAGTGTTATATAGTGTAAACCACATAGACCAATCATGTAATTTACTCTATTTATTTATTATACAAAAGTCTAACTTTTGACACCAATTTTGTCTTTCAAGTTATATTATGGATGAAAGTTCTTTTATAAATAGAGTGAATTACACAGGTGGTCCCGTGTGGTTTGCTCAAAGTTTGGATATGGTCTCTAAAACAAATTATCTACAATGGTGGTCCCTAACTTTTAATTTTCATTGCGTCCATGGTTCCTCCATTTAACAATGTTAGTTAGCAACCGTTAAGAAGAACTAACGGGTCTTTGAACATACTATAGGGACCAAAATTATAATCTACTCTAAAATTTAATTTTATTCATTCTTTTTAAAATTTTTATTAAAAAATCATTTTATATATCCAATTATAAATCAAATTTATTAATTGTTTTTATATTATTTATATATCCAATTAAAAACTTCATATTTATAATTTTTTAACACTAATTTTTTTTGAACTTGATTTTCTTTGTGAATTTTTTTAACTTTTTTTATTTTAATTGTTCCATATATATCGTATATCAAATTTATTGATTTTCATTTTCTTTCTTGTGAATTTTTTTTATTAAAAAATATTTGATATATTCAATCACAAATAAAATTTCTAAAAATAAAATATATATTAAATAAAAATATTTATATATATATATATATATATATTTATAAACTAACTTATTAACATAAAAAATTAGCGCTAAAAATCTTAAGTTTACAAAAATAAAAGAAAGCAAGATAAATTCACATATCTTTTAAGTTGAAAATTGTAATACGTGAAAAAAATATTTTAAATAAAATTCGGTTAGTATGAGATTATTAAAATAACAACAACTGAAGCAAAATGGCAAAATAAAATAAATTTTTTAATAATTAAATTAGTTTGCCATTAAAATTTTATTTTATATAAAAGTATACCAATAATTAAAATAATAACAAAGTAATAAATTTTTTATATATAAATAATCTCATGTTAACCGAATTTTATTTTCAATATTTTGCTTACGTATTTCAATTTTCATCCAAAAAATATGTAAACTTATATTGTTTTCTTTTGTTTTTGTAAACTTGAGATTTTTAACGTTAACTTTTTAATCTGAATAAATAATTTTTAAATATATGTAAAGATTTTTATTTAATATGTATTTTATTTTAAGAAATTTGATTTGTGATTTTGGATCTATAAAATATTTTCTAATAAGTCACAAAAAAATGAAAATCAAGAAAATTTGTTATAAAAAAAATATATGAAACAATTAAAAAAAGAAGTTAAAAAAATTACAACGAAAATCAAGATAAATTCATAAAGAAATAACGTTAAATATTTATAAATCTCAAATTTATAATTGGATATAATAAAAGAATTAAAAAATTTGATTTATAATCAGATATATAAAATAATTTTGTAATAATTTTTTTTAAAAAAAGGTGATTTAAATTAAATTTTATTGTAGATTATACTTTTGGTCCATATAGTATGTTTAAAGACCGGTTAGTCCTCCTAACGGTTGTTAACTAACTTTGTTAAGTGCAGGGACCATGAGTGAAATGCAAATAAAAAGTTAAAGACCATCAGTGTAGATAAATTGTTTTAGAGACCAAATCCAAAATTTAAGCAAACCACAGGGACCATCGGTCTAATTCACTCTTATAAATATGTGTGATACAAATTGATTTGGTTAAAAAAAAATTTAACTACAAACCAATTTTTATTACCACCAAGAACCAAATTACAAAATAAGAAAGGGTACCCACAAGGTACCACCAACACACCCAAAAAACAGACTCCATAGATCACATGGAGCTACCAAAACAGAGCAAAACACAACATAAATAGGAAGAAAAAAAAACCTACTAGACAGCCACTAACAGACGACTAAAACACAGCAACAACAAAGAACCGAAATCCAAACAGTTAACTAGATGTAAACTTGTTGTCTTCTGCATTAAACCAAGAAAACCTGCAGCCTAAATCGTATAATACCTGTACTCGTACACGATCTTTTCAATTAGCCAAGTCACCAACAGTCCACGCTTAAAGTGCTATCGCGAAGCGTACACCCACTCGAACGTCTTGAGCTGGAAATTTAGGAAAGAATTCTTGATTGCTCTGACTTTTTTTCTCGAAAACGCATATGTTCCTGTCCACCCAAATGAGATATAGCAGGCCCCACACCAGTACCATCCACCTCCTTGACCCTATTTGGTTAGAATATGTGTGATACAAAAATTGATTTGGTTAGAATATTTCTTTATGAACGTGTGATACAAATTTATGAATATGTGTGATAAATAAAAATTTATGAATACGCATGATACAAATTTATGAATATGTATGATACAAATTTATGAATATGTGTGATACAAAAATTTATCTGGTACGAAAATTGGAGCGGAAGGGGTATTTGAGTTGCAGCGATGCTTTTTTATTTGATTTGAATTGATTTGGTTGGAATATTTCTTCTAATTATTTTCGGTAACATAGGAACACGCCTTATTTAGATAAGGCCCATTGAATTACAAGGATATCCTTTACATATTATTTAATTAAATTATCTTTCTTTAATTTAGGTAATATTATCATATTTAATTTCTTTAATTATGGACCATTGATTAATAATTTCATAGGATGAGATGAGATCTCATTAGGGGTGTTCATCGGTTGACATCCATTGGATGTGAGAGGAACCGAACCGATCCAATCATCGATTCAATGTTGGATTTTGCCAACCAAACCGATCCGATTAACATCGGACAACCGATCCGAACCGATCTAATGGATGATTGGATCGGTTCGGTTCCATCCATTGGATATTTTTATTGGGTATCCAATGTGTTAATTCAATCCAATTTTTAACAATGAAAAAAAGTAATTAATCATTTTTAATGTGTTAAAACAAACACAAATGAAGCTAAAAATTCGAAAACTAACACAAAAACAAATTTTTATTTAAGCAAATTGAAGACAAACTAACTGGATGATAGTTGGATGGATAACTGGATGGTACTCGGATGATTAATTGGATGGTAACTGACGTTGGTCGGTTCGGTCCAGTCAGTTTTGGTCGGTTCTGGACTGCCAAATTGGATGTTGAAATTTTCAACCCGATCCGATCCAATTTCAATTGGATATCTAATTATAGTCGGTCGGTTCTAATTGGATCGGTTATTTTTTGCACACCCCTAGATCTCATAGTTAACATAGATAACTTAGATCTCCCTTGAATAGCCCCTTATATATATATAAATATATATATATATATATATAGAGGGAGGTTCATGCGAGGACGGTAACAATTTACGAGAATGCGAGGACAATCCTCGGCCAATCATTTTGTACATGAAATTTTTCATGTACAAAATCACATATGATTCATATGCAAAATCACATATGATTCACGTACAAAATCATATATGATTAGCCGCGACTTTTCACGCGATTTGCCCGCGGAAAAAGTCGCTCGTGTCCTTTTTGATGCTTACAAAATCACATATGGTTTTGTACCTGAAATCATATGTGATTTTGTACATAAAAAATTTCATGTACAAAATGATTGGCCGAGAATTATCCTCGTATTCTCGTAAATTGGTTTCATCCTCGTACGAACCCGCCCCTATATATATATATTTGAGTGAATTGTGGATTTGGTCCCTGTGAATTGATAATTTTTTTACTAGGGTCCCTATAATATGTTTATTGTGGATTTGGTTCTTGTGGTGCTTAATTTGTTTTGGTCATGGTCCCTCTGACTAACGGTTCCGTTAACTCTGTTAAATAAATGGTCATTTTTGTCTTTTACACATTATTTTATCTTTTTCCTATAAAAAATAAAAACAATATTTTTACACACACACATATGTATATGTATATATATGTATATAGGATCAGGTTCAGAGAAAAAAAACTTCAAAAAAAAATGAAAACTGAAGATCACTCTGGGAGCCATCGTGCATAGAAAAAAACAAATGCATATTGGTAATTTGTAACATGTATTTGTGCATATGCACTTGTGTATAACATGCACCTTTAATCGTGTTTATGCACAAATGCATACCGTCCAGATGAAGAGTTCTTAGAGTGTTTCTTCAGTTTTTTTTGAGGTTTTCCCTAAACCAACACCTCCTTCACGACGACAACCACCACCTCCACCTCTACTAGACTAAGGCCTTGTTTGTTTTTTTCGTTTTAAGCTCTTAATCACCACTTATATATGATTCGTTTAGACGTTTTATAATTCAGATTGTTTTTTTTTCAAAACCTCTTATCACTTATATTAAGGATATATCTCACAATAAAAGGTAGAGATATTAATCTTATCTAGGCATAAATTAGGATAGTCATTAATTGTAAATATCTTTTCCTAATTTTGTGTATCTTTGTATTATAAATACTTAATAATATAGACTTCACAAGGTGTGGTGAATTTTATCAAACCTTACATGTCTATCGCGGTTCTCATAGAAATGGTCGTGGTCGCTCCTCAAACAACCGTGGCGGTTATTCTGGTGCCTCAAAGAACCATGGCGGTTATTAGCGCTAAAAATCTCAAAGTTTAGAAAAACAAAAGAAATCAAGATAAATTTACATATCACTTGGGTGAAAATTGAAATATGTAAGCAAAATATTGAAAATAAAATTAGGTTAACGTGAGATTATTTATATATAAAAAATTTATTACTTAGTTGTTATTTTAATTATTGGTATGCTTTTATATAAAATAAATTTTTTAACTGCAAACTATTTTAATTGTTAAATATTTTATTTTATTTTGCCATTTTGCTTCAATTCTCTTGTTGTTATTTTTTAACAGTCTTATGCTAACTGAATTTTATTTAAAATATTTTTTTTCACATATTACAATTTTCAACTTAAAAGATATGTGAATTTATTTTGCTTTCTTTTTTGTTTTTGTAAACTTAAGACTTTTTAGCGCTAATTTTTTCAGTTAATAAATTAATTTTTAAATATATATAAATATATTTATTTAATATGTATTTTATTTTAAGAAATTTGATTTATGATTAAATATATAAAATATTTTTTAATAATAAAAATTCAAAAAAAATGAAAATCAAGAAATTTGATATAAAAATATATGAAACAATTAAAAAAGTTAATAACATTTACAAAGAAAATCAAGATAAATTCAAAAAAAAATTAGTGCTAAAAAGTTATAAGTCTGAAGTTTATAATTACATATATATAATATATAAAACAATTAATAAATTTGATTTATATTTGGATGTATAAAATGACTTTAAAAAGAAATAAAAAGGGTGAATAAAATTAAATTTTAGAGTAGATTATACTTTTGGTCCCTATAGTATGTTCAAAGGCCTATTAGTCCTTCCTAACGGTTGCTAACTAATATTGTTAAGTAGAGGGACCATGGGTGCAATAAAAATGAAAAGTTAGGGACCACCAGTGTAGATAGTTTGTTTTAGGGACCATATCCAAAATTTGAGCAAACCATAGGTAACACCGATATAATTCACTCTAAAGTATATATTTTCTTCTTTCCTTTTTGTTTACGGTAATGATGATAATCTATTTGGCCTTTTGATTTGTTAGTTACTGAATGTTTTTACTGGATGACATCTTGAGGAATGAGGATACCTGGTTGCTAATATTTGTTGGGATTTTGAACTATTTAATCTTCAAAAATTGTTCCTTGTGACGGTGGTGAGTCCATCTGGATTCTCCGAGTTGCCATCTTTCTATTTAACTGTAGGGTTAAGAGCATTGTAATGGAAATATGTATTCTTGATGTGGAATGTTTTTAAAGTTTGCATAGTTACACAATGGTTCAAAAGCAAACAAAAATTGACGACTCTTGGGTCAAGAGCTTGATGAGTCTGCCATACTTTTTTTTGAACGGCAATTACACACACGTTCCTGGGGTATCTGGGATCCAAGAACACCCGACTAATCCCTGGCGACCAGGACCCACCACAGAGGGGTAGGTCAAGGTCTGGATATCGCCACATGCAGCCGCGGGGATTTGAACCTGGGTAGTCAGTGAATGGTGTAGTCAGTGATACCATCCACTGACCCCCCAGGATGTTACCTTACTACTGGGCCGAACATGTTTTGATGATGAGTCTGCCATACTTTATTTAGAAGATATATTGGAAAGATTATCCCATGACCCATACTACGGACCATAAGCATTATGAAACATTGTCGCACCACCGTCAACTTGTTTACAACCGTCTTCATGATCAGTCAATATCTTTGCCTATTGATACGTGCGAAACGTGATATCGAAATATGTAATTGCAGTGAGGTTAGCAACTCAGTCCATAGTGGACAGCGCAAGTATACACTGGTCACTATGATCGTTTACCAAGTAATAAAGTGGTAAGAACCAAATATCGTATCCTCAAGGACTGGAACTTAAATCAAGACACTATTATTTCATGAACTTCCTTTTACAAGTTTCGATTAGAGAGGAAGCAATATTTTGAGTTGGTTTGTTGAAAGTAATTTAACAAAGTTCTAATAATTAAAAGGAGAGATGTAGTTGTGATTTTCCCCGGATTTTACATTAAATACTTGATTTATAAAAATGGTCATGGTACTGGAGCAGTGGCCACTCTCTGTCCAGAATGCCGGCTCATCTAGCACTCGCATCTTTTCTAACTAAAGCTTTATATATATAATTAACCTTCTTTGATTTGTTAGTAAGTTTTCTGAACTCGGTCGAGTTTCGATGGTGTCTACGCAGTAAGCAAAAGCCATAAGTATTTTTAATGCCCAAATGGTTGCTCCTACTCCATATGGTGAAAACTTACTATGTAAAAAATTCTTTCAAATTCCTAGCATCATCCAAGCTCGTGTCACTACGTTCCGCCCAGGTCTGAGTCTCGAACTAGACAGTAAACACTTTCAAGTTATTAGCTTGTCCGCATCATTGGCATTATCGAACAATGAATGACCAAATCAAAAAGGGGTAAAAAGGTATATATAAAAACTACTCAAGAATTTTACATAAAGTCCGGGTACTTCTCATTTTCTACATCTCAAAAAGAGTTTAGTTCATAGCTAAGAAGGAGTAGAAAACGGAAATTAAAAGTTTGCAAGAAAACATACCGAAAGATTTACTTACTGCAAGAACAGTGCCCACTGTCGTGTTCACCGAAGTACAATACCGAAAATTAACTACTGCAGAAAATTAAATGTTAACTAATGAAAATTAAATGCTTCTAACTAAGAACATGAAAATAAATGCTAAGAACTAAATTATGCTCTCTAAGAAATTCTATCTCTACTTTCTATCTCTACTTGGTTACTTGGTTGTTTAATGAAATGAATGCCTTGGCCTTTATATAGAAGGCCAAGGGTCTTCCATGTATTGTCTTCAAGGCAAGGTCCAGGAGGGAGCACTGCGTCTGGAAGGTAAGGACCAAGGAGAAACACACCACTTTGAGGGTAAAGACCATGGAGAAAGCACAAAGACCCCTTGGATAATGAAACTTTTCCCTAAAATGGGGCTAAGGAATAAAATAACATTTATAGCCATTCTTTTACTTTTACTTTTCAACCACCAGCAGAAAGCATGCAAAGGAGCTTCCTATCTTGCTTTTGTGTTCCCCAGTCAGCATCATCTTGGCCTCCAGCCGTTTGGCTTAATGAATCAGCTGTTCGTCACTCGGAGTGGACACTCCGGATACCAGTTTGATGAAAACTCGTCTTTTAGGCATAAAAACGCCTTAAATGGTTCTAAGATATGAAAACACTCACAAATGGCTCAAGAAAATGTTTTAGACCAAAAATGGGGATTTAGGAAACAAAATGGCCGAAATTGCTTAAATAAAATGCAAATAAAAGGCATGTAATAACTCTAAAATATAGAGTTATCACACCCCCAAACTTAAATCATTACTTGTCCCCAAGTAATAAAAATGACAAAAAGAAAAGACTCAAGGTTGAAAAGAAAAATGCATAAGGCTTGAAAGGACTTACCAAAATGTTGTGGATGAATGAACCTTGATATCACCAAAGATGCACTTTTGATCAATAGGACTTTTGATGGGTTTTTGAAGTTCCTTCTCATTGCTATGCAATGTTTTTCCCTTCTCATTGCTATGCAATGTTTTTCCCCCAAACTTGTTTTGAACTTAGATCATGCCATTTTATTTAAGAGAATGAAAATTTTTCTCTTATTATTTTTTTTGAGAAGTTTGTCACTTTTGGCTTTTGAATAGGTACAAAAGTTACAATCGTGTACTTCTGGGTTTTCTTTTGGAATATTTTTTTTGGAGTGGGCACTCTGAAGTGGACACTCAGGGTTTTCTGTGATTTTTCTTCATTATTTTTTTTTGGAGTGTTACTCGGATAGTGCTGGAGTGGACACTCTAGATTTTCTTAACAGAAAGGCCATGATCAAGTCACCCCCCAAACCTAAACTTCACAAAGTCCTCGTTGTGATAGTAAACACAACAAGTGGGCTATGGGTGCAAAAGGTAAGTGTTTAGGCTTTGTGTATAGCAAAAAGGGCCTACATCATTTCAAAGTGACAAAATTGGACTTTTTGGAATCTTATGAAAAAAATGGGTCCTTTGGCTATGCAATTCAAAACTGTGGGCATCAAAATTGTTAGTGACATCAAGCAACATTCAAACAACAAAAGTTAGTACCAAAAGCACATACTAAGCAGTTAGACTGCTTAGTATGGCAAGCCATGCATTCAAATATTTAAAACAAAAGATAAGCAATGTCAAACGGCCAAAGAGTTAAAACATCAAACCAACATAGAAAATAAAATTGTTTTCAGAGACATACTGGCCACAATCATAAACTATGAACCAGAGTTATGTTCATCAGTGGGATCATCCAGGAGGTCATCATCATCATCAAAAGAGTCTTCACCATACGTAGGGCAGATACCAACGGGGAACACAGGCAGGAGGTTTACAATATCCGGATCCTTAGTCGCCAAGTAGGTTTTGAGCGTAAGGTCACGCTCACATTCATAACTCCAAACAGATTCTATGGACTTCTCCAATTGCCTCATCCTGTCTTGGATCTCCTTCGCCTCATCATTCCCCTTCTTGACTTCGCTAAGGATTTTAGCTAACAATTCTGGTTGGCCAGCAGAAGAAGATTCTCCAAGGGGAGTGGGATCTGCACGCTTCATCTTTTTCACAGTGAGTGCACTAATGGACGTGACTGTGCTCATCCAAATATCACCTTCATCATGTGGCATACCTGCATCTTGGGTTAGTGCCGTGATAAGGTAGGGGAGTGGGAGATTTACCTTGTTCTTTTTCCGGGCTTGAAAGATAGCCATGCTCATGAGATAACCGAGGTCTATGGGCAGATTCTTGATGATGTAATGGAGTAAGCAACATTTTTCCATGGATAAGGTACTGTCGTGAGTGGTGGGACAGAGATTGTGACGTAAGAAATGGAACCAAACTGCAGCCTCAATAGTAAGATAAGGTGCTGGCAAGAATTTCCGATCACCTTTTTGTTCCCAATTCTTACCCTCTATGACAAGAGGGGCACAAATCTCTGTCCTATCTTCATCGGAGTCTATTCCTTGCATGCAAGTGGTAAACGCACAAGAGTCCGGTTGTTTAAGACCGAGAACTCTAGTGATAGTAGTAGCATCATAGTTAATCACCAAACCACGAACACGTACCTTAGTCCTTGATGAACCTGCAGCCTCGGCATAGAACTCTCGGACCACCGAAGCATTTGCTTTGCGGACCGGGACTGCAAGTTTTGACCAACCACGCTCCTCTATTTGCTTTTGAATAAAAACTTGCGCCTTCAGAAATTTCTTGTCGAAGCCTCTCTCCATGTGAAGTTTTTGAGGACTAAAAATGGTGTATTGGCGAGCCGCGGCTTACCAACCACCAAATCCCCAAGAGGAGGAGTAGCAGAGCTACTTCCACTCTCCTCAGAACCATCCATGGGTTGGAGAGAGACATCATCAGAGTCATAAGAGGGGCTCGTACCTTTCATTCGAGAACCAGTGGTTGTAGCAGATTGTGGAGTGGACACTCCAGAAGCACCAGCAGTTCTTCCCCTCTTTCTTGCCTTTCCTTCATCAACCAACTCCTTCTTCATTGTTGGCTTCTTCTTTCCTTTACCTTTCCTCATTCTTTCTTCATCAGCCTTCAAACTTAACTCTTCTTCCATGGTTATTTCTTCTTGAGTATGTTCCCTTTCTCCATCTTTTTTCGAACTTGCTTTCTTCTTTGCCGATCCTTCTCCCTTTTTTCTGTTTTCTTCCATCTTCTTCCTCTTCTCTTCCATTTGCCTAACCTTTTCCAAAGCCTTTTTCTTTTCTTCCAACTCCTTTTGGAGTTTTTCTTCTTGAATCTTCCTCAACCGTTCTTCTTCCTCTTTCTTCAACCTTTCTTCTTCTTCCCTTTTCAATCTTTCTTCTTCTTCTTCCCTTCTGGCCCGTTCCTCAGCCTCCTTTCTCAACCGTTCCTCATCTTCTTGCTGTTTCTTGATTGCAAGTTGTTGCCTTTCTTCTATCACCCTTATCCTTTCTTTGAGTCTTTCATTCATGCGGGCTAATTCCTCCTCAGTATCGAGTCTCTCTCGCTCAAGAGCATCGATTTCGGAGGAAGTAGCTTCAGTACTCATCATAGTTTTAGGGCTTGAAGGACCTTCGCCGGCGTTCATGGTTTCTTCACCGGCATCCAGAACATCCTCGCCGGTGATTTCTGTGTTCGTCGGAAGTTTGTTGAGGTCGTCGGTGAGAATACGAGCGGCCTGTCGTTCTGCATGGGTGGTTTCCATCGGCTCCAGCGACGTGACGGACGTTGTGTCGGTGGTATTAAGTCGCCGGCGAGAGAAACGGGTGGGAGGAAATGATGTTTGGGCTGGTCGTTTTGATCTAGCAATGGATGAAGATGAGATGGTATCTTTTAGAGAGAAAAGGGTTTTGTCCTAAGGAGAAATGAAGAAGAAGAAGTATGGTGGTTAATGGTTTTGTTTGGAAGGTAAAAGGGTTTTGGTGGGAACGGTTATAGAGAAGATTAGGATAAGATTTTAAAAATTTGAAAAAGAAAACTTTTTCTTAAAATTGAAAAATAAAAAGAAAACTAATATTTTTAAATCCCAAAAATAAAACCAACCGGGTTAAGGAATTAACCGGTTAATGGCTTAATTATGGGGACCAAAAAGTAATCTTTATATTTTTTTAAATTTAAAAAAAAGAATCCTAAGGGTTGTCTTGATAACCGGTTTTAAGAAATGGGAGGGAAAAAATTAACTAATGGTTTTTGTCTTGAAAATACAAGCACTTGAGTGCATGCTTTTTGGCAGAAAAGGTGACTAAAAGTTGAAAGCTTGGGTGAAGCTATAAAGAATAGGGGTTGACTTATGGGGTCCATTGGGCGGCATCCATCAAATCAACCAGGCCAGCTGTCAAGCAACCAGAGTGGCCACTATGAACATTCAGAACTCAAAATTCTTTTTGGAGCATACTTTAGCTTTCCTACAAGAGCTGAAAAAAATACCAAAAATAACAACAAAGGGGTGAAAAATAAATGAAATAAAATATTTACCTGCACCTTTTCATGGATTTTTCTCAGTTGGGCTGAACAGGGGTAGAGTGGGCACTCTCACTTAAAAAGTGTTTTACCCGATGTCCATTAACTTTAAAAATTTGTCCATCATCCGGTGCCATGAGATCGATGGTTCCAAAAGGGCTTACCTTGACCACAGTGAATGGCCCCGTCCAACGAGATTTTAGCTTACCCGGGAAGAGTTTGAGTCGGGAATTAAATAAGAGCACTTGTTGTCCTTCCTCAAACTTTCTATGATTTATTCTCCGATCATGCCACATCTTAGTCTTTTCCTTGTAGAGCTTTGCGTTTTCGTAAGAATGGTAACGAAGCTCATCTAACTCGTGCAATTGCAAAAACCTTTTGGTTCCCGCCGCGTCTTCGCTCATGTTAAGCTCCTTTAGGGCCCAAAAGGCTTTTTGTTCCAATTCGATTGGTAAATGGCAAGCTTTGCCAAAAACCAATTTAAAAGGAGACATGCCCAAAGGAGTTTTATAGGCCGTTCTATAGGCCCAAAGAGCGTCATCGAGCTTTGTTGACCAATCCTTACGGTGAGGTTTTACAACTTTCTCCAAAATGCCTTTAATCTCTCGATTTGAGAGCTCGGCCAACCCATTGGTCTGCGGATGATAGGCAGTGGCCACTCTGTGATGTATATCATACTTCGCGAGTACCGAGCTCATTAGCTTATTTACGAAATGGGTTCCTTCGTCACTTATCAAAGCCCGTGGTGTTCCAAAACGAGTGAAAATATTTTTGTGCAACAATTTCACCACGGTATTTGCATCGTTAGAAGAGCATGCAATGGCTTCGACCCATTTCGAAGCATAATCTACCGCGACTAATATGTATTGGTTGTTGTTGGAGTTTGGGAAAGGACCCATAAAGTCTATTCCCCACACATCAAAAAGTTCCACTTCTAAGATGTTATTAAGTGGCATTTCGTTCTTTTGAGAGATATTTCCGGTTCTTTGGCATTGTTCACAATGTTTTACAAATTCATTAGAATCTTTGAAAATTGTGGGCCAATAAAATCCGCATTGCAATAATTTAGCACCGGTACGTTGTCCACCGAAATGGCCACCGTATTGGGCTGTGTGGCAACCTTGTAGAATTTGGTGTATCTCGTTTCCGTGAACACACCTTCTCAATATTTGGTCAGTCCCCACTCTATATAAGTATGGGTCGTCCCAAACATATTGTCTACAATCTTTTAAAAATTTCTTAAAAGGTTGACCACGCATGCCATGAGGTTTTAGGTCACATGCCAAAAAATTAGCTATATCGGCATACCAAGGAGCACCTGGGTCATGATGATGAATAGCTAGCAATTGTTCATCGGGAAATCTTTCTTGAACCGGAGTTGGTTCCTGAGTGGTCACTATATTCTCAAGTCGGGATAAATGATTTGCGATTTGATTGTTGATCCCTTTTCTATCAACAATTTCAAGGTCGAATTCCTGCAACAAAAGTACCCAACGGATTAGTCTAGGCTTAGAATCAGCCTTGCTTATAAGATACTTGATTGCTGCATGGTCAGTGTGCACTATGACTTTCGTGCCTATCAAATAGGATCTAAAGCGGTCAAAAGCAAACACCACCGCAAGCAACTCTTTGTCCGTGACAATATAATTAATTTGGGCTTCAATTAGAGTCTTGCTTGCATAGTATATGGGATGAAATACTTTATCTTTTCGCTGTCCTAAAACAGCCCCAACAGCCTACTCACTGGCATCGCACATAATTTCAAATGGAAGAGTCCAGTCTGGAGTGGTCACTATGGGTGCAGTAATGAGAGCTTTTTTTATGGTTTCAAATGCCTTCCTACAGTCTTGGGTAAATTCAAACTTCTGGTCATGTTGTAAAAGGGTGCACAAAGGTTTGGTTATTTTGGAAAAATCCTTAATGAACCTCCTATAGAACCCGGCATGTCCCAAAAAGCTACGAATACCCTTAACGGTAGTGGGCTCGGGGAGTTGTTCAATCACTTCTAGCTTGGCTCGATCTACCTCTAATCCTCTCTTGGACACAAGATGACCTAGGACTATACCTTCTTGGACCATGAAATGACACTTCTCCCAATTTAGGATCAGGTCATGCATCTCACATCTCTTTAGGCTTTTCTCCAAGTTCTTAAGGCATTCCTCAAATGAAGGTCCTATCACCGAAAAATCATCCATAAACACCTCTATAGTGTCCTCTATCATATCAGAAAAGATTGCCATCATGCAACGTTGGAATGTTGCGGGGGCATTGCACAACCCAAAAGGCATCCTTCGGAAAGCAAAGGTGCCATAAGGACAAGTGAAGGTGGTCTTCTCTTGGTCCTCGGGGGCTATATGGATTTGGTTATAACCGGAATATCCATCCAAAAAGCAATAGAATTCATTTCCGGCTAGTCTATCAAGCATTTGATCGATAAAAGGCAAGGGGAAATGGTCCCTTTTGGTGGCTAGGTTAAGTTATCTATAATCCATGCAAATACGCCACCCGGTCACAGTCCTAGTTGGAATGAGCTCATTCTTCTCGTTTGTGACAACGATTGTGCCTCCCTTTTTAGGGACGCATTGAACGGGACTCACCCAACTACTACTTGCAATAGGGTATATGATTCCTGCGTCTAACCACTTCAAGATCTCTTTCTTAACCACCTCCTTCATGATTGGGTTCAACCTTCTTTGAGGCTGTACCTTTCCAGAGTGGTCACTCTCAAGATTAATCTTATGCTGGCACAAAGAGGGACTAATTCCCTTGATATCAGCTATAGTCCAACCTAATGCCTTTTTATGTCTTGATAGAAGATCTACCAATTGTTTCTCTTGTTCCTCACTCAACTTAGACGAAATAATGACGAGAAGTTTGTCATTTTTAGCGAGGTAGGCATATTTTAAGTGGGAAGGCAAAGGTTTTAGCTCTAAATCAGGGGGTTGTTCTATAGATGGTTTCTGGACATTCCTATCGGTGAAGTCTAGCTGCTCAAAAGCTGCCAGAACAGGGCTACACTCATCCTCAAAAATATCCTCATCCTCAGTGTCAGAATGGTCATTCTCAATACTCACTATCTCCTTCACACAATCATTACTTAAACAACTAATGGACGAACACTCTTCTGTTTCGATGTACTTAAGGGATTTGAAGACATTGAAGGTGACTTCTTGGTCATGGACTCTCATAGTAAGTTCCCCTTTTTGCACATCAATTAAAGTTCGTCCGGTCGCAAGGAATGGACATCCTAAAATGAGTGGCACTTTTTTATCCGCTTCATAATCCAAAATTATAAAATCAGCGGGGAAAACTAGTTTGTCCACTTGAACAAGCACATCTTCTATCTTACCTTTTGGATAAGCTATGGATCGGTCCGCTAGTTGTAAAGTCACGGTTGTGGGTCTAGCCTCTCCGATTCCAAGCTTATTAAACATGGACAAAGGCATCAAATTAATACTCGCCCCTAAGTCACAAAGAGCATGACCAACTTCTTGACCTCCAATAATACAAGGGATAGTAAAACTACCCGGATCTTTCATCTTAGGTGGAATATTGTTGGTAAGAATAGCACTACATTCCTTGGTTAACGCCACAGTCTCATACTCTTCCAATCTCCGTTTTTTGTTCAAAATATCTTTCAAAAACTTCACATAACTTGGCATTTGCTCTAAAGCCTCTACCAATGGAATGTTGATATGGAGTTGTTTGAAAATGTCCAAAAATTTTTAAATTGATTATCGACATTTTTGTTTTTCAATCTTTCCGGAAATGGAAGATGTCTTGGATCGATTGGTGGTGTAACCTTGGGATGTGAAGTACTAGCGGTCTTGACTTTGCTGGATGAGTCTTTTGGAACCTCAGAAGTAGGTGGAACAGGAGTGCTTACTTCTACAGAAGGAGTAGTCACATTACTGCGTACTGGAGTAGGCACTATGATTGTAGGCAAAGTTGTTGCTACGGTCTCTGGACTATCTAACTTTGGGTCAGACTGGATCGTAGTATCTCTACCACTCCTAAGCGATATGGCCTTAACCTGCTCCTTTGGTACCCCCTTAGGATGCTCGGTGTCACTAGGTAAACTACCTTGTGGTCGATTCTTAACCTCAGCGGCTAATTGTCCTAATTGGGTCTCAAAATTCCTCATCGCGGCTTGGGTTTGGTTCATGAAACCTTTGAGCATAGACTCAAGTGAAGGTGGTACATAGGGCATGTGTTGTTGTTGCCTAGATTGATAATTCTGTGGAGGGTGTCCACTTTGAAAACTTTGTGAAGACTGCCCACCATGGAAGTTCTGTGGGGAGTGTCCACTTTGAAAATTAGACTGACTATTTTGAAACTGAGTTTGATTAAATCAAGGAAGATTTTGTGCACGTGTAGGTCCTTGACTCACCCCAGGGGGTTGGAGTCCTTGATTTGCAGTCCAAGAGAAATTCGGGTGATTTCTCCAATTGGAATTGTAAGTCTGCGAAAATGGGCTGTTTCTAGACTGAGTTCCTATGGCATTGACAGCTTCGGGGTTACCAGGACAAAAGTCATAACTGTGCTCTTCTCCGCAGAAAGAACAATTTTCTGGGAGTTGTGGAGTGGCCACTACAGAATTCACCTGATTTTTGTTTCCATTTAAAACCAGTTTAGTTAAAGCAACTAATTGTGCATTCATAGCTTTAAGTGCATCCGAATCGACAGAAGAGCTCTTAGCTGGAAGTGCTCTTGGATGTGACCATTCGGTGTTATTATTAGTGACTTTTTCCAAAATTTGGTGAGCTTCATTATAAGTTTTAGCCGTAAAGGCTCCACCAGCTGTTGCATCTAGGATGATTTTGGCAGCATTGGAGGTACCATTGTAAAAGGTTTCCAATTGGATACAATGTGGGATACCGTGATGTGGGCACTTCCGCAGAAGTTCCTTAAAACGTTCCCACGCATCTGAGACTGCCTCATCCGTCTCTTGTCTAAACAACAAAATATCATTTCGCAATTTAACATTTCTTGTGGGAGGAAAGTATTTTTGTAAAAACTTTTCAGCAAGATCTTTCCAAGTAGTGATTGAGTTGGGTGCTTGTGAATTTAGCCAAGCTTTGGCTCTATCCCTTAATGAAAAAGGGAAGAGTTTCAGCCTTAAGGCTTCTTAGGGTACACCATTAAATGAAAAAGCATCCGCAATCTCCAAAAATGACTTTAAGTGAGAATGTGGATCTTCGGACGGTAGACCTCCAAATTGACCAATGGTTTGGATCATTTGGAACATCACCGGTTTAAGTTCAAAATGCGTTGCGGTAATGTTGGGAGGAGTAATTCCGGAAAGTAATTGATTAAGTCCCGGAGTTTCATAATCCCGTATTTTACGATTTTTGTCATCGGCAACATGTACCGTGTTCTCCGGAGGTGGAGGAGGATTTGCATCCGCCATGTTCTCTATCGGAGTTTGAGGTATTTGAGTTGACCGATTAACGTTTACACCTCTACGCCTTCTCCTAAAAGTTTGTTCAATTTCGGGATCGGGTGTAAAAAGTGGTCCGTGTTGTAGCCTTGGCATACAACACACAAACAAAAAGCTTAGAAAAACAAGTTACTCGGGCTCGAATGAAAACTAATGTCTTGAAATGAAAATAACGCCAGTCCCCGGCAGCGGCGCCAAAAACTTGGTACGTGCGAAACGTGATATCGAAATATGTAATTGCAGTGAGGTTAGCAACTCAGTCCATAGTGGACAGCGCAAGTATATACTGGTTACTATGATCGTTTACCAAGTAATAAAGTGGTAAGAACCAAATATCATATCCTCAAGGACTGGAACTTAAATCAAGACACTATTATTTCATGAACTTCCTTTTACAAGTTTCGATTAGAGAGGAAGCAATATTTTGAGTTGGTTTGTTGAAAGTAATTTAACAAAGTTCTAATAATTAAAAGGAGAGATGTAGTTGTGATTTTCCCCGGATTTTACATTAAATACTTGATTTATAAAAATGTCATGGTACTGGAGCAGTGGCCACTCTACGTCCGATCGTCGGCTCATCTAGCACTCGCATCTTTTCTAACTAAAGCTTTATATATATAATTAACCTTCTTTGATTTGTTAGTAAGTTTTCTGAACTCGGTCGAGTTTCGATGGTGTCTACGCAGTAAGTAAAAAGCCATAAGTATTTTTAATGCCCAAATGGTTGCTCCTACTCCATATGGTGAAAATTTACTATGTAAAGAATTCTTTCGAATTCCTAGCATCATCCAAGCTCGTGTCACTACGTTCCGCCCAGGTCTGGGTCTCGAACTAGACAGTAAACACTTTCAAGTTATTAGCTTGTCCGCATCATTGGCATTATCGAACAATGAATGACCAAATCAAAAAGGGGTAAAAAGGTATATATAAAAACTACTCAAGAATTTTACATAAAGTCCGGGTACTTCTCATTTTCTACATCTCAAAAAGAGTTTAGTTCATAGCTAAGAAGGAGTAGAAAACGGAAATTAAAAGTTTGCAAGAAAACATACCGAAAGATTTACTTACTGCAAGAACAGTGCCCACTGTCGTGTTCACCGAAGTACAATACCGAAAGTAAAAATTAACTACTGCAGAAAATTAAATGTTAACTAATGAAAATTAAATGCTTCTTACTAAGAACATGAAAATAAATGCTAAGAACTAAATTATGCTCTCTAAGAAATTCTATCTCTACTTTCTATCTCTACTTGGTTACTTGGTTGTTTAATGAAATGAATGCCTTGGCCTTTATATAGAAGGCCAAGGGTCTTCCATGTATTGTCTTCAAGGCAAGGTCCAGGAGGGAGCACTGCGTCTGGAAGGTAAGGACCAAGGAGAAACACACCACCTTGAGGGTAAAGACCATGGAGAAAGCACAAAGACCCCTTGGATAATGAAACTTTTCCCTAAAATGGGGCTAAGGAATAAAATAACATTTATAGCCATTCTTTTACTTTTACTTTTCAACCACCAGCAGAAAGCATGCAAAGGAGCTTCCTAATCCTGCTTTTGTGTTCCCTAGTCAGCACCATCTTGGCCTCCAGCCGTTTGGCTTAATGAATCAGCTGTTCGTCACTCGGAGTGGACACTCCGGATACCAGTTTGATGAAAACTCGTCTTTTAGGCATAAAAACGCCTTAAATGGTTCTAAGATATGAAAACACTCACAAATGGCTCAAGAAAATGTTTTAGACCAAAAATGGGGATTTAGGAAACAAAATGGCCGAAATTGCTGAAATAAAATGCAAATAAAAGTCATGTAATAACTCTAAAATATAGAGTTATCACCTATCCTGATTCATTTACCGGATTATCAAATGATGTGAACAATGAAATCAAATGACTCGTTGTTCAAGGATTGATTATAAGGATTTAGGACGTGTTTATTTGATTGCGCTTTTTATGTTTGTATTTTGGTTTGTCCACGTTAGAGATTTTACTCATTTATTGAATATATTTGCTAGATATCTATCCGTAGCCTTCATTGTACAACATTTTTGGACACCATTTTTATTTTTCTGCTTGTTTTCAATGAAGTTCGACCTATTGTTTACCACACTTATCGTGCGTTACTTACTTTACTGAATGAGTAGAGGTGGCACTTGAGTTTATGTTTAGTGGGAGCTTTATATTGAATTTTAAAATTGTAATCCAAAATTCCAATTTGTCATTCGAAGTCAACGGAATGACTGGCTAAGTTGTTTTCTCTGAACATACGGTTGTTTTCCTCTATGCTAAATAAGTATTTAAAAGAATTTGAGATATCATCAAACTTGTTCAAATATTTAAAAAAAAAACTTTAAATACCGCTTCATTATGCGGGTACACAATTAGTTGTTTATAAAAAAAATTAGATTTATACTTCAAAAAAAAAGATTTAATATAATTTAGATTTAGAAATACTATTTTGACCTTTATATATATATATATATATGTGTGTGTGCGCGCGCGCGTGCGTATATTTGTGTGTAGGGATGAGTTCAAATGAGAATTCATTTTTTGTTGTGAACGTGAGAACAAATAAGAGCGCGACACGTGTCAGATTTAGACTGAATGATGAAGAAAAATATTCAGACTGAATAATGAAGGAAAATATTCAGACTGAATGTAGTGTTATTCAGTCGAAATAATATTACATTCAGACTGAATAATACTATATTCCGTCTGAATATTTTCCTTCATTATTCAGTCTGAATATGACACATGTCGCGCTCTCATTTGTCCTCATGTTCACAACCAAATTTGAGTTATCATTTGAATTTTCCTCCCTCTCTCTCTCTCTCTCTATATATATATATAGGGGTAGATTCAAATGAGAACTCAAATTTGGTTGTGAACGTGAGGACAAATGAGAGCGTGACATGTGTCATATTCAGACTGAATAATGAAGGAAAATATTCAGTCTGAATGTAGTATTATTCAGAGTGAATAACACTACATTCACACTGAATATAGTATTATTCAGTTTGAAAAATACTACATTCAGTCTGAATATTTTTCTTCATTATTCAGCCTGAATATGACACGTGTCGCGCTCTCATTTGTCCTCACGTTCTCAACTGTCTGCTCCAACTACTACTGGTCCATCGACATCTGCACGGCCATCCCGCCAAAGACAGCGTCCCATTGTGACTCAAGAATTTAATACGCCAATGGTTGAAAAGCCTGCAGTAGATATCAACTTTCAGAGCATGTCTGAAGCTGTTGAATGAGAGTCCAATGAAGAGATGATAGATGTACAAAATTTGAGGAACTCCGTGAAAAACTGGTTTAAAGATCCTTATGAACCCGTTCTTCAAGAACAAGATTATCTGAATTTGAAGCATACGGAAATGAATTATGTTTTGAAAGATACAAATGAACCGAAACTGCTACCTCATCAAATTCGATGGCAAAGGATGATAACGGAAAGCAAACAAAGTAGGTAAATCAGCAAGTTCGAGTACCCTATATTGAAGAAACAATGGAACGGATATTCAGGGAAAATATGAAATCAGAAGATTTGGCGCACATTCACTTGGTTATGGAGATGGATCAAGCTCAAGTTAAAGAGTATGTTCACATATTGAAGATGAAAGCTCGAAAGCCATCCGAAGTGATTTCACGACACAAGATTGTTGGTATTATGCAGATTGGTTCTGACAAAGTTTTCCAAGTCGAGTATCCAACTTTCAAAGTGCGACGAGAAGATGGAAAAGTAAATACTTTCTCTGAAGCTGATTTTGCTAATCTTGACATTTTGGACTTCGAAACTTTGTATACAGAGTTAAGAGACAAGAAGAAAAGAAACTTAGACGAGCAAAGAGCTTTAAGAGCGTGGGTGCGACACATTAAAAAGGAACTCCGATATGGTTATCATCATGATCTGGAACAAGCTATTGAAAGTGAACAAAAGAAAGTTCATATTGCAAAACCTAATCAAAGAATTCCTGATTTGGATAAATACAAAGTTACAACCGTACTTACACATCCAGCTCACGGAGTAGTATGGATGCATGTGAAAGGTGAGAAAAGGTTCCTGCGCTTTGACGACATTGTTGCTTATTCAGATGGAACTTTGTGGGGAATTCAAAATAGACTTGCTGCGGAAATTAGTGATGATCAAAAGAGTTCTACCAGGATGAGTTCAACGAGAAGAAATTCAATTTTGGATGCTATCAAGATCATTGACGAAAGGATAATATTTCGTCAGACCCTAAGAAGATTTGAAGGGATGTTTGAACTGAAGAAGTCATTTTGTCCCAAATGGGGAGATTGTTAGGACTAAAATTATATTGTGACAAAATAAAGAAAAATATGAGTTTTAATGTAAAAGGAAAGTTTATAATTCCTTTCTTGCTAACTTCCTTAATTAGATTAGTCCCCACAAATATAAATAGAGACTAAGGGTCGTAAGTCGATTAACATAGAGAGAGAGAGAAGGAGCCGAGATATTGTCATATCATTGTAATCGATATTCAAGTGAGATATACAACTACGCATATTCAATATATTCAATGTGTTCTTCGTATTTACTGCATTCATATCATTGTGCTTGATAAATCTGGGATCCACAGTTTGTATTTGAACTTTTATCTCTCTCTCTCTATATATATATATATATAGAGAGAGAGAGAGAGAAAGAGAGAGAGGTGTTCATGCGAGTACGATAACAATTTAAGAAAATACGAGGACAATCCTCAACCAATCATTTTGTACATGAAATTTTTTTCATGTACAAAACCATATATGATTCACATACAAAATAATATATGATTAGCCACGACTTTTCCCGCGACTTAGCTCACAGCAAAAGTCGCCTGTGTCATTTTTTTGATATTAGTACAAAAACACATATGGTTTTGTACATGAAAAACGTTTCTCGTATTCTCGTAAATAGTTAGCGTTCTCGTATGAACCCGTTTCTCTCTCTCTCTCTCTCTCTCTATATATATATATATATATAATGTGTCTTTGCTTTTTAAGAAAAAAATGAAAAATGCAGAGTAGAAAGCTATGAATATTTGATTTTTTCACATATGAATAGTTGATACGCCATAAAAACAAATTTTAAAAATATGGGAAATTTAAACATGGACCATTTTGGATCCAGTATGGTGTTTAACATATTTGATTTAAAATATATCATATAAACGGGAAAAAATCCCCGATTCCCATTTGGGGATCCCTGTTCCCATTGGAGACGGAGATGGGGATGTCATCATATTTTTTCAAATGGGGACCGAAACGGGACAGAGATTGGGGACCATAAACGGGGATGGGGATTGAGCTAATTATCTGGAAGATAATCTAGAAATTTAAGATCAAACCTAATACTAATCCTAAGCCAACAATGAAAGTAAATAAGATAATAACTATAGATAATCATGAAGTATTAAGTAAATCTAAACTTATTAAGAAAATAAACGAATTAGAGTAAATTACACTTTTGATCCAGTTGCCACCTACTATCAAGAGTAGTCTCTATTTCATAATTACAATTTTGGTCATTGTGGTTGCCACTTGGTTTCAATTTTGGTCATTATGGTTACCACTTGGTTTCAATTTTGGTCTTATGGTTACCACTTGGTTTCAATTTTGTTTGAATTGCTTTTGTTATAGAAGGAGATGCTGCAGTCGAGAAATATCTCTCTCCCCCTCATCACACCATAATACCCACTTCACATAGAATGTGATTTTGATTTTATCAAATCTGAGATCATTGTGTTTAAATTTCGCCAAATTTGAGATTACTATGTTTGATTTTGGTCAAATTTGATGGAGATGAAGAGAAAAGTTTAAGAAGAGGAGGGTTTTATTTAGATTTTACCTAAAAGAAAAGCTTGTGGATTTTTATGAAGATAAGAGAAAAGTTGAAGAAGAGGAGGGGTTGGATACAGACCTACCGGGCTGGGTGGAAGGGGCGTAAGAGCCTACCACTACTGTTAAGCCAAGATCCATTTGGTTTCAAAATGTTTGATCTTTATTATAATGTAATAATATATAATCTTTAAATTTTAATGTAAAGCTAAAAAAATAGTAAAAAGACTAATATGCCCTTTAAGTTAACATTGTATTTTTTTTTAAACATGGTTAGCCATAAGGACAAAAATTGAAACCAAGTGGGAACCACAATAACCAAAATTGATACTTAAGTGGCAACCACAATGACTAAAATTGTAATGAGTTTGAAATAGGGACTACTGTTGATTGTAGGTGGCAACCACAGGGACTAAAATTGTAATTTACTCTACATAATAGGGGTGAGCATTTGACCCATAAGAATCGGCCCGAACCGGGACCGGCACCGGTATAGTCCAACCGGTTCGGTTTTCGGTTCTTCAAATCCTCCATATTCGGTTCCGGTTCCAATTTTTCGGGTAATTAACCGGAACCGGCCCGAAATTTTAAATGAGTATCTAATCCTAATTTAATTAATTTATTATGTTTTCTAATATCTTACAATAACATTTTCAAAATTTAACAAGTATATCTTTTGTAACAAAAAAAGATTCCATCTCTCTATCCTAATAATTAAACTTTGAATATTTTGGAATTATTTTATGCTTGATTTTGTAATTGGTATTAAACTTTGAACATCTTGGGATTACTTTACACTTGATTTGGTATTAAACTATGAATTTTGAGATTGCTATAAATATTAAACTATGAATATTTTGAAAAATTAGAGTATGATTTTTGTTAGTTGATTTGGAATTCAAGCGGTTCCAACCGGGTTTTTGACCGGAAAACCGGGACCGGAACCGGTACCGGCACCGGTCACTACTAGAAAATTGAGTATTTTCAACGGAAATTAATTTTCAATGGAAAATGTCGTTGAAAATTTTCAATGGAAAATGTCGTTGAAAATTTTCTACGAATTTTAGAGAATTATTGACAGAACATAAATTTTCTACGAATTTTCAACGAATTTCCGTTGAAAATCTCTCACAAACATATATGCATTTTCAACCAAATTTTTTTCAACGGAATGTCTCGTCAAAAAGTTTTTGGTTGAAAATGCATTTTGTGAGAGATTTTCAACCGAAATTCGTTGAAAATTCGTAGAAAATTTATGTTTTGTCAATAATCCCTTTAAAATTCATAGAAAAATTTCAACGACATTTTCCGTTGAAAATTTTCATTGAAAATATTCAATTTTCTAGTAGTGGGTATTGCCTATACGGTCCGGTTATCGGTTCTAATAATATCGCATTTTCGGTTCCGGTTCCAAACCGGTTCGATGCCGGTTCGGTCCATTTGCTCACCTCTACTACATAATACTCCCTCTGTCCCAAATTAAGTGTCCACAATTGAAATGACACACAGTTTTAGACATATGTAATTATTATACTTTTTAATTAACCAAATAGCATCTTTACCCTTATTTAATTTCTCTCTTCACAACTCTTAAATATTTATGCATTAATTAAGGGTAAATTTGAGAATTTGGTTATTTATTTTTTAATGTGGACACTTATTTTGGGACAAATATAAATAGAAATGTGGACACTTAATTTGGGACGGAGGGAGTATTAAAGAAATCAAATAATAATTCTAAAGTAAGTTTAGGTTTACGCTAGACCACCCTTTTTCACTGAGACCACCTCCTAACATTAGATCTTATTCATCATACAAATCTTCATCTTTTATCTAAAATAGTGGTTTCACATGATCTTACCATCCCATCACCATGTCCAATCATCAACAACCGCCACCCAGCCCCTACCACTCCTCCCTCACCCTCCCCCTTACACTCAACCACCCTAAGCACCACCACCCCCAACCATACCCCCAACCACCCCAATCAAAACCACCCCATCCTCACCCCTTCCACCACCACTATGAACCATCATCCACCACCCGCCAACAACCACCCACCCCTTTACCCAACCATCGCCCTAACCCTATGACCTACCATCCCAGTCCCCACACCCAAACCACCAACCAACCCTCGGCCTCCTCACTCATCCCACCCCGACCACCACCCATCGCAACCACCATCTATCAACCCTTGACAATGTTACCACCCCATCCGTCGACCTCATCCAATTCCACCACCGTCAATCACCTCACCAACCATTTCCACCACCACCCAACCCGACATCACCAACCACCCTACCACATCTCACCTCTTTTTATAGCAGTTCAAGGATCTATGTAACACCCCAAAATCTAGAAAAGAGCGACTAATTTTTTTATAATACATCAATTAAAGAATAAATTCCTTTCTAATGGTCAGCACTTGATTTTCCACAAAACAATCTAAGATTTAACAACCATAAAGTACAAACCAAACCATACACAAAGTCTAGTTTAAGGATAGGTGTTACTAGGGAAAAAGTCTTGTTAAGGATAGGTGTTACTAGGGAAAAATTCCCGACAAAAGCTTAAAGTCTTTTGTCGAAGGACTTTCTCTTCGGCAAAAGTTTCCAAGAAAAGGTAAGCCGCTATAACATTTTTTCTGACTAACAACAAGAACTGTTGGTAAAGACGACTTTACATGTTAAGGATAGTCATCGGTAAAATAAAGATGTCTGCAAAATCTTCTATCAAGATGTCACATAAAAGTTCTCTCTCGACAAAAACCTTAGTTGGTGTAATTTTTCCTGTTGGGAAAAGATTTTTTTTTTACTTTTTGCTTGAACATTATGGTCCAAAAACCTGTTGATAACAAAAGTATTTTAAAATTTTAATGCACAACCATTTAACAATGGCAAAACTCGTCGGTAAAAGTTAAATTCAACTCTTGTTTATCAAGTTTTTGTATATAGAAAGACATACCGACAAAAGTTATTTGAATTTTTTGATCAACTATTTTTACCATGTTTGCTCGTGTATGTTTTAAGATGGATGTCTCTCAGCCTTTGCCTTCTAGGATTTAGGTTGGCCTATCCAAAGAAGAATGAATTCTCCCTACGGTGAAAAGAATATTGAATGACTAGGGACTCCATACCTTACCAAAGTTAGCATTCACTTGCTTCGCCGTTTCGCGCCTCATCTGCACTTGATTTCCTGGTATGAAAGTAAAGTCGTTAGGCTTGGTTTTCTTTGAGTTCAAGATATTCAATATAAGCCGTCTTTGCTTTTTCTCTTATCGATGTGATCCTTGTTGATGCTTAGTACCAACTTTATTCAAATTACTAACAGGAGGAAAAGTTTCTTTCTCTCCTCTTGTTTTTATGTCGGGAATTGGTACAATTCTTCCTTCTTAGGATTATCTGAAGTGGACTCTCTCTTTTGTAGTAGATGCCGAACACATCTCCATCATCATCTCCGTCACAAAAACCCAATGACAAAAGTTTATCCACGAAAAACGGAAACAAAAATAGAAGAGAATCGAAAATGGAATGAAATTTCTATTCTACTCGTTTAGTAGGCATGAAATTAATGGATTTAGGACACAACCCGAAACAATTAATAATTGCAAACATAAAGCATCTCCAACAGTTATGCTAAAATAAAGAAAAGTGAGATTATAACAGTTTGGTTGGTTCAACAATCATGCTATATTCAATGTTAAAATAGAGAAATATGAGAGAGATTGAAAAAATCTCTAAATTTAAGGGCCGCTTACCAAATGTTTACTTGGGTAAACGCTTAACAAACTATATTACCTTACCGGATGAATATGACAATTACTAAGAATCTTACCCGCTAAGAGCGGTAAGAGCAAATGCAAGGACCGAGAGTCTTACCCGGTAAGTGAGAGCGACAACTCTTTCCACGATTAACACTTACCAGGTAAATTGTTGTATATGATACCATTTTGGTGGAGTAAAATCTACCCTGTAATGAAGTGATAGTGTTGAATTTTGTTGGTAAACAGTTATCCAGGTGAGTTTTAATTAAACACCGCTTAGAGAAATCTCATATCCAAGCAATTAAATTTGTTGAAGCTAAATTTTGTTGGTAAACAATTATCCGGGTGAGTTTTATTAATATGGTTCATTCATATTAGAATCGTTAAAATAGAGTAGTTGTTGAAAGCAATTTTTTTTAATAAAGATTTGACTTTTCGTAATCTGTTAGAGCATCTCCAACAACTATGCTAAAATAGAAAAAAAGTGTAATTTTAGCATTTTTGTTACTCCAACAACTATACTATCCTCTATGATAAAACAGAAAAAAGATGACAGAGATTGTAAAAATCTCTAAATTTAGATAAATCTATAAAACCTAACAGAAGAGAAAGAAAATAAATTTTAATTATAACCAACCAATTAGAGTGTTTAGATAAAATTAGGGCTGACAATGGGTAGGGTAAGGGTAGGATAAGGGTTAATCCGTTATCCAATCCATTTAAAATAGCGAGTAACGAAACGGGTAATTATGCATGTTGTAAAACTCTTATCCATATCCATACCCTACCCATAAGATAGCGGGTAACGAAACGGGTAATGGATAAATGGTAAAAAAAATCATTTTAAACTACAATAATATTGTTAAACATCAACATATAAGTATAACATAAGTTCATAAGTATAATATTTATTTTATATCTAATTTATTCTAATAAACATTGTAATATTGTTTTAAATATATTATAATGTAATATTTTAAACAACAATATAAATTTTTAAAGACAACATTTGTGTTTGTTATATTTATTTTAGCGACCCCATATTTTTTCTCAAACTTTTTTACTTGATGAACATTAAAAAAATACCAATTAATATACGTTATACGATATATAAGATAACATTCTAAAAAATATATATTAATATTTAACTTTATATAACTATATGTATGTATGTATGTGTATATGTGTATATATATTATATATATATATATATATATTATATATAGAGGCCCCTTCAAGTGTTAACTCAATAATTTGTGTTAACTTTGTTAACCGGACATTTTCGTCTTTTTGATTATTGATACCACATTCCTTAAATATCTTGTTCAATTAATTATTACATTCTTTAAATACCACATTCCTTAAATATCTTGTTCACTTAATTATTACATTGTTTAAATACCACATTCCTTGATTATCTCATTCACTTAATTGTTAACCTATGAAATTTCTGATTTCACCGATGAACTTGTTTAAACTTTCTTAGTTATCTCATTATGTTTCTGGTTTCATCTATGAACTATAAACAAAAATCATTTTTTTCCCTTTAAGGTTTCACCTATGAAAATTTGATTAGATGGTTTCACTTATAAACTTTAAATAAAAATCATTGTTTCATTTTTTGATTTCACTAATGAACTTTGATTATATGGTTTTACTTATATACTTTAAATAAAAATTATTGTCTCATTTTCTGGTTTCACCTGTGAATTTTAAACACAAATCAGTGATTCGCTTTCTAATTCACCTATCAACTTTTTAATTTTATCTTTAAACAAAAATCATATAAATATTATTAAAAATATTAATTATTTTCCAAAAATAAAATATTATTTATTCCAAAAATAATATAAACATATTATTGATTATCTTCCAAAAATAAAATATATGATAAATTATTCCAAGTTGTCATTAATTTAATATCATTTATTTCCTTTCCTTTTTTTATCAGATTATAATCTCCATTTAATCACAACCGTTGATTAAAATAATGAATGGTTTATATCGGTTAACACAATTAATTGAGTTAACACTTGAAGAAGCCTATATATATAGAGAGAGAGAGAGAGATAGAGAGAGGAAGGTTCAAATAAGAACTTTACATTTTTAAAGGAACAAAGGGACACTTGTGGATCACATATGACGTGGGTCCCACATAATATTAAATCATTTATGATTAAATATGATTTAATATTATGTGGGACCCACATCATATGTGGTCCACAATTTGTTCCTTTAATGAGAGGTGGTTCTCATTTGATCCCTCCCCTATATATATATATATATATATATATATATATATATATATATATAGACTTGGGATCACGTGAGACCACCACCCTGTTTCTGTGAGACCACCCTGGTTTTGTGAGACCACCCTTTTACACTTAAAACTTTACAGCAAAAACACTATGAAGGTAAAAAAAAATATGAATCTTTAAAATATTTTTGCTATGAAAGTAACCTACCACTACTAGAAAATTGAGTATTTTCTACGGAAATTAATTTTCAACGGAAAATGTCGTTGAAAATTTTCTACGAATTTTAGAGGATTATTGACAGAACATAAATTTTCTACGAATTTTCAACGAATTTCCGTTGAAAATCTCTCACAAACATATATCCATTTTCAACCAAAAAATTTTCAACGGAATGTCTCGTCAAAAATTTTTTGGTTGAAAATGCATTTTGTGAGAGATTTTCAACGGAAATTCGTTGAAAATTCGTAGAAAAATTATGTTTTGTCAATAATCCCTTTAAAATTCATAGAAAATTTTCAACGACATTTTTCGTTGAAAATTTCCGTTGAAAATACTCAATTTTCTAGTAGTGTACATAGTGTTTTTGCTGTGAAGGTTCAGATTTTTTTTTACCTTCACAGTGTTTTTGCTGTGAAGTTTTCAAGAGTAAAAAAGTGGTTTTACGGGTCTCCGACGGGTCTCATGGAAACAGGCTGGTCTCACATGAACTCATCATATTTTCTTTACCTTCACAATGTTTTTGGTGTGAAGTTTCAAGTGTAAAATGGTGGTCTCACGGGTCTAACGGAAACAGGGTCGTCTCACGTGATCCCAACCCTATATATATATATATATATATATATATATAGGGAGGATCAAATAGGAACACAACCATTTTAAAGGAATACAGAGATGATCTAAGCCCTTGATTAGTTTAGATCAAAGGTTGATGTTAATAGTGGCATTTTATGTAAATAGATTAAAGCCAGTAAAACTTTCCATGATGGTTAATTTGTTTTAGGGTCAAAATTGGAAAAAAAAATATGATTCCAAACTGCAGGAAATACGAAGGCGATTTTATAGGGGATGAGTATCGCTATTAATAGACTTTGAAATCAGTTCCATATTTCTCTCACAAGATACCTTCATCAGTCCATATCTTCAAGTATTTTCATAATCTATACAAAAAATAACTCTTTCTTGCTCTTAATCTGCAAATACTCCTTGAAACTCTTCATATTCTCTGAAGCGATTGTGTTTACGAAGGTCGTTGAAGGCAATCGAAGAAAATCATCATGAACCGTGAAGGTATTTTCAACATTTCAATAATAGATTATGATTTATGTATACGAAACCCTAATATTTTGAGATCGAATGTTTTGTTTTTCAATAAAAGGGGTACGAATGAGCAATAGAATCGCAAAAAAGGCACGCGATGTTGTATGATCCAAGCGACAATGTTGAGAATCATTATGATCTTGAAACAGATGAAACAGTTGAAGAGCATGCAAACACTAGGGTCGTAAATCCTCCGTTGACTAACTCAGGTTTGTAGTTCAAACATTATTGTTTTGAAGCATACACGATTACCAATAAAAAACGATTACTTGTAACTAATAAGTAGTTGAATCACATATGCTTTTAGTGTAGTTTGTTTGTACAATCAGTGGGATCGAATATGGTTATATGCATAATTGCATTGAAGTTACTGAAAATTTTGCAGTATGCTAAGTATTAAATCATGAATGATCATAAAGGTATATTAGTTGTAATGTACTATAATAAAATAATCAACCCTGTATCTGAATATATATGATTGAATATAGTAATTTTTGAATTGTGTTATATGTGAAATCATAATTGATCGTAAATTTTTCTTTGTTTATTGTACAAGCATTATGAGCACATACGCTTATGTGAACAAGTGCAGTATAGTTATTGTAATTTTCTAGTTATCTTACATGTGAAATCATAAACGATGCATTACTAAATGATGTTAAAAAAACGATTAACATGTGTGGTTTTTAATTAACATATTCTTTAGATTTTTATATAGTTGTTAGGCGACGTGGATCTAAAAGAGAAGGATACAACAAGAGTCGTTCGTAGGAAGAAAACTACAAAGAGAAGGTAAAGGAAAGGGGGCATAGGGGGAACAACAATCAACCAAGAAAGATTGGAATGGGATAAAGTTGCGAACAACTCCATATCCTCTTTTCAATGCAGTGATGTCAATGTTCGTTGACCAACTAGACTATATTATCGAAATGGGGTTTGGTGGGCTTGTTGGAATGAAAGTGGTTTACTTGTAGTAATACATTTATATAAAATCTCATATATGATGTGTGATACATTTTTTGCATTCAATTTGTTTGAATAGTAGGTTTTGTAGTACGTTATTGTGGACAATGTTGGATTGTTACAATCATATTTTGTTAAGTTTTAGACAAAATGATAGTCCGGGTGCAATTGAATTATATTGAAGCATAAATTTTTTAATGAAAATTGAATGTGCACAATGTGACCATATATACTTGAATCGAATCATACATGATGTATATAACTTCTTTCCTAAATCTTAGTATTTAATTGTTATAATCATATTTGGTTGAATGTCAGAAAAATGTTAAGCCTGGTGGAAATTTAATTATATTGAATCATAAAAGTTTATATACTGATTATTGTATGTATACAACCTTACCATATATACTCATATTAAATCATACTCGATTTATATATCTTGTTTTACCGTGCATAGTATTGAGTGACGACGGATGTAAAATTGTTTTCTGTTTAATCAAATATGATTGATTTAATCACATATGATTGATTTAAGTATAAATGATATGCCTCATGGCTTGGTATTAGACATTTTGGCAAAATCAAATCTGATTTCATGAATAAATCATAAAAATAACAATATATCAAAAAATTGTATCGTAATAAATATATATATGATTATGTTCTATTTTTTGGACGTATTAAGTTGTTATTCATGGTTGAATACCATAACCAATTATAATGAACATGTTTTTATATAATTAACTCGCAAATGAGATACTTTTATTTTGATTATAGCTCAATAAATTAATACAAATCCAAAACTAATATAAACCCAACACATTAAAAACTAAATATGTGTCTAGCACGAAATCTTAGAAACTTTATTAAACAAATTATATGAAATCATTCATTGGATTGTTCTGTCGTGGCTTTCTTAGATGGGCAATTACAGATGTCGTGGTTCACGAGTTTGTGGCACCCTCTACACTTTCTCTTGAGTCGCGCATTCTTTATAGCTCGTTCGCTACCACCAAATCAATCGCTTACCTGTTCCATAACCTTTGTTTCTAACACCTCATGAAGCACGAATCTTGATGGTGTTAGGCTTTGAATTTCATGCAAAAACAAGAAGACCACAAAACTAAATATGATTGCATCCGGAACATATTAATAATCGTATATAATACAAAATCACATATGATTTTACTATGGTTTTTATTGACAACTGCTATTGAAAAAATCTGGAAAACGAACATCTTCATGCAAAAACAAGAAAACCATCTGACAATGTTAAAGTTCGCGTGTACTATGCAATCGAATATGATCATACTAAGGTATTTATGAACAAGTTCCTAACAAACAAGATAAACAATCTGAACATGTTAATATTGGTGTATAAAACATCATCATAAGAACACAAAAACATGTATTGATTATGTAACTTATGTTTATTAATTGACATCGAACATCTAATATATATATATATATATATATACACAGATACCAATTATTCAGGAACTATGAAAGTTCATATTAATTTACGAAGTGAAAAAATACAACTTTTACCTTGAACATCGTGTATTACGTTATCGCCATTGGATGCAACGTTGATTTCGCTCGTTTGTGATTCAACATTCGTCGAACAATTTTGATACGAGTTGAAGAATTCAAATCGTTAATAACGATGTTGCTAATTTCTGCAATTTTTTTATTGTGTCTTCTACCTCTCGGCTGCCTGGTTCACTCTTGGTTCTTGAAACTGATAATACGACTTTGAAATGGGTTTATTATTGAAATTGAATCTCATGAAAATAGGTAATTTGTTTATGAAATGTTGAAGACTCATTTTGATTTCACGTCCAATGATAGAATCTCATAATTTTAGGGATTACATAATTTCCTTAAATACGGGAGAAATTAATATGACTGATATGCCCTTTTATAAATCTTTTAGTATTAATTGAATTTCTTTTATATAATTGAATTTTGATTGGTTGAGAGGTGTCCTCGTATTCCTTTAAAATGGTTGTGTTCCTGCATGATCCTTCTCCCCCCCCTCTCTCTCTCTCTCTCTCTCTCTCTCTCTCTTTCTCTCTCTCTATAGATATATATATATATAGGGGAGGGATCATATGAGAACACTCCCAATTTAAAGGAACAAAGAAAACTCATTTGGGACCACATATGATGTGGGTCCCACATAATATTAAATTATTTATGATTTAATATTAAATCATATTAAATCATAAATGATTTAATATTATGTGGGACCCACATCATATATGATCCACAATAGTCCCTTTGTTTATTTAAAAATGCAAAGTTCTCATTTGAACCTTCATCTCTCTCTCTATATATATATTTATATAAACGGGTAACGGATAAATGGATAACGAAAAACACTTTATCCATATCCTACCGATTAAAATGTCAGGGAAACGGGTAATGAATAAGTGGATAAAGTTTTTTTACCCATACCCTTATCCAACGAGTCGAAACATAACACGTAACGGGTTCACCTTTACCCATTGGCAGCCCTAGATAAAATGTGTAGGAAAGAGAAATAATATTTTATTAATATAATTAATGCTAGAATTGCTAAAATAGAGTAAGACTATGTTTGGTAAAAATAAGCTGCCTTATAAGCTAACTTATTTTCAGTGTGCACGTTTGTTAAATCACAAGCTAGCTTATTAAAACGCTACTTGGAGTAGCGTTTTGGGAGCTTATTGTCATTTTTTCCAACTATGACCTTTATTAATATTAATTAATAATTTTATTTTTTAATATGCTCTTTTTGGTCATTTTACATTCTTATACGCTAGTTTTGTCAAACATGATTTTTTTATCGGCTAGCTTATCAGGTAGTTTGCCAAATATAGCTTAACTGTTAGAGTTGGATGTAAATTTTTATAAAGATTATGACTTTTAATACTTTATTATAATTTTTTTTAGTATAACTGTTGGAGATTGTACCAAAATTACAGCACACAGCTGTAAGAGCATCTCCAATAGCTATACTAAAATGAAAAAACATGCAATTTTAGCATTTTAGTTGCTCCAACAGCTATTCTATTCTATATGTTAAAATAGAAAAAAGATGAGAGAGGTGGTAAAATTCTCTAAATTTAAAGAAATTTCTAAAACTTATTAGAAAAGATAGAAAATAATATTTTAATTATATCAACCAATTAGAGTATTGAGATCAAATGTATAGGAGAGAGATATTATTTTATTAGATATATTAAATATTTTATTAATATAATTAATGATAGAATTGCTAAAATGGAGTAGCTGTTGATTGATGTAAAATTTTATAGAAATTTTAACTTTTTTACTCTGATCTAGAAAAGTTTTAGCATAATTGTTGGAGATGCAAAATGAATTTCAGATTTAACGAAAACGATGGATCAGACAAAATGTAGGCATGGGCATCCATCCTCATAAATAAATCATAATAATCAAACACAAAAGAATTGGGAAGTGAATCGATGATCATGATGACGATGACGATCATCTCCCATTCCCTTTCTCATAACCCTTTTCTCTTCTTATTCTATATATAGAAATTACAAACCAAAATACATACAAATGGCATCCTTACACAACACCTTCTCTTCCATTAACCGCTAATTTATACTCATCACCGTCCAATTCGAATCCGAATTCGCCGTTTGCCAGAGATTTTCCAACTGTTTTGGTAAATTCCTATTCTCTTTCTTTATTGTTTCTGCTTGCTTAGTAATAGAATGGATTCAATGGCTTTATTCTTTTTTACTTTTGTTTTCTTACTTTTGTTAATCAGAAGGAAAGACGTTGCAAACTTTTTGGCGCAAATTTTCAAGGGTATTTAATTTGACGTTTTTTTGAATAGGTTTTGTCTGAATTTGGTCCCAAATCTTCGATTGAAAACAGTTTGATTGTATGTCATGTTTATATCTGATCTGCAATTTTAACGAAAAGGATCATAACTTCTGTGAAAGATGACCTTAATTGGATCTTATTGTATTTGTACTGTGTAATTACTAATTAAGGATGAATGATGTAAACTATTTGGGGACAATTTTTCTGTGTCTTTGAGTTCAATAAGCAATATTCATTCAGTTGGAACTTTATGTTTAATTCATGTGAAAAGTGGAGTGCACGAAAGAAACTGATGTCTGAATGCGTAATCTACTGTATTTTTAACTCTTAAGTCATGCAACTTTCCCTTCTTTATTGCTTCCTTAACTTAAAATCTTGTACTAGATTTATTACATGTTTAGCAGGATCGCATTTTATGGCCTTAAATTCCCAGTTCGGTATGCCAAAAGCTAACTTTTTGAAATGCAACTCCAAAGGCTTTTTCCACTTATATTTTCCCAATAGTAAGCATTTCAACTATTCATTTTGGTTATTACATTGTAATCTAGTTTTATCAACTAGTTTTTATAACTTTTCGGCCAATAAGTGGCTTATTAGCTAGTTTGCCATACATGGCCAGAGGCTTTGTAACCTTCATTTGATCTAGATGAGAGTGCTTTTTGGTTGTGTTCCATATATATACTCTAATTTCTTTAACTCAATTTCTTGTTTACATTTGAGGGTTTTGTAAAATTTTGCAGGCATAAACAGCATCTGGAAAAAACACATCTTTAGAGCTGAAGCTATGACTAAGGGGAATATTGCATCTGCAAGGTGTGCCAATGGCGTAAAAGATGAAGCAGATCATCTTGTTGTTCTTGTTCATGGAATATATGCAAGGTAAACATTTCGTTTTGCATTATGAAAATCATTATGTCATATTTGGAGAAGAGTCCACTTTGGATGAGAACGAATGGTGAACTGAAAGAGAAAAAGTGGACATATTTGTGGATTTAAAATTAGAGTGTTCCCTGGTAGTTTTTTGCTTTTAATACAGTTGGATGCTGTTGGCTGTCTTTTAAGCAACAAGTTTTAGGTGTTCATATCCATGAATTGCATCTAGCGGAACTCCCTTGTTTGCAATCAATAACCATGGTGGTAGTAAATATCTCTGTTCTACTATTTGGGCTGAAAGGAAAAAGAACAGGGTTACAACATATGGTTTTTCATATTGTGAAAGGGTTCAACTTTGAGGTTGTTCAAGAGTTGCATTAACATTCACAGAGTTGTGACAGTTTCAAATAGGTCAAAAGTTTAAAAGTTTAAAGATTCATTTGTGAAGCAAGTTTAAAAGTTTAAAAGATTCATTTGAACAGTTTAAAGTTTAAAAGTTTCAAATAGGTCAAGAGTTGCATGAACATTCTCTTCCTTGTAGAATATAAAAGTTTAAAGATTCATTTGTGTAGCAAGTTTCCAAGCAGCCATGGTTGAGCAAAAGCAAATCTCTGTTGTCGTATCGCTTGTGTTTAAGGGTTTTGGTGTAGAGTATAGAGTAGCATCATGTTCACAAGCTCCTATATATACATACATATATACACACAAACATAGGGGCAGGTTCAGATGAGAACCATAAATATTTTTTAAACTGAGGAACAACAATTTATGAATTATTCATTATGAATAACTTTATAAATATATCATGAATGATGAAAATCATGAGATTCATGAATATTTTTAGGGTTATTCATCTAGTAGAACTTCAGTGCACGAATGAAAGAAGAGAAAAAAGATGGAAACAACAAAGTTTGAACAATATGAAGTGTTTAATTTGGTACATAGCTTTCCAGGAATTCTCATCGTCCCTTGCATCCATTAGATAAATTAAGTTAGCATAAGATGTTCTAAGTTTAGAAATGCTTTAAATTTCACTTGTTTGTATAATTAGCTGTTTGGTGGAGTGCTGTGCGTAATTAACTTCAGTTGAACATTTTGATGGTAGTTACTTGCAAAATATCGTTTTTCTTTTCACCAACCCTTTTCTCCATGGCCAGTGCTTGCTTTTGGTTTACATATATTTATATATAATTTAATATTGAAATGGACAGTGGTCTAAAATATGCAGCCCCAGTGACTGGAGATACGTAGAAGCAGAGCTAAAACGACGTTTAGGAAGACACTTTATGATATATGGTGTGACTTCCTCACTTTTATCATCTTGTTCATTAATGATAATTGAATTGTTTCCTTTTTCACTTTTCAATCGATTTCTTTCTGGGCTTTTGAAGACCAACATATAATGATAATATTAGTTCTAAGTTTGTCATGATTGCAAATTTCTGTTTATTTTTCTATCAAGATTTTTAGCCCATTCTCATGGTAGTTTTTGATTTTTTAACATGTGATCATATATATCTGCAGCAAGTTCATCCAACAGTTATGCTAAAACCTTAGCTGGAATTGATTGGGCTGGAAAACGGTTAGCAGATGAAGTGAGTATCAAGTAACCATATAATCCGGTTTTTAAAACGAACACATTTTAAATTTTAATGCATTTTGGACCTTATTTGAAACAGGTGAAGCAAATTGTAAAGAGTACAGATGGGCTTAAAAGGATATCATTTTTAGCCCATTCACTTGGTGGTTTAATTGCAAGATATGCAGTTGGTGTTCTTTATACCCCTAATACCTCAACTATAGATAAGGCTGATTATAAAACAGATTCTGCATTGAATTCTTCATATAATGGATTGATTGCTGGATTGGAGGCAATCAATTTTATAACCTTGGCAACACCACATATGGGAGTTAGAGGGAATAAACAGGTTCGGTTTTCTTTATAAATGTTACTTTTATATGATTATATTAGTTTTTTAAATGAATGTTTTTCATAGTAGGTATCTTTTGACACACACGTGTTTCACTAACTTAAAAGAGTTTGTTGAGAAAGAAAAATCTTAAATTTTCGTTTGCCATTTTGTGAAGATGGAATGGTTTAGATTTTAATAAATTGCTAGCATTGACCATTTCTTCTGAATTTTTGATGCGGGCTTGGGCGTGAAGGACCGGGCCTTAATGTTTTTGGAGGCCTATGATCGGGCTACCAAACATGGCCGCGCTTAAAAGGCCATAACTTTCGTTATGGGTGTCCGTTTCGGGCCCACGACCAGTCGATTCGAAGCTTGGGATTTTGAACCCCAAAAACACTATTTAAGCGCACTTTTTGGACTTTTTCGTGTTTTTTGATCATTTTGGGCTTTTTCATTGGGCCTTTTGTGTTTGGCCCATTACCTTTTTCAGGCCCGTTTTGTTTTGGGCTTCATATTTAAGTGTTTCTTTTGTAATATGAATGGTCATTACATTGAATACAGAACTTTGAATTTCTTTCCCAAATTTTGAGTTCACAAGAATTCGAATTTGAAGCCTAGGGTTTGGTATATTTGTTGAATCAACAAACCTTAGAAGAGATTTTCATGGGTATTCGTAGAATCAACTTGGAAATCTTCCTTCACATTTTATTCACTATATCAACTTTTGATTCAGAGAGTTAATTCAAAATTTATGATTCAGCTTCCATTTCTTCTGGGTGTTCCCATCTTAGAGAAAATTGCGGCCCCAATTGCTCCCATTTTTGTTGGACGAACGGGTAGTCAGCTGTTCTTGACTGATGGTAAACCGAACAAACCACCTCTGCTTTTGAGAATGACAACAGATTGTGAAGAGGGAAATTTTTTGTGAGTAATAATAGTGTTTGATAAAATCTTGAAGTTAAAATTTCCCATATAAAAAGTTCATTCTAATCACTCTTTATTTTTGTTGCAGATCTGCCCTTGGTACATTTAGATACCGTATTTTGTATGCAAATGTCTCTTATGATCGTATCCTTCCAAATTACTCTTCATGCTTGCCTTTTCATTTATTTTATAAATTAGAACAATTATAGTTGGTACTTAGTATTTACTAGATTTGGTTGGTCGGCGGACATCCTCAATCAGGAGGGAATCTGAGCTCGTTAAGGTAATTTTGCTGCTAGAATTATTGTAATTAGTATCATATAGATCATTGGACTTACATTTGGTAAATTAAAATTTGTAGCCTCCTTTCGAATCATTGGATGGATATAAACATGTTGTAGATGTGGAGATATGCCCTCCGGTATTATCATCCACGGGCTCTAAGTTTCCTCCCGAAGCAGCAAGAGCAAAAGAAGCGGCCCAAAATGTACCGAATACACAAAATACCGCCGAATATCATGAAATCATGGAAGGTAAACACGACTTCTAAATAAAACCAAACTAAACTAAACTAAACATATGTTGTATATCCCACTCGAAGGTAGGGCTGGAGAGACGTATATATATATATATAGAGGGAGGTTCAAACGAGAACTTTTTCGGTTTAAAGGAACAGGAGAACACGAGAACTTTTTCCATGCCACTTAAGTGGCCCCAAAAGTCGCCCGCTACCCCTTGGTGCAAAATCATATATGATTTTGTTTGTTCCTTTAAATAGGTATGGTTCTCGTATAAACCCGCCTCTATATATATGTGTGTGTGTGTGTGTGTGGACCTTACCTCCGCCGTCTGCCCCAAGAGATTTGGGATTGTTTATTCAATGTTTACTGCCTTTTACCGGGCAACTGAACTCTCTGATTGCCTCTTACCGGGTAAGAGACACTCACCCGGTCAAAGATGGTCTTTACAATCTTATCGTGACATTTTGCTAATGGAGAGTCTTACCCGGTAAGTGGGGGTGGGGACTTTTACCCGATTAGGGGTTGTTTGTTTACCTCTTAACAGTTCCATTAAGAAGCAGCCTCTGAATCGTTTAAGAGGTGAATCCTGTTTGGTGAAAAATAAGTCTGCCTCTTAATGGTTCCAAAACCCTCTGAATCATTTTGTATCCTGGACCTCCTTTAACCATTAAGAGCCCTAGTTACATCCTGAACAATTACCAAACAATTATATTTCATTTTACACTATATCATAAGAGCCTTTCTGATCACTTAATCATTCTGCATCAAACCATTAAGCAACCTTCAAACAGCCCCTTATACTATACTAAGGTAAGTGAGGGTGATGACACTTACCCATTAAGCACTTACCCGGTTTTTTTTCGAGATAAGTTTTAAAAATCATCTTTTTTAAATTGTCTTGGCATGACTAAAACATCATGACACCTTTGTTAATAGAGGAAATGGTTCGCGGGTTACAACAGCTGGGATGGAAAAAAGTCGATGTCAGTTTCCACTCCTCGTTTTGGCCCTTCTTCGCTCATAACAACATCCATGTAATGATTCTTATCGAATTTATTCTTGTTTTTTCTTTATTTACGTCTTTCTTTGCAAAAAACACGAATTTTCTACTCATGTTTTTGGTTTGTATTGTGGAATCTGCAGGTGAAAGATGAATGGTTCCATAAAGCTGGAGCTGGAGTAGTTGCTCATGTTGCTGATAGCATTAAGCAACAAGAAAAACAACATCAATCTTCTTCATTCATCTCTGCCAATTTGTAGATATGGAAGTGTATATGAATGTTTTAATCATATCATTCATGCGATACACGTATATATACATATTAAAATGTATATGTATACATGTGTATTGAGCTTTTCGTATCTAACTTTTCCCTCTTTGACACACTTTTCACAAGCCGGGGTTTTCAGGGGAAAAATTGAGGTTTGTATATATTTTACCCCAGACCTAGTGATGTTAACAATTCCAGCTTTTAATGAACTAGTCGACCTCGAACTTTAGAAACTATTTAGGACACAAAATAAAGCTCTTTTAACTTAACAAGTCGTGTTTCGTAGCACCAATGTTCAACTCGACTCGTGCAAAAACGCAGTCACATTTTCGAGTGGACCCCAACCGAGTCATTTGAGCATATGCTTATCCGAGCCGAACATGTTTATGTTCATAAATCATACGACCAAAATGTATAAAACTATTGGATTTGAGACTGTTATAAGTTAATTGATCTTGAGTTTGAGCCCCTAAACCAGCATCGAGCTTGAGCTTAAACAATGAAAAAGTATTTGAGGACGAGATATTTCTTTTTCTAGCCAAGCTCCGACTTTGACAAACTCCATCTTGAGGTGGGATATACTTTTATGTACACATACACCCATGTGTATAGTATAAGGAATACAATCTTGAATGAAAGATAAACTTTTTTCACTGTTAAGCATAAGGGTGTAAATGATGCGAGTCGAGCTCGAGTATCAATATACTCGACTCGAACTAAATAAATATTTCTCAAGTTCGAACTCAACTTGAAAACTCGCGAGTAGTTGAAAACTAAACTCGATTCAAACTCAATTGCAATTTTTCAAAGTCGAGCTCGAACTCGAACTCGTTTGAAGCTCGAACCAAGCTCGAGCTCGAACTTAAACTCAAACCAAGCTCAACTATCGAAATTTATGAAATTTAGGGAATTTCTCTTATAAGTTTAAAACTTAAAGGTGTTCTCTTAAATTTTACAAAACTAAAGAGATTCACCTCAAACTTCATCATTAAAAAAGCAAAGTTAGAAGCTCCATTCATCTCCCTCTCTTTTTATAGCAGTCGTTCACCCTTTCTTTACTATATTTCTTCCAATGTGGGACAACTTCATTAACACTTCTATAGTCTATTTTTAACCATGATTATAATTTTAAAAAGTTGATTAGTTTTTATATTTAAAAAATGCACAATTTTGTTCAAGTATCTAAAAAATGTAAGACATTTTTATTATATTATATTTTACAAATTATATTATAAAATTGATTATATTTTAAAACAAATTATGTATAAAAGAATCGAGTATCTCACGTTTTTCGAGTTGAGTGTTGGGTAACTCGACTCGACTCGTTAATATGTCAAAGCGAGTTCGAGTAGAAGTCGAGCCTATTCAAGTCGAGTGTTGACCGAGTTTTGACCGAGTCAATCTCGAGTACCTGGCAAGTTGTCTCATATTATTTACACCCCTAGTTAAGCAAGATGACAATCATACATTCCTAACCAATTTCGTTTTAGGTTAACGTATTTGGGAATCTTCAATGTCCTAATGAACCCTGGGAGCATCCCGGGCACGATAAGACATGGACTATGAAATCGTGAATATGACATGTGATATTTGATAAAAGTTAATGTTTATTTATTTATCAAAAGTGCATCCAGAATTTTTTTAAATATGAATTCATTAAAATTGATAAATTGATAAATCTTAAAGATATAATGAAATTTTTAAGGATTTATCCGAATCAAAATGGTAATTATCCTAATTTTTAAAATTATTTTCATTTTCTATTTATGTTATTTTTTAACTAATCGATTATGTGGCTCATATTCCTTCTTGTTTTCACACAAATTAATTTGCTTCTTGGATTATCCTCCCCCCTCTCTCTCTCTCTATATATATATAGAGAGAGAGAGAGATTCAAATAAGAACTCTTTCGGTTTAAAGAAACAAAGGTACAATTTCTATTTCCATATATAATTTAAGAAATAAAAAAATTAATTAATATTAATATAATTAGGGAAGAGTATTATTGTCAAACTATTACTTTTGAAAAGTTTCTATTCATGACCAGATTATACAATGTGGAAAATAAATATATTTTAAATATTAAATATATTTAATAAATATAAGATTAAGATCTCACAAATATCTTTACAAAATTCAAACTCCCGCTAATTTTCATGAATTAAAATAAAGCTTCATTGTTTAAACTCCTACCAAACTCCCACAACACATGATTACAATGCCAATTACGTCAACAAAATCACATATGATTTTAGTATCATATATGATTTTGTACAAATGTTAATGTAAAATTATATGTGATTTTGTACAAATGATATTCACACATGATTACAATGCCAAATATGTCAACAAAATCATATATGATTTCAGTATCATATATGATTTTGTACAAATGTTAATGTAAAATCATATGTGATTCTGTACAAAGGTAAATGTAAAATTGTATATGATTTTACACAAATGTTATTCACACATGATTACAATGTCAATTATGTTATTTTTGATATATTATATTATAATGTAATATAATTTTTGATATACTTTGAAAATATTTGCTTATACCATTTTTATCCCTAAAAGAAATAACCTTTTGTGGAAATCATATATCAACGTACATTAATTACTATAATATCATCTAATATAATATCATTTGTTTTTACAAAATATGTGGCTAAAAGAACATTCCTTGTTTTTTTGTGAAGGGTATCCCAGGCTATGAGAAAGTGCAAAGGAAAGGAGTCGAACCCGTGACCTCAAGCAGGAGGCCACAAAGCAATAACAAACCAAGCTGGCCATCACATATGACATTCCTTTGTTTCTTTAAAGAGAGGGTGTTCTCGTTTGAACCCTCCCCTATATAGGGGAGTGTTCAAATGAGAATACCCCAATTTAAAGGAACAAAGAGACTCATTTGGGATCACATATGATGTGGGTCCCACCAATAAAAAATCATATCTGATTTAATGGGGCCCACCATTGAAAATCAGTTATTATTTTTTATTGGTAGGACCCACATCATATGTGGTCCCAAATGAGTCCCTTTGTTCCTTTAAATTTACAGAGTTCTCATTTGAATCTCTTTCTATATATATATATAGAGGAAGGTTCAAATGAGAACTTTTGATTTCTAAAGAAACAAAGGGACACTTGTGGACCACATATGATGTGGGTCCCACATAATATTAAATCTTTTTTGACTTAATATTAAATCAGAAATGATTTAATATTATGTGGGACCCACATTATATGTGGTCCACAAATTGTTCCTTTGTTCATTTAAAGAAAGGTGGTTCTTGTATGATCCCTCCCATATATATATATATATATATATATATAGGGGAGAGATCATATGAGAACACTACCAATTTAAAGGAACTCATTTGGGACCATATATAATGTGGGTCCCACATAATATTAAATCATTTATGATTTAATTTTAAATTATATTAAATCATAAATGATTTAATATTATGTGGGACTCACATCATATGTGATCCACAATTGTCCCTTTAAAAATGCAAAGTTCTCATTTGAACCTTTCTCTATATATATATATATATATATATATATATAGGAAGAGGTTCAAATGAGAACTTTGTAAATTTAAAGGGACACATTTGGGACCAAATATGATGTGGGTCCTACCAATAAAAAATCATAACTGATTTTCAATGGTGGGCCCCATTAAATCAGATATGATTTTTTATTGGTGGGACCCACATCATATGTGATCCCAAATGCGTCCCCTTGTTCCTTTAAATTGGGGGTATTCTCATTTGAACACTCCCCTATATATATATATATATATAGAGAGAGAGAGAGAGAGGCACCTTCTTGTGTTAACCCAAGTATTTGTGTTAACCATGCTAATCAAAACCAACCAATAGGAAAATTCCATTAATTATGGAATTAAATAAAATAATTATATTTGGCAGGGATAATTTCGTATTTTAGTAATTTGTATATATAATTTTTATTTAATTAATTTATTATATAATTAATACATTCCTTAAATTTAGCATAGTTAAGTATGAAAACATATCTCTAATTATCTTACTAACAAAATCATTCTATTAAAATTTTCGATTCTGCAGGATTCATGAATGAATAAGGATTTCGACATAATGGTCCACATCATCAACGATCTTCCTAATCAACAAAGCCAAGACGACGAAGTTTGTTATACGTTTCTATCGTCCAACGAAATATATGTTTTTAAAGTAGTTGATGATGATCAGAAACCTGTCAATGGATGTACCGAAGAGCAATTTAACGATGATGATGAAAGCCAAGAACACAAATTCCAGCGTCTGAAAGAAATGCAGAAACTGTTAATGGTCGATAGTGTTCACTTGTGAATATCATGTTCACAACTGAACATTCATACTTGTTCATAAATGCAGAAACGTATCATACATAAAATCTAAGTATTAATAAAACATTCTTACTTTTCACTTATGAAGAGGCGTCTGAAAGAAATGCAGAAACTGTTAATGATCGATAGTGTTCACCTGTAAATATCATGTTCACAACTGAACATTCATACTTGTTCACAAATGTAGAAATGTATCACATATAAACTCTAAGTATTAATAAAACATTCTTACTTTTCACATATGAACAGTTTAGTAATTAATTTTCCAGATTTTAGACTTACAAAACACAGGTTTTCAATCATGTTCACAAATGCACAGACTTTTTTGGTTCGTAAGTGAACAACTTATTCACAACTGAACATGGTATAACCACAAATTTCACATATGAACAACTTATTCACAACTGATAATGTTTTTTTCGTGATTCTCTCGCTTGGTTTACGAACTATGATGAACACAACAGAAGCCTTATATACCAATCGATTATAACACAAGAAACCCTAGAAATTTTTCGAAATTTTCCGCTATGAATAGGATGAAAAAGCTCAAAATTTTACCTCGTTTTCTCAAATTGGCGCCGAGATTTTCACCGATTTCATCCATATTCGCGAAGATCAACAAAAACCCTCAAAAATCCTTGAAGAAATCGCCCCCAAAAAATCTCTCGATAAAATCCCGATGAAATCGCTCTCTCGCTTATCAGTTTCGAATTAGAAGGAAAATCAATTGTTTCTGAAAATATCTATTCATGGCAAATGACCATTTAACCGTTTGTTCACTTGTGTTGGGTGTTTTTTTACTTTTTTTTCCACGTTTTATAGTTTTAAATTATTTACAATTATGCCACCTTCATTATACACCGTTGATTTATTGATTGGATGGTCTAGATTGGGTTAACATGGTTAACATAAATTTTTGGGTTAACACAAGAAGGTGCCTATATATATATAGGCAGATTCAAATAAGAACTCAAATTTGGTTGTGAACGTGATGACAAATGAGAGCGTGACACGTATCATATTCAGACTGAATAATGAAGAAAAATATCCAGACTGAATGTAGTATTATTCAGTCTGAATGTAGTATTATTCAGACTGAATAACACTACATTCAGTCTGAATATTTTTCTTCATTATTCAATCTGAATATGACACGTCTCACACTCTCATTTGTCCTCACGTTCACAACCAACTTTGAGTTTGCATTTGAACCTCTTTCTCTCTCTCTCTCTCTCGTTCTCTCTCTCTCTCTCTCTCTCTCTATATATATATATATATAGAGAGAGAGAGGAAAGTTCAAATGAGAACTCAAATTTGGTTGTGAACGTGAGGACAAATGAGAGCGCGAAACGTGTTTGAATGTAGATTATTCAGACTGAATAATCAAAGAAATATTCAGACTGAATAAATACTATATTCTGTCTGAATATTTTCTTTGATTATTCGGTCTGAATATGACACGTACCTGTCGCACTCTCATTTGTCCTCACGTTCACAACCAAATTTGAGTTCCCATTTGAACCCCCCATATATACACACACACACATTTGTGGTCATGTTCAAACGAGAAGCTAAACATTTTGAGAAAAGTCTCAATATCATATATGATTATATAGATGATCCACAAGCTTAATCACATAGGATTAAATACATGTTTTGCGATTGACAACAAATAGACGTTTAATATATGGTTAAACATACCCAAAGGGGTGTAATCATTAGGGGTGACAATGAGTCAGGTTGGATTGGATTCAACCCATTTATTAAACAGGTTGGATTCAACTCAATTCAACATGTTTAATTAAATGGGATGAGATTTTTCAACCCAAGCCAACGTGCTACCTAAATTTGTTGACAGTGGTTGATCTGTTTATGATTTTCTCAACCCAACCTGTTAAATAAATGGGTTAAACATGAGTTGATCTATTTAATTTTTAATAAAATAAAACGTAGTAGACTATTTAATTTTATGACAAATACAAATACAAATACAAATACAAATACAAATACAAATACAAATAAGTTGTTCAAAGTTTCAATAAAACACAACTACAAATGCAAATAAATTGTTTAAACATCATTGGAAACATTTAATTTCTAAGTAACTTGATTTCCACTTTATTCGAGTGTTGGGAACTTGAAGAGTAGGAGAGGACTTTAGAGTTTCACTTTTACAGACGAGAGGGAGAGACAGGTTGAAAATAGATATTAAATTAAATGATGATATTTAATTAAAAATAAAATAAACTTATATAATATTTTAAATGGATTGAAAACAAGTTATAAAATGTCGGAAATTTCAATTCAACCCAACCTATTTAAATAAATAGGTTAGTCGGGTTGACCCATTTACGTAAATGGATTGAAAATCTCAATCCAACCTGTTAATTTTGGCTTGGGTTGGCAGGTTGAGTCACTTTTTGTTGGATCAAGTAATCATATATGATATTGAAATTTCCCGTCTTCTTGCAAAATGTTTAACTTCTCGCATGATTTATCTACATATAAATATTAATAATATGTAAAAATATTTTATATAATTTTTGTTGAGTTTATGTTTGTATTTCTTTTTAGCTATATATACAGAATAGGTTATCAAAAAGAGATTCAACACTAAATAATAATGACAAAAAATCTGATAATAAAAAACTATTGAAATCTTTTTTTCTTTCAATAACAACAAATAGATTTACCCAAGAATATGAATTTGTTTCTCAACGTTCAATGATTTTAGTCATGAGATGTTATTGCTCAAGTTATTTCTTTTTAATGTAAATTGGGTTTGTTTTTACTCGGAACAAATAGACATATTTTTATAATTAATTGGTTTCAAAGATTTGATTGATATTATTGTTGTTGGGAAGAAATACTTGTTATTCTCAATAATTAATATTATCATCTTAATTGAAATGTATGTCTTTTTATAAATTTTCGGTCTGTAAATTATAACTTAATAAGTTGTTTTTTTTTTTGAATAAAATAAGTTGTTTGTTTTTATGAATTTTAGTAATTGACTCCGGATATTAAAAAAATTGGAAAAAAAACAGTGTATGAATTTTCATAGAAAAATTAAGGTTCTTTCCTTTGAATCCAACAACAGTATTAATGGTTATGGAGGTTTACAACTTTACCTGCAATGACTTTAGGTTATTTATGGTCTATCAAAAACAAGTTAGTCTATATATCCACGGTTACCCTAAAAAAAGGTTAGATTCTAGTTGTCAGTTGATTATTGACGTAACAACAGAAAATGACATGTTTATTTAATTGGTTTAAAAGATTTGGTTAATATTATTTAGAGTAAATTACATATTTGGTTCCTATGGTATACTGGATTTAATGGTTCAGGTCCCTAAAATGAAATAATTATAAATCTGGACTCGTGCTTTAAATTTTATAACATGTGGGTCCCTATTCTTAACTTCGTTAAATGTTTTTTGTTAAGTAGGTAAAATAAAGGGGTATTTTAGTCATTTTACTTTTTTTATTATATATTAAAACCACAAGGACCAAATATGTAATTTACTAAATTATGTAGTATTAAATATATATACTTATATATGTAGAGGGAGGTTCATGCAATGACGGTAACAATTTAAGAGAATGCGAGGATAATCCTCAACCAATCATTTTGTACATGAAAATTTTCATGTACAAAATCACATATGATTCATATACAAAATCACATATGATTCACGTACAAAATCATATATGATTAGCTGCGACTTTTCCCGCGACTTGCCCGCGGGAAAAGTCGCCTGTGTCCTTTTTGATGCTTACAAAATCATATATGATTTTGACATGAAAAATTTCATGTACAAAATGATTGGCCGAGGATTTTCCTCGTATTCTCGTAGATTGGTACCGTCCTCTTATGAACCCGCCCCTATATATGTATGTATGTATCATATCAGAAGCGTGAACATTTGTGTTGGATCACCGATGATTTGGTGATGAACCTTCTCTATTATTTGATTGATCTTTTACAGGTTCTTTTGAAGGTCTGAAATATACTTTCAAGTATTGGAAAATCGAAGACTATCCAATCAAGGGTTGTACATCAAAATGTGGAATTTTTGATGTATCAACTAACTTTAAAATTCAGATCACTTGCCGAAATCAAGATTGGGTCACCGATGTATATTGGCTAACCGATGAATTAGGTCACCGATGCATGCATTGGGTCACCGATGATGTATCGGGTCACGGATACAGATGAGGTCACCGATTGTGTACATGAGGTCACCGATGGTATACATGGAGGTCACCGATGGTATACATGGAAGTTCCCACAGATGGTATACATAGAGGTCACCGATGATGTATATATGGTCACCGAAAATTGTAGATGCTATTCCTTAAGGTTGTGATAACAAGTCACCAATACAAGGATGTACACTTGCCAACACTTAGTGAAAAGTGAGAATCACCAATCCAAGCAATATGTACACTTATCAATTCCAACCTTACAAGGCACTAACCGATGTGATACATGGATCCATATATCACTTAGCAATTTTCAGAGATAAGTTCTTGACTCACAATAAATGCAAGAAGGTGCTCTACAAAATCCTTTCGCTGGTACATACGATTCAGGCTCTTTAGCCAAACCCCCAAGGTTTAATCCAAATAACTTTGGGTTATGGAAAAGTCGTATGTTACTGTTCTTGGAAGGGATTGATTGTAGGTATCCTAAAAGTCTGTGTGAGGGACCTATCATTCCAAAAGTATGGGCTCGCTTTGGCCCACAAAACGATATAGAAGGAAAAGATATAGAGTCTGATGACGACAGGAGTGATGCAACCCGTAGATATATCATCAAACAACAAAACAAATATAATGAAGACGATAAACGTCTGGTTGCATTAGACACCAAAATAAAATCAGCTCTAGCATTATCTCTTCCTGATGAAGTATATCATTCTCTTCTAAACCTTTCTACTGCAAAAGAAACGTGGGACACTTTGAGTATCTTATATGAAGGTACTAAAGAAGTTAAGAAATCCAACAAGATCTGTCTTGTTAGAAAGTATGAACTATTCTCCCATGAAAAAGGAGAATCCCTCTGTGTCTATTTTAATCGCTTTAACTGTCTTTTAAATGATCTCAAGGTTCTAGGAAAAGTTTATGATAATGAAGAGGTTCTCTGCAAGTTTATGGATTCCCTCCCAGAATTTTGGGAAACCATATGCACTTGCATTAAGCAAACCAAGGATCTTGAAATAATGCCTTTAACTGCTCTTTATGGAACTCTTCTTCATTATGAACAAACCAAGAACCAAAGAAAATCTCTCATAAAAGACATTAAGTCTTCTTCTGTTGCTTTAATAGGTGATTCTAAATATTCTTCATGTGTTCCTAGAATCACCTATCCCTCTTCTGAATCTGAAAATGAAATTAAGGAAGATTCATCTCATCTATCAGATGCGTACTACAGTGCTGCTGATGATGAGGGAGAAGAATCAACCATTAACATACTGTCCGGTAGTATGACAATGATCGCTGGAAACCTTAAAAATAAAATATTTTCTTCCAACCGCTCTAAATTTCAAAGAAAACATTTTTCTCAAAAACCCTCTTCTGACAAAGCAAATGAAGAATGCTTCAGTTGTGGAAAGAAGGGCCACTTTGCCTCTGAGTGCAGATCCAAAGCTTCCTCTAAACTCAAGTCTTCTTCTTCTTATGGCCATGACTTCTCCAAATCATCTTCTAGGAAGTCTGAATAGAGAAATAACCGCTTTTCTAAGGAAAGTCCTGAATCAAAAGAAACCTCTGGATATAAGAAATACAAAGCTAAGTATAAGAGGGAAAAGGAAAAGAACCAAAGTAAAGGAAAAACTTTGGTTGCTGAGCCTCATTGTTGGGAAGATGAGCAAACTTCTGAAAGTGAGAGTGAATATATCACAAAGTGCCTTATGGCCAAAATTGATGAGTTGGAAGATATGGAAAAGTCACTCTACACTGCTCTTGTCTCTACTGAGGGATCAACTTCGGGAACCAAGCCCTAGGTACATCCCTTTACCTTTCTCTCTGATGATCAAAAGGTTGTTGCCTTTGATTATTTAACTATTGACTTTTGCAACTTAAAGGATCAAAAGAAAAAGGCTGACATGCATATAAAATGTTTAAATGATCAACTTCTATCTTGCTTTTCTAAACTCAAGGACTTTGACAAAATGAAAGCTGATCTAGAAAACCTAAGGTATTTAAATGACAGTCTTTCTGAAAAGAAAACAAAGATCTCAAATACTCTTGGAAAAGAACAGGCGGTTCTCTCTAAATGGACTAAATCTTCTAAAAATCTTGAAAAGATTCTTCTAGATCAATCTCTTGCAAAGACAAGTCTTGACTTGGTTATGGAAAAGATGATCCTCAACCTTCTGACCCTTCACTTCCATCATCTAAATGTCAAGGCTTTCCTGCTGGTTTCTTCTCCGATGACGATGATGATCTTTTAGATTACTCATTTGAGGATTCCACTTCTGTCCATTCAATAGACTTGTTAGATATGTTAAAGGTAGAGTCCAATGCCAAGAAGTTTGGAGTTTTTGTAAAAGCCAAAGAATTCTCTCCTGAGCCTTCAAAAGTTTCAACTCTTCCAAGCTCTTCTTCTTCTTCTCCCAAACCCATTCAAAGACTCCTGAATTCTCTAAGTCTTCATGAGTCAGGGTACTCTCATTAGTCATCGAATGTTCCTAAGTACCCTGCTTCAAAAATATTTTCTCCTCTTCAAAAGAAAAATATTTCTAAATCAAATTTTTCATCCAAAAGGAAATCTCAAATAGTTACTGATTTCATTCCTCATCAGTGAACTTGAAGAAATCAAAAAATCCTAGTAAAGGCATTCTTGGACCAAGACCAGGTGTCGGTCACCCCTACTTTTCTCAGTCATCGACTTCTGCTCAAAGTTTTGATAATATGGATTTCAAAAGGGCCTTTACTATAAAGAAATGCTACAATTGTGGCAACACTCTCCATCTTGCTAAAGATTGCCCAAAAGATTTTGACCTCTGTAAAAACAAAATGCCTTCTAATCCCAAAGGACCTACCTAAAAATGGGTACCAAAAGTCTAAATTTGTTTATGGGTGCAGGTACCAAACAAAGATCATATATGGTACATGGACAACGACTGTTCAAGATACATGACCGGAAACAAACTTCTTCTCTCTAACTTCTCAAAAGAAAAGGGACCCACTGTTTCCTTGGAGGAAATGGGAAAGGTGTCACCAAAGGTTATGGTACCATATCAAATGGAACGATCACTTTCACTAAAGTAGCTCATGTTGAGGGGCTACTGTACAACTTACTGAGCATCAGCCAAATATGTGATTTGGGATATAAGGTCATGTTTCAACTGTGTGTTTGCTTGGTCTTTGATGTGCAGAATAAAGTTGTACTGGCAGGTACCCGAATGAATGATGTATACATAATCAACATGAAGGAAAATTCCATTGGAGAAGCTATGTGTCTCCTTTCTCAAGAACTAGCCAAACAAAGTTGGCTGTGGCATAAAAGATTATCTCTCTAAATTTTAAAACCTTGAATAAACTTTCCAACAAAGATCTGGTTGTTGGAATGCCAAAAATAGTTTTTGAAAAAAAAAAGCTGTGTGGAGCATGTGAAAAAGGAAAACTCACCAGAACTTCCTTTAAAACAAAACAATGCTCATCTATCTCTCAACCTCTTCAAATGCTTCACATGGATCTGTGTGGTACAGTAAGCACACCTAGTCTAGGTGGTAAAAAGTATATGCTAGTAATTGTTGATGGATTCTCTAGATATATTTGGGTGTTCTTTCTAAAACACAAAAGTGATGTTGCTGAAGAAATCATCAGGTTTACTAGAAAGATTGAAAACATGAATGGTAAATTGGTGAAGTCTATCAGAAGTGATAATGGCATAGAATTCAAAAATGCTGCTCTGGAAGATTTCTTTGACTTAAAAGAAATCTCTCAGAACTTATCTGCTGTACGCACTCCTCAGCAAAATGGTATTGTTGAAAGAAAGAACCGGACACTGTGTGAAGCTGCAAGATCAATGCTGAGTGAATCCAAGTTGCCAACCTATTTTTGGGCTGAAGCAGTTAACACTGCATGCTTTACTCAAAATAGGTCTATCATTGTCAAAAGGCATGACAAGACTCCTTATGAAGTTTTCCATGGTAGGAAACCTGCAGTCGACTTCTTCCATGTATTTGGTTGTGTTTGTCACATGCTAAATGATAGGGAACAACTTGGAAAATTTGATCTAAAGTCTGATGATGGAAATTTCATGGGTTACTCTCTCTCCTCAAGAGCCTTCAGAATCTACAACCTCAGAAGACAATGCATAGATGAATCTATGCATGTGAAGTTTGATGAGTTTGAAACATCTTCATTAGCTTGTAATGAAGAAGAACTAAATCTATGGATAAACTCATGTGTTGGTGAAATTCCATCTCCCTCTCAACCTAATCCTTCCAATCAACAAGATAACAACTCTTCTCAGCCTCCCATCAACACCACCTTATCTCCAGAACCCTCTCTTTCTTCTCCACCTCCTAAAACTGACTCTACAAGAGAACATACCCATCTACACACCATATCTCCCACTAACCTACCCTCACCATCTCAAATTCCTACCTCATCTTCTTCTATACCTCCTCCCTTGCCTCCTGCACTAAAATGGACCATGGATCATCCAATAGATCAAATCATAGGTGATCCTCAAGTTGGTGTATAAACAAGAAGAGGCATCAGCAACCTGTGCTTCTATGTCAACTTTCTTTCTATTGTTGAGCCTAAGCTAATTAATGAAGCCCTAGCTGATCCTAGCTGGGTAATTGCCATGCAAGAAGAACTCTCACAATTTGAGAGAAACAAAGTCTGGAAGTTAGTTCCTCGTGCATCTAACAAAACTATTATAGGAACAAAGTGGGTGTTCCGAAACAAGATGAATGAAGAAGGAACTGTCATAAGAAATAAAGCAAGGTTGGTTGCTCAAGGATATCGGCAAGAGGAAGGAGTTGACTATGATGAAACTTTTGCTCCTGTTGCCAAATTGGAAGCTATCCGAATATTTCTTGCCCATGCAGCTTACAAGAATTTTCGGGTATTCCAAATGGATGTCAAAAGTGTCTTCCTAAATGTTGAGCTAGCTGAAGAAGTGTATGTGAAGCAACCACCTGGGTTTGAAGATCCAGTCCATCCATATCATGTGTATCGGCTAGATAAAGTTCTGTATGGACTGAAGCAAACTCCTCGTGCCTGGTATGATACTCTCTCAGACTATCTTCTTAAAAATGAGTACATACGAGGAAAAGTTGACAACACTCTCTTCTTCAAGAAATCACAAGGTAATATCATTCTTGTACAAATCTATGTTGATGATATTATTTTTGGAGCCACCGATGAATCTCTGTGTGATGAGTTTAGCTCCCTCATGCAAAAAGAGTATGAAATGAGCATGATGGGGGAGTTAACTTTCTTTCTTGGTTTGCAAGTAAAACAGTGTCCAGAAGGTATTTTCATTAATCAAAGTAAATACATTAAAGACCTTTTGAAAAAGTTTCAACTTGATACTTGCTCTATCATGAAAATTCCTATGGCTCCTCCTCTTAGACTTTATTCTGATCCTGATGGTGTGTCTGTTAATATTACAAATTATAGAGGCATGATAGGATCTCTTCTTTATCTTACTGCAAGTAGACCTGATATAATGTTTGCTACTTGTCTGTGTGCTCGATATCAAGAAAATCCTAAGGAATCACATCTAGCTGTTGTGAAAAGGATTTTTCGGTATCTAAAAGGTACCATAAATCTAGGTCTTTGGTATCCCAAAGACTCAGGTTTCGATCTCATCGGGGACTCTGATTCTGATTTTGCAGGTTCAAAAATAGACAGAAAAAGTACAACTGGAAGTTGTCAATTACTTGGTGGAAAGCTTGTGAGCTGGTCAAGTAAGACACAACATTCGGTGTCTACTTCTACAGCTGAAGCAGAATATGTGGCTGCTGGAAGTTGTTGTGCACAAATATTGTGGATGAAAAATCAGCTGTGTGATTACAATCAGATATTCTCAAAGATCCCAATACTGTGTGACAACTCAAGTGCAATAGCCATTGCCAACAATCCGGTGCTTCATTCAAGATCTAAACACATTGATATCAGGTATCACTTTATAAGAGATCATGTCTCTAAAGGTGATGTGGAACTACACTTTATTCCCACTGATTATCAATTAGTTGATATGTTCACAAAGCCCCTTGACGAAGCAAGGTTCAAGTTCCTCATCGGTGAAATAGGTATGATTAATATATATATATATATATATCATAATAATAAATAAATATATATATATATATATATCATAATAATAAATATATATATATATACAAAAATAAATATAGTCGGTGAGGTACTCACCGACGTGGTCTCTCTCTCTCTCACCTCATCGTCGCTCTCTCTCTATATAAACCACTCACCGAGGAAACCCTAAACCATACATTCCCCGACGATTACACCTTCCGACGAAACCCTAGCCACACACTCACCGACGTTCATCGCCCACTCACCGACGACACCCACTCATCGACGATCGACTCCACCCACCGACGACGTCGTACCCACCGACGATCGACACCGCACTCACCGACGATCGACACCGCACCCACCGAAGATCGACATTGTACGCACCGACGTCGTATCTTACACTCACCGACGTCGTACCACTCACCGACATCATCTCTAAAATCCTTCACATTCCTTATCCCTTTAAAGATAACCCTTAGTTTACTAATCTTGGTGACTAAGATTCCTTGACCCTATCCATAATGACATCATCAACGTCATTAATGTTAGAAAGCATGCGCCGAATTGAACCCTAAAACCCTTAGAATTCTGACATTTCAATCACCTCAAGTCATCATTGATTTTGAAAATTGGAATTCCCTCTCATATATATAACCGTTCCCCCCACTTCATTACCTTTCTTTATCGTCTCCTTCATATTCTATTCTCTTTTTCTAGAATTGAAACCTGCAACTTCTTCAAAGTTCTTCAATGGCGTCTCCATCAAAATCACCCAAAGTTTCTGAAGAACAGACTCACTTTTGGGTCTCTTACCTTCCCTGCATGCAACTACTTTGGTCAAATTGGAACTAATAAAGCTCATCCGGAATACAATGATGTATGTTGGGTTCTTCAAAGGTGCCCTCTTTAATATGCTCTCACTTCTAAACCCAAGATGAGTAAGTTTTTTCTGGGTAACTTCTGGTTGACATAAACATTTTATGCTTCATCAGATCAAATATGTGCATCTGTTCCTAGTGATGAAGAACCTGATGTCATCTTTGACGCATTCTCTCTTTCTAGAATTCAAACCTGCAACTTCTTCAAAGTTCTTCAATGGCGTCTCCATCAAAATCACCCAAAGTTTTTGAAGAACAAACCCTCACTTTTGGGTCTCTTACCTTCCCTGCATGCAACTACTTTGGTCAAATTGGAACTGATAAAGCTCATCCGGAATACAATGATGTATGTTGATTTCTTCAAAGGTGCCCTCTTCAATATGCTCTCACTGCTAAACCCAAGATGAGTAAGTTTCTTCTGGGTAACTTCTGGTTGACATGCACATTTGATGCTTCATCAGATCAAATATGTGCATCTGTTCTCAGTGATGAAGAACCTGATGTCATCTTTAACGTTGAAGATGTTCGTACCATTCTTCGCCTTTCATCATATGAGACATATGAAACCTTTCCACTTGGGAATGAACGCCAACAGGTGGTGTCGGTTCTGAATTATATTGAAGAGAAAATGGGTCCAAAATCCAAGGGTCCAGGTACATTGCTAAGAAAGAATATGGGAAGCATTTGGAACTTCTTCTTTGCTCATCTTATTCTTTTCTTGAGCAAGAAGACAGGCGGTCCGGATCAAGCACCATCTCAGATTACCGAGCTAGCTCATGCCTTAATCTTTCAAAGAAAAATAGACTTTGCAGCCTATTCTTCAATGAAATGATCGATTCCTTCTCCAACTATCGGCGACCTCAGGTATCATTTCAACGCCTTTTCTCCCTTATTATTCATGCCTAACTTGCTGAAAAACTTGAGAAAAGGGATGATATTGAATATGATCTCCCTCTTCATCAAGTTGGCAATCAAATTATGAAAAAGGGAGTCTTGGCCACCAACAACCCCCTTAGACCTAACATGATTGAGTTTGCAAGAAATACAACTCTTGCTTGGGGTGAAAATGAAGTTAGACTTCGGGGACCCTCAGTCACCGCTTCCACACCCTCTAAACCACGAGTCACCGATGTGCCCAAATCTCGAAAGAAATCCAAGGCGTTGGGCACATCTACCTCCGCACCCATCGATGCCACGAAGCCAAAAGAGCCTTTGGCTTCTACCCAGGCACCGAAATCCCAAAAGCGGAGACACTCGAAAAGCCCCCCAAAGACTTCTTCAAAGAAGTCCAAGGGAACCCAAAGGGTCATAACACAAAAGCCACCCACCGACACCCAAAAGTCGGTGAGTGTTGAAAATATCCTTACTAGACCCAAGGAACACTCAACCCTTCCCAGCTCCTCCATGCCCTCTCAAAAGGACACGGTTGTACACAGGGATATCCCAACTAGGCCTTCATCAACCTTTTCCTTAGTTGATGAAGATGACTTGGAGTCTCCCATCCAAGGCGCCTCTTCACCACCCCTTGAGCTCTCACAGCTCCTCTTCCACTCCATATGAGAGTGCATCACAACCAGGTGCACTTGATGGAGCATCCCACTTTACTGATTTTTTGTTCTCCGACACTACACCTTGGCCTCGTACGTCTCCCGTACATGACAAGATTGTTGAGGAACCCATTGTTGAGGACTCCCCTCATCGACACTCTCCTAAATGTGTCTCCCCCACATCTCCTCACTCTCCGAGGTCCCCCCCAATTAAACCTACAGGTCTGGTGGATTACTCCTCTTCTAGTGATGATGATGATCAACCACCTAAGCCTCAACCAGCTGCTCCCATGACATCTCAACAGGGAGATGATCTTATCAAAGCTTTCAACAATTTTTCTCGTGATACTATCCGACGGGTGGAAGTTCTGGAAGATCATGCAAATAAGGAGACGGAAAGAATGGCCTCTCTCTCTACTACTCTCAGATCCAGCATTGAAGATTTGTCGCTGAGTCACCTAACTCTTATGACATGTTTGGATCTCTTGCACATGGATATCTTTGGTCTTCAACAAGGGTTAGTTACAAGTCAAGAATCAATGACCTCTTCTATCAGGGACCTTCGAAGTGCCTCTGACGAACAAGCCACTGATATTGCTTCTGTTCTTCTGAATCAAAAGGCAATCTTGGAGTCTTTTGCCTCTCTTCATCAAAACTTTTCTCTCTTCAGTGGGTTTCAAGGGTTCAACCACTGAGGGGGAGAAAATATAGAAAGCTGCAGCAACACTCACCACAGTCACCGATGACGTGGTCACCGAGGTGCCTTTGGTCACTGATGACGTGGTCACCGAGGTGACAATACCTTTGGTGGTCACTGACGTCACCAAGGTGGTCACCGATGAACTGCAACCACTTCCTATCACCGATACCACGGTCACCGAGGTGACCCCTCCCTTGGTCACCGAGGTGACTCCTCACGTGGTCACCATTATCTCCTTTCCCCAGGTCACCGAGTTAACTGGAGCAACAATTGAGGGGGAGAGTGTCAGTGCTCGATCCCTTGAAGAGACTGAAGAAGAGAAAGAGAAGAAGAGACTTGAAAAAGCTAATCAAGAAGCCTCTTTCTCATGAAGAACAACATGAAGAGTGAAAGAAAAAGAAAAGAACCAGAGGTCCAAAAGCTGATTCTCTTCAATTGCAGCATGCCCTTTCACTCACCGATCCCCTTGGAGTAATTTTGAGTGAAGCTGAAAGAGAGGAAGCAATAAGGGCTTAACTTGAGTATGATCAGACAAATGTACTCAAGTTAGCTCAAGATGAGGCTACCCATGCCATGGTCACCGATGCCCTTCAAGCTCAGAAAGATGAGCTTGAAGATATAAAGAAAAATTCTGAAGCAGTGAAGACGGTTGCCGAAGCTAAGAAAACCAAGGAGGTTGATTGGTTCAAAAGGATACTCAAGAATCGAAAGAATGACTCAAAGATCATCGACGCCACTATTCACCCTCCAACCAAAAATTCTCCTAAGTTACTTATCACCATAAAAAGAGCTGACTCTCTCAACAAAACTTATGAGATAGAATGGTTGGAAGTTCTCGGGATCACTGAATGGTTGGGAATCGGCAGTCATGTGTCCAAGAGTAGGAGTAAGTACAAAGACTTTGTACTTGATACTCTCCGAAAATTCTTCATCAAAATGGTTAAAATTCAAAAGGAACATGATATTGCGGTTACAAGCTTAGAAGGGCAACAGATGTACTTCATCCAGCAAGGCCTCACTGGAGAAGTCATTCCTGCCCCAAGGAACAAGTAAAAGGGGCACTTTGCCATGCTTCACGAGAGGAACATCAAGATAAATTCTTCGGGTATAAATCTCTCCATTCCGACTCCAGTTGCATACCCGGAGCAAACCATGTTCACTGAACCTGAACTTGGGGTGTTCTTTGAAGACATCTTTGGAAACATAGGTTTCTTCAGAGCTTCCGACATTCCAAGGCCTCACAATTCTTTCCTCACTTCTATTCTGGGTGTGCCTCCTCTTAAAGACCATGGAATCACAAAACTCATCTTGGATGAGCTAAAAAGAAGAGAACCCACCGATCCTTAAATATTCTACTCATAGTATGAACTTCATTAATCATGTACTCTGTGTGATGTACTATCATGTGTGTTGATTAATAAAAGTTCATACTTTTCTTCATCTCAATTCTTGTTCATACCTTATTTTTTTTTGCACATACTTATACTTATACTTATACTGTATATACTCAGTTAAAAAAAACAAAAAAAAATATTCGAGAGAAAAGAACCCAAAAGAAAAATAGAAAGGGTCAAAAGTATTTCTTTCTAACATACAGGTATCATCATCAAATAGGGGGAGATTGTTGGGTCACTGATGATTTGGTAATGAACCTTCTCTATTATTTGATTGATCTTTTACAGGTTCTTTTGAAGATCTGAAATATACTTTCAAGTATTGAAAAATCGAAGACTATCCAATCAAGGGTTGTACATCAAAATGTGAAATTTTTTGATGTATCAACTAACTTTAAAATTTAGATCACTTGCCGAAATCAAGATTGGGTCACCGATGTATATTGGGTAACCGATGAATTGGGTCACCGATGCATGTATTGGGTCACCGATGATGTATTGGGTCACCGATACATATGAGGTCACCGATTGTGTACATGAGGTCACCGATGGTATACATGGAGGTCACCGATGGTATACATGGAAGTCATCGATGGTATACATAGAGGTCACCGATGATGTATATATGGTCATCGAAAATTGTAGATGCCATTCCTTAAGGTTGTGATAATAAGTCACCAATACAAGGATGCACACTTGCCAACACTTAGTGAAAAGTGAGGATCACCAATCCAAACAATATGTACACTTATCAATTCCAACCTTACAAGGCACTAACCGAAGTGATACATGGATCCATATATCACTTAGCAATTTTCAGAGATAAGTTCTTGACTCACAATAAATGCAAATACGTGTGCAGCAAGAACTTAGGTAGCAAACCTTAAATTGGGACATTCTCTTTTTACTCACCTAAAAAGGATGTTTATCTTTAAGCTAAAAAGGTTTGATGAGACTTCACAGAGCATGAAGAAAAAGAGATAAAGTTATCTGACATTGCGTGCTGCAAAGAATGGTTCATCCATTAACCTAGTACAAAGGGAGTGGCATCTTCCTATGTCCATCAGATATACTTCCAGCTAATGAATCCTTGACAGCTGTCCACATGCATCCCATAAATCTCACTATAAAAGGAGATGAAGTCCTGACCATAAATCTCACGCTTTCAACAAATCCTCTGAGTGATCATTTGTTTGATTCCGACAATCCTGCGTGTTCTAACAGTTTTATTTTAACTTCCTTAGTATACAAGTTAATTACTGTTATCATGTGTTTCATGTGTTTAGTTTGTTAGAATAGTGTGTCTATTCTTTTCCGCAACAAACTTCTGTATGTAAATTTTTAATATTTATATAAAAAAATTTAAAAGAGTAAAATTTTGTGTGTTTGTATTCAACCCCCCCCCCCCCCTCTACAAACCCTCACTTACATAGCCATCTCTAAACAGGGACTAACAATTTGACTGTTTCTTCTCCAGCGAAGACAACCGTCCTCTCTTCTTCTCCGACGAACACCCCTTTTTCCGACGAACATAGCCCCCTGTTAGATAAATACACACGCATATTTAGGTAGAGGAAGAGATGAATCAAGCCAAACTCATATTATTGATTGGAGAATTGCAATTACACCAAGAACACCGTGGAAAACACACACACGAAATTAGAAGTTGACTCTCATTACTTTTCCTCTCAACCCTACGACTCCTTATATATGGCCCATTACATTCAAAGCCCAAGCCCAAGTCCAATTACAATTACAATTAAATGGACTACAATTAATTATGCTAACTTTATAAAACTTTCTATCTAATTGGGGCTAATTAGATCTAACACCCCCAACCCACCAACGTTCTCCCTCATTGTCTTACATTTGGTCCACCATCACGGTTTCCCCACTGCTCAGTCTCCGGCAACCCTCGTCTCGTCCCGGCTCTTGCATCTTCCCCTCTTCCCCGTCGGAGAAACCACATAGGCTCGATGGTTATAACAACTTAACAGGCCATACCTAAGAACGAAAGACGATGACCGGAGAAGTATAAACGACAGGGACCATCGTTTCTCTTCTTCCCCGTCAGAGAAACCGAAGGGATCATATTTTGATGGGTTCGATGGTTAAAGAGCATATGAAGATTTTTTATTTTTGAAGAGATGGTCAACGACCGGTGACACACAAGGACCAAACACACTCATTGGAAGTTTAGCCGGTGACTTGGAGTGGTGGAATTCAAGTCTTACCGGAGAAGACAAACGCGTGGGGAGTTTGCTGTTTCAATAGCCGGAGAAGGCGAGGCAATTGCAGGAGATTAAACAGACGAAGGGGAAGACCGAGTTCATTGGAGCTTTCGAAGAGGAAGATGAAAAACCTTCTTCTAAAACCCTCTATATAACCATTCAATTTATAAAAAAAACAATCAAACAATCAAAACCTACTTACTTGTGAGCCCTGTAATTTCCAAAACCCAATGGCTGCAAAACCCAAAGAAAACAGAATTACAATTACCGGAAACCACTAAAATCCACTCATAAAACAATATAGACATACACACATATCGAAGTTAAAAGCTCAAATATCAAATAAAAAAGGGGAGTAATATTTAATGTAACATACAAGCTACAAGATTAGGGAGGGCAAAGAATAAGATGCGATAGAACCGTCGCTACAAGCAGCGATGATGAACTTAGGGTTTTGGTTGATCGGAGACGGTGAGAAGACTGTTCGGAAGATAGTAAGAGAATGCGATTCCATTTCCTCCAATATGTTGTCTCTGTGTAAGTCTTCGTCCTACTGTCTACAGTCTCCATTAACTGGCTCTATTTTCATTTATTCAATCTGCTGAGCACAGTATACGGAGGGGCAGGTGGTCGAGGAGTAAAGATCGGACCATGGTGGTGTTCACGGTGATGGCTGTCATGGACGTCACCACTGTGTTCGCCGGAGAAGAGGGGTTGTTCGCCGGAGAAGAAACAGTCAAATGTTCACCTAAGAAGAGAGGATTGTCGTGGGTTTCTCCGGTTAATATGCATACATATATACATATAGAGTAAATTAATTATATATATATAGTATACATATATATTAGTATTATATAATATTGAATAAATTACATGTTTCCCCCCTATGGTTTTTAATAAAAAAAAGATAAAGTAAAATGATTAAAATACCCTTGTACTTTACAGGTTTAACAGAATATTTAAACTGAGTGAGATTTTAGGGACCCAATGTGTTATAAAATGGAAACCACGAGTCCAGATTTGTAATTATTTCGTTTTAGGGACCCAGACTGTCAAAATCAATATACCACAAGGACCAAATATGTAATTTACTCTATTATTTGTTAGTCACCTAGATTTGTTTTGTTTATAGTATTAAAAGTGAGTTACAAATTTGGTCTATATGGTTTACGTGTTTTAACATTCTGGGTCCTTATTTTGAAATATCTATCGATTGAATCCCTATGGTTTGCATTTATAACGTATTGGGTCCCTAATCTAACTTCACCAAATTATTCAGTTAGTTACTTTAGAGGGCAATTATAGTCATTTAAATTATTTTTTATTTTCTACTTAAACCACAGGAACCAAGCATATAATTTACTCTAATAATTATTCTCCGGCTAGTACACCATCTTCGGTCATCTTCTTCGGGCGGGCAATACCCCAGCTTCAACCAACACACCCACACATACCCTCATTTGAATATTCATTCCAAAACCAATGGTAGTACTCGTCTTCCTTAACAGATGCATCATTGATAGTCGAAAATCCTTAAATCTAAACCAATTGAATAATTAAAAAAAAATCCTAAATTAGTTTCAAACTGTTGGGTCATCGATGATTTGTTGATGACTCCTCAATCTTTCTTTAGTCAAAATAATTTGTATTTTAGGTTCTTTGTAAAAGCTTGGTTATACTCAACAATTTCAGCAAATCGAAGACTAACTGTTACCAAAAGAACATATCAACATTTGTGAAAATAAAGATATGACCTCCGATCAAATACCAGGCTTTTCATTCGCCGATCTCTATACATTTGTTGTATCCAACGATGAAATTCTCAAGTCCATCGATGGATATTAATGAAGATACTCCTTTTATCATCAATATCAGCAAGAACATGTCACCCAAGTTTTAAATACAAAAATTCTCCTTACTCATCAGAAAGGTATGTTTGTCCTTATCTAAAACTTGATGTGACAATAAAGGACTTGAAGAAAAGATGAACAGTGTCCTGTCCTTTCATCTGTACGATAAAGAAAAACATCCCATCTTTGTCCAAAGGTAACTCAACCAACAAATGTTATTGTGACAAGTGTCCCCATGCATTTAATGCATGAGACACTATAAAAGGAGAAGATGAGCTCTCATGCAAACCATGATTTTAGTAAGATAGAGATCTTCTAATGTGATAAGCTAAAATCGGTAGTAGAATAACTTCTTTGTGTTTCAAGTTATGTTCTTGTTTTCTAAGTGTTAGATTGTTAGAATAGATTTTATATGTTCTTTTCTGCAACAATCTGTGTTTTAAGTGTAATTCTTGATATTTATATCAATAAGAATTTAAAAAAGTAGAAAATTTTCAGAAATCAAATGCGTGAAGTACGAGTCCTGAACTGATATGTTCAAAAGTCAAAACGTTTCCACGAGTTCAAAACTGATGTGTTTAGAAGTCATGATTCTCAAAAGAAATCAAAAAGATAAACTTCCCTCAAATATAGAAAGTACTTACTCCCCCTCAAACCAAACATTTGTCTGATCATGTATTTAGATAATCCGACTTCTGCATGACACATGATAAACCTGGAAAATAAATTAAATAGATTTTGGTACCCATACCATCTTGGGTCCTTGAAAGTTAGCTTTGGTCTGTGGAATGTTGTAAGTTTCGAATCATTTATTTCTTAGATGTTCTAACTTTGGATATCATCATTGGGGATATAAGACTAGACTTATGGACATGGTATGTGCCAAACCAATCAGATACAGATTTCCGATCAACAAAATCATTCAAACCACATGCAGAACAATAAATATTATCATGAAAAAGTTGTATCAACTACTGAATTGAATAAAGTTTTAAAGGAAACATCACACTTTATTCACAAAAGTATTTGAATGAAAAACCACATGATTAATATTGTTTGTCTTGACATGTGAAAAAGAATTAAATTACTCTGTTTTCTTAATGGCTTGCTTAAACTTCTTTTCTACCCAGACTTGTTTGACTTGAACATCTTTTCTTTCAAAACGTTTATCTGAAACATCATTAAATTCGCAATCAGAAGAACTGGAGTAAGATAGATGATGAGCTTTAGAGGTACCAGTGTGTCGATGTTTTTGTGAGCTGTTAAGGTAGTTATTTTGAAAGCCAGATTTGTTCATAGGAACTTGTTGGGGGGCAGATGTGGAACATTCGCCCTTATGCATGATCACTGATTCATGTATAGCTTTGTCGAGAAGAAAATCCAAGTGTCTTGGAAGAATCGGAGAGAAGTCGAACAAATTTAGGTCAACGTCCGTACAATCATTGTGGTTCGAAAAAGTTGAGAACTCACGCCCTTTATCAGATTTAGGTGTTTTACGGTGATTAGTGGAGGAACAGGTATTTTTCAAAAAACTATTTTGATCGTCGGTCGACAAATCACCTAGAAAACCCTTACAAGAAGATGCTTCTGAGGGTGTGGAGAAAGGTTCAGACTGAGCATTTTTGCCTTTAAGAGAGTATCATATTTCTTTTGCAAAGTAGACGTATGTAACACCATCAAATTTGGAAAGAGCGACTAATTTAAAATTTTCAATATTACATCAACTGAAAGATAAATAACTTCCTATAAATCAATACTAGAGTTTCCTCAAATAACAATTTGATATATACCTCTACAAAAGATATATCAAGTCTTCTACTAAGACATGGTCACGGTTGGGTGTTACTAAACCTAAAAGAGTCGCTATCTCCGAATGCAGAAAGCGTCACCAAAAGCTAAATCTTTAACGTGCTACTCCTTAGCATTCAAGTCCACATGTGTCGCTACTACCAACCCCAACGATAACCTGATGCACATGTCGACAAAGAAAAAGGTTAGGCTTAATGCCTAGTGAACTCAAGAGTTTATAACAATTTTTAAAAATGATAGAAATCGAAAGATTGCTTGGTTGGATAATACTTTCTCAAATAAAAGACTTCATTATAAAAACAACATCTTTCCCAAAATTCATCATTTCCAAAATAAAAACTTTAGACCAAAGTATCGTTAGTAACGAAAGCTTAAAATAGAAATACCCATTTAACGCGATACCAAACCCAATATTCACACGACCATAAATAAAGCTATAAACATAAAGATAGAAAACATAGCTTTAACCAAATTTTATAAACAAATAACTCACGCTTACCTTGGTTGGGCTTAAAACATCCGAAGATGACGGGGGAGACCCGATTTACCACTAGTCGTGACGGGACACAAAGGTAGGCCACGAACCAATGTTAAAAAGCGGCACAATGAGGTTTAGAAGCCATTGACATCAACCCAATCCAGTATGTAGTCATTTGTGCACTTAAGCTTTTGCCTTGCGAATTACACAATTTATCACAATGCCTATTCCAAGTGAGTGAAAGAATGTATGGAAATTACATAATTTATCACAATGCCCATTTCCAATTTATAAATGAGATAATACAATCCTTCACATAAATAAGGGATGAATTGGAAATTACACAATTTATCACAATGCCTATTCCCAATAAAACAAAAAGGAAACTCAAGTTGTACGACTTGAGAATCTCATCCCTTGTATACACCATTAGACCGACTTATGAATTACAAACGCACTCAAAAACGTGTAATATATCAAATAATATGCCATAACTGCATATAACTCAAAAACTCAACATAGAGCAATTTAAATTGGACAAATGTCCACTAGACTCATTTTAGTCAAAAGCGAGCAAAAGCTTCATAACTCACCACTTATGAAATTACTCAAAACATTGGTTGAGACAAACCATTTTCCAAATGAAATCGTATTTTCATATATTTCCAAAATGCCTCATAATGCAATAACATGTAATTCCAACGGTTTATAAATCAAATACTCCAAAGATGCAAATATAACCAAATGGTCTTCATTTAAAAGATAATGCACCCAAATAACTCACACTTATACTTTATTTATCAAAATGTCTAAAACTCAAGTATAAGTCTCTTACATGATTTATAAACTCTTTTATACCAAATATGCAAAACTTACCCAAATACTCACACATTTGATAAATAACAAGTAAAACATGTTAATACTTCAAAATGAACATTTTTGGCATGTACACCGTTTATCTCAGACTTTAGCACCACCAGTTAAAAATCATAAGTGAAATCAGACTTCAGACTCGCATTACTTATAAAACAAATGCCACCTAACTCTGTTAAATGAACTACGTTAACTCGTGGGTATTTTCATCAATCTACTATTTTCATCACGTTTTCTTTTTGAAATAAAAAGAACTTTGAATCACCCTACTAAAAATACACCATGTGTTCGTCTTCCCAAGTGTTCCTTCCTCTCTCCTTCTTCCAACTGATTCGATCTCCGCCGAGCAAAAAATTAGGAAACTAATGGAATGTTTATACATTGTGTATGCATCTTAGTAATATTTCTTTAGATGATTTTAGTTTGGAGAAGTTTGCTTGGAAGGTGAAGGCGTCATGTGAATGATGAGGTTGTAGATATCGTCGACCAAATTTTTGGGTTGCATTAATCCCATACTAAAAAATATTTATAAATAATTATTATTGATAGAAGCCCACAAACCCACAAATGAAACCCATAAAACCTTTTTTGAGAAGATTATCAAAACCCTTTGTTTCTTTAAAAGAATATGAAGATTCTTTGAAAAGGTCATCAATTTTTAAGCGATTAGATTTCCATCGATTCTTGAACCACAAAGTGCAAAGTTGTTGTTTTTATTCCTTAAAGATATGAAAGCTTTCAAGAATGTCTCGAGTTTAAATCCTTGAGAACTGCTCATTAACGGAGGTTTCAACTTTCAAGTGGGTTTGTTTACTGCTGTGAGAGAAGGTGTGTTTTCACTGTAGCTGTAGATTTATGTTGCAGGTAAGGCGTCTTTTGTATGTTTCATGGTTGTTGCTGTGGTTTTAATATATAAAATACAAAAAGGAAAAAAAGTTAAGAAGACCAAGTTACTCTGGAGTTAACCGATAGGAGTTAACTCTGTTAAGGACATAAACTAACTCGTAACAAAATGCAGACCATAAGGACGATGAGCAGGGGCGGAACACAACCGTTGTAGTTTCAGGGGTCGAAAATAAAATATTACAAAAATTTAGAGATCCAGATGATAAGTATGAAACTTTTTTTATTCTTTTTTCTATGTTATAATATAAAATTTTAGAGAAAATTTGTTAATGAAGACTAAGAGGTCATTTACCAAATATTTACCTGATAAGCGTTTACTAAGCCATGTCATCTTAGCTTACCGGATGGATATGACAAAGACCGAGAATCTTACCAGATAAGAATGATGGTAAATATCAAGTGTTTTACTTTGCAAGTAAAGGTGACGACTCTTATTCGGTTAGCGTTTACCGGGTAAATTATTGCATTTGATGTCATTTTGATGGAGCATAAATCTTACCCGACAAGGTAAGTAATAGTGTCAAATTTTAAGATAAATGTTTACCGGATAAATATATGGATGAACAGTCTCTAAAACTCAAAACTTTTAAACTATTAACCAAAAAATTGTAATACAAATTTATTATATTTTTGTACTATTATTAATTAATAAAAACAAAACTTTTATATTATTAATATAACAATATATATAATAACTCAAACATTGGTTTTTTTATATTTTTAAAAACTAATTTTTATATATATTTGATATTAATAATTTAATATCATAATGCTTCAAGAAAGATAGAAATTGGGGAAGGAAAAATAGAAATTGAGGAGAAAAAAAACATATGGGATTCAAAAAATACAAATGAGATTCAATCCCTGGACCTCCTAGAGGCAAACACAATGCGTTAACCACTGAAACAACCACACTATATGTGTTATTTATTGGATATATATGGTATATTAGCGAAAAAAGCGGGGAGGCCATGGGCCCCATATGCCCCTATGGGGTTCCGTCATTGACGATGAGTATACTTTGAAAGAGAGACCATATCCAAAATCTGAGCAGATCACAGGGACGTAAGGTGTAATTATAATTATAGTTTTAGTAAAGAAAAGACAAAAAAAAAGTTAAGAAGACTAAGTTACCCTGAGTTAACGAATTGGCTTTAACTCCATTACTTTAGAGACACAGACCTAACTCGTAACGAAATGCAAACCACAAAGACGCTCAGTGTACTTATTTTGTAAGAGGGGTCGTCTCCAAATTTTGAGCAAACCACAGGGACCTATGTTGTAATTATAATTATCGTCTTAATAAAGAAAAGACCAAAAAGAGTTAAGAAGACTGAAGACCAAGTTACCTCTGGGTTAACATATTGGAGCTAACTTCGTTAGGGGACAGGAACCTAAATTGTAATAAACTACAAATCACAAGGACACTCACTGAATTTATTTGAAAGAAGGACCGTATCCAACTTCAGAGCAAACCATAGGGAACTAAGATATAATTTACTCTCGTTTTAATTTTATTACCTTATTTATTCTAAATTCTAGATTTGCTCTAATATAATAAAAATGGAAACATAAAAAAATAGAGGACAATCAAATTAATGGAACTCTACAAAATTCTAAAAATTAGAATAATTTATGAAATAAAAAAATAAACCTCCAAAACAGTCGGTTGTAATGATGTAATTCAGGTAAAAGCACATCGAAAATAAGACATAGTCCTTCGTCTTGTTTAAAAGGTTCATTTTCATTTAAAAATTGTATTTTTATTTCTTAAATCAACACGGTTATTTTTTATGGGGTCAAATCTGCTGTTACTCCCCCTCCATCAATCGTGATTTTACCGATTTACGAATATTTACTCCCCCTCCATAGGGATGGTAATGGGGCGGGGACCTCGATCCCCATCCCCATCCCTGATTCCTCAACTTCATTCCCGTCCCCGTCTCCATCCTCGCCGGGGATTAAAATCACATCCTCATCCCCATCACCATCGGGGAACGCGGATCCCCAACGGGGAAACGGTGATTTTTTTCCCATTTATATAAGCTATTTTAAATCAAATACGCGAAAGACCACACACGTTAAATTTATTGTATTTCCAATAAACATAAAATCAAAATAATTTTAATTTAATAAAAAAAAAATTCACAACGTCATATAATAATTAATAGCCTAAACTAAAAGAAATTCAATTTAATCCAAAAAATACTTGACATCACACATACCAAAACATATAACGAATAAAATAAAACCATATCAAATAATATACAAAACATAACCGTAATTATGTTTTGACTTGACATCGAAAATAATACACACTAACATCCAAAATAAATAAAAAATTTAGATTCTAAACCTAGTTAGGAAATATGAAATCGTGAATTACCAATTTAGTTAAAATATATAATTCATTAATTAATATATAACGGGTACGGGACGGGGCGGGGAGTGCGATACCCTTCCCCGTCCCCATCCCCGGTTTGAGAAAAATGGGGATCCCCGTCCCTGTCCCATCCCCGATTTGGCAGGGAACCCCCATCCCCGACCGGGGCGGGTGGACCGGGTTTCCCGACGGATCGGGGACAATTTCCATGCCTACCCCTCCATCAATCGTGATTTTACCGATTTACGAATATTTACTCCCCCTCCATCAATCGTGATTTTACCGATTTACGACTCTTTAAATAACCTTGCACGTGTAGTATTTAGTTCTAGGAGTGTCCTTTTAATCCAAGTATTATACTGAAACGTGAAAAGTATTAAAAACAAAATAATATAATAAGTCAAATTTGTAGCTTTTAGAAAAGAAAAAAAAAACACAAAAAAATAAAACCCTGACAATAAGTTAACCTCAACACAACAATAAATAATCTATCACATATGAGTTTCTTTTTAAGTATTATCTTGAAACGTGGGAAGTTTTAAAAATAAAATAATACAATATCAAACTTGTAGCTTTTGCGAAAAATATAAAAAATTAAAACCTTGACAACAAGTTAATTTTAACAAGCCAAACATTATAACTTTAATTCGTAGTGGTATAAGTTAACTATTTTGGTGTAATTTACTTGAGATTTATTAGCTAAGAAGGTAAACATAAATTAATGATTCTGTAGGTAAAGAGTGTATACTCATAAATAAATGTTGTTTCTATCAACTTAAATTGGTTTGAGACAAATGTCAAGAAGATTTGCACCCCTTTATTGGGGTCCAAAGAACAATGTCCATGGCGGTGATTTGATTCACATTTGAATCTTCAACTGATTCAGAATACGGGTTATAAGCTATAAATTGATTCATGTGCAAATTTTGATTAAGATTCACATGTGCATCTATATTAGGATTCATATGTTCTCATATGCACCATTAAACACCTAATTATCAAAGCCTAATACTGATTTATTAGGATATTTTTCGTTTAGTTATATTTCAATCGACAAATGAAAAACATCGATGTTTGTGTTAACATATGAAATTTAGGCAAATGAGTTTTAATTCGATTTGTAGATTTTAAAATCGTCAATGATTTCATGGTGGAAAACTGATCAACAATGATGAATATTAGGACTCGTTTGGTCTGATGAAATGATTTTAAAGGATTTGGATTTCACGAAAATTGGGAGGATTTGGAATTTCTCGTATGTTTTATTTGTATGATTAAATGGATTTGAATGCCTTTTTCTATTAATAATTTAAAGAAACAAATTATTAAAATTTATAGAAATGATCAAATTATCTTTTTATTAATTGATCACTATAAAACAAATATTTTTAATATATTTTACAACATCATTACAATCACATCGTATGAAATCTGGCAAAATACGAACTTACCTCTTGGGTTTAAATGTCCCATGTTTATAGGATTTCCCAAGGATTTCAAATTCAGAGATTTTTTCAACCCAAACATGCATAAGAACGAATTTTAATTCCAAATCTAATTTAATCCCACAAATCAAACGACACCTTAGAAAATTGTTGTAGACACGTTATCACACATAAATATTTATAAAATTTTCATATAAATAAGGTGTTTTGCAATATGAACCAACCTTTTCATTTTCAAATGAATATTGTATTCGTTTATACCCATATTCATTCTTCAAACTGAAGATTTCTCATTAATGTGATATAACCAAATCACATCATCCTTCAAAATTTTAAAATACATATATCTTATAAATATTTTCTTTATTTTTTATTTTATCTAGTTAACTTTTTTGCAAAAAATGGGTTGATCAAAATAGCCAACGTGAGTTTAAAGGGTCGACCAAAATGAGCCAACAATGTAAGCTTAGAAAATAGGTTAAAAGAAACTAACCATTCATTATCAATCTTTCGTATCTCTGTGAATATAAGATGCACAAAACTTAATCACAATTCAAAAAATGACGAGCAATCATTAATCATTCCTTAGGATGCTACCTTATTCTTATTGGATTTTACTACTTTAATATAAATAAAGATTTAATTGTTATCCACTAGAATAACCCTACAATTTTCTATTTTGTTTTTTCTTGCATATTACTCTAGTTACAAATTCTATAAATGCCACTAATATTGCAGTTGTAATCAAAATTCAAGGCTTTATTGCATCAATTCACATTTAGAAAAATGGGCACAATTGAACTTGAAGCTAACACCAAAACAACAACGGAGTTGGTGCGTCCTTTGGCCAACTTCCCTCCATCGATGTGGGGTGATCGCTTCCTATCGTTCTCGCTTCATAACTCGGTAAAAGCTCCCATTGATTACCATCTCAAAATGTGCAATCAACTTACAAAAATAGTTTAATGTGTTTTTATTAATAGAATATAATGTTTTTTTCTTCTAGGAGTTGGAAGCATACGTTAAATCCATTGAGGAGCCTAAGGAAGATCTAAGAAGACTAATAATCAACCATACTATTGATTCAAATGAAAAATTGAGTTTGATTTACTCTTTATATCGTCTTGGTTTGACATATCTTTTTAGGGAAGAGATTGATGGACACCTTGATAAAATTTTCAATGAGCTTGACATGGAAGATTATAACGAAACTGATCTATATACAGTTTCCATTCACTTTCAAGTTTTTCGAAGTCATGGTTATAAATTTTCTTGTGGTAATTAACCCACTCTTAGAAAACACACAAACTTTTAAATAAGTCTATTCAATGCTCTAAGTTAAATCTATTTGATATAACACAAATGATTTATTACTTTTGATTACATAGATGTGTTTAACAAGTTCAAGGATTGGGGCTTGGGTTTATTTAAGGAAAACATTACAAATGATGTGAGGGGTTTGCTAGGCTTCTATGAGTCTACACATTTGAGAACAAGATCAGAACATATATTAGATGAAGCATTTACATTCACGGAGGCTAAACTGAATAGTTTACAAAAAACTCTTAAAGGAAATCTTTCGATGCAAGTAAAGCATGCTTTGAATAGACCCTTTCACCGTGGAATGCCAATGGTAGAGGCAAGATTATATTTGCTCAACTATGAAGAAGAGTGTTCCCGGTATGACTCATTATTAAAGCTTGCAAAGGTGCATTTCAACTACTTGCAACTACTACAGAAGGAAGAACTCCGTATTGTTTCACAGTAAGTAATCGTCAAATAACAAAAAAAACAAGTTTCACAATATAAGTCATTTCTAAAGCTTAAAGAATTTCTACTTTCCCTAATAGGTGGTGGGAGGACATGAACTTCCGTGTAATAACTCCTTATGCAAGAGATAGGATACCCGAGCTTTACATATGGATATTGGGATTATTCTTGGAGCCATATTACTCTCAAGCCCGAATCATAACAACAAAAATCGTATCTTTTATATGTGTATTAGATGACACATGTGATGCCTATGCTACAATAGAGGAGTTTCGCCTTCTAACAGATGCGATTAATAGGTACTCATTATTTGTTATCACTTTTAATATTATACGCGTGTATCAGCTTAAGGTTTTAAACCTTATATTGGTCTATCCTTACATATAAACATGTTAGTTTATGCTCGAATGATCCAATGTTAAAAACTAAGTTTTAGGTGGGAAATTAGTGCTATGGAGCAACTTCCGGAATATATTAAACCATTCTATAAAATGTTATTGGAGGAGTATGCCGGATTTGAAGAACAACTATCTAAAGGAGGAAGAGAAAATTTGGTCTACACTTCAAAACAAGCAGTAAGATACAATTAAAATTCATGTTTCACTATGATTTTTGCACACACACACACATTGGGGTGGGTTCAAATGAGAACAAAGTTTTAGTTGCGAACGTAAGCACAAAGGAGAGCGCGACATGTGTCCCCTGCGTCCACGGGTTATTCAAACTAAACGGATCAAGATCGTGTGTTATTCATATTCAATGTTATGTTATGCATACTGAATGTTATGTTATTCATACCCTTTTATATCATATGAACTTCACCTTCGTTATTCATACTTAATGCCCCTTCATTATTCATATTGAATGTGGACATCGAGGACACATGTCGTGCTTTTCTTTGTCCTCACGTTCTCAACGAAAAATGAATTCGCATTTGAACTTTCCTCTCTCTCTCTCTATATATATATATATACACACACACATATAGGGTTGGGTTGGGGTGAGAAGGGAAGTTAATGTAAGAATGGTAAAAAGGGATCTCCACCCTTAGATCAGTTAATCTAATTGAAGATCAATACTAATGAGATACACCAAGATGCACCGCATCAATTCCCTTTCTAAAGCACAATTCATGGGTCTCGAGCATGAGATTAAAAGTGATCAAGGATGGATTTTTGTTCTTACGCTTCTCATCTTAACACCACTTCTCATCCCATGCCTATATATATATATATATGTGTATATATCCACTTTTCTTTTTATTTGTTCTTAATTTCTCTCATGAACCTAGTTTCAAGAACTAGCTAGAGCCTACCTTGAGGAGGCAGAATGGAGACACATTGGAGAGGTGCCATCATTTGAAGATTATATGAAAATTGGATTAACTACATCTACCCATGATCTTCTTTCAAAATCTTCCTTGATTGGTATGGGCAAGATTGTCAGTGAAGAGGCTTTGGCTTGGTACAAAAGTCATCCCAATATCATTAGAGCTTTGGAGTTAATTGGAAGACTTCAAGATGATGTGGTGTCTTTTGAGGTACAAATTATTCACCTTGTTAATATTCTAAATTTTTATATAAGATAAATATTTACACCTACAAAACAACATATTACTTTAGAGTTTAATTATATTCAGTAATCATTAAGGTGTGGCATATGTAGTTTGAGCGTGAAAGAGGAATCTCAATCACCAGCATAGAGACATATATCAATACTTTTGGGGTTTCAGAAAAGGTAGCTGTTGATGAAGTGAAGAAAATGGTTGAAAATGCATGGAAAGATATAAATGACGGATGTCTAAATTTAAGGGAAGTCCCAATGGATCTACTCGCTGCAATTGCTAATCTTGCACGAATGTCAGATGTGGCATATAAGTACAATGACGGGTTCAGTTTTCCAGAGACTTTTAAAAAGTATATTACGCTCTTGTTGATTACTCCGATCCCCATGTAATTATTACTTAGTTATTGTTGTTTTCTTTATTTTTTAGGAACCAACTTATGTGTATGCATATAGGATGTTAATATCTTTTACTAGTATTTATGTAAAATAGGATGAAATTATGTAACGTTGAACATCGTTCATGAACATTGCGTCATCTGCATAAAAAAGGTGGGTAATAGAAAGAATATTGTTGCCAATTTTCAAACCCCTAATTAGGTCTTAGTTCTTGGCCTACGACATGAGAGTATGAAGATGTTCCCAGTACTTGAAAATCGAGCATTACCGACGGTTTTCCAACATACACGATTAAAAAAAATAATCCGTCGGGAATTACCGACTGGTATCACATGTTAGTTTTTGGGGTTCTATTATGAGGGTAAGAAAGATATACAATTATCTACTACTTATTGCTTTCAAGTCGAGTAAACTCTATCTTTAAAGCAAGTCCACCCCCACCGTATGTGCTTTGGGATTTGGTGAATCGCTTCTCAATATATAATGAAGCAACGTATGTAGATTAATTATCAACACCGCACTAGTGGTGATAATCCCGGTTAAACTATTGAGTTTTCAAGGAGTACAAGAACTAGAGGGATTGTGTTTCTATAGCAACACAATGTCTAGAATATAGTATATAGAAAGAAAAGTTGTTAATTTTGGTGCAGGAAGTGTAGGGATATATATAGGTTTTCCAGACAGCCCTTTGCAACTGTCATATTTGACAGTTTAGACACCTGGCAGTATTCGTGACGGTTTGGACTATCGCAACTGTTCAAATAGTCACTAGTTATCACTAGTTGCGACGCTTTGAAATGTCACGACTGTTAAATAGGCACCTTTAGAAAAACTGTCACTTTCCACCAATTGAACCATTGGAATGGTTCACCATGTATACAAGGGTCATATTTAAATGAACTGTCATTAATGAGGCTGCCAAAAATTAATTTGTAGACCCCATCATTTCTAATATATTAAATTAATATATAGAAAATGCTTCCACTTATAAAGCTACTTATTTTTCACTTTCTTACCTATGTGAGACAATGTGAATTCTACCAAAAACTAACTTTTTTCTTTTCCTAAAACTCAACCCAAAAAGACTTTTTATTATATTTTGAAAATATACCCAACAAACCCCTATCATTTTGAAAATAGGCCCAGGTTCTGAAAAAGACTGACACGACATGACGTAACCAGATTCCAAAATCCTTGTGGGTGTTATGGATAAGTAAAGGTGGAGTCTTGCACCTTGAACTTTTATGTAGTGAGAGTGTTCAAGTCTAACTAGGGTAAGAATGGTTGAACAAAAGTCATTAAACCATCTTTCTTTATATGTTAGACGGAAACACCTCATGCATGTCCTTCCTCCCATTCATTTAACCACAATAAACCGACCCGTTGACTGGGTCAGCATCTTGATTTCTCATAATGCTTTTAGAGCCAAGCCCTTTAGCTCATAGGAAGTCGCCTCACTTCCACATTCAGATAAGTGGACCTTGTCAAGAGTGTCCTGCAACTTAAACGCTCCAACACAATATGTGTTACAAGTCCATTAAGAGTTTGATCAACCTTTCTTAACATTACGGTTCCAAGTTCTGCCTAACCTTACGATGGTTTAATAATGTTCTAGAACTTTCAGCCACATTTAAATGATGTACTTTAACTTAATCTTGAGTCTTGGTGAAATACCAAGTGTCAAGACAAGGTTCCATTATGGGCGACTATTCAAGACCCATCCCTTTTGATGTGCTTTCAATCAGTTTTCTTGGTAATCCTTTTATGAAAGAATCGGCTAAGTTCTTACTTGACGTAAGAAACTAATGGTGATCACCCCATCATTTATCAACTGATTTACTTGTCTATGCCTAACTCCTATATGTCTGGACTTATCATTATACACTTGATTGTATGCTCTTGATAGTGTAGCTGCATTATCACAGTGTATAGAAATTGGTGGGATTGGTTTTGGCCATAGGGGTACGTTAAGTAACTAGTACCTTAACCATTCTGCTTCTTTACAACAAGAAGCCAAAACAATAAACTCCGCTACCATGGTGGAATCAGTTATGCAACTTTTTTTCTTTGATCTCCATGACACTACACCCCCACCAAGTGTGAAAATCCATCTATTTGTAAATGCATAGTCTTCTTGATCATTGATCCAACTTGCATCAGTGTATCCTTAAAGGATATCCACCATATTCCAAACCATAATCCATGGTATTCTTTAAGTACTTGAGTACCCGGTTTTACAGCATCGTAATGTGCCTTTCCAGGTTTACTAGTATGAATACTTAATCTTCCTACGACATAGGCAATATCAGGTCTAGTACATGTCATAGCATACATTAAACTACCAATAACTTTAGCATATTCACTTGAGCTAATACCCTACCGGTATTAGTTGTCAATCTAGAACCCACTTCGAGCGAAGTGCTGACAGGTAAACAATCAAATTTATTAAAACGTTTTAATATCTTTTCAATATAGTGAGACTGGATAACATTAGTTTATTGTTATTTCTAAGAATTTTTATTCTTAGAATAACATCATCTTCTCCCATATCTTTCATGTCAAAGTTTTCAGATAAGAGTTTCTTTGTCATTTGCACTTGTTCTAAGTCGGTTCCAAAGATCAACATATCATCTACATATAAGCAGATGTAAAGTCTCGACCATTAACAAATCGACTGTATACACACTTGTCAGATTCATTAATCTTGAAACTATTAGATAGTACGACTTGATCAAATTTTCGATGCCATTGTTTGGGAGCATGTTTTAGGCCATACAAGGAGTGAATAAGTTTAGAAACTTTATTTTCTTGTCCTTGAATATGAAACCTTCTGGTTGTTCCATATACACTTCCTCCTCTAATTCACCATTCAAGAAGGCAGTCTTGACATCCATTTGGTGAATTACGAGATTATTATAGAAGCTAGAGAAATCAAAACTATAATAGTTGTAGTCCGTGCTACAGGGGCATATGTGTCAAAAATAATCTAGTCCTTCCTTTTGTATAAAGCCTTTCGCTACTAATCGAGTTTTAAACTTTTCAGTGGTGCCATCAACTCTAACTTTTCTACTAAAAATCCATTTATTCTTGATGGCTTTTGAACCGGGGGGATAGGTCGACTAAGTCCCATGTATTATTACCAATGATGGAATCCGTCTCATCGTTGATACACTTTGTTAGTGGGTCTTTTTTCCCTTTTAGTATGTTTTTCCTTTACGTGTTTGTGTTTCCCCTTTTTATTTATTTATTTTCATTTGGAGTTGTTGAGGATAAAATTTTGTATTTGATTAGTGTATGTATCGTTTTGGAGTTGGTTTGTTGTAGTGGCGAGTCACCATTGTGGCAAGGCAATAGCTGCAGAAAATCTCTTCAGGATTTATTTCCAAAACAGGGTAAAGAGATACATGTTTCAGAGTTGTCAAAAGGTTGTGCTTTCATGGAAGTAAAGAAGAGTGAAGACAAGAGATATGAAGACAAGAGGGATGAATCCAAGAATAAAGAAGACAACCTAAGCCAAAGAGAAGAGATGAGAGGTCCCTTTCTCCTCTAACATCACCATCAACCTTGCTTTGTCCCTTTCATCACCTGTCTCCTCTTCAACTAGATAAAGAGGCTTAGGGAAAGGCATGAAGGCATCCATAACTTGAAGAAATCAGATGATACTTTAGTTCTTATATTTTGCTTCGTAGTTAGTTTATTTTCTGTAGTAGTTTTATTTTCAGTATGCCCTGTGGCCACTGGCCACAGTGGCCAATTTACGTTTAATGCAATTTACGTATTTCTGTTTTTAGATTATGTATTTACTTATGAGCAGTAGCTAAACCCCCCCCCCCCCTCTCTTTGGGTGTGGGTGTAATCCGAACACGAGAGGTCAAAATGTAACACTTGGGTGTTACCACTTTTTGCTAACTCTTCGGTTTGGTCATTCGAGTAGAAGCTTAATTCAACGCGGACAAATTGATCACTCTTAAGTGTTAATATTAGATCTTTGACCTAGAGATGGGCGGATCCGAAATACGGATTGAATGATACAAGGAGGTTTGAGAAAATCTTCAATAATCGCATAGAGATATGGGTTTTTGCATAATCATACTAAGGTTCAGATGTCGGTCGACTGGGTGTGTCATAGAGATATGCACATCCCTCCATATCCGACGGAGCTAAGATCTTCAAGATCTACTTATGTACGATTGGCAAAACGAAGGTTAGCATTTGTGGCGACTTTATGATATAACCGTTTTCACAACCTACATGACGTAGTTTCGAGAGGAGGAAATTATATGGGACTAAATTGTGACCGACTTTATTGACCATTTAAGTTATTAAAATACTATCGGAGGAAAACTTATACCCATACTCGCTTTTTATTAATTGTTATTTAGTAGACTTTAATACTCCAACAACAACAAATCATTTTTATAAAATTCTAAACTTCGCACCTGAAGCTCGTAAGGAAATCTTCGAATCTTTGTAATCAATCCCTGTGGAAAATGATCTTTGGACTTACCATCGTATGACTTGTTAAAGCAAACGCAATAGTGGATTGGCGTAATTCATACGTTTTATTTTTGCAATAGTGAACGCAATACGATTCATACGTTCTATTTTTTCTATCATGTTTTTGGCGCCGTTGCTGGGGATTGGCGTGATTTTTAATCCTAAGATATTGATTTTTTTTACTTGAGCCCGAGTCGTGAGTTTTTTTTCTAACAATTTTCACCCTTTCACCATAATGGAAGGTTTTAATTGGGATGCCCCTTATTATAACACTTTCGATTATTGTTGGGAACAACATCCTAATTTTTGTACAAATATTCAAGATGATGGCAACTACACTTCAATTTCACCTCCCTACCAAGATTGGAATGACACGTATTTGAATACATTTGACCAATCATAGGAGGCGCATGTTGATTATTCTTGTGATTTTCAAGGGACGAATCCTTACTATGGATTCCCGTCCTTTGTGTCCGACTACCGAGAATTTTTTTGAGCAACCCAAACCATCTCACTCTTTTGAAACTCGTAATTCTTAGCTGAAAGTATTAAATTATAGAGTAAACTACATACTTGGTCCCTAGGGTTTATTGGTTTTAACAGTCTAGGTCCCTGAAATGAAATATCTATGGCTTGCATCCTCGTGGTTTCCATTTCATAACGTATTGGGTCCCTAAAACTAACTTTGTTAGACTTTTCCTGTTAAGTAGGTTAAGTAAGAGGGGCATTTTGGTCATTTTAAGTATAGGGACCAAACACGTAATAAGAATCACAGGGACCAAACATGTAATAAGAACCACAAGGACCAAACATGTAATTTACTCTCTATATATTTTATATATACTTAAAAATTAATAATTCATAACATATATATTGTGTGTGTGTATATATATATATATAATTATATATTGTATAATTTATCAAATACTTTCACAATTTTTCTTATTATAACATTTTTTTTTCGATTTTTCTTATTAAAATAATATATTTTCAAATTGTATTTTTGTTATTACATTATAGTTACATTTTTTTATCATAGTAATATACTTTCATTTCTTTTTTTACACATTGTACTTTTAATTTTTCTTATTAAATTGTATGAAAATTAAATATTTTAATGTAACATATTTTTTAAACAAATACACACTTTTTTTCTTCAAAAAGCACATACTTTTTAACATTTTTTAAACGTTAGCAATGTAAAATGTGTTTTACAATTTTTTTTAAATATTGTTATATGAATGAATAATTTTGTTTTATTTTTGAATAACTTCATCGCTTTTTCTCCCGATTATTCATATCCCACCTATATTATGTTTTTCATCTATTTTTTAAGAATTCCTTTAAAAATGTATGAATAATCGGAAGGTAAAGTGAGGAAACTCTTTAAAATTGATGGTCCATTTTATCTATGCCACGTAATCTATTTAAAAAACTATATGTTTTTTAAGGAAAAAACAATCATATATGTTTAAAATATATGTTACATTAAAATATATAATTTTCATACAATTTAATAAAAAAAATTAAAAGCACAATGCCTAAATACAAAACAATTTGAAATTATATTGCTATAATAAAGAAAAATGTAACTATAATGCCATAATAAAAAAAAATAGTTTGCAATATATATTGCTATAATAAAGGAAAATGTAACTATAATGCCATATTAAAAAAAAATTAAAATATATTGCTATAATAAAGAAAAATGTAACTATAATGCCATAATAAAAAAAAATTGGATATATATTGCTATAATAAAGAAAAACATAACTATAATGTCACAACAAAAATACAATTTGAAATTACATTGCTATAATAAAGAAAAATGTAATTATCATGCCATAATAAAAATACAAAATATATTGTTGTAATAAAAAAACAATGTTATAATAAGAAAAATTGTGAAAATATGGTGATAAATTATATATAATATATATACAATATATATGTTATTAATTATTAATTATTAAGTATATATAAAATATAGAGAGTAAATTACATGTTTGGTCCCTATGGTTTTTATTACATGTTTGGTCCCTATACTTAAAATGACCAAAATGCCCCTCTTACTTAACATACTTAACAGAAAAAGTCTAACAAACTTAGTTTTACGGACCCAATACTTTATGAAATAGAAACTACGAGGATGCAAGCCATAGATATTTCATTTTAGGGATCCATACTGTTAAAACCAACAAATCCTAGGGACCAAGTATGTAATTTACTCTAAATTATATGTTGAAAGCACCAAATCCTCTTTAGGTGCCTTGAGCACTAAGTTGGCACAACTAGCCGACGAGGTGAAAAATCAAAATCAAGTCCCTTACCAAGTGACAATAAAATATTAATATGTGTTGGTAAGGATAAGAGTGATGTTGAAAAAGAGTTAGAGCTTGTTGAGGCAAAATCTGAGCACATGAGCAAGCGCTCTTTACTTCCTAATAGTGAAGAGGTGCTTCAAGAAGCTAAAAATCCTAACTTAATAATTTTTGTTCATGTTCTGCAGCCTTGTTTTGACCATAATGCTCCCCCGGTAATCACATCTCAAACCAGTGGGATAAATTATGTCGTCAAAAGCTCGGGAGATTTGACTAGATCGTATTCTTTGGGTGGTGTAAGAGTCGTTGTGATGGTGAAGGTGGTTATCATCTTGAAGCCATCCCAGTTTCTAAAGATGCATGCATGGGGTGGTGAATCACATCCTACATAACTGTAATACAAACATTTTTTCCTTACTCTCAACTCCAATTTTGTGTCTTTTATTTTACATCTTTTTATGTTAGGTTTGAGTCTTTCATTTATTTATTTTATTTTCCGACTAGTATCAAAAGTTTTTGGGATAAAAAAAAATAGTCTTCTCATCATCTCTCCTTAGATTTTTAGTCTCATAGTTTGAATAATCTTTCCATTAATACGCAGATTTCTAGAACTAAGCAACCAATTCCCTGGTGTCTATATTGCTTTAACTTTGTAACCTTAGAAATGACATATGTCATCTTTGTAAACACTTTGCCGATACACTCTTCTTTTGTTACCTTACCTCAAGCCTTTTTTTTGAGTGGTCTCTCCACCATGAGGACATTGTATTATTTTAAATTTGGGGGTGGGAACACACATGTGTCACAAAAAAAGAGTTTAGTCCTTCAAAAAATTGGACGGAATAAAATGCATCAACTATGTCTAAGGCTGAAAACGAATCGAACGAACACGAACGGATGCTTGTTCGTGTTCGTTCATTTAACTTAACCGAACAAACGAACGAACACGAACGGTAAACGAACGAATTTTTTTGTATTCGTGTTCATTCGTTTAACTTAACCGAACAAACGAACGGTAAATGAACGAAATTTTTTGTATTCATTAAGAAAATTTGTTTATTTATGTTCGTTTGTTAAGCTGTTAAACGGACGTAAACGAGCAAACATAAATGAACGTAAACGAACGAACATGAATGAAGATAAACGAATGTAAACGAAGATACATGAACATAAACAAACACAAATATAGAATAAAACCACCATTACTTATCATTTTGTTCCTAAAAAGTAACATAACAAAATGAAAAATCGGCAAAACTTAGAAGCCATAAGAAAGAAATTCTAAAAGTTTAATTTAATTAATGATTTTACATATTAATGTCGTAATATATAAATATATTTATATATATATAAACGAACGTAAACGAACATAAACGAACAAAAATGAACGAACGTTCACGAACGTAAATGAACGAACGAGACTATTGTTCATGTTCGTTCATTTAACTAAATGAACATAAGCGAACTTCCCGCCGAACAGTTCACGAACGGCTCGGTGAACGTTCGGTTCGTTTAAATCCTTAAAGTCTATGTCACTATTGTCCACCCACATTGAGAAAAGAAAATTATTAAATTGGTTGGAGTCATATAAATAGTTGAATTTGGCACATGAATTTTTTTTTGGAAAATACACATCAAGTTCACAAAAGATTTTCTTTTTGTAGCCCAAAAGGACAAGTTTGGGAGAAAATGAGAGATGTAAGAAGAGGGAAAAGTCATAAACACTAACCCGTGAAATCCCTATGGATCTAAGTTCGCAAAGTTAATTATCATAAGATGAGTGAATTATAGCTTAGCCTATGGAAATTATGACGCAACAAAAAGAAAGAGTAGAAAGATTTGGAAATCTATGATATTTTAAATCAAAAGGATTTAAGATGAAAAAAAGATGAGGACGAAAAGACAAAAAGAAAAAATATATGTCAATGATCTTATTTATGATACTTAGTCTTCTTGTAAGTTTGAGTCATGTTAGTCTTTTTTTTTGTCTTTTGCGTTACTTGGGGGCAGGTAACAAGTTTTGGGGGTGCGATAACTCTCATTTTGAGTGTTATTTTTATTACTTTTTAGTATGTGTTTTTCCTTTATGTGTTTATGTTTCCCCTTTTTATTTATTTATTTTCATTTGGAGTTGTTGAGGATAAAAGTTTGTATTTTGATTAGTGTATGTGTCGTTTTGGAGCTGGTTCGTTGTAGTATCGAGTCACCACTGTGGCAAGGCAATAGCTGCAGAAAATCTCTTCAGGATTTATTTCCAAAACAATGTAAAGAGAAACAGGTTTTAGAATTGTCAAAGGGTTGTGCTTTTGTTGGGTCACCGATGATTTGGTGATGAACCACCTTCCTTTGTATGAATGAATTTTTACAGGTTCTTTTGAAGGTCTGAAATATGCTTCAAGTATTGAAGAGTCAAAGACTATTCAATCAAGGGGTTGTACATCAAAAAGTGGAATTTTGGATGTATCAACCAACTTCAATATTCAGACCATCTTGCCAAGTCAAGATTGGGTCACCAATATAGTGGGTCACCGATGGTACACTCAAAAGTCATCAAAAGTACTAAGGACATCAAATAAGATGAGGTCATCAAGTTTGATGTCATGGTCACCGACACTATGATCTTGGTCACCGAAATTGCAGGTATATTTTCTAAGGCTGTGATATCAACTCACAAGGGTATACACTTTTGTCACTTAGTGAAAGAAGAAGTTATCAAGCAAAGTGTACACTTATCAACTCCAGCCTTATAAGGTATCCACCGATGTGATACATAGTGAGATGTATCACTTAGCAATTTCAAAGAGATAAGTTCTTGACTCACATCAATTGCAAGACACGTGAGCGAGCAAGAACTTGGGCACCAAGCCTTAATTAAAGACATTCTCTTTTATTCTTATAAAAGGAATATTTGTCTTTTAGCTAAAAGGCTTAATGGGACTTCACAGAGCATGAAGAAAAGAAGATAAAGTTATCTGACATTACGTGCTACAATGAATGGTTCATCCATTATTCTAGTACAAAGGAAGTGGTCTCTTCCTTTGTCCATCAGATAATCTTCCAGCTAATGAAACCTTGACAGCTGTCCACTTGCATCCCATGCATGGACACTATAAAAGGAGATGAAGTCCTTCCCAGAAATCTCACGCTTTCAACAAATCTTCAGAGTGATTATTTGTTTGACTGTGGCAAAGCTGTGTGCTATAACAGTATTGTTTTAACTTGCTTAGTGTAATAGTTAATTATCGTTATCCGTGTGTTTAGTTTGATAGAATAGTCCGCCCGTTCTTTTCCGCATCAAACTATTCGTGTGTAAATTTTTAATATTTATATTAAAAAATTTAAAAAGAGTATATTCGTGTGTTTTATATTCAACCCCCCTTCTACAAAACCCTCTCTTAGTTAGCCATCTCTCTTTGGGGACTAACAATTGGTATCGGAAGCGATTGGTTTAATCTCATAAACCGGATCCGTGATGGCTACTACCTCAAATGTTGATGGTACCTTGCGGACCTCTTCCCGGTAATACATATGATTTAGGATCTTTGGCTAAACCCCCAAGATTCAACCCAAACAACTTTGGGTTATGGAAAAATCGCATGTTATTATTCTTGGAAGGGATAGATTGCAGGTATCCCAACATTCTCAGTGAGGGATCTATTATTCCTAAAATATGGGCTCGCTTTGGCCCTCAAAAGGACGGCGAAGGAAAGGACATAGAGTCGGATGACGAAAGAAGTGAGAAAAGCTCGGTAGATATATCATTAAACCTTCTAACAAATTTAGTGAAGATGATAAACGCCTAGTTGCTTTAGATACTAAAGTCAAATCTTGCTCTTCTTTGTTTCCCTTCCCGATGATGTGTATCATTCTCTTCTTAACCTTCCCACTGCTAAAGAGATGTGGGATACTTTGAGTGTCTTATATGAAGGCACCAAAGAAGTAAAGAAATCTAACAGGATCTGTCTTGTTAGAAAATATGAACTCTTCTCCCATGAAAAGGGAGAATCTCTTTCTACCTACTTTAATCGTTTTAAGTCTTCTTAACGATCTCAAAGCTCTTGGACGAGTTTATGATAATGAAGAAGTTCTCTGCAAGATTATGGATTGTCTTCCAGCTTTCTGGGAAACTATCTGTACTTGCATCAAGCAAACCAAGGACTTAGAAATAATGCCTTTAACTGCTCTCTATGGAACTCTTCTTCACTATGAACAAACTAAGAATCAGAGAAAGTCTCTTATAAAGGATATCAAATCCTCCTCTATTGCTTTGATAGGTGATTCAAAACCTTCTTCTTGTATTCCTAGAATCACCTATCCTTCTTCTAATTCTGAAAAAGATATTAAGGAAGACTCTTCTCATCCGTCGGATGCATACTATAGTCTTCTTGATGATGAAGGATAAGAATCAGCCATTGACATACTTTCTGCTAGTATGGCAATGCTTGCTGGAAACCTTAAGAACAAAAGATTTTCTTCAAACCGCTCCAAATTTAATAGAAAATCTTTTTCTCAAAAATCCTCTTCTGATAAAGCAAATGAAGAATGCTTCAATTGTGGAAAGAAAGGTCATTTTGCTTCTGAATGCAGATCAAAAGATTCTTCTTCTAAACCTTCTTCTTCTTATGGCCATGACTTCTCAAAATCAGCTTCTAGGAAGCATGAAGAGAGAAATAGCCAATCCTCTAAGGAAAACTCTGAATCAACAGAAACCTCAAAGTACAAGAAATACAAAGCCAAATACAAGAGAGAAAAGGAGAGAAACCAAGGTAAAAATAAAACCTTAGTTGTTGAGGCTCATTGCTGGGAAGATGAGCAAACCTCTGAGAGTGAGAGTGAGTATGTCACTAAGTGCCTCATGGCCAAAATTGATGAGATAGAAGACATGGAGAAATCACTCTACACCACTCTTGTATCTGCTGAGGGATCCACTTCAGGGACAAAACCTCAGGTACATCCTTTTACCTTTCTCTCTGATGATCAAAAGGCTGATGCCTTTGATTCTTTAACTGTTGACTTCTGTGACTTAAAGATTCAAAAGAAAAAGGCTGATATACACATAAAATGTCTAAATGATCAACTCCTCTCTTGCTTTTCAAAACTAAAAGATTTTGACAAAATGAAAGCTGATCTGGAAAACCTTCGGTATTTAAACGACAGCCTTTCTGAGGAAAAATCAAAGATTTCTTCTACACTTGAAAAGGAACAAGAGGTTCTGTCTAAATGGACTAAATCCTCTAAGAATCTAGAAAGGATCCTTCAAGATCAAATCACCAGCAAGGATAAGTCTGGCCTTGGTTATGGAAAAGATATTCCTCAACCTCTTGACCTTCCACTCCCTTCTTCTTCTGAGTGTCAAGGTTTTCCTGCCGGTTTCTTTTCCGATGACGATGATGCTCTCTTCGGTTACTCATCTGAGGATTCTACCTCCGTTCACTCTATAGATCTACTTGACATGCTCAAAGTAGAATGCGGTTCCAAAAAGTTTGGAGTCTTTGTTAAAGCTAAAGAAATCTCTTACGAGTCTTCAATGGTTTCAACTCTTCCAAGCTCTTCTTCTTCTCCCAAACCTATCCAAAGACTTTTAAATTCCTTAAGTCTTCATGAGTCAAGGTACTCCCAGGAGCAGCCTTCTGAAGTTGCTGAGTATTCTTCTTCAAAAGGATTTTCTCCTCAAAAGAAAAATTTTTCTAAACCAAAATTTTCATCTAAAAGGAAATCTCAAATAGCTACTGACTTTATTCCTCGGTCAGTAAACTTGAAGAAATCAAGAAATCCTGGTAAAGGTATTCTTGGACCAAGACCAGGTGTTGGACATCCTTCTTCTTCTTCTCATTCCTCAACCTCTGTCCAAAGTTTAGATGATAGGGATTTTAAAAAGGCCTTCCCTTTAAAGAAGTGCTATAACTGTGGCAACACTCTTCATCTTGCTAAAAATTGCCCAAAAGACTTGACTCCTTGCAAATCTAAAATGCCTTCTAATCCCAAAGGACCCACCTCAAAATGGGTACCAAAAGTCTAAATTTGTTTCTGGGTGCAGGTACCAAATAAAGATCATATATGGTACATGGATAGTGGATGTTCAAGACACATGACCGGAAACAAACTTCTTCTCTCTAACTTCTCAAAAGAAAAGGGACCCACTGTTTCCTTTGGAGGAAATGGAAAAGGGGTCACCAAAGGATATGGTACCATTTCAAATGGAACCATCACTTTCTCCAGAGTAGCTCATGTTGAAGGGCTGATGTACAATCTTCTAAGCATAAGCCAAATATGTGATTTGGGCTATAAGGTCATGTTCCAGCTATGTGTATGTTTGGTCTTTGACGTACAGAACAAGATTGTACTAGCAGGAACCCGACTGAATGACGTGTACATAATCAACATGAAGGAAAGTGCAATAGGAGAAGCCGTGTGTCTCCTTTCTCAAGAACTAGCCAAACAAAGTTGGGTTTGTGGCATAAAAGGTTCTCTCATCTAAACTTTAAAACCTTGAACAAACTTTCCAACAAAGAGTGGTTGTTGGAATGCCAAAAATAGCTTTTGAAAAAGAAAAGGCTGTGTGGGGCATGTGAAAAAGGAAAACTCACCGAACTTCCTTTAAAACAAAACAATGCTCTTCTATCTCTCAACCTCTTCAAATGCTTCACATGGATCTATGCGGTCCGGTCGGTACACCCGATGCAGGTGGTAAAAAGTATATGCTAGTAATCGTCGATGAATTCTCTAGATATACTTGGGTGTTCTTTACGAAACACAAGAGTGATCTTTCTTGAAGAAATCATCGAGTTTACAAGAAAAATTGAAAATTTGAATGGTAAATCGGTGAAGTCCTTCGAAGTGATAATGGCACCGAATTCAAGAATGCCGCTCGGAAGATTTCTTTGACCTAAAAGGAATCTCTCGGAACTTCTCTCGCCATATGCACTCCTCAAAAAATGGTGTTGTTGAGAGAAAGAATAGAACACTATGTGAAGCTCGCAAGGTCTATGCCGAGTGAATCCAAGTTGCCAACCTATTTTTGGGCGAAGCTTAACACCGCATGCTTTACTCAAAATAGGTCTATCATAGTCAAAAGGCATGACAAGACCCCGTATGAAGTTTTCCATGGTAGAAAACCTGCCGGTTGACTTCTTCCATGTGTTTGGCTGTGCTTGTCACATGCTAAATGACAGGGAACAACTTGGAAAGTTTGATCCAAAGTCTGATGATGGAATTTTCATGGGCTATTCTCTCTCCTCAAGAGCCTTTAGAATCTTCAATCTAAGAAGACAATGCATAGATGAATCCATGCATGTAAAGTTTGATGAGTTTGAAACTTCTTCATTATCTTGTGATGAAGAAGAATTAAACCTATGGATAAATTCATGTGTTAGTGAAATTCCATCCTCCTCTCAAACCAATCCTCCAGATAGCAACCCTTCTCAGCCTCCCATAAACACCACCTCACCTTCTGAACCTTCTCTTTCTTCTCCACCTCCTGAAACTAACTCTTTGGAAGACCTTACCCACCAAAACACTATATCTCCCTTAAACCCTTCTTCACCATCCCAAATTCCTACCTCATCCTCTTCTCTACCTCCCTCCTTACCTCCTGCACTAAAGTGGACCATGGATCATCCAATAGATCAAATCATAGGTGATCCACAAGTTGGTGTAAAAACCAGAAGAGGCATAAGCAATCTGTGCTTATATGTCAATTTTGTTTCCATTGCTGAGCCTAAGCTGATAAATGAAGCCCTAGCTGATCCTAGCTGGGTAATTGCCATGCAAGAAGAGCTCTCACAATTTGAGAGAAACAAAGTCTGGAAATTAGTTCCTCGTCCATCCAACAAAACAATTATTGGAACAAAATGGGTGTTTCGAAACAAGATGGACGAAGAAGGAACTGTCATAAGAAACAAGGCAAGGTTGGTTGCTCAAGGATATCGGCAAGAGGAAGGAATTGATTATGATGAAACCTTTGCTCCTGTTGCCAGATTGGAAGCTATCCGAATATTTCTTGCCCATGCAGCTTACAAGAATTTTCGGGTATTCCAAATGGATGTCAAAAGTGCCTTCCTGAATGGTGAATTAGCTGAAGAAGTGTATGTGAAGCAACCTCCGGGTTTGAAGATCCGATCCATCCATATCATGTATATAGGCCGGATAAAGCTCTATATGGACCGAAGCAAGCTCCACGTGCACAGTATGACACTCTCTCAGAATATCTACTTAGAAATAAGTACATACGAGGCAAGGTTGACAACACTCTCTTCTTCAAGAAATCACAAGGTAATATCATTCTTGTTCAAATCTATGTAGATGATATTATTTTTGGAGCCACCGATGAATCCTTGTGTGATGAGTTTAGCTCCCTCATGCAAAAAGAATATGAAATGAGCATGATGGGGGAGTTAACTTTCTTTCTTGGTTTGCAAGTAAAACAATCTTCAGAAGGTATTTTCATAAATCAAAGTAAATACATTAAAGATCTTCTGAAAAAGTTTCAATTTGATACTTGCTCTACCATGAAAACTCCTATGGCTCCTCCTCTTAAACTCTTTTCTGATCCTGATGGCATTTCTGTAAATATTACAAATTATAGAGCCATGATAGGATCCCTTCTTTATCTAACTGCAAGTAGACCCGACATTATGTTTGCTACTTGTCTATGTGCCCGATACCAAGCAAATCCTAAAGAATCACACCTAGCCGTCGTGAAAAGGATTTTCGTGTATCCGAAAGTGTACCATAAATGCGGGTCTTTGGTATCCCAAAGACTCGTGTTTCGATCTCATCGGGTACTCGATTCGATTTTGCGAGTTCAAAAATAGACGGAAAAAGTACAACCGGAAGTTGTTAGTTACTTGGTGGAAAGCTTGTGAAATTTGGTCAAGTAAGAAACAACATTCGGTGTCTACATCTTCTTTGAAGCGAGAATATGTGGTATTTGGAAGTTGTTGTGCACAAATATTGTGGATGAAAAATCATTTGTGTGATTACAATCAGATTTTCTCAAAGATCCCAATAATGTGTGACAACTCAAGTGCAATAGCCATTGCCAACAACCCTGTGCTTCACTCAAGATCCAAGCACATTGATATTAGGTATCACTTTATAAGAGATCATGTCTCTAAAGGTAATGTGGAGTTACATTTCATTCCCACCGACTATCAACTAGCTGATCTATTCACAAAGCCTCTTGATGAAGCAAGGTTCAAGTTTCTCATCTGTGAGTTAGGTATGATAAACATAGACTAATATATTTTATATTTATATATAATGTATGTTATTATATACATTTATATATTTATAACTTATATATGTTATATGTTTTATATATATATATTATACTTTATAGATATATTATATATTATATTATATATTATATTATATTAATATATTTATATAAAAATAAAATTAAAAAAAAATATAATAATAATAATATATATATACACACACAGTCGGTGACTTAGTCACCGACGGATACTCTCTCTCTCCTCTCTAAATCTCTCAAAACCCTAACCCTAAAACCATACCATCCACCACCGTTTCTCTCTCTCCTGCCACCGATACCCACCGAAAAACCACCCACCATCGACGCTGCCACCCACCGACGTTGCACACGCCGCCGACGTCGTCCACTTTCCGACCCACCGACGGCATCCCGACGTCGTCCACCTTCCGACGGCGAACCCATACTCCAGCCACCGACGTTGTACCTCGATCCCAAGCCACCGACGGTCACCCCCCTTTTTCTCTCCAACGTCGAGCCACCGATGACACCACAGCCATCCACCGATGCCGCCGATATGTTGCCCTAGCCACCGACGTCTCTCTCTCTGTCACTAGCCACCGACGTCTCTCTCTCTTATACAAGCCACCGACGTCTCTCTCGCATACAAACCACCGACGTTGTTCACTCACCAAGGTAACCATTACAAAACCTTTCACCTTCTTAACCCTTAAAAGATAACTCTTGACTTACCACTCTTGATAAGCAAGATTATTTGTTCTTATCCCTAATGACATCATCAATGTCAGACCATGCGCCGAATTCAACCGTAAACCTTTAGAATTCTGACCTTTCAATCACCAAAAGTAATCATTAATTTTGAAAGTTGAATTTTCCCTCTCATATATAACCACCCATCCCACTACTTCACCACCTTTCTCGCACCCATCTTCTCCTCACCTTCAAAAGCAAAAACCTCAACCTGCAACTTCATTTTCTTCTTCAATGGCTTCTCCTTCAAGAATTGGTGAAGAACAAACAATCACTTTTGGATCTCTCTCCTTCCCTGCATGCAATTACTTTGGAAGAATAGGAGTTGACAATGCTCATCCAGAGTACAATGATGTTTGCTGGTTTCTTCAGAGATGCCCTCTACAATATGCTCTGACAGCAAAACCCAAAATGAGTAAGTTTCTTCTTGGAAACTTTTGGTTAACTTGCACATTTGATGCCTCATCGGATCAAATTATTGCATCTGTTCTAAGTAATGATGAACATGATGTGATCTTCAATGTGGAAGATGTTAGAAGCATTCTCAAGCTTCCTGTTTATGATTCCTATGAACCATTCCCTCTTGGTAATGAACATCAAATGGTGGTTGATGTGTTAAACTATTTGGAAGAGAAGAAGGGCTCAAAGTCAAAGGGTCCGGGTACTTTATTGCGCAAAAACATGGGAAGTATTTGGAACTTCTTCTTTGCTCATCTGATTCTGTGTCTGAGCAAGAAGACAGGTGGTCCGGATCAGTCACCTTCTCAGTAGCGAGGCTGGCACATGCTCTTATTTTTCGAGAGAAAAATAGATTATGCCGCCTATTTCTTTAATGAAATGATCTCCTCGTTCTCCACCCTCCGACGTCCTCAGGTACCCTTCCAACGACTTTTCTCTCTTATTATTCATGCAAAGTTGGCAGATAAATTAGAGAAAAGAGATGATATCATATATGATCTCCCTCTCCACCAAGTGGGTAACCAAATCATGAAAAAGGTCGTCTTAGCATCGACAACCCTCTCGGACCTTCTATGGTTGAGTTTGCAAGGAATGCAACTCTTACTTGGGGAGAGAATGAACCGCGTCTTCAGAGAACTTCAGGTATGTCTTCTATCCCCTCTGTACCTAGAGTCACTGGTGTGCCCAAATCTCTTAAGAGATCCAAAGCGTCGGGCATATCTACCTCCGCACCCACCGATGCTACGAAGCCAAAAGAGCCTTTGGCTTCCACCCAAGCATCCAAATCCCATAAGCGGAGAAACTCTAAAAGCCCCCCAAAGACTTCCTCAAAGAAGTCTAAGGGAACCCAAAGGGTTAAAGCACATGATCCATCTACTGGCTCCCAAAAGCCAGTAGGTGTTGAAAATATCCTCACAAAACCCAAGGAACACTTAGCTACTCCCAAATCTCCTCCATGCCCTCTCGAAAAGGACTTGGTTGTAAAAAGGGACACCCTTACTATTCCTTCATCAACTTTCTTACTAGTTGATGAAGATGACTTGGAGTATCCCATCCAAGGTACCTCTTCTTCACCCCTAGAGCTCTCTCAGCTCCGTGTCCACACTCCACGTGAGAATGCACCACAACCAGGTGCATTTGATGGAGAAACCCTCTTTACTGATTTTCTGATGTCCGACACTACTCCTTGGATAGGTACGTCTCCCGTACATAACAAGGGTGTGGAGGAACCCATTACTGAGGAATCCCCTCAAAGACACTCTCCTAAGAGTGTCTCCCCCTCATCTCCTAAATCCCCCCCAAGAAAATCTACAGGTTTGGTGGATTATTCTTCCAGTGATAATGATGATAATGATCAACCACCAAAGCCTCATCCTACTGCTCCCATGTCTTCAAAGCAAGGGAATGATCTTCTACAGGCTTTCACCACCTTTACCAGTAATACTATCAGAAGGGTGGAGGTCTTAGAAGAACATGCAACTAAGGAAAAGGAAAGAATGGATTCCCTTTCCTCATCTCTCAGATCTAACATAGAGGAGTTGTCGGTGAGTCACCCAACTCTAATGACATGTTTAGATCTTCTACATTTGGATATCCTTGATCTTCAGCAAGGATTCTCTTCAAGTCAAGCATCTGTGCTTTCATCCATTCAGATCTTCGAAGCACCTCTTCTCGTGAGCCACCAATATCTCTACTCTTATTGCAAATCAACGAGCAATAATGGAGTCTCTCTCAAGTCTACACACCAAGATTGATAAAGTTCCAACCTCTTCTCCAATGGTTGAACTTGATATTGGTGATTCCTTCTTCCAAGATACTGACAGGTTTGTCCTTCAAAGGGTAGAAAAGAAACTTGGGGGTCTCTGCTCTGATGTGGAGAGGATTAAGGAGTTTCTCTCTTCAGTGGGTTTCAAGGGTTCAATCACTGAGGGGGAGAAAAATGTGAAGACCTCCACAACAGCAGCCAAAGCCGCCGACACAGCAGCCAAAGCCGCCGACGTCAGCCATGCAGCCGCCGACGTCGGCATGCCAGCCGCCGACGTGGCCTCTCAAAACCATCCAGCCACCGATGGTGGTGTGGTTGTGGTCCCTGTTCCTTTGGTACCCGAAGCAGCTGTTGAGGGGGAGAGTGTCGGTGCTCAACCCTTGCAGGCGAAGAAGAGAAGAAAAGAAAAGAAAAAGCCAAAGGAAAGAAGCCTCTCTCTTTTGAAGAACAGGAAGAAGAAAGAAAGAGAGAGAAAAGGTTGAGAGATCCTCATGCAGACACTCTCAGACTTCAGCCTGCCCCAGCACTCACCGATCCTCTTGGGGTAATTCTCTCTGAGGCTGAAAGAGAGGAAGCTATAAGGGCTCAGCTTGAGTATGATCAGACTAATGTACTCAAGCTAGCTCATGATGAAGCTGTTCATGCCAAAGTCACCGATGCAATTCAAGCTCAAAAAGATGAGCTTGAAAATATAAAGAAGAAATCTGAAGCTGCAAAATTGGTTGATGAGGCCAAGAAGGCAAAGGAAGTAGAGTGGTTCAAAAGGAGGTTGAAGAATAGAAAGGATGATTCAAAGATCATCGGTGCTACCATTCATCCTCCAACTAAGAATTCTCCCAAACTTCTTATCACTCTTAAAAGAGCTGATTCTCTTATGAAAGTTTGTGAGGTTGATTGGCTTGAAGCTCTTGGTATCTCTGAATGGATAGAGGTTGGAAATTGCATTGACAAGAGCAAAAGCAAACACAAGGAATTAATACTGAATACCATCAGAAAGCTCTTTGTCAAAATGGTGAAGATTCAAAAGGAGCATAATATTCTTGTCACCTTTCTTGAAGGTCAACAGATGTACCTTATTCAAAAGGGTCTCTCTGGAGAGTTGGTCAAACCTCCAAAGAACAAAAAGAAAGGACACTTTTCCATGCTTCATGAAAGGGGCATAAAGATTAACGCATCAGGTATTAATCTTTCTATTCCCACTCCTATTGCTTATCCTGAGCAAACCATGATCACCGAGCCTGAACTTGGAGTATTCTTTGAGGACATCTATGGTAACATAGGTTTCTTCAGAGCCTCTGACATTCCAAGGGCTCACAGCTCCTTCCTCTCTGCTATTCTTGGAGTGCCTCCCATTGAAGACCATGGCATCACAAGAATGATCCTGGATGAACTTAAAAGAAGAGAACCCTCCTCAAATCCTTGATCCTGCAGACGTATAGTGCAGTATGAACTTTGTTAATCATGTACTCTGATCAATCCTATGTGTTGATTAATAAAAGTTCATACTTTTCTTCCATCCCATCTCTTGTTAATATTTTTACAAGCTTTGCACATATTTAAACTTATACTTATTCTTTTATTCAGTTTATACTCTATACTGTACATACTCAGTTAAAAAAAAAAAAAAAAAAAAAATGAAAAAAAAATCTGAGTCAAAAGAACCCAAAAGAAAAATAGAAAGGGTCAAAAAGAATTCTTTTCTAACCTACAGGTATCATCATCAAATAGGGGGAGATTGTTGGGTCACCGATGATTTGGTGATGAACCACCTTCCTTTGTATGAATGAATTTTTACAGGTTCTTTTGAAGGTCTGAAATATGCTTCAAGTATTGAAGAGTCAAAGACTATTCAATCAAGGGGTTGTACATCAAAAAGTGGAATTTTGGATGTATCAACCAACTTCAATATTCAGACCATCTTGCCAAGTCAAGATTGGGTCACCAATATAGTGGGTCACCGATGGTACACTCAAAAGTCATCAAAAGTACTAAGGACATCAAATAAGATGAGGTCATCAAGTTTGATGTCATGGTCACCGACACTATGATCTTGGTCACCGAAATTGCAGGTATATTTTCTAAGGCTGTGATATCAACTCACAAGGGTATACACTTTTGTCACTTAGTGAAAGAAGAAGTTATCAAGCAAAGTGTACACTTATCAACTCCAGCCTTATAAGGTATCCACCGATGTGATACATAGTGAGATGTATCACTTAGCAATTTCAAAGAGATAAGTTCTTGACTCACATCAATTGCAAGACACGTGAGCCAGCAAGAACTTGGGCACCAAGCCTTAATTAAAGACATTCTCTTTTATTCTTATAAAAGGAATATTTGTCTTTTAGCTAAAAGGCTTGATGGGACTTCACAGAGCATGAAGAAAAGAAGATAAAGTTATCTGACATTACGTGCTACAAGGAATGGTTCATCCATTATTCTAGTACAAAGGAAGTGGTCTCTTCCTTTGTCCATCAGATAATCTTCCAGCTAATGAAACCTTGACAGCTGTCCACTTGCATCCCATGCATGGACACTATAAAAGGAGATGAAGTCCTTCCCAGAAATCTCACGCTTTCAACAAATCTTCAGAGTGATTATTTGTTTGACTGTGGCAAAGCTGTGTGCTATAACAGTATTGTTTTAACTTGCTTAGTGTAATAGTTAATTACTGTTATCTGTGTGTTTAGTTTGATAGAATAGTCTGCCTGTTCTTTTCCGCATCAAACTATCTGTGTGTAAATTTTTAATATTTATATTAAAAAATTTAAAAAGAGTATATTCTGTGTGTTTTATATTCAACCCCCCCTTCTACAAAACCCTCTCTTAGTTAGCCATCTCTCTTTGGGGACTAACAGCTTTCATGGAAGTAAAGAAGAGTGAAGACAAGAGAGATGAAGACAAGAGGGATGAAGCCAAGAAGGAAGAAGACAACCTAAGCCAAAAACAAAAGATGAGAAGTCCCTTTCTCCTCTAACATCACCGTCAACCTTGCTTTGTCCCTTTCACCACCTCTCTCCTCTTCAACTATATAAAGAGGCTTAGGGAAAGGCATGAAGACATCAATAACTTGAAGAAATCATATGATAGTTTAGTTCTTATATTTTGCTTTGTAGTTAGTTTATTTTTTGCAGTAGATTTATTTTCAGTATGCCCTATGGCCACTGGCCACAGTGGCCAGTTTACGTTTAATGCAATTTACGTATTTCTGTTTTTACATTATATATTTACTTATGAGTAGTAGCTAAACCCCCCTTTTGGGTGTGGGTGTAAGCCGAACCGGAGAGGTCAAAATGTAACATTTGGGTGATACCACTTTTTGCTAACTCCTCGGTTTGGTCATCTGAGTTGAAGTTTCATCTCAACGCGGACAAACTGATCATTTGTAAGTGTTAATATTAGATCTTTGACTCAGAGATGGGCAGATCCGAAATACGGCTTGAATGATGCAAGGAGGTTTGAGAAAATCTTCAATAATCGCATAGAGATATGGGTTTTTGCATAATCGTACTAAGGTTCGGTCGACTGGGTGTGTTATAGAGATATGCGCATCCCTCCACATCCGGCGGAGCTAAGATCTTCGAGATCTACTTATGTACGATTGGCAAACCGAAGGTTAGCATTTGTGGCGACTAGCTTCGAGAGGAGGAAATTATATGAGACTACATTTTGACCGACTTTATTAACCATTTAAGTTATTAAAATACTCTCGGGTGAAAACTTATACCGTACCCACTTTTTATTAATTGTTACTTTTTAGACTTTAATATTCCAACAACAACAAATCATTTTTATAAAATTCTAAACTTTGCACCGGAAGCTCGTAAGGAAATCTTCGAATCTTAGTATTCAATCCATGTGGAAAACGATCTTTGGACTTACCATCGTATTACTTGTTTAAGCGAACGCAATAGTGGTGTGCATTTGCACTATTATTATGCCACGATTCATACGTGTTATTTTTTGCTATCAGCAATTCCAAAAATGCCTCACCCGACAACTACGCTCCACTCAAACCTTGAGAGCCCCGCTAGAAAGATTACCTGATATACATGTCATTTGAGAAAAAGTGTTAGGCTTAACGCCTACTGAGAACAAACAATTAATGATTAAGCTATGGAACTTTGAAATATAATATATAGTTTTAAACCATGTTATTTATAAAGTTTAACTCTCGCTTACCTTTGGAAGGGTGTAAAACATCTAAATATGACGGGGGAGGCCTGATTTACCATTAGTTGTGATGGGACACACGAGTGTGCCACAAACCAATGTTTTAGAGCGTCACATTAATGTATGGTATCCATTGACATCAACAAAAACCAATATTATAGTCATTTGTGTACATAAGTTCTTGCTCGGGAATTACACAATAATCACAATGCCTATTCCGAGTTATAGTGAAAGGATAAATTACACAATAATCACAATGCACATTTCCAATTTTATAAATGAGTTAATACAATCTTTCACTTAAATAATTACGGGTTTATATGTCTATGGCTCCATTACATTCTAGTCATATAGTTTAATACATCTATCTAAAGATATTAACAATTTCCCAACACCAAAACTTTGTACAAATAACACTTCTCATCAATGTAGGTCATGGTGGTTTTGAGTTCTAAAACCAGCAATGCTTTGAAATATACCTTTACCAAGTGTTTAAAACCACATACTCATTTTAGCAATATAAACAAAATCTCCAAATTTCTCAAGTTTGACCTAATTTGGTAAAATCAACCAAATGTAAAAATACTTGAAATACAAACTTGTAGGAAGTAAATGCATCATTTTAACATGTATATAGTTTTATAAAAGAGTAGGATGAACTCACGATGATTGGATTTAGAGCAAACCCTATAAGATCTCAAGAACACTTGAGTATTGTAGAAGAAGATGCAAACACTTGAAGTATTGAACCTAGAGCTTGAATCTTTAGTCTTAGTGAAGAGTAAATGCTTCTACTGGGTGTTGGTGGGGAGTAAATGCTCTAAAAAACGGAGACTTAGGAAGATATTTGAGAGAATTCGAGTTGGAAATGAAAAACCTAAGTGAGAATGGCCAAAATCCTGAATTTATGACCTGACTGCGCCTGAAATTGACCCCGCCCAACTTTTTCCGCAACGCTACGTCGCACGCCTGGTTGCACGCACGAGAGGCCATCATCAAACAGAAAGATGTGCCATTTCCCACGCAACTTGGGGTTGCAGGGAAGGTCGCGGGAGACATTTTTGCTGAAGACATTTTTTTCGCCAGTAACCTCTTTTTTTATACAAGTTGTACTAATAAAAACTCCTCACACAAAAAAACTTTGCAACTTAATATTTCAACTTAAGGCTATTAAATACATCAAATTCAACCTGAATTTGTAACTTACCAAAATCTAGAAATTTTAGGATGTTACAAAATCTTCAATCGAGAGAAACCCTTGGAGATGTTACGGAGTTGAGCCTTTATATATTTAACATGGCCACGAGACGGGTTAGCGTATGTGGAGGCTAGAATCTCCAATGCCTCTTTGGTAGTTGTGGCTCGAGTGACGAATAATCCATGGGTAGGAGATAGTGTGCCAACGAGTGCACCAAAGAGTAGTTTATCTTGACAGATCCGGTGTGAGCGGGATTTGACTTAGGCTTGTTATCCTTGGTGATGACTAGCTTTCGAGGGTGTTGGGTTTGATCCATCCACAAAGTGAAATAGATTATATCTGATGAAGTACATGCATTTGTTAATTAAGTCTTATAAAACAGTCTATTAGGACATTTAGACATTTTTGTGTCCCATAAACCCGACTTTGTTGAAGTACAAGGTGCACACAAACAGGTTTCGACACCGACATTTATAAAAAAAACTAACAATAATAATAACATAAATAAGAAACAAAACATCTAATATCAAAAAGAAATGGGCATGATAAAATACTACAACCAATTAAATATATAATATGATTCTTAATTGTCTACTATATATCCATTGGTTTGGATGGATGAATGGCCTTTAGAAGAGCTTGAGTGACCTCATTTGTGCCCATGGCTTGTTCTTGGTGCTTATGAGATTCAACAATGGCTTCCATCCAGAAGAAGTAGTTACATGTGACCCTTGACTGTACCACACACAGACCCATCTCTTCCAAGGCTTCCAATATTGAAACAAGTGTATCTGCTTCTTTCTTGCATCTTACTCTTACAATAAATCCATTCATGTACTGTAGACTATCTACTCTCACATTCTGCCATTATAAAAAAATAAATTCTTTAGAATTAGAAATCCCACTAGCATGTAAATCTTTATCCGAGTAAAAGTTGATTATCGACAATCCTAACCAAACCTACATGAACCAGTCTCAAAGACATCAATATGAGAACACATTTTTTGTTCACTCAGCGGCTGATGCTAACAGGTGCCCGGAGGTGTCTTATATTTAAGCATATTCACCTCACTCATTTGCTAATTGAGTTAAACGCCACATACTAGTATAAATCTGTCTTTTTGGAGATTCATTTATAAAAAAATAATAGATGATTTATATTTTGTATCATATTTGGTAATCCATCCAACTTTACCGATAAAACTTGTTAGAACGTCTAACAGTTTATTGTAGCTTAATTTTTTTATATGTAGGACGAAGGATGATTATTCTATAAATATAAGTCCGCTAAATAGTCTATTAGAATGTGCCCTAAAAACCATTCTTAATCCCATTGTAGTGCACCCCCAGATGATATCGATATCGATGATCGAAGAGATGCATAGCACCTATATAAGCGGTTACGAGAACTCAAACAGATGTCCTTTAATTTTAAACATGAAAAAGGACCAAGCTTAGATTATAGAGCTAGGGCCTTATTTTTTGGCAAAAATAAATTTTATTGATATTCAATTAGGATTGGGTCATATTCATTACAATAATATCGGGTTAATTCATAAGACTGTAATGATCTCCACATTTCCTAATAAAATGTCTAAACGACTCAAGTTTTTTGGTGATTATGTGATTATTTAAAAGCGTTGAAATAAAATTATAGGACGGTTTTTTTTTTGGAAAAAGAAATTATTATAGGACGGTTGTAGATGTCTTAACAAGCTTTTTGGTGTCATGTAAAAAACTAATACTAAAAAACTTGTTAAGATGCTTAAAAGTGTCATATAAGTTTATGCCAACGCTTTTACATAACACCTTCACCACTGTTTATTTATATATGTATATATATATATAGAAGGAGGTTTAAAGGAAAAACATTAAAAAAAACTAAAGAACACCCCGGGAGCCTTCCATCTGGACGATATGCACTAATGCATGCATACAAACATTTTTTGTTCCTCAATGCTTCTATCATTACATATGCATTGATGCATATTCACAAATGTATGTTACAAATTACCGGTATGCGTCCAGATGGAAGGTTCCCAGTGTGTTTTTTAGTTTTCTCTTTTTTGACGTTTGCCCTTGAAGCTGACCCTATATATATATATATTATATTAAAAACGCTTGTATGCATTATGCATACCGTGAGAATGGAGGGCTTCCAGAGTGTTATTCAGTTTTCTCTTTTTTTAGTGTTTTTCATTGAACCCCTCTCTCACTCTCTCTCTCTCTCTCTCTCTCTATATATATATATATATATATATATATATATATATGGGCGGGTTTATACGAGAACCATACTTATTTAAAGGAACAAAGGAACAAACAAAATCATATATGATTTTACACTAAGAGTAGCGGGCGACTTTTGGGCCACTTAAGTGAAATGGAAAGTCGTCTGACCCTTAGTACAAAATCATATATGATTTCTTACTTGACCGATCAGTTCTCGTGTTCCTTTAAAATCAAAAACTTCTCATTTCAACCTCCCCCCCCCCTCTCTCTCTCTCTCTCTCTCTATATATATATATATATATATATATAAATAAGAGCATCTCCTACAGATTCTCTATTTTGAAGAAACCAACATTAATTATAATAATAAAATATTAAATCTATCTATTAAAATATTAATTCTCTCTCTAAATATTTGTTTTCAAATTTTCGTATTGGTGGTTTCATCTTGTAATCGTTTTTGAGGTGTTCTCCAAATTTGGACAAAAAACTTTCCTCTCTCTTAGTTTCTTCATTTTGAAGAGAGTTTTGGGAAAGCTGTTGGAGCTGAAAATTGGCTTAAAATCCGTATTTTCTCCGGTTTCTCCATTTTGGAGAAGCAATTAGAGATGCCCTAATATATATATATATATATATATAGAGAGAGAGAGAGAGAGAGAGAGAAAGGTTCAAATGAGAACTTTGCATTTTTAAAGGAACAAAGGGACAATTGTGGATCACATATGATGTGGGTCCCACATAATATTAAATCATTTCTGATTTAATATTAATAATATTAAATCAGAAATGATTTAATATTATGTGGGACCCACATCATATGTGGTCCACAAAGTGTTTCTTTGTTCCTTTAAAGAAGGGGTGTTCTTGTATGATCCCTCCCATATATATATATATATATATATGGGAGGGATCATACGAGAACACTACCAATTTAAAGAAACAAAGAAACTCATTTGGGACCACATATAATGTAGGTCCCACATAATATTAAATCATTTATGATTTAATATTAAATCATATTAAATCATAAATGATTTAATATTATGTGGGACTCACATCATATGTGATCCACAATTATCCCTTTGTTCCTTTAAAAATGCAAAGTTCTCATTTGAACCTTCCTCTATATATATATATATATATATATATATATATATATATATATATAGGATCAGGTTCAATGGAAAACGCCAAAAAAAACTGAATAACACGCTGGGAGCATTCCATCTGGACGGTATGTACTAATGCATACCGGTAATTTGTAACATGCATTTGTAATATGCATCAATTCATATGTAATGATAGAAACATTGGTGGATAGGAACAAAAACGCTTGTATGCAGTATGCTTACCCTTAGAAATGGAGGGCTCCCAAGGTGTTTCTTTAGTTTTTTTTAGTGTTTTCCCTTGCACCTCTCTCTCTTTCTCTATACATATATATATACACACACACACACACACATAGGATCGGGTTCCGGGAAAACGCCAAAAAAAATAAAAAAACTGAAGAACACCATACGAACGGTATGCACAAATGTATATTGGCTATTTGTAATATGCAGTAATGCATATATATGCACCGGTGCATAGAAAAAAAATAGTTTCAATCGTTTATATGCATTTGTGCATACCGTCTGGATGGAGGGCTCTCAGGGTGTTTTTTCAGTTTTCTTTTTTTTAGTGTTTTCCGTTGAATCTCTCTCTCTCTCTCTCTTTATATATATATATATATATATATATATTATATATATATATGGGCGGATTCAAATGTAAACTCAAATTTGGTTGTGAGCGTGAGGACAAATGAGAGCGCGACATGTGTTATTCACCCTCTATGTTGTGTTATTGAGTCTGAATGTGTGTTATTCATATTGAATAATATATAAACTTCACATTCGTTATTCATACCGAATGTCCAGCTTCATTATTCAGACTGAATGAATACGTGTCGCGTTCGTTCTCCGTTGTTCTCATGTTTGCATTTGGATCTCTCTCTCTCTCTGTGTGTGTGTGTGTATATATATATATAGAGTCAGGTTCAGGTTCAGGTTCAGGTTCAGGTTCAGGTTCAGGTTCAGGTTCAGGTTCAGGTAAAAATCTCAAAAAAAAATGAAGGAGACCTCCATCCGGAAGTATGCACAAATGCATACCGGTAACTTGTAATATGCATTTGTACATATGCACTAATCATGATATGCACTCTTGCATAGAAAAAACGGTTTCAATCGCTTGTATGCATTTGTGCATACCGTCTATACATGCACAGGTCCATACCGTACAAAAGAAAAGCTTCGAGGGCGTTCTTCAAGTTTCTTTTCTTTTTATATTTTCCCGCGAACCTCTCTCACTCTCTCTCTCTCTATATATATATATATACACCTAAGTCTTATAAAATAGTTTATTCCGATGATTAGACATTTTTTACGTATGATAAACCGTATTTTGTTGTTATGATATTAGCAAAGAAATTAATAAAGCGATCAACCTGAGAATGGTGCATTAAGTGAACATATTCTCGTTGCATGGCTTCTAGTTTCAGCTTCAACTGGTAGATGTAGAGAAAAGCATCCTTCATGATTGCACTTCTTTTCACCTTAATGACAAAAAGAACACATCGTAAGTCTAAAATGATGATGAAAATTCATAATGAATAACGTCAAATATTTAAAATGGTGATGAAAATTCATAGTGAATGAATTGGGTTTTAAAAAATGTACAGATTTAGAGTTGGTAAGCTTTCTTAAAATGAGAAGCTTTCTTCTCAACAGCATCTTGTTTTGTAGCCTAGAATACGTCATCTCTGTGTGTGGTTTTCTTGAGAAGATGGAGGGTTGATTTTGATATATGTAATTTATATCATGCACATATGAATTGAAGTAGGTTTTATAGAATTTTTTGCTGTCGAATGTTGGTACAATGATCGAATTATTGTCCTTTTCTTCAACTTTTAGTGTCTCAATAACAACTTACAAAATCCAGATTTTTTTTGTACTCATCGTAGACGATAACAACCCAAAAAAACGATTTCATCCCTCTTGAAAATGATGCATCAGTTAAGACATTATCCTAGGCAAAAATGTGGAAGTAATTGTTTTATAGAACTTAAGTTTTTATAAACAATTGTAAAATAATTTCTTGTTAATTATTTTATATTATATTATTGGAAAAAATGTTTTACAATATAATTGTCTTGTTAAAGGAGATACGTTCCTAGGATACTTTTAAAGTATCGACCGAATAAAAAAAGATAATAAGACAACAGTGTTATAAAAAAACTTATTAAGACACCCGTAAATGTCATATAATTTATTATAATACTTTTAGAATAAGATTCATCGTTGTTTGATCCTATGAATATAAGTCTTATAAAACAATATTATTAGGAAATTAATTAAAAAGTTTTTGACGTTCTTAAACCCGATTATGTTACATATATATAGTGTAAACATCTTAGAATTCTTGATGAATTTAGGACACGATAACCTACTAGCTTGTTTTCCTGTTCACTCAAATAAAATAGAAAATGAAAAAGAAAATAAAATTACAAGATCCCACACACCCGTTAGTCTCAACCGTTGAGCGAGACTAAATATGTCCCCTCACATTTAGGGGTGCCCAAAAACCCGACCAACACAATCACCTCAACCCAACCCAATGCGAAATAACTCAACCTGAAACAACCACATGCTTAATCGAATTGTAAAAAATTTCAAACTATAGGTATTGAGTTGATACTGGGTTACTATTATTTGAACCTAATCCAACCGTAAAACCCAATATCCTTTTATTTCATTCAAATTTAATAAGATTATTGAGTCTATATTAATATGTAAGTTAGACAATTACACCATCCCACGTACCCTCTTCATATACCTATATTTTCAATCTATTCTCCATCTCGATATAACTTTTTCGTATATGTGATTAATAATTGTGAACATATATATGTAAATTGAGAAAATTAATTGAATGTGATATACTTAAGATTGAATAAGTAGGAGTAAGTTGTATCAACCTCTCCATATCAATATAACTTTTTCTTATATATGTTTAATAACTCTAAACATATGTATCAATGTATGTAAATTGAGAAATTTAAATGAATGTGATATACTTAAAATTTAATAAGTGTGAGTAAATTGTATCAAATGGTTGATGATGAAAAAGAAATTATCAGTGAAAACAACATAGTCAAGTTAACAGAATATTTTGATGTAACAAAATAGTATCCCGACCAACCCTAACGGTTTGGGTTGGGTTGCACTTTGGTTTGGGTTGAGATAGGTTGATATTTTTAAATCCGCAAATATTAGGTTTGGTTGTTCAAATATCTTCAGCCTGATCAACCCAACCCATAAGCACCTCATGTTGGTGTATTTGTAAGCAGTTTCGTGTCGTGTTGAGATCGATTGTGTTGTTAGTAATCAAACTTTTATTGAATTATAATGTTTTTCTAGCGTCTTGCTAGTGTTAATAAAATTCTGCTGTTCAAAAAAACAAAATTATCGAAGTGTTACAACATCATCTGAGTTTTTTTCTCTCTAGCTAGTCTTGTCTCGTGATATGGGCAATAAGAGATAGATAATACGATTAAAAGTAGTGGGGCCAAATAGACAAATAAGAGGAAGCTGGCCGGATTAAGCCATATATAAAACAAACAGCAATAGAATCAGCAGCAGGCACAGGCATTCCAACCAGTTATTTCGTTCGTACCCTTTTCATTTGTTTTGTTTGTTAAGCATGCATGATTCAGCCTGAATAGATGCTTTGTGCCCTCACTTCTGTCGGGTCTATCTTCACTCATACTACTCGTTTTCCTTTCCATTTTTATATTTCATTTTTTAATTTTTTTTATGTGCTTCATGGGTAATAATAAAAAATATTTAAGGAAAAGATCAGAAAAACCCAACGTAATTTAACTTTTAGATGAAAAAAACTATTTAATTTTCTTTGAATATGTTTCTTGAATAAATAAATAAATAATCGAAATTTTCGAAATTAATTATCTATCATTTTTACCCAAAAAAAAATTATTTGTAAATCTCCAACAGCTTCCTTAAAAATGGAGAAATGGGATTTTGAGCAACAAATTTTGTTTCAATAGCTTCCCAATAATCATTTCCAAAATGGAGAAAGTAGAAAAGAGAGTGAGTTCTTGTTCAAGTATGAAGTTCATTCCAAAAATGATTACTAAATGAAATGACAAATTGGAAACTTTGAAAATTAAATATTTAAATAGAGGTATAATATTTTAATAAATGATGCAATATCTTAATAATATTTTAAAGAAATTATAAGAAATTTGTTAGAGATGAATACAATATTTTTTGAGAATTTTATCTTTTAATTCTTTATTTTAAAAAAATTATAGAGGAAATCTGTTGTAAATACTCTAGAATCATGGTTAAGAAAGTTAAAAAAAGAACTTCTTAATTAATATGATTTAACATTCCCAAATCTCATGTCATTTCAAATTCACGTACCTAACGCCATCACTCCCTCTCAAAACCACTCACTGTCCCATCTTTATCTGCTCTGTGTTATCACCCATTGTTGGCTCCTATATATTGACATTCCTCCTTTTTTTTTCTTTTTTTTTTCAGTTACCCCTCTTTCTTTTATTTGCTTGTACATTACGATAACGAAATTGATTTTATAAGACGTTTAAAATATCTAATTGTTCTAATAAAATACTTTATAAGGTTAATTAAGTTTATAGTTACAAACCAAAAAAGGTGTTATGTAAAAATGTTATAATAAGTTTATTCGATATTTCGGACATTTTAACAAATCTTTTAGTTATTGTATACGACATTTATTTGAATAAAATGTTATATCTTACAAAAAGATGATTTTATAAGACATTTATCGAAATTGTCCCATATTATAACTATACAACCTTTTATATTTTAAAAACATTCTAAAAAATTGTTAAAACGTCTAAAATCCTCCTATAAACCTATTGTAACACTTTTAGATACGACGATTTATAGTTGTGTCCAATAAAATTAAGTTTTTTAAAGTATTCAATTAAAAGGCTTAGACATAGGCATGGTATAAAACCAATTTTGTGATAGTACGTATACTCCATTAAATTGTTGTAAATGGAGGGAATGGAAAGACAAAAACAAATCAAAAAGAGGAAGACCGATGGTGGGGGCCAACAGAGACTATGGGCAGTATGCAGAACGGACGACGATGGGACAGTGAGAGAGGTGGCACACTACAAAACAAATGACTCCTCCCTACAAAAATTACTCAGGGAAATTTCCGTGGGTGATTACCCACGGATCACTCAGAAAATACCAATGATTCGGTAAAAATCGATGTTTTTTTCAAGAAAATACCAACGGATTATCCAGAAATTTTTTGGGTAATTTGTCACTGATTTGAATTACCCACTAGCAATTTACCAACCAAATTTTGTGATTGTTTGGAATCACCCTTTGCGTCAGATTTCTCAGGCAAAAGTCCGTAGACAAAAGGCTTTAGTTTAGTACTGGAAAGGGGTAGCATTGTCGTTGCGTTCGAAGGGTTTGATTAACATAGAGTTTGGGAATGCTAGAACTGATTTGAGTGATTTCAGTTTTCTATCACTTTAAAATCATCCTAGTCGATAAAATATAAGTTAATTTTTGTTAAAAAAATGTGTAATCAATTTTAAATGTTCAATACTTTATTTATTAAAAAAAATGTTCACGGACTTAAACACACAAAAAATAAATAAGTTCAATAGTTTATTAATTCAGAAAATTCATAAAATTAATCATTCAAAATTAAAAAAAAAAATTGTTAAAGTTTCTAGATTTTTTTCCAAATTTAACATGAAAATAATATATAATAAGAATATTTAAAAAAATATTCACTTTTTAATCAATTATATTTCTAGATATTTTATATATTCATACTATATTATAAAGTATTTGAAAAAACTTTTAAAAAACCACTTTTTATGTATTACAAATTGTTTATTGATGCATATATTACTTAAAATTCGGGATTAGAAGTAACATCTCATTTTAAATATAAAAATAAATCAAATACAGAATAAACATCTCATTTTCAATATAAAAATCTAAAATATAATTAGGATAGTTATTGAGTTCTAGTACTTAATTATTATATTTATAAAAACTTATATTATTTAATAAAAACAAATTAATTCATTATTAAATGTAAATTAAAAGGAGAAATTTTAAATAGTTAATTTAGACTAAAGTCAATATATATATTTTTTTAATTATAATATCTTCAAGTTTATATTTTATTCAAAAATAAAAATATTACTGTTTTCTCTAAAGCACATAAAACCATAATATAACATTGATAGATGCAAATTTTAAAATAAAATATTAAAATCAAGATGTATCTCGTGCATTGCGCGGGCATCCTTCTAGTTTTCAATCACTATTCTATATCTCTTGATTTATTTTAAACTCTAATTTTGGTCCATGTGGTTTAGTGAAATCTTTAAAAGTAGGAACTAAACTTTGATAATTCTAAAAATCGTCTTCATGATTCTCATTTTGCTCTGAAAGTAGTCCTCCATCACTAATTTTGTTAATTTTCTCTCGTCAGTGGTATTTTTGTCCATTTATGTTATTTCCCTAATTTTCTTTAAAATCATAAACATATAACATATTGTATTTATATAATATATGCATTTATGTAGAAAAAATAAAAAAAAATGGACAAAATGTTTGACACTAACAGATAAAATTAACAAAATTAATAACGAATGTTACTTTCAAAGTAAAATAAGAATCACAGAGATATTTTTTTTGAATTATCAAAATTTAAATCTCACTTTTAAAGATTTCAGTACAAGACCAAAATTAAAGTTTACTCCTCATCTAGTAACTTCCGTTTCCTGTTGACTTGAGTGTATAGAGGGAATTTAATTATTTTGACCCATTTATAAAATGGGTTTACCAAAATAACCAAATTCTTTTTGGTTTTACCAAAATGACCAGAATACATGCGAAATAGGTATCGAAATACACCTCCGATCGAGTGGAATTGAAAAACACCCAAAACGACGTCGTTTTGATTAGAAAGCCTCCGCCAAATACTGAATACCTCCGCCACATGGCGGAGGGGCCCAAAACGACGTCGTTTTGAGCCGTTTTTCGCGTATCCCTGGACCGTATACCTCCCCTTCGCCACACCGTATGAATACCTCCGCCACATAGCGGAGGGGACCCAAAATGATGTCGTTTTGGGCCCTTTTTTTGCCTGGAAACCCTACTTTGTAAGCGAATATAACAGGTTGCCTATGTTTGACTCGTTTTTTGGTGTAATATTTTTCAGTGATAAATTCCACAATTGCCTGATAAATTTCTTGATAAATTCCCCACAATTTCCTGATAAATTTCTTGATAAATTCCCCACAATTTCCTGATAAATTCCCCATCCATCCACCCTTTTTTTTACAAACACAAGTAGTTTTAAAGATCAAGAGCAACATTTCAAATTCCATTTTTATTTATTTGGCACATTGTTATACATTACGTTTGAAAAAATACGTTTCAAGACATTGAATTTGGCAACTTTCAGAAATGGCCAACGTTCGTCAAGTAAGTTTTTCTGTTCTACGATTTATTGCTTAAAACTACTAATATATATTATTGCGTGTTTGTTGTTACATGTATACATTTGTAGCAATGTATTATGTTTGTCTCATTCGTGTGTTTTCATGTAAATATAAAATATTTAGAACACTTGTATTTTGAAACAAATCAAAAATATTTGTCCTCATTTGTATAGCAGACATAATATATTTTGAAACAAAGAAAAAATATTTGTCCTCATTTGTATAACTTTGAAGGTTTGTAATATGTTTCCAGGTTGTTGTAATTTTCTAAGCTTCTGGTGGTAATATTAAGATAGTTTAAAAAAACCAAATAACAATTAGTAGCGGGCAAGTTTTTACAAAAAAGTTAAGATTATTACGTTTAAAATTATATAACGAGACTTTGTAAATAAAAGTTAACAAAAACGTTAACCCTAACGGAGTTAACAGAACTAACGGAAAAAAGCACTAAAATTGTAATAAACCTTAACAGAACTAACGGAAAAAAGCACTAACGTGTTACAATGTAGGAGGATTTTACGTACTCCTCGTTGGCGTTCAAAAGTCGTCTTACCATGATAAAAGGTATTAGGACGGTTTTGAGCTTCGATGATGGCAAACAATTTGCGTTCAGGCGTACACCTTTCGGTCCATGGTTGGACCTTGCCATGACTGCCCACGATCTGTTGTTAGTTAACATGTTTCTGCAGATGGAGGTTTCTGCCACAAATGCAGAACCCGACAAGCTATATTTTGACGTGTTTGGGCACTCATTATGTTTCAGGCGACGGGAGTTCTGCCTTATTACAGGACTCCGTTTTGGACCCACATCCTCCCTTCCTTCCATACCAACACAAAGTTTCGTTAGTAGGGTATTTACCGATGAGGACCCAAAAACCTTAAAGACTTCAATTGTTTATGACCGGATGATGCTAAATTACATGAGTGACCTACCACAATATGATGTTATTCGTGTGTGCTTAGTGGTGATGGTGGAACTTGTATTCATGGGGCGTGAGCTAAGATAGTTTGTTAGCCAGACAGTTCTTAGGGCCATCGAGGACTTACAAGTATTTTGCAATTATCCATGGGGTGAACATATCTGGGGCCATACATTCAAACAAATGCATAAGGCTTACAGCAGACGAGTGAAAAAAAATGATCCGTCAGCATGGACGATATCTGGGTTTACATAAGCTTTCAAGGTTAGACAAGTAGTATAACTGATTTTTTTAATAACAATTGGTTTCCTAATTTGAACAGTACGTACATGTTTATGGTGTGTAACTTTAGATTTGGATCTTGGAGATGTTTCCTATCGCCCACCACCATTTCCATACGCAAAATGATAGGTATCTTAGAGGACTTTCCAGGAGGCAGACTATTACTACTAAGACGTTGGGTAGGTCGATTTGCCTTCAGTTCTTCAAGTCAGTTGGGGGGGTAAGTTATTTGACTCTCTTTCGAATTCGATAGGAAAACAATAATCACTCAATGTATTGATTTTGTTACCATATTTAGCAGATGTCGGGCCCATCCTCGCTACTTACCAATACGTCTGCCCAGGAGCAGATGGAGTGGTATATAGAAAGTTGTCCCCATTTCCGTCCTAAATCTCGCGACCAATATCAAGACAAGTGGGACGAGCTGGCGGAACTCCGGACCAAGACCGATTCCAACACCCAACGCCTTAATGAGCTTTTGTTGTCTTTCGGCGCACATCAGGTCACTGTTGAACAAACAATTTACCGTCCTCTATATTTACACCATGTATTGATACTACCGTACATGGTTTTGCTAGATGTTTGACGTCCCTGCACCGACGACTTACTTCAATCAGTTTGAGGTGGAAAATACTTACTTCGATCAGTTTGCGATACTAAGGTGGTCGTACGAGATGCCGACCTCGTCGTACGAGATGGCTAGGTCGTCTTGCGTCATACGGCCTACGTACATGCAAGATGTAAGTTCCTTTTTGTTGTTGTTTAAATGCTAGCGTGAAAAATAGCAACTAAAATTTTACCTTTCGCGGTCTAACAGTTTGGGACGTCGGGCTACGTACCACATATGACGTCTCGTTCCTCGTTCGACACCACCGAACAGTCTGTAAGTTGTCTTTGTGTTATAATAATGGTATCTAGGAAATATGTTACTTATTTTGTTCCAATGATAATATCCAGGGCAACATGGCTTATACCGATTACGGCAGTTTAGGACAGGTCATCCACCAGGAGTTCGGTACCCGAGCTTAGGTGTTCAACGACGTATTGGGCACTACGATTACCCTAGTGCCATTATAGTTCCCCGGTTTCGGGTCCATGTGGTGTTATAATTACCGAAGAACATTTTCGTACACCGGAAAGTGAGTCAGAGGCACCAATGGATGAATCGGAAGACCATCGACCAGAGGTCCCCGTGCCGCGTCCAGGATTCCGGGAGCGGTGGGCTTCAAAAGTAACAATAAATCCCTGGAGTAAACAACGACCAACCACACCGGTCGCTGGAAAAAAAAGTCACAAACAAAGCGAAACAGTAAGACCTTGGCTTCTTCAACCAATAGAGAAGTTGTCACCGGCCTAATTGTATTTGCTAAAGTTCAAAATGATGATATCCCTGAACTTCGTCTGCCGTTCTTCCCTCATATTCCCATTGAGAAGGATTTTTGGAGAGTACTGTTGGGTCTGGACGGAACGGGCAATCTACAGGAACAAGTTAGGATTTAATTTATTTGTGTCACTAAAGTGCCTTGTCTAGTTAGATAGAGTAGAATAGTAACTAACAATGTTCGTGTTGTTTATAGCACATTGACAACTGGGCTAAGAAGGTTGTCGCCACCCGAAGTAATACAGCGAGGTGGACGGTCATGATTACTCAATTCTCCAGTTTTATGCTTCGGAATAAGGGAGGGGAAGATTCAGTAGTTGGAATGTGCGATGGAGCAGAGCCAGACGAACGTCCATGGAATTTAACGGACATGGTACGGTAATTGTTTTTAAAGATTTTATTTAACTTATTTCTTACTAACAATATGTGGGTGACTATTATATTCCAGGTATACATTCCTATTTGCGTAGGAGAGAGCCGTCATTGGGTGCTCGGGGTGTTGGATCTTCCTAACATGGAGATGGTTGTATACGACAGCCTTCGAACCTCCTCCTTGCAAGAACGAACCCTAGTGGAACTTATGAAGATATTTGCTGAGCGGCTGAAAATGTTATTGAAAAAGATTAAATATCGGGGTAGCAAATCCTTTAGATTGAAACACAATGATCGTGCATCACAACAGTCTGGACGCTATGGAGATTGCGGTGTATGGGTTTGTAAAAACATGGAGTCGTTGGTGGCCGGGGAAATCATTCCAACCTATGCTTCAAATGAGGCAGCGGAAGCGGCAATGTTGTTTCGCTTGAAGATGGCGGAGGTATTTTATGCGCATGCACAAATCTGACCTTAGTATTTTATGCGCGTGCACAAATTGTATTGATAAATTAACATATTATAAATTTACCCACAGTATTAACTTTTCGCTCTTTGACTATTCCCATCACTGTAGTATTTTTTTTAATGCAATATGAAAAATTGTAACGCGATATTCAGGTAGCTTTAACCATCCGGCCGGGAATGCCTCATCCGTTAGTCTACCCTCACTCATTTTATTTATCAAATACAAGGACCAAATGTGTAAGATTTGTAAAATAGCTTTGGAATAAAATGTCATTTATACAACTATATTAAAACGTGTTTTAAGGTGTATTTGAGTGAGCCATTTATATATATATATGTAATGATTTATATATAATACGTTAAATTAGTAAATAAAATGGATGTTTATATAATTAAATATAAAGCCATGTGAGCCATTTATCGACAATAAAATGAATTTTTATATAATTATATATAATATGTTTGGCCATCGTTAGGACCGGAACGGATACCGTGATGGGTTACAAAAAGCCCGGTACTAAAATTACTGTTGAGGCCCGGGAGCGATTATTATTATTATTATTATTATTATTATTATTATTATTATTACTACTACTACTTTAGTGACATAGTGTAGGAGCCTAACATATTCGATTCACGGAAATAAAAAATATGCAATATTGGTCTCATTTCGAAGTGATTTTCGAGACTATTTTAATGGTGTAATTTGTTAAAATATAAACGTCATTTGTAGACGTATTTTAATTGATATACGTTTATATATGTTAATGTGATAAGGGTGTGAAACGAAAATTAAAAAGCAAAATACCTAAAGTAATTTATTAACTAACTGTAGGGGTAAAAACAGTAAAATCTAAATTTAAAACGTTTTTCTCGTATGATTCATAAAAAAACAAGTGGACGGATATATCTATATATAGATATGTGTTGAAGGTTCAATATGCATAAACGTCTCTCTCTCTCTCTCTATCTCTCAATTATAAACAACTTTATTTGTTAGAATAATCTAAAAAAATGAGTTCCGGTGACGCTAAAGTTAAGTTTTTTTTTACCTTTGGTGGTGAATGGGTGCAAGTTAATAACGGGTGGGATTATGTTAATTCTTCAAAGCATGGTGTTAAGTTGCCAGCAAACGTCACACATCGCAAGTTCCTAGCGTACGTAAAAAAACACGCTGGAATCGACAGTTCCATTGTTGGTGACACCAAGTTAGTATTCCTGAACGATGGTACAATGACTCCAATATATGACGATGAAGATGTTTATGCTTTCTTGGACCTTGCCGGGCGGTCATATAGACCGGTGTCTGTTGTAGTGTATGTCGATTCTTCGATGTTTGACGAAGGTCCTGATGAAGGAGATGACGCGGATGATCAACCCATCCCTGAAACTCAAATGCAGCCCTCGTCCGAAAATATGCCGGAGACGCAAGAAGATCAAGAAGAAGAAGTCGATGACATTGATGAACCACAGATTGCTGGGTTTGCTGAAGACGAAGCATATGTTTTTGATTCAGTGGGTCTATCTACTGACGATGATGTACCGGAGACGGATGAAGCTACGTACGATGAAAAAACAGGTATTGGTTACCCTAATAATACATCGTATGGTGGCATAAATGATTATCATGATATGCCCTCACCGATTCCAACAATAGAGACCTATATAGAAATTGTCCAACCGGTACCTTACAATCGTAGTCGACGAATATCTGAAGGTCAGATATTCGATACAAAGAAGCAAATGATTGAGGAGATGGGGATAAAATTCATAGAAGAGCACTTCCAGTTTAAAACGAAGAAATCATCCAAAACCCGATACGAAGTTGTATGCCAAATAGAAGGTTACACATGGCGTATGACTGCAAGTAGTGTTGGTGAACTGGGAGGTTTTTTTTTTGTAAAAAAATAGGTAGACCAACACACTTGCTCTAGTACCCAATTAAATACTACCCACCGGCAAGCAAACAAGAATATTTTGGGGCAACATGCTAAAAGAAAAATATGGTGATGCTAGCCGTCAACTTCGGCCAAAGGACATCGTGGCCGATACGTACCTACGATACGGGATTACTCTTACATACCACCAAGATTGGCGTGCCAGGGGCCAGGCACTACTATTGGTGAGGGGCACTCATGTCGAATCCTTTGAACGACTCCCTATGTATTTACCTAATTTGGCGCTTCAAAATCCAGGTACATACACAAAAATAAGGACGGACTCAAGTGGGCGTTTTGAGTTGTGCTTCGTTGCCCTTGGTTGCGCGGTACGTATAGGAATATCTCATTTGTTTACCTATTAAATAATAACATTATAAAAAATAACAAGAAATACCTACATTCTTTGCAGATTCGAAACATTTTGCGTAACTTGCGACCTGTCCTTATTATAGACGCCGCTCATTTAAAGGGACCGTACTTGGGTACAATGTTCTTGGCAGTAGCCAATGACGGGAATAATAACATTGTTCCAATTGCTTTCGGAGTAGGCAAGTCCGAGACGACTGAGGAGTAGTCTTGGTTTTTGTACAGGTTGAGAGATTGTATAGAAGCACCGAAGGGGTTGGTGTTTATGTCCGACAGGGCTGCTGCCATAAGCGCTGCTATTAGCACCGTGTTTCCCAGTAACGCTCATGCACTATGTTGTCAACATTTGGAGATGAACGCGAAAGGCGCAGACAAGCGTATTAAAATATACAAGTCAACATACTGGAAAGCATGTAGAGCGTACACGGAGGTGGAGTTCGACAGACACACGAATGCACTACGATTTCAAGTACCAGAAGCAGCTCGAGTTATGGACACTGCTGGTAAGGAGAGGTGGTCGAACTCCCATTTTCCTGGTATACGGTATGATACTATGTCATCAAATAGTGCAGAGTCGGTGAATGCAGTCTCTCATTTTGCACGTAGATTACCGATTGTCGCACTTGTAGAGTTCTTCCGAGATTTTCAACAAATATCTAGTTCGACGGGAAAAGGGAGGTTGATAAACTATGAACTTATACATAATTGTATTTTTAAGTGTATTTTATGAAATGAATTTAACACAAGTTTCACATATTTGTAGATCAAATGCAAAACCCACTCACAAAGAGCGGGAACGTCTATGGCATGGAGGGTACGCGGTCTTGGAAATGACAAGTTCGAGGTAGGGCGAGATCATAACTACGCAGTAGTCGATATGTTAAACGGTAACTGTACATGTCTTGAATGGGATAAATCTGGGTTACCTTGTGGTCATGCCATTGTTGCTGCAAGACATAAGGGCCATGCAGATTGTAGCTATCTGGCTTGGAATTATTTCAGATCCGAAACCTATCGATTAACATATCAAAAGACGATAATGCCAGCTGGATCCTCTGTATCGTGGGTCTTTCCAGACGCCCCCCTTATGCTGTGTTATCCACCGTTAATAACTAAGAAACGTGTCAAGAGACCAAGTAACAACGATCGGCGTCCGTCTCAGGATGAAGGTTCCATTCAGAGAAGATGTGGACGGTGTGGAGCAGCAGGACGTACTCAAGGGCAATGTTCAATTCCAGCCCCATCAAGCATGCCTAGGAGTAGAGGTTCAAGCAGTCAACTATTTAATAGCTATGACCTAAACAATGATTTCCCATGATGTTAAGTAAAGTAGTGGTCCTTTTTCCGACGACAATTTCGTATATTATCAGTTCAATCCGTTTGTTAAGTGTCATTAAGACGTCTGTATTAAATAAAATACAATGTTCAATTTATTATATATATATATATATTATTTTTATATTGTTATAAAATTAAATATGCATACATAAAAATTGAGATATAAGAATTAGTTAAAACTCAATGATAAACTTAAACATCATTTTATTAAGAAAACGAAAACGATACATTGCATCAGTAGTAAACAAACGTCAACCCTTATAGAGATCTAGTGCGGATACAGATGCTGACAGGAGACGATCCACTCAGACTTCTTGTTGATAAGCTCCTCAAGTTCCGTGTACCTTTGTTTCATGATATTGATATTCGACTCATCTTTACGTGTTTCACGTTGTACTGCCTTTAGGCCGCGTTTCTTTTCCTCGAGTTGCGCCTCTAATTCTACTTGCGCCTTTCGGGTATCTACCCATTCCACCGCCAACCTCTCGATTTCTTCGTCTGCCTCTAAACACGAGGCCTTCAGTTTTGAAGGCATTACTTGACTCGCTGGAGGGTTTTCATCACGACCCACATGGTACCTGTCTGAATAGATTGTTGGATCCTCGCCGTTATGTGTCAACCTATAATGCCTCCAGGCGGCACTGTATTCATCTTCTTCCTCTTTTGTTATTGGATGGTAGGCCCTGGTTATGCCAAAGTTACTCCACTCCTCTTCCATTTGTGGCGCTTTCTAGCTAACCCGGAACCTTCCATCATTCAGATGTTGTGTGTTATGAGAGGATGAAGAAGATCCAGCAACCGATCATTTACGGTTTCCAACCATTTTAAAAAAATAGATTAAAAGAGATATTTTTATTTGGATGAGGATTGTTCAACTAGTACATTGAGTATGGGTTTGTGGATGAGGTCTATATAGGTAATAAATTAAAAGACATTGAGTAGTATCAGTAGGTTTCTGAAGGTTTTCACGGGTGAGTCCTGTTTGAATTGATGATGGTCAAAATATTCCTTACAAATTGAGTTAATCACAGGTGCAGGTACTAATTGAGTTATTCACGGGTGCAGGTACAAAGATTCTACTGAAAAGTGGAAAACTTTGGTCAAATTCACATGAAATGCCCTAATTTCCGCCAAAAAACCCTAATTCCTCCGCACGTCACTAAAACCTCCGCCACGTCACTACTTCCTCCGCCACGTCACTAATTCCTCCGCCACGAATCTAAAACCTCCGCCAAATTACCCTAAAACCTCCGCCACGAACCTAAAAGCTCCGCCAAATCACTAAAACCTACTAACTTCGATCAGTTTACACTTTTGGTCCCCGTGCTTCCGATATACTATCACAAGTGTTCCATATAGTAAAGTAATTTCAAGTTTGGTCATTATAATTGAAGGGAAAAGTCTAAAAAACCCAACGAACTATCTCATTTTGAATGATTAAGTCCTTCGAATTTTCAACGAATAAATCCCGATCTTTTTCCTGAATGTGGAATTTTTTTTTGAACAAAATCATAAACAAAAAAATATAAAACTTCGCTCACCGACAACAAAGTACGAAAAACCAATTAAATAGAGAAAAATTATACCATTTCCATTACTAATTATGAAACATATAAAATAAAAGTCATGTCTAAAGCATAAATAGATATAAATTTTATTTGTTCAAAGAAAGTTATAAAATTAATTTGGTAAAAAGATTTAGGAAAAAAAATCGGGATTTATTCGTTAAAAAAAATCCAATGACTTAATCATTCAAAAGCAGATACTTTGTTGGGTTTTCTAGGCTTTTTTCAAATTTTTATAACATTAACCTGATTTTACAGGTTAAAAGGATGTATTTAACCGGTATAAAAAATTATCATAATAACATATATGATAATTTTATTAAATACAAAAAAATAACAGTTATTTATGAAAGTATAATATCTTATTTTAGTAATAAAGCAGAGGGACCAAAATCGTAGTAAATGGTAAACCATAGAGACCAAAATTGCAGTTTAGTCTTTTGTATAAGAAGACCTCTTTCTAATACAAATGCATCAATATCTTCATTGTTTGACCATCTTCTTCCAACCACAGGTTTTTTCTTAGTGTAGTCACATGGCTGGGAACGCATCCTCTTCCAACCCCCCCCCCCTCTTCACAGATAATTCCTGAGAGAATGAAACGATCGGTACAGAAAGCACTGGCGGAGATCGAAAAAATATCCGAGAAGTGGAAAAAATTGCTGAGAAAGAAGGAAAAACTACTTCAAAGGATTGAAGCGGATAATGCGGATATAACAAGGCTGCAGAGGGAAATCAAAGACAAGGAACATCGAATTAACAACGACAACCTAGAAGCCCGACAAGATTGTACGAGAGTTCGTGATGCTTCAAGCGCTGGTAAACGAGAAACATAGTTGGATCGAGCAATGTAACGCACTCTACCCTTAATTGGTGTAACCGAGTAGAGATTTCGTATTTCGGAGTTTCATGTTGAACTTTGCTTTATAATAAAAGGGTATGATTTATTTTGTGATCTTACCACACATAAATAAACTCATATAACATAATCTCTCATAACTTTATTGAACATTTATTGAAAAACACATGTTAATTTTAAAACACAAAGCCCAATAACATACAGCAATCGCCAGGCAATTGTTAAAATCCGTTCCGCTTCACCCGAGGTTATGCGTGCACCATCGCTTTCCATGTACACTTCCAGCGGAATAGTTTCATACTAAAAATAGTTAGTTATATCCCAAACAGATTGATCATCCACGAGTTCTTTCAATCCAGTGTCAAAGTCTGCTTCTGGTGGTTTGAAAAACATTATGAAGTAAACAGTGAAAAAAAGTCAGCAAATTTAAGCGAGACAATTTATTTATGGACGTTAAAAAGATTTACTAACACACGAGGTCTTCTATCCATTGCGGCAGAGGTTCAGATATACTTCTAAGCCTCCAAAGACGTTGTATTTCAAAGGTATCTATGTAGGTAGGAAATGTAGAAGCTAGGAAACGCTAGTGATATCAAGATGTGATTTACCGATGCTTAATAGCACCTATTTATAGTCGTGGAAAAGTGTATTTGAAGTCAATGGTGTGTACTTAGTCAATAGATTCGTCTGAAAAAGCGTACACCGGTGTATATTCAACTGATACATTTAAAAAAATTTATGTAATCGATCATAATTAAAGTAGTGGATTCTGTAATTAAATTTAGTGCTCCAATAATTAAATTCTCAATATTTAAAAAAGATTATATAATTTTTCACAATTCAATGCTCATATAATTACATAATTTGCATGTTTGTGTATATTTTCTCATAAGACGTAAAAACATTAATTATGAAAACCGTTTACTTCACATTAATTATTGGATTGCAACAGAATTAATTATATAAAAACTTTTTGTCATAATATGATGAATAATTAAATCTTGTGTAAACTTCATATAAATTTTTATAAATCATAACACACTGTTTTTAATTGTTAACAAATATTCTCATATGCTACGGTTTTTAACAAACGAGACTGAGCTAGCCCGGCAGGCGTTATCACGAAACTTCTATTAGAGAACTTCATGTGCCATAGTCAGATGGAAATTGATTTGGGTGACCGTGCGACCGTGTGATTTTGTATCACCGGTCACACCATCACCCAAATCAATTTCCATATGCCTGTGACACACGAAGTTCTCTAATAGGACTTTCATGATAACTCCCGCTAGAAGACCAAAACGAATATTTTTTAAAACAATTTCCATAGTCACGGTCACGCCTGCCGGGCTAGCTATTCCGAAAGTCCGATTAGAAAATTTCATGTGCCACGGTCAATCTGGAAATTGATTTGGGTGACCGTGCGACCGTGTGATTTTGAATCACCGGTCACACCGTCACCCAAATCAATTTCCATATGACCGTGGCACATGAAATTTTCTAATAGGACTTTCATAATAACGCTCGCTAGAATAGCTCTGCCGGGCTAGTTATCACCAAAGTCAGATTAGAAAATTTCATGTGTCATGGTCACCCAAATATTGATTTGGGTGACCGTGCGACCGTGTGATTTTGAATCACCGGTCACACCGTCACCCAAATCAATTTCCATATGATCGTGGCACATGAAATTTTCTAATCCGACTTTCGGAATATCTCTCACTAGAATAGCTCTGTCTCGTGTGTTGTACCGCGTAGTATATGGGAATATTTTTTTAAACAAATGTTGCCATAGGCTTTTTGAAACGAATAGGGAAATCGTAGTTCGGTGATGAGACAGGGCTACCCCGGCAGGCGTTATCACGAAAGTTCGTTTAGAGAACTTCATGTGTCACAGTCAGATGGAAATTGATTTGGATGACCGTGCGACCGTGTGATTTTGTATCACCGGTCACACCGTCACCCAAATCAATTTCAATATGTCTGTGACACACGAAGTTCTCTAATAGGACTTTAGGAATAACTCCCGCTAGAAGACCAAAACGAATATCTTTTTAAACAATTTCCATATTTGTTAAAAAGCCATATGGGAATATTTTCTTTAAAAAAAATATGTTATAATTTTTTAAAATCCATATGAAGTTTTCCCAAAAATAAAAAACATGTCCTGAACATGATTACAAAAAGTTAAAAAATATAAAAAATGTCCTACGACAAACGCATATCCCACAATACATCCGCCACATTATGACGGGTTTCCAAAGGCGTTTGGGTCATTGTTCTAGTAGATGGGATCTTCTCATTTAACAACAACCAAATCATTTGACACGCAAAAGGACCCGAATCGGCTTTCCAGGTGCTTTAGGCTACGTTGTCCGCCCAAACAATTGAGATGGCCCCCGCATGTTCAACTCGGCTTCTTTCCTCAATCCTTAATAAAAAATCAGCAACATGGGGTATAAAACCAAGAAGAGGAGAAGAAAACAATGGAGTCAATTACAGCCGTGTAGGGTGGGGGTGGGGGCGGTTGTGGTATATAAGGGTTTTAGGGTTCAGTGGATTAGGGTTTCCAGGCAAAAAAAGGGCCCAAAACGTCTTCGTTTTGGGTCCCCTCCGCCATGTGGCAGAGGTATTTATACGGCGTGGCAGAGGAAATTATACGGTCGCAGAATACGGTCCAAACCGTAAGGAAACGATGGCGTTTTGGTACCCCTCCGCCATGTGGCGGAGGTATTACGTATTTGGCGGAGGCAATTGGCCAAAACGACGTCGTTTTTGGTGTTTTTAAAGTCCACTCGATCTGATGTGTGTATCGATATGTATTTCGTTGGGACTTTAATTGGTCATTTTCGTCAAATCAGAAAGTATTTGATCATTTTAATAAACGTATTTTGAGAAATGGTCAAAATAATTAAATTCCCGTGTATAGAAACTAAACTTCCATCTCCTTAAAAAAAAGTCATTATCTTTTATCAAATATTTAAAGAAAATGAAAATTAAAGTTTTTTATTTATTAAATAGATAAATCGAAAGAGATTGATTGATAATTGAAAAGAGGGCTGATCTTTAAAAAGAAAATTTATTAATGATGGAAGAAAATATCATTTCCAGATAAAAGGAAATATCATTTCCATATCGTATATATTATTAGTGTTAGAACAGTAGTTCAAAAACAAGCGTAAATTGATCACTGTATTAAAATTAAGAATCGTGTAAAATACTTTTCGAATTGATATTTCGACTTTATGTCTGGGTTTAGGAGTGTTTGTGGTCCGATTTAGTCGGTTTAACCCCTCAAACCACAAACCAAACCATTATAGCGGTTTAGAAAATATTCAAACCAAGTCGTTTGAAAGCAAGTGACCAAACCGGTCAAACCGGACCATAAAAAAACGGTCCGGTCTAACCGATTGAGGCGGTTTGAATCTCTTATGTGCTTTAAACTAAAAAAAATGATATCTATATTCAAACCAAAAAAATTAGGGTGTTATCATTTACACCCTACTCTACATTTTAAAACCTAATCTAGATATATGTCCTCCAATTAAAATAGATAAATAAACATGGATGTTAGGGTGTAAAAGGGAAATAGAGTAGGGTGTAAAAGAAAAAACCCAAAAAATTATCAATATAGAATTATTAGAAAATCGTTTATGGAATTATAAAAAAAAACGTCAATCTCTAAAATTACAAAAAAATATTGAACAAATGAAAAAAGGTGAAATAAATCCACCAACAATAGTTGAAATTTTGGACAAACATTGAGTAAAACGAACTGCGGTTTGGACGAATCTATATATATATATATATAAAGGAGAAACACTGGGAGTCCACGTGGCACGTCCTCCCATTTTCTTGAATTTTTTTTTAGTTTTTACATTTAATATATATATAGATCTAGGTTGAAAACCTTTCGTTTTTCTATTTTCTCATATTAATTGTCTTTTATTAAGTCATAAAAGTATAGACTTTTCGGTTTTCCATTCCGTTTTTTATCCCATCTATATATTATATCTCATCTAACATTTTTTTTTCTTTTATTTTATCGAATCCTCCATCATATTGCAAAATATACAATTGAATTCCTAATTAAGATGGAGGCTACATTTCTATGGTTTATCTTTTAAGTGAGTTATGTGTTGTTATTGATGTGTTTTGTGTTTTTCTTTGCAATCCATCATATTGCAAACTATACAATTGAATTCCTAATTAAGATGGAAACTACATTTCTATGGTTTATTTTTTATGTGAGTTATGTGTTGTTATTGATGTGTTTTGTGTTTTTTATTGCAGATTTTTTTTATAGCCGATACCGTTGTCCTTCTTTCGTTAAATACATGTAAGAATTGTTTCATTTTGTTTTATGATTTGTGTGGTTTATATGTTATTGATAACATTTTTTTTCTTTTGTTTTATGATTTGGTTTATATGGTTTATTTTATGTTTTTATATGAGTTATATGTTGTTATTGATGTGATTTGTGTTTTCCTTTGCAGAATTATTTTATCCTGGATATCATTGGTCTTTCTCCATAAAGTCCATGTAAGAATTATTGCATTTTATTATGATTTGTGTGGTTACATTTATTTTTCTTTGTGTTATATGTTGTATTTATGTGTTGTCTTTTTATCGAATTTTTTGATCGTCCATACCAAATGTTATTCCTAAACTTTCCAAGTAACAACTATTACATTTTTATTATTATTTGTGTAGGTTATATGTTGTTGTTGATGAAAGTTTCGTTTCAAAATTTTCTATCTTGTTCTTATATTTTATTCACAAAGGTTTTTCATCTCTCATTTTTTTGAAGTTATTTATGTTGTGTATGTGTGTTCTTTTTATTTATGTTTTTACTTTGTCTAATTTTGTTTTACTTGTATATCTATATAAAAGGAAAACTCACCAAGATGATATGACACCTTTTTAGAGTATGATTATTCGTTAGGAATTTTGTGGTTTTTTTGAATGTATAACATATATTTATATATACATTAAAAGAGTGATGACATGACATTCTTAGGGAGCAAGATTGTTGTTTCTAAATTTTCTCATATATTTAATTTTTAAAAATGTTTAATATATTAAAGACTTTTATATCCCTATATGTAATTTATGTTTTCATAGAAGTATAAAGATTTTTGTAATTTTACATGCACATTGCAATTAGTGTTAGTTAACTATTCACTTTCTCTTCTTTATGTTAATTAACTTTTCATTTTCTCATATATAAGTTATGCTACAATCTAATGGGATCGATATCTATGTAATCAATGTTATATAGAATGAAATCGTAACTGTTGAAGTGAATGAAGATGGTAAAGATCATATACACATGAAGAATGAAAAGGTTGAAGATGCCGAATAATTCTATGTAATCGATTCCAAGTGGCATATGTATCAATGAAAATTTTACTCATTAACAAGACAGATTCATAATTTATGAAATTGTTGAGATATGATTTAGTTTAATTAAAGTATAATTAAATTGTATGTTATACAATAGTATTTAAACTATGGTTGTTATTAATAATTTTCATCATACATCTTTTGGATCATACATCTAATATACTTTATAATTTATAACCCTATTAATTATGCCGGTTTTTATATGCTAAATTGAGAAAAATAATAATGTTCAACTACGCTCAAATGAATAAGTCCAAAGGTTTGCATTAATTTTTCAAAATGTCAAATGAATGCTTCATTTCTCCATCTTGCATATAAAAGGAAATCATGATTGTTGACATCCATTGGAACATGTTAAATAGTTATTGAGATACAAGATGCTTGCACTTCATCCCATCAAGTCATTGTTCATCTTTCTAAGGTTACTTTTGAATGTTACAAATATGTTTTAGGCTATTTACTTGCTTTGTGTTTGTTAACCTAACATATGTTAGAACAATTTTCTTCCGATATTTTGATTTTTTTGCTTACATAAGGAGTTTTGTAGGTTATCTTTGGTTGTTCAAGGGTTTACTACTTATTTTATTGTCAACCCAAGTATCCCCATAGATCTCTTTTGCAATTGATCTTCTTACATAAAATGTAAGTTGAACTTTTGGAGGAGACAATATTCTTTTGTAGAGAATTTTGATTTTTGAGTTGTATCAATACTAAATATTGATGTTTATCGTGTAAATATTTTGGTTCCGAATTTGTAATTTTTGGTGACGTAACTTATGTAAGTTAGAAAATTAAGTATTAAAAATGTAAAATATGTTTTGTAATGGTCATTGAAAATTGATATATGAAGAATTATAAAAAAATTCGTAATAAAAGAACGAATTGTATTGTGTTATGATATGATATATAAACACTTATATTTTGTTTTTCTAAATATTTTTGTAGTTTAGCAATATTTTTTATGGAGATGATGATTTAATATTCAATTAATAAATTCCAATTACTATTCAATGCTTATATCATTTTATAAACCGTCGCGCAACGCACGAAGCCAAAGACTAGTTCTTTATAAATGAAAACTAAAAAAAGAATAATGTATTTAATGAATTCTTTATAATTGGACTACAAAAATAAAACCTAAAACATGAAAATAAATATAATTAATACATCTTCTTTGGCGGTCGGTCAGGTCCAGACCACTCAAAAAAATGTTCAAACCGCAGACCAGACCAAACCGAGTGGTTTGGCTTTTTTTCAAACCAAATCGGACAGTCAGACCGCTCAAACCGTCAAAAACGGTTTGGTTTGACTTGGTTTGACCGGTTTGAGCGGTCCAACGGTTTTTTTTAACACCCCTAACTGGGTTCACGAAATTCAACCTACGATAAGACTCAAAACACTTGCGTTCTTAGCAGTGGCGGACCCAGGATTTTGACCGAGCGGATGCACCTTTAACTTGGACCAAATGCCGGCAAAGCCGTTTGATGTGTTTTTAGCCGAATTCCAACCTTCGAGGATTTTTTTAAGTTTTTTGGTTGATTTCAAGGTATTTTTAAAAGTTTTTTGGTTGATTTCAATAAAAAAAATGATTTCAAAAGAGTTTTTCGGTTGATTTCGAGAGAAATTTTTCTGTTTTCAGTTGATTTGGGAAGAAAATTTTAATTTTTTGGTTAAGACTAATTTAAAAACTCAAAACAAGCAAATGAGTGAAATAATATAAATATAATTGCATAACATATCAACTTAATGCAAAAATTGTAGTTTAATAAACGTAATTGCATAATGATAGGACCAAAAGTCCTATGTTTAGAAAGTTTTATAAAGATGGAAAAGATTGAATGTAATATTCCATATTTGGTTTAATTCCTTATGGGCTTGGGCTTACCATGTAATAGACCCTACTATATAAAGAAGTCTAGGGTAGAGGATTCATTAATGAGAGTCGTCTAAATTACTTTCGCGTTTGTAATCTTTATGCTTTCATCAATAAAACATACGACTCAATGATTTCCGCATGAATTCCTCTTTTGATCTTGTTGAATCGGACCTAACACATAACATTTACTAGAATGGTTTTTGTAGATGGGGATAAACTAGAGGGACCAAAATTGTAGATTACTCTAAAAAGGAATTATGATTTTGTAGATGGGGATAAACTAGAGGGACCAAAATTGCAGCTTACTATTAAAACAAATTATGTGTAGAGAGGTATTGAACACAAAACTCCTCTACGAGGAGCTTAAGAGCCCAAGCATAAGCCACTAGACCAGCTATATATTTGTGTTATGGGATCATTTCTAAATATTTAAGAGCAACTTAAAAAACCAAGCGGTGTACCAACGACTTGTCTACATCTTTTCCTTTATGTTGATCAAGTGAGCAGGTGCACGGGACCCCGCTGGGCCCTTAGTGGATCCGCCCCTGGTTCTTAGACACAAAAACGTAAGCAAACTTTCTGGAGAGCATACATGGATTGTTCAAAAACCGTATCCAAATTCATGAGTATAAGTTAGTATTTATACTCAATAATAACGAAACTGAAATTCTATCATGACTGAATTTTAGGAGTAGTGGTTAGTTAAACAATTTCCAGTAACTGCTTAATAACTGCACCATTAATGCATAATAACTGTTCAGAAGTAACTGATCAGAGTAAACCATACAGAGCTCTGGTCCAAAGTCTAGAAGAGCCTCTGCATAGGCCATGCAGAGCTTCTAGTCTTTCATGCAGAGCTTCTGGTCTAAAGTCCAGAACTCTAAGTCTTGAAGACCATAAACGGATAATCTGATTACACCATGCAAACCTTCTAGATAGGCTATGCAGAGCCTCTGCATAAGCCATACAGAGGCACCTCTACATAAGCCATACAGAGGCGTCTCTGTATAAACCATACAGAGCTCTGTATTCGAGTTCTGTATCCTATTTCTGATCAACTTTTCCACTATATCGCCAGGTGCTCTGCCCCTTGCACCCTGCAAGGGGCGCTGCCACCTTGACCCCTGTCATTTTGTCGTTACCAGGTTCATACTCTCTTTTATAACAAGCGTGCACTCCGCACCTCCTAACTTGAATTAGATCATAGAATAAAACTCATATAGACATTGTATTATTTCCAATCACATAAATGGACTGGTGACACTAAAATCACCAACAATTAGAGCGTATTCAACAATATTTTTATAATTTTTCTAAAAAAACTCCGAAACTTTTTCCCAAAATCCTTTCCAACACCCAAAACTTGATGTTAAAGGCTTAAAAGTTGACCAAACTCAATTCTAATACTTGAGGATTCATCAAAAAATAAACCCAATACTAAACCCAATCTAAAACATAGATTAATCTCATAAATTCCAACCAAGAAATGCCCAAAAGATGATTTTCTCAATAATCTTTGAACAACACTTGGGACATCAATGACAATGGGCATTTTAGATAGGTTTCATGAATTGAATGTATCTACAATGTTCTCCCATCAAAACTCCAAAAATAAACAACTCTATAATACCAAAGAAGAAAAGCCAACAAATAAAATCAAATAGAGAACTCCATTAATAGAGGCTTAAGTAACAAAGAGATGAGTTTACCTTGAAGATGGTGAATCCACACTAGATTTCTTTTCCAATTGATAAATTTCTCTAAAACCTTCCATTTTCTTGCCTCTCACGTTTACACACACAAACCCCAAATATGAAATAACAAAATGAGGAGATTTACGAGGCAAACCCCCTAATTCCCCCTCTTAAATACAATTGGCTTTGATCCCCAAACTACTCCAAGCCCATGGATTAGTCTTTTAAGCCAAATATTATCTTGGGTTATTACATAAATAAATAAAAAATAAAATCTCTAAAAAGATATTACATACAACTCCAACAACATTTTTATTTTAGAGATTACAATATTTATTACATTATTATAATATTTTATATTTTTAATAAAATATTATATATCTCACCTAAACATTTAATTTCATTTTTTTTATTATTATTGATGAAACATAATAAAAAAGGTTTCTCTAATGATAATCATTTTTGAAGATTTCTCCTAATTTAGAGATTTTTATAATCTTTCTCATACTTTTTTCATTTTAGTTAGAGAAATTTTTGGAGATACTGGTAGAGCAAAATATTGCTCAAAGTTCTCATTTTCTTTATTTTAGAGATGTTATTAGAGCATCTTCAACAAATTTCCCAAATTTTCTTCAAAATGGATAATCAAAACTCAAAATCTCCAAAAAAGTTTACATTTATCTCCAACAAATTCCCCACTGTGGAAAATCCATAATTAATTATAATATTAAAATATCTGACTCGGTTTTTAACATATTATTTCTCTCTCTCAAAATTATTTTCAAGGTTTCCTATTGGTGCTCTTATTTGGTAATCATTTTTGGAGTGATCTCCATATTTAGAGAAAAAACTATTCTCTCTCCTACTTTCTCCATTTTGGAGATAGTTTTAGGAAAGCTATTGGAGCACAATATTGGTTCAAAATCCCAATTTTCTCTATTTTTCCCATTTTGGGGAAATTGTTGGAGATGCTCTTAAACCATCTCCAACTGCTTCTCTAAAATAGAGAAAATCATCTTTTTGTTCTTTAAACCACTCCAACAGCTTCTCTATCCAGTTCTTTAAAATAGAGATTTATTGGAAAATCTCCAAATAGAGATTTCTCTAAAACGCCAACCACCACCGTTATCAACATTAGGAAGATACTAATGCATGAAAATTAAAACTTAGATTATAGGAACGATGTAAAAATTTAATGTCTTAATTCCATCAATTAACCAACATTCAAGCAGAAAACTCAGAGCATCTCCAATAGCTATGCTAAAATAGAAAAAAGTAGGATTTTAACATTTTTGTTGCTCCAACAACTATGCTATCCACTATGCTAAAATAGAAAAATCATGAAAAATATTGTAAAAATCTCTAAATTTAGGAAATCTCTAAAAACAATTAGAAGAGAGAGAAAATAATATTTAATTGTATCCAACCAATTAGATTGTTTAGATAAAATGTGTAGGAGAGATAAATAATATTTTATTAAATGAATTGAATATTTTATTAATATAATTAATCCTAGAATTGCTAAAATAGAATAACTATTGGAGTTAGATATAAATTTTTATAGAAATTTTGACTTTTATTACTCTATTATAGAAATATTATAGCATAACTGTTGGAGATGCTCTCACAATTGAAAATCAACCACAAGTCGATCAATCATTCCGACAACTCTCAACGATTCATAGAACATAATTTTTTTTATTACAATTGAGCACATGTGCTACAAAATACACACATATAACCAAACAATAAGAATGCATTTATGTTGTCCCAAAACGATGAGGGACAATCAAGGTTCTAAATGGCGTGGCGTAGCGTGACGGCGAGGTCGAGCCTCAAGCCTTACGAGTTACTGCAACGTCTTCTCGTTTTTTAAGGCGCGACATAAGGAGGCAAATATTTATATATATTATACATACAAATGTCTATGTGAGTCAGTGTATTGAACATAATGCTTAAACAAATTAAATTCATATAAAACTACAAACAAAGAAAAAACATGCATTCATAAGTTGATATCAAATACACAAGGTTTACAAAAATGATATCAGGAAATCATAACAAAAAGAAGGTTTTATTATTGGTTTCATAATTCATATATCATTAATCTAATATTCTGATATCGTATGCTAAAAACATATTAGAGTGAATTAGATTAGATGTATCTTTTAAAGAAATTATCATTACATTGTTTATTTTCGTCATCGAATTTGAATTCAAAATCTTCGTCACTTTCAACTTGTGGTTAATGAATTCTCACTTTCAGTGAATAATTAGAATAAGTTAATATTTGATTTAATAGGTCATAATTTATACCCAAAAAAGAAAAAAAAATCACTCACGCCTTATAACCTGCCATGACACGTCTTATAACCCGGCATAACGCGCCATACTGCAAGCCATGCCTCATAGTCGCGCCACAGGCTTTAACGTGGCGGCGAGGCTGCGCATCGACGTTATGCCGCGCCATGACGCCGCCATACGCATATTTAGAATCTTGGGGACAATAGACACAAATACGTATAATGAAAACTTTCAAACGAACCATTAGGGTTGATAAGAAATCAAAAGATTGCAATACGAATAACTCGTGACTGAAAGATTCGATTGAATGATTACCGATAAGAAGGCAGAAATTACAAATGAAAACGTAAACAGAAAGAAATTCCAGGGAACTAGCCTCCCTCTCTCAGAGCAAAAGCTAAGAGCCTAACGACAAATTCCAGATAATTCTCAATACCCCTCTCATGCTACCACCTCCTCCTTATTTAAAAGAGACACCTCATTTCTGTTGTAACTAATTGGGCCCCACTTTTCCTTTTTCTCCTTTGGGCCTTCTAGAATACACATTCCATATCTTTGGTTTGGACACGTCTTGGATTAAATTGATTGGATTTGTATCATTACTTTCCCTTCAATTAAAGTCTTGTCCTCAAGACTTATATCCGAAAACTGACTCTTGATTGTATCAACATTTTCCAACGTGGCTTCCTCCACATTGTGCCCTTTCCACCTTATTAGCCACTGTAACCTTGATTCCCCATCCTGGAGTTTGGAACGCATAGCACAAATTTCTTCAGGAAAATGTAAATCGTTGACATTTAATTCCAGTTCTGGTGGTAGAGTTTGGTCAACCTCAGATGTCAACACTGCTTTTTTAAGCAGAGAGACGTGAAAAACTGGATGTACCCGCGACGAAGAAGGTAAATCCAGTTTATAAGCCACGGAACCGATCTTCTCCACGATCTTGAACGGTCCAAAGAAACGAGCAGCCAATTTCTGATGAATGCGTTTAACGACGGTCATTTGACGATATGGCTTGAGCTTGACATATACCCATTCTCCAATCTGGAAACTAACATCACGACGCTTCTTATCTGCTTGCTCTTTCATCAACGACTGAGCATGCGACAAATGTTTCTTGAGTTGTTTTAGGGCCTCGTCACGATCACTTAATTCTTGACCCACTACCTCGACCCGAATTTCTCTCAGAATAAACTGAACTACCGTAGGAGGTTTGCGACCGTACACCACTTCAAACGGTGATCGACCAGTTGAGCCGTGAAAGGTGGAATTATACCAAAATTCAGCCCAAGGAACCCACAATACCCACGAACGAGGCTGATCAATTGCAAAACAGCGGAGATATGTCTCCAAACAACGGTTAATAACCTCCGTTTGACCGTCCGATTCTGGGTGGTATGCTGAACTCATGTGTAATTTTGTTCCTTGCAATCGAAAAAGCTCTTGCCAAAAGTGACTACGAAACAGGGGATCGCGGTCGCTGACAATAGATTTTGGAATTCCGTGATGTCGAACTATTTCCCGAACAAAAAATCTGCGATAGATTTTGCCGTATAAGGGTGCTTAATAAGAATAAAATGGCTGTATTTTGACAGTCGATCCACCACCACGAGTACAGCATCATACCCTTTAGACTTGGGCAGCCCCAATATGAAATCCATAGATAAATGTTCCCAAACCGCTTCAGGGATATCCAAGGGTTGTAGCAATCCGTTTGGAGTTGTTGTACTCGCTTTATAACGCTGACAAATATCGCAAGCCTTTACAAACTCCTGTACTGTAGCGATCATTCTAGGCCAATAAAGGTTTGTGGCTAAACGACGATAAGTTCTATAATAACCCGAGTATCCCCCGGTAAGAGAAGTATGGAATTCCTTTAATAGTGAAGGAATCAACTTCAAAGTACAAGTAATCACCAATCTATCTTTATAATATAACACATCGTGTCTAACTGTATACCCGAGATGTGCTTTCGGGTCCGTGTTCAAGTCCCGAATAATTTTCTGGATTCCTGGGTCTGCTCGAGCTTCTGCAATGAGTTGAACCCCTTGAACCCATACCGGACCAGATATCAGAGTAGACAACTCACCATCCTCTGCTCGACGAGACAAGGCATCGGCAGCCCTGTTTTCCCGACCAGGTTTGTACAAAATATCAAATTGATATCCCAACAATTTGGCCACCCAATTTTGTTGTCCGGGATTCGTAATTCGCTGCTGCAACAGGAACTTAAGACTCTTCTGATCGATGTACACGATGAAACTAGTACCCAACAAATAAGATCGCCAATGTTGGACAGCCAAAACCAATGCCATGATTTCCCTTTCATAAGCCGATTTGACTAGATTTTGCTCACTTAAGGCCTTGCTAAAATACACTATAGGTCTTTGTTGTTGCATCAAATCTGCCCCAATGCCTCGGCCAGATGCGTCACACTCGATGATAAAAGGAGCAGAGAAATCAGGTAATGCCAAAACTGGGGCTGTGACTATGGCATTTTTTAATGTTTCAAAAGCCGTTTGGGCTTCCAAATTCCATCCAAAAGCGTCTTTCTTGTCAAATCTGTCAATGGTTTTGCAATACTACCATAGTGACGTATAAATTTACGGTAATAACCTGTAAGGCCTAAAAAACCCCGTAACCCTTTCAGTTGTTTCGGAATTGGCCACTCCAAAACAGCCGAAATCTTTTTAGGATCCATAGAAACACCCTCACCATTGATAACATGTCCCAAATATTTAATAGAAGATTGCCCAAACGAACATTTTTTGCGATTAACCATAAACTGATTGTCGACTAAAACTTGAAGAGCGGTGCGCACATCTTCCAGATGTTGAAGCCATGAAGGGCTGTAAATTAAGATGTCGTTGAAAAAAACCACAACAAATTTGCGTAAATGTGGCCTAAAGATATCATTCATTATAGCCTGAAAGGTAGCCGACGCATTGGTGAGGCCAAATGGCATGACCAAATATTCATAATGGCCATCGTGAGTCCGAAATGTTGTCTTCTCGATGCTATCTGGCTGTATACGAATCTGGTTATAACCAGCTTTGAGATCCAATTTAGTAAAGAAATAAGCTCCCTTCAATTCGTCAATGAGTTCCTCGACCACCGGAATCGGAAATTTTTCGGGAATGGTGGCTTTATTAAGAGCACGATAGTCAACACACATACGCCATGATTGGTCTTTCTTTCGGACCAAGATGACCGGGCTTGAGAAAGCACTTTTACTAGGTCGAATCATCCCCAACGTTAAAAGTTCCTGAACCTGTCTTTCAATTTCAGCTTTCTGAACATGAGGATAGCGATAGGGTCTCACACAAATCGAAGAGTTCAGTGACACTAGCAAAATGCCATGATCATGAGAACGACAAGGTGGTAAACCCGTAGGGTCCTGAAAGACAGCCGGAAATCTGTCAAACAGGGCTTGTAAATCAGCCCGTTGATCAACCCATAATAATTCACTCTTTGGTATCGATTCTGTCACGGACCAACTAGGCGATAAGGATCGACGTGATTCTTCCAACGATAACCACGTATGTAAAGAAGCCTGAACCACCTGACAATCAGACAATCCTTGAAGAAAAACTGATTTCCCATTGAACATGAATTTCATGGATTTCTTCTCCCAATTATGCATCACATCACCCAAAGTGCAAAGCCAGTCCATACCCAAAACCAGATCGAGATGACCCATTTCAAACAACAAAGCATCTACCACAAATTCACAATCGCCTACCAACAATTTCAAGTCTAAACAACGTTGATTGACAAAAACCTTATGACCATCTCCTAATTGAATATTTATGCCAGAGAAAAATTGAGAGGAGAGACTTAAGGAAGTAACCAATTTACGCCGAAACGAAACTATGGGTTGCCCCACTATCCACCAAAATAACAACAGGGATTCCAGAAATTGCCCCTTCAATTTTCAATGTTTTACTTCCAGAATCAGAATTGGCTAAAGCCCCATGAATTTCCAACGCGGTACAAAGACCATTAGGAATTGAATCATCCTCTTTATTCCATGTTTCTTTCGATTACTTCCATAGATCGTATTTCACCCCCATCATCCATTATTTCATCGTCAGCCAAAAGTAGCACCCTCAATTTGCCTTCTGGGCACTTGTGAGCAGGACCAAAAGTTTGACCACATCGAAAACACAGCCCCTTCTTCCGGCGTTCTTCCCATTCAGTGCGAGTGAGAGAACGAAACCCTCTGTTTTGATTACCTACAGTAGACGAATCAATAGAAGAGATCGGGGAAGATCGATTCACAAAAGAGGAACGATTGGGCTCAAAGCGGTTCAATGGGCTTTTGTCATTCAAATTAGGTCCAATAGGCCCTTTTAAATCTGATCAGCCCACAGATAGGGAAGACACAACACCACCACTGCTGCCCTGAGTCTGATAATGAAAACGTGATTGAGAGACACCGATTGAAGATGGCAGAAGCATTTCTTCAACGTCTTTGGCCAAGTACATGGCGTCCAGACGAGATTGAGGGCGATGAAGGCGAACCCAACGCTTAACTTCATCCCGTAATCCCGCAATAAAATACCCCAAAGCCTGGGATTCGGGCAAACGAGGGACTAACGATAACAAATACTCAAAATCATCGATATAATCGTGGATAGAGGTTACCTGTTTAATGGTAGCTAACTGTTCATACGGATTCTGAATCTCGAGACCACTAAATCGTTGCAATAATTCTCTTATCAATTGCTCCCAAGTAAGAGAATCATAAATCTGCTTCACAATCGTGAACCAATGTTGAGCGACGCCTATCATACTCAACTGAGCCAAACGAACGCGAAGTTGAGGAGGAGTACCATGAATATCAAAATACAATTCAGCTTTCTGAATCCATCCTTGAGGATCAAAACCATGAAATTCTGGAAGTTTAACCTTCTTAGCACTCCAAGGGAATAACTGGGAAGAACCAAATTGAGAGTCGGAATTAGGAATACCTCCCTGAGTCATCAGAATACCATTTCCGTGACTCGTCGGAACAACACCCCCGTGATTAGTTGATGACATGAGAGAGCCACCAGAAATTACAGATGGACCTGCACTTTCAGGAGAAGGGACTTTACCTTGCTGTTTTGCCCAAGACATTACAATTTTTCTGAATTCCTCCTCTTCTGCTCGATCGACTTCTCAAGCCTGAACTGCCTTTTTGATCTCCAAAACATCAGATTGAAGATTTTGGAGTTATTCTTCATGCTGATCCAAACGATGTTGTTGAGAACGGATTTCCATGGGAGACATGGTAGGTCAAGGTAGGTCGGACCAATGATAAGAAATCAAAAGATTGCAATACGAATAACTCGGGACTGAAGGATTCGATTGAATGATTACCGATAAGAAGGCAGAAATTACAAATGAAAACGTAAACAGAAAGAAATTCCAGGGAACTAGCCTCCCTCTCTCAGAGCAAAAGCTAAGAGCCTAACGACAAATTCCAGATAACTCTCAATACCCCTCTCATGCTACCACCTCCTCCTTATTTAAAAGAGACACCTCATTTCTATTGTAACTAATTGGGCCCCACTTTTCCTTTTTCTCCTTTGGGCCTTCTAGAATACACATTCCATATCTTTGGTTTGGACACGTCTTGGATTAAATTGCTTGGATTTGTATCATTATTAGGGTCCTATGTGTTAGGTCAACAAACCGGGTCTAATGCAATACAGTAATCAACAAAATTCTTAAATCCCATAGATCAAACTAGTTTAAGTTTAGATAATCTGCGTTAGAGAAATTGTAAACTTTCCTACCTTCTCCCAGCAATTCAAAAGTAGGATATACATGAGACTTGTTTGACTTATCTTTACTTCACGAATTCATTCATATTTGAAAACACTGAATGAACATATATTGCAACCTTCTTGAGAAACATAGAATAAGGCCTTGTTTGTTTTTTCATTTTAAGTGCTTAATCACCCCCTATGTCTAATTCGTTTAGACATTTCATAGCTATTTCAGAACTGAAATCAGACTTCAGACTTTCAGCGCCTCTTAAAAAACAAACGCTACCTAAATGTATTTAAAAGTATATGTTTCTTTGAGAAATGTAGTGTATACATAATCAAATGGTTGTATATCATGCTCTTGTTTGAACATATGTCCAACTGTTACTTCAAGAAACCAAGAGTCAAAATTTGTTTTTTTTTCTTCTTTTTCAACTACAACACTTTGATCTTGAACTATTTTCATTTCTTGATAAGATTCATATTCAGATTTATTTTAAGACTTTTCAGGATTTTGAATTCCTTCTGCATCATCATATTCATGCTTTAGTTTTTATTGCCTCGCAACAATTTCCAATTTGTTCACATTCACATGAATTGTTCTTGTGTGTACAGATGTTCAGAAAATGCTTTCTTAGGATTAACATCAGACGAACATTTCTTGATCCTTTGTCTTGCATCTTCTTTGAGTTCAATTCTTTTTCTAATCTGACATACAAATTCATCAAGAGTTACCTTGTCTGTAGGAACTAAAATGGAAGGCTTTCACCTACATTTTCCTGGGAAATCCGTCGCTAAAGGTTGATTCGTCACAAAAGTTGGTGGTTAATTTGTTGGTGGGTAAATAAAATCAGTAACAGATTACCCAGGAAATTCATGGGTAATCCGTTGGTATTTTCTTGAAAACATCGAATTTTACCGGAACCATTAATTAGTATTTACTGGGTGATCTGTGGTAATCATCCAAGGAAATTTCCCTGGGTGATTTTTTGTGAGTGAAGATCATTTTTCTTGTAGTGTCATCCATTTCTTCAAGAATCCATATTGGATATGATATGCATTCATGAGTAGAGGCCAACAACAAATTATATTCATCTCTATAACACCCACGGTTATTCTTTCTAGCTTTAGTTCTGATGTGGTATGCATGTCATACAAAGCAGAGCTTCTGCAAAATATCCCTATTATCCTCTTGTGCTCAATCTCTATCACTGGTTCATTTACTTTTTTCAAAGAAATTCAGCAGGAATAGTAGCTAGTTTGCCAAACATTTACTTAAAAAATAAGGTAACTTATAAATCGCCATATTTTTACCAGACAATACCCAAGTCTTTCAGCCTTAGTTTGTACAGATCAGCACTTGAAAAGTAGCAACTCAAATCATCTTCCCTTATAACATTGAATACAAACTATAACAAATTTGGGTTTATAGGACGCCACCAACGAACACACGTCCTAATAGACCACTTTATAGGACATAAATTATAGGACCGAAAAATAAAATGTCCTATCTTAAAGCATTGTAATAAGTTTATAGGACGCTTTTGGACGACGTAACAAGTTTATTAAGACACTTTTAATAATAAAAAAACGTCGCATTAGCTAGTTTATAGGACGCTTTTGAGAAAGCGTCCTATAAACTCAAGTGTCCTACCACCCATTGCGCCATATTCATCCACACCCCACGCCTCCTAAAATCCCTCAATTCAAACAGGGTTATAATAATAGAAGCTTAATAACTTTCAAGCTCAAGTCGATCTTAAATAAAAAAAGTCGTTTAATTTAATAGATGAGCTTCATAATACAAATGTTCGACTCAGATTGTTTGAAAACTCAATTAAGTCAACTCAAGCCGACCCATTCAAGCATATACTTTTTCGAGCTAAACATGTACATACGTTTATAAATCATACAATCAAAATATAAAAAAGTATTAAGCTCAAACCAGTGAACAAGTTAATCCATCTTAAGTTCAAACCTATAACTCAAATTTTAGGTATTAACGTATAACCCAAATTTGTTAAACAAACATCCAGCTCAAACGTTCAAAAAGAACATTCAAGCTCGAGCCAGATATTACTTTTTCAATCCAAACTCAAATAACCTGCAATTCAATTCAATTCAACTAGACTCAACTCATTTACACCCCGATCTACAACTATATATATATATAGGGGAGGGTTCAAATGAGAACACCCCCAATTTAAAGGAACAAAGGGACTCATTTGGGACCCACATCATATGTGATCCCAAATGAGTCTCTTTGTTCTTTTAAATTTACAAAGTTCTTATTTGAACCTCTTCCTATATATATATATAGAGAGAGAGAGAGAGAGGAAAGTTCAAATGTGAACTCATTTTTGGTTGTGAACGTGAGGACGAATCTCAGCCACTTATCCGGTCAATAAAGGCGGCTTTGACTCGGTTCACCTCCTTTAATAATCTCCACTCTCCCATGAATCGCGTCAATCCTCCGTGATCGTGTCCACCATAACCGAAGATTGTGGTACCAAGGAATGAAACAACTACTTAAGCCGAAATGTGCCGTTCACTCTAGTAGCTTAGACCATAGTTGAGCCTCCTACTCCTTCCCTCCGCTTTCTCTCGATCGTAAATCTTTCATTCATAGATAAGAGAAAGAAAATACCGAAAAAATCTTTTTTAAGTAGGAAGAAGAGTTCCTCGATCTTGGTTTGATAGAATAAAGAAGTAGAATAGATCTCTCTTCTTAAAGTATACAACACTTCCCGCAAGGTTCACACCGCGGAAAAGGTTAAACGTCGTCTCTGTCAAATAAGCTATGATACTCTGGTAATACCTGTTGCTGATCCTCATCTTGTACTTGTGAACAGCAGTGTGGCTGAGATTCGTCCTCACGTTCACAACCAAAATTGAGTTCACATTTGAACCTAACCCTATATATATATGTGTGTGTGTGTGTGTATATATATATAGCATAAACAATAGTCGGTAAGCAAGTTGTTTAATCTTAAATCAAATCCAAAAAAAACACAATAGATTTTATACCCTTACCCATCAAATATAGGCTAAAAAGTTGCACAAATGACACAGATAACATCTTAAAAACAGATGTAAAACCCACATCAATCAATCAATCATCTCTGAGTCTAATTTTTCAAACACCTTAAATCTTATACTTCAAGATGAACAACATCCAACTGATTTCATAGCAGAAACCTCTTTACCCACATCAATCTTCTCACCTTTCGATGGAACAGCTGAATCTTCAGCAGCATCCATGGCTTTTTTGCTAACAATCCGGTAGATCTGAGTCAGCACTTCGGCAAAAGCGCTTTCCACATTTGTAGCATCTAAAGCAGATGTTTCCATGAAATAAAGGGATTCTCTTTCGGCAAAAGATTTTCCATCTTCGGTTGATACAGCCACCAAGTGTCGAAGATCTGACTTATTGCCAATAAGCATAACCACGATATTTGGATCAGTGTGATCCCTTAATTCCTTTAACCATCGTTCAATGTTTTCAAATGTAGCGTGCCTTGTGACATCGTAGACAAGAAGTGCTCCAACTGCTCCTCGATAATAGGCGCTAGTAATTGCACGATACCTGCATGCATATATACGGGAAGGAGAAAAGTTATTCTTATAAATATAAATAATTTTTAATCTAAAACAAGTATAAAAGGTAGAGTAATCTCCTTTTTTCGCTACAACAAAATCGGGTTTATAGAACACCAAAAAAGTCTATATGTCCTAATAGAATGCTTTATAGAAATTAAGTTTATAGGACAAAAAACAATAATGCTTCATATGTATAATAAGTGTTACAATAAGTTTATAGAATGTTTTTGGGCCTTTTTACATGTTTTTAGGGCATTTCTGAAATAAAATGTCCTATTAATTTTTTTATATGACATGGTTTGAAAAAATGTCTAAACGTCCAAATAGACTGCTATACAGGATTTAAGTTTATAGGACCAAACAATTACACGCCATATATAAAAGTGTTACAATAAGTATATAACGCTCTATGATTTCTTGACATGTTTTAAGAACATTTTTGAAATAGGAAGTACTATTAATTTTTTTTAATATGACATTATAACAAAAAAAACAAATGTCCTATTTTAAAATTGTTCTAAAAATCATGTTAAGACGTCCAAAAACATACTATAAGCTTATTGTAACACTTTCACATATGGAGCACAATTGTTTAGTCATATACACTTAAGTCCAATAAAAACAGTCTATTAAGACATTTGAAGATAATTTGTGTGTCCTATAAACCCGATTATTATTGTGGTGTCCCTTCTTCAACTTGATGACCAAAACTATTGTTATTATAATATATATATATATATGTGTGTGTGTGTGTGTAAATATAAAATGTCTCCCTCTGCCCACTTGAAAAAAGATTGAAGAAAGCAATTAGTGTATGCAAACACACATACACACAAAAGTATCATTAGCAAAAGAGGAATATATACCTAAAAATGTTGAATTTTTTTAAGCATATTAACACAAAGTATACAGTAGCAATCAAGAATCTTGGCATTCCATCAAGCAAAAATATCACACAAATTAGAAGTTAACTATTCAATTAACAGTAACAAAATAAACTATACACACTCGATTAACAACAATTTAAGAATCATCAATTAACATCATCAAGAGAATAAATAGCCTCTTATATAGGTTTGTTTATTTTTTGTTTTGGTTTATTAAAGCTCTCTCACCAAATTCACAAGTAGAAAGCTATGAGCACTTCTATCAACCAAAATGCCCAAAAAAACTCCTATACTAGTGTACTAAATACAATAATTATTGAAGTACACCTCGATACCATCAGTAGAGATACAAATTATCTCCTTACAAAAAAAGAAGCAATTATGATAAAAATAATCATAATAACTTTAAAGTTACAAGAAGAGAATAAGCACCAAAAAATCTCCTTCTATTGCTTAAAATAAAAATGGATAAATAGAGAGCCTTAACCTCCAAGAGCTTAAATCATGTAAATCCAAAACAGTTTACAAGAAAACAAAATCCAGACTAAGTTTGTTCTCCAGTAAGAATGCTAAAAAGTTGATATCAGAAACACCCTGATCTTGTAAAATTTTATTAGTAATACCCAATTGGATATCAAATGATCCCCAAGCAGATAAACAAACTTAGATAGATGTTCATCTCTCTCTCTCTCTCTCTCTCTATATATATATATATATATATAGGGGGGTAATCAAATAAAAACCAAAAAAAAGTTGAAAACTGTGAGGCCCGATCTAAGCCTTAGATCTTATGATTTTAATTTAAAGCTATTTTGAATTTTAAAAGAGGGCATGATCGTCATCTTGGTAACAAGATTCACTAGATAAAACGTAAAAATTAATTTTGGTGATGGCGGCGGCATATAGGATGGAGATGAAGGTTGGAGCAAGTGGTTGAAATTACATGTTTGTCGTCAACTTTTCAAATTAGACATGAGATTGGATGTGTATTTTGCTGATATTACAAAAATGGCATTTTTTTTAATAACCATTGATTAAAACCCTTGAATGTTTGAGATTAGTCCTTCACCTTTTTTTGGTTTTTATTTGATTGTCACCCTATATATATATATATATACATCTACATCAGCATATAGAGAATGAAGCCATGAAAAATCTCTTTTCATGGAGACAGTAAAGACACATCCCCCATGTTTCACATTCCAATTTTGATTTTTGTATGCTTCTTCACAGTTTTGTAGAGTAATGTTTCCTACTGACACTGTTATCTAGCAAGTCTACCTTTTCTCCTCCTTCTCCAACAAGTCTATCTTGCCTTCATATGCAAAAAAAAATTAATATCTACTTATCTAGACCTAATTACTTTGGTTTCGATTTGGTTTCAACCACTTGGGTTCAAATGTTCCAAAACTTTCTTCCTATTTTCATGATTTTTCTTTATTTCTACTGTTCAAAAGCACTTAATCGTGCTTACACCAGCCTAAAATGATGTGTGATATGCATAGTTTGACTCACAAGGGTTGTAATCCGGTAGACATCAAAATGGACACTTGTTATCTTAATGGTAGATTGCAAGAGATTGGTACCAAAGATATGAAGATATTCATCCTTAGCTTTTACTTAACTACGGTCTTATTTCATTGGATAACATGGCATGACCTTCGACCATTTTAAATATGTTATGTATATAACTTTCTAGCTTAAGTATATTCTGGACCAAAAGTTCTTGAAAATTTATGAATTCTAGTAACTTACTTATCTTTCTAGAGATATTTCAAAGGTTTATGCATCTTCAATATTGTTTTAATGCAAGTTCTTGCTTTGTTGGGCTTTGTCCCTCTAATAAATACTCCCTTCATCCCAAATTAAGTATCCACATTTCTATTTTAGTTTGTCCCAAAATAAGTGTCCACTTTCCCATTCTACCCTTAATTATGAGACGAAGAAAATTTCTCTCTATTATCAAGAGTAAAAGTGTCATTCAATGTTCCAAAAATCAGATTAGAATGCCTCCTATTCCTTGTAACCGAACGAACTACCATTCATCTACAAAGTGAGATAAAATAGCACCAGGCATTAAATGTACTTATGGTCCCCTTAACCAAAAAAATGGCGACATATGGGGTATAGATACAAATTCTCCCATGTTAATATGTTTTGATAGAAGACACAAATTGAAAAACACATAGGAAAGACCACTGTAGGAAGTTGTTTAGGATAACATTGTGATCTTGAGCTCAAATATCACTCGAAATAGAGACACGGCAATACATGGTGCCAAAAGTTTCAATCTTTAGGTGTTTTTCTTTCAATGTGTTTCAAAAAACAAGCTCTCATGAACACTTAATTTCCTTAAGAAACGCAAAACTATAATGGTGTAAACTGTAAAGATGTTAAATAAATCAAATATTTTTCAGGATATTTTTAAAGCTCTCTATAAGTTTTTTTAGATGAAATTATTTGAAAAAATGTTCTATAAAAACGTGTCTTATAAAAAAATGTGTTCAAAAGACACCTCGAAAGTGTATAAAGAAAACTTGTTAAAAAATGTGTTCAAAAGACACCTCGAAAGTGTACTAAAAAAACTTGTTAAGACACACAAAAGCGTACTACAAACTAAACAGTAAACACGTATTTGTAACACTTTTACCTAGGATGAACAATGATTTATACCTATAAACCTAAATGGCTAAATCCTATAAAGCAATCTATTTTGGCAGCCTAAAAACCCAATTTCATTGTAGTGTGTTATTAGGTTTTCCACTTGTTTTCATGAGATTCAAGGCCTTATTACAATTTTTCCCATTCCAAATGTGTGCAACAATGGCATCTCATACTAAAACTTGAGTACCTAAAAAGAAGTTCTTCTTGAACACCAATCAAGCTCAAACTATTTTACGACTGAAATCAAACAGGAATAAACTTGACAGATCTTCAAGATGTTCATCACGTCTTGCAATCTAATCTACACCGATTATAAACCCTAATCAAAAGTGCCAAATAAATCAAATCCAAAATTGAAGAAACCCCCAAATCATAAATCATAAATCACAAACAAAAAACAAAAAACAAAGATCTAAGTAGAAAACAAGAGAGAAATCGAGATGCGAAACTTACCTTTCTTGACCAGCAGTATCCCAAATCTGAGCCTTGATAACCTTGCTATCAACATTCAAACTTCTTGTAGCGAATTCAACACCGATGGTGGATTTAGACTCGAGGCTAAACTCATTCCTAGTGAATCTCGAAAGCAAGTTCGATTTTCCAACACCTGAATCCCCAATCAGAACCACCTTGAAAAGGTAATCGTAGTCATCTTCAGCTCTGTATGCAGCCATTTTTTTTTCAGTAGAATACACACAATCTTCTGAAAAACTAATTTGAGATTCGTATAGAAACTACAGATCCCTCTATAGTTTTCTCTCTCTCTCTCACGCACACACGCTTTTTTTTTCCTTTTGGTTTGTGTGTGTATTTGACCCTTTTCGAAATGGAAAACACCACGACGATAAATGGAAGAAAAGGGGGAAAAAAGGTGTCGACTTTGAAGTTGTGAATTGCGAAAAAATCTTGAATCAAGAATGGCAAGCCAATGATGCTAACTCTTCTCCGATATCACGGGGATCGAGGAAATTGTTTATTTTTCAAATCGATTTCTAATGATATTGGAAAAAAAATCAAAAGGAAAAATGTGTACCATGTGAGAATTCACAAGTTTTGACTTAGTTTATTGGATTATGTATATGGCCAAAAACATAAAATGATATCTTTGAATTACTTTTAATTTCATACTTATCTATAAATTATGTTTTAGAATATAGTTAATCTGGTATATCTTGGTGCATGTCATCTTAATACGCATTCAAAGTAGAAGCACTTAACTCTCCTTCTTAACGAAACTCAACCCATACTAAGATAACTGCAAATACGAACTCATTTTTCATTGTGAACGTGAAGACAAAGGAGAGTGCAACAGTTGTCCTTGGCATTAGAGGTGGCGAAAAACCGGGTCGGGCCGAAATCGTTCCTGGGCCTAAACAGTAACTTTCGTAACCGGTCCCGGTCCTTTCGAAAAACATCCAGCCCGTTGAAGCATATCCATAACCGGTTATTGGTAACCTGTTTCGGTCCCAAATCGGGCCCAAACCGGTCCTATACTAAAAAAATTGATAAATGTTTAACATTACTTTAATATATGTAATTGGGTCACTCAAATACACCTTAAAAATACATTTTATTGTATTTTCATAATTAGTTTTCAATCAAATACACTTAAAAAATACGTTTATTATAGTTTTATAATTGATTTTCAATCAAATACATTTAAAAATTGTGTTTTATTATAAATTTATAATTGATTTTCAATCAAATACACTTACAAAGTTAGAAATACATATAAAAATACAATTTTTTTGTAAAAATTGGGTCGGGCCTACGAATCACTCCAAAGTGCAACTAGCCCCGGTTTTCGGTTTTGTAACCAATCTCGGATCAGGCCGGTCCTCCATCGGTCCCAGGTCAGGCTGGACCCATTTGGCCATCTCTATTCGACATCCACATTCCGTATGAATAACGAATTGCATTCAATGTGAATACAACGAAGAGGCATTCAGTATGAATAACGAATGTGAAGTTCATATGATACAACATTCAATATGCATATCACACGATCATGATTCATTCATAATGAATAACACGTGGGCGCAGCGGACACGTGTCGTGCTCTCCTTTATCCTCACGTTCACAACCAAATTTTGGTTTTCATTTGAACCTACCTCTATGTATATATCAAATAAGTGTTATTTTCTTTTCTTTCCTTTCCTTTCTAGAAAAAACTCAAGAATATGAGATTTTTCTTCCTTCATAAAAAGGACTCGAGAACAACATAGTGTTAAGATGGCCAGAAATTAGTCCTAGACCGGTCCCTTCAAAATTGGGCCAGTTGGTCTATGACTCCAACCAAAAACCTAAGACTGATCCTACGCTCAGTAATCGGTTTGGTTTAATTGGGCAAGTCCCAAATCCGATCTAGGGCCTGTCCGAATTTTTTTAAATACATTTTTTACACAAAAATATTATTAGTGTTTTGTAGTTATGAAATTTTTTTATCTTTAAAATTAAAATACACTTTGAATAATGCATTTTTTTTTTGAAGAAAAAGATACTTGAAAATCTTGTTAAAAACTTAAAAATTCTGTAAAAAATCTTAAAGAACTTATATTATAATTAATAAAAACATACAAATTCTGAAAAATCAGTCATATACCCGACCGGTCCAGTTTCGGTTAGGTCGGGCATTGAAATTTTGTAAAATTTGTAGCCACTATTGGACATCAGGCCATAATCAGTCTCAATTGCTTTTGAGTTGGGCGTGACCTAATTTGGCCATCTCTAGTATGTAGTGCCAGTACTGATACACTTCCTAGAAGCTAAGCATTGATGACAAAATTTGATATGTTGGTCCTATTTTTTTACTTTTATACAAAATAACATATTATATACATATACTAGAAGTGTTTAGCAATTCAATGTGGTACATCTCGATCCTAAATGCGAAAACTCAAACCATCAACAACTATTTTGTATTTTAACATGTTTATTAGTTGGTTATTAGTTAGCTTTATAAATTTTAAACGTATTAATAAGTTGTATGTGTTGGAATACGGGAGCCATAAACTCGGCGAAAATAATTGTATTCCTCCAAGAATTCATACGAAATAGAATAGATAGGTGCTTCAAAAGTTTACCATTTGATGTCGTATCTGAATCTTAGCAACAAACTCAGCTCATTGCCTCCACGACATCCACATAAATGAATTCAGATGACGTCCAATGCCAAGAGAGGAGATCCTTTTCCTCCCGAATGCTATACGGTCTCCAAATCCTTGAAGAAAAAGAAGAGCAGCTTGTGGAATATATAGAGAAAGAATTCTATGAACAATTATTGCAACTTTTGGCCTTTCATGCACGTACCATTGTCTCACAATGGCCTATTGGTCGGCAGATTATGTAACCCGAAAATCACAAATGGAATCCCATGCAAGTATACATGTTAAACCACTATTGTTTGAACAAGTAATAAAGTGGTACAAAGTACCGGATTATCGTTCCATAGGGACAGGAAATTAAGGATTTCTAACAAGTCAAACGTAAAGTAAGATTTCAGATGATGAATTTGAAGGAATGCTTTGGATGTTGGTTACCAGTGACTTGAAAGTAAAAGTGCTTGAAAACAGTAATTAAAGAAAGTAAGGGTGTAAGCTTAGGCTGAAGTTTAGCAACAACGTATTGGGAACCTTGCTACAGCATGACCTTGCGCGATGTTGCAGCATTGGTCCTCTACCTTACTACTGGATTGCATAGCCTCTTTCGAGGTTTAGATTAGATTAATAACCAGCAACACCCAATTGAGTGACCCAACTGATGTTCGTACATATCTTACAAGTGCGTTCCATTTAGTTGTAACTTGGGAAAGCTAACATGGTTCTTTATAACCTTCTATCACACTTCAGAGTTCTAAAAGTTTACATTGGCTTGATTGTAACACCCGGAAAATTCGTCTGAAAGGATTATGAGAATAGCATTGTAATATTTTATCTATGGCTAAATGGAAGGTTTCAAGTGTATAATTTTGGGTTGCAATGGACTGGAGGAAAGGAACGAAAGTCGGAAACAAGTTGAGTTTGGTACATTTCCGGCGACTATGACAGGCTGCAGTGCCATGTCACAGTCGCATGGCAACGTCGCCTAGGGCACCAAATGGTCAAATTCAGCTTTCTACTTATGGTACAAATCTCGATACTATGACCGGCGACTATGACATGTCATAGTCGCCAAGGCAATGTCGCCTGGGTTGCTTTTTGACGTGAATTCAAGGACTTTCGGTACATATCTGGCGACAATGACTGCGACAATGCCATGTCAAGGTCGCCAAGGGCATAGTCGCCCGGACGGGTCATGAGTGCAAACTTAAATGCGATTTTCAGCTCTTTCTCTCCATTTTCTGAGTTACGTATCGGGTTTCAAAACCTCTGCATTGAAGACGATTATAGGGCATTTATTACCTTCATCTACCTCATGATATTGAGAAAATTAGATAAATGATTAAAATCGGTGTTTTTATCTTGAAAATTTGGAAGGATGATGCCACGTGGGCTGGTCGCCCTCCGTGGCGACTAACTAAGGTGGTTATTTTTGAAAAAACTCTGAAAATTGGTTATTGTGTTCAAATCAACCGGTTATTTAAGGTAATTTCCCTATTGAATATCCTTTGTCCATGGGAAGGTCAAAGGTGTAAGCACTTTTTTGACCGCTTTCTTTGTGATAAATGTTTCAGGGGTTAAAACTTGAAGATATAAGTTGTGTCAAAAAACCGCTTTCTTTCTAATAAATGTTTCAGGGGTTAAAACTTAAAGATATAAGTTGTGTTTTGGACAAAAAGATTTGATCTTGGAATCAAACAGAACAAGTAAAAGATTGAGAGAAACCACAAAGTTGTATTATTTTTCCATTCTCGCTTTAAAATAAGACTTTACATCGTGTTGCATTGTGCGGGTAGACAACTATAGTATATGCACATATATCCTCTTTTTGCTATTTGTTTCTATATTGCCCAATAGGGATATAGAAATTTTCCGTATAGTGTGATCTATCTTCCAATCTGGTTCCCATGGCATGAATCCTCGACTGCTAAACACGAACAAACGATTATAAGAAATGAAACACAACCATTTCATAAATATGTATGAAAGAATACTTACATTTAGACGGAAACGGTTGTTTTTTCCAAGAGTTCTTTGCCTGTAATGCCATCTTTTAACGATTTGAAGTATACATCATAATCTTTCTCCGGTGGAGGGTTTTCGGGATCGATTGTGTATTGCTCGCTAAATGGAACCACACACTTCACCTGTAGCCAATTAAAGAAAAATATGTTTATATATATATATATATATATATGAAGAGGTTCAACCGTTCAAATGAGAACTTTGTAAATTTAAAGGAACAAAGGGTATTTGGGACCACATATGATGTGGGTCCCACCAATAAAAAATCATATATGATTTTCAATGGTGGGCCCCATTGAATCAGATATGATTTTTCATTAATGGAACCTACATCATATGTGGTCCCAAATGAGTCCCTTTGTTCCTTTAAATTGGGGGTGTTCTCATTTGAACCTCCCTCTCTCTATATATATATATATCAAAAATGAATTCAAACACGACATGTTTGACTGTAAAAGTCAACAAAGGTAATAAGAATAAAACCTCAAAGGTCTTGTCGCATGCATCCGGGCTTTCTAGAGCAGCAACACAAATTTTAGCAACTTCTTCTCTCGATATCTTTCCCTGTGTAAACCACATCTACTAAGATTCATACAGAACTAACAAGGCAAAATCACTACCAAACGAAACCAGTATATTCCAAAACAGAGGTAGGTAGGGTAAGATGCATAAGTGGCTCTTATGATATAGTGCAAATTGAAATATAATTGTTTAGTAATTGTTCAAAATAAAATTAGGGCTCTGAATGGTTAATGGAGGCCCAGGATACAAAACCATTCAGAGGGTTTTGGAACCATTAAAAGTCAAACATTTTTTTTTTGCCAAGAAGGATTCACCTCTTAATGATTCAGTGAGAGACTGCCTCTTAATGGAACTGTTAAGAGGTAAACAAACAACCCCCAAGTGATTCTCTAAAATGAAAATTCTAGAGATTTTAGACTACTTTTTTGCTCCAACAGATTTCCTAAATGGAGAACGTAGGAGAGAGAGTATGTAAACATCCAAATTTGGAAAACTCCATAAAGTTAAATGTTTAATCCACCAATGAGGTTGAATGTATTATTATTTTATATTAAAAAATCTAAATACTTAGGATGATTAATTTATCAAACATTTTGATGATACAATTAATATTAAAATCTCCATCATAGAGTATTTGTTGGAGTTGATTTTAATTTGTTTTTAGAGATTTTAACTTTTGCTTCTCTATCTTACCGAAATTATAGAGAATCCATTTGAGGGGGCCTAATCCAATAAGAACCGATTAGTTTGTGAAAACTGTAAGAACTAATGTGGACCATCATTTTAAATAATTAATGTTATTTACTAAAATATCATAAACGGTAAATTGGTAAAATTGGGTATCACAGTAGGTAATACAATGGGTGGTTATCACAATGCATCTTATATGTATTTGTGTACCACACTGAGGGTATCAAATAATTGGTATCACAGTGTGTATCACATAATTGTATCACTTTAAGAGGAGAGAGGAGAGTTTAATCAAAATTAACCATTGATTTGTGGTTAATATTGGTTCTTACAGTTTCTACAAACTAATCAGTTCTTCCTCGAATTGCCCCAGATGCTCTAAACTAAGGTTGGCATACATTATAAACAGGAAATACTATGTTTTAAAAAATACCGTGATATTGTCTCCTTGATCAAAGATGAGATCGGCTCCTGCAGGTTCTTCAGTTAGTGCACAAGGCCTAACTATCGCATACGGAATCCCACTTTCCCTTATCAAATCCTCCCCCTGTCAAAAGACCAATTTACCCTTGTTAATCGCAGCCAAAAACAACACATTTTTCAAAATGTTTCCTGATGAAAAAAGACAAATGTTTATAGAACCTTCAACTTGAATGTTAGAATAGATCCCAATTCTTTATTCAATCTAACGGCAGGTGGTTGTTTACTTAGATCAAGTCCAGGTCTTTCAGGTCTTGTAACCCCGGCAGATCCCACATGCACAAATCTGTGCAATCATAGAGTCGATAAACACGAAATTAGCATAAAAAAGGTCATCCCATAAATAACCATTTATAAAAACTAATAGAAAACAGTATAACAAAATCGGGTTTACAGGATGTTAATTAAATTGTCCAACTGTAATAGACTGCTTTATAAGACTTAAGTATATAGGACCTGTGCGACCTATGCAAAAGTGTTACAATAAGTTTATATGACGATTTTGGGCGTCTTAACAAGTTTTTAGAATATTTTTTAAATGAAATGTCCTAATAGCTTTTTTTATAGTACAATTATGAGAATTGTCCTTGTGAACAAACTTTTTTATACTGACAATCGTTTTTGTAAAATACTTTTCCAAATAATGTCATAAAAAATCAATAGGACACTTGGGTCTTGTTTGTTTTTGCAATTTTACCTCTTAATGACCACTTATCGCTTATTCTTTAGACGTTTCTATGGTCAGACCGTTTTTTTTCCAGATCCTCTTAAGTCTGAAGATCATCTGAAAATTAAGTGATAACCTCACCACTTAATTCCTCTTATTCGCGTACACCCAAATTGTTAGGGGTTTATAAATCAATGACTGATTCGGATTTCAGACTTTAGGCATAAAAACAAACAGTCTAACTGATTCAGATTTCAGAGTTCAGCACCACCTCTTATAAATCAGAAGTGAAATAAGACTTGACACTTCATCACCTCTTAAAAAACAAACGCTACTTAAGACATTTTTGGCTTCCTATAAACCCAATTTTCTTATACTGAAAATATAATCAAACCTTGGAGTTATTGGATCTTCTATATAAGCACGTATGCTTGATATCGGAAGCTGAAAGGGACCTTCAACAAAAGTCGGATTAAGTTTCCCATCGTATTCAAACTTGCTAAACATTAGCTGCAAAAACTTTTAATTTTTAGAAGATGCATCCCAAAGAAAGAACGATAAAAGTTACAAAAAGAATAGTTAGAAAGCATGCCTGTAACGATATGATTTGACTTGGGTCAAAGGGCGCGGCATTTGCCACTGTTTTCGCCCGAAATATCGGTCTTAAAGATGAAAACGACACTCGTACCTAAAAGTTCAAATTATATTATAGATTTTTTCAATTTATAATTAAAATAATTACCAAAAAGAAACTTTAATAATGTGTCACTTACTGATTGCCATTGGTCTTTTACGGTATCGAAACCTATTGTATAACCTACGGTATCCCAATCACGGCTAGTGCGAACGATAAGCTTATAACGACGGTCATCACCTTTAAGGCGTAACTCCAAACCATCATATGCAGATAGATTTTCTGCAATATCAAAATTCTAGAAAGAATCTATGGTTATAAGAAATCATGATATAATTGATTTAACGACGAGTTAAGTGATGTGGGCCCCATCTTACCTTCGTCCTAATACTCGTAAAACCCCCATTGTTTGCGGTGGAAACAACACCTACAAGTAATTATATGAAGAAAGAGTATTTTCAACAACCATATTAGACGTTGGTCAAGCCTGTCTTGTGGGACAGAGGTAAAGTCTATATACATCTTACCCTCCCAGACCCTACCTCAGACGGGATATACCGGCTGTTTGGCGGTTGCTGAATAGTTTGGTGCAGAATGATTAAGAGGCTTTTATGATATAGTGCAAAGTGAAATATGATTGTTTGATAATTGTTCAAAATGAAACCAGGGCTCTGAATGATTAAGGAAGGTCCAGGATACAAAATGATTTGGACGGTTTTGGAACCATTAAGAGACAGACTTAGGTCGTGTTTGTTTTTTAAGAGGTGCTGAAGTCTGAAGTCTTATTTCACTTCTAATTTACTGTGATGAAGTCTGAAATCTGAATCAGTGTTTGTTTTTACGTATGAAATCTGAAATCTGAATCAATCATTGATTTATAAATCTCTAACAATGCGGGTGTATGCGAATAACATGAATTAAGTGATGAGGTTACCACTTTTTTTTCAAGATGATTTTCAGACTTAAGAGGGTCCAAAAAAAAAAAAAACAAACGGTCTGAACGAATGAGTGATAAGTGGTCATTAAGAGGTAAAATTGAAAAAACAAACAGGGCCTTATTTTTTTGCCAAACATGATTCACCTCTTAGTGATTCAGAGGCTGCCTCTTAATGGAACTGTTAAGATGTATGAAAACCTGACATCTACCACATTGTAATTATAATTCACAAAATTATTATTTTTGTTGACAAACCTTTAAAAAGACCCGTCGGTCCACCATTTTCATTGCCATTCGGGACTATTTGGAATGAACTTTCACTAACTCCTCCCATCACAACATCATCCAAGGCACCCCAAGGCAGGTCTCTCGATGAACCATCTGTAAAAAAAAAAAAATAAGAGATCGACTTTTATTTAATTAACAAAATCCCACCTATCTTGTCATTACTAAAACATATTTTCCCATGTTGAAATAGTTCTATTTGCAAATACTTTTTGGGATTTGGGTGAACAACAATGTTTCATAATATGAACTTCAAATGCATCTCTAAAAACGGTACGTTAGTTGTATAGAATATCAACTTCATTCAAGTGCATATATACCTTCAAATCCAAAGACTAATTTTCCACTCTTAAGTCCGAGGCTATCCTTTAATCCCTTTATCAGATTTTGCATTCCGATATACTCCACCATTTCAGGTGAAGCCCCCTTAATCTGCTTGCATCAATCAGACAATATCAGGTCAATATATACATAAGATTCAAATGAATTTCCAAAATAAAAAAAAATAAAAAAAAAAGGATCTCAAACTCCAATGATTAATTGTTGAGCAATGAGTAGTACTTCACCTCTGGTTCAAAGAATTTGATCCCCTGAAAAGTATTATATTTTTGTCATTCTTGTGTATGATCAACACGAATATATGATAAAAAATAAACAAATGATCGGAAGTTACTTGACTGTATTTGGCCCGATCAGGGGTATCTCCTTCTTTTGGACCAACAATAACCGAAACTGCATTAATCACTTTCTTAACTCCTTTGAAGTAATCAGGAAGTAGAGTGCTTGCTTGAGTGATATCTCCAATAACCTGAAAGTATTTTACGAAAGAAAATATTACTTCCTCTGTCTCAAAATAAGTGTCCACGTTTCTATTTTAGTTTGTCCCATAATACGTGTCCGCTTGCAAAAGTGAGTGCCCACTTTCCAATTTTACCCTTAATTTTTGAGATGGAGAAACTCATTACTCCTTTATTATCAGGGGTAAAATCGTCATTTAGTCAATTAAAAAGTGCGATAATTAGATAGTTCTAAAAATGTGTGCCTTTTTAATTGCGGACACATATATTTTGGTAACAGAGGGAGTAATAAAGTTTTGATATCTTGTGAAACTGTTAGAAAATAATTTCAACTCACCAAGTCAACATCTGGGCCTAGCATTTTTCTTGCTTTCTCTTCATTTCTGACCTGCAAGAAAGCATGATAAAAGTTCAATAGATTCATGAAAACGAAATAAAAAAACAAAATCTAAAGCAATATAAATTATAAGCAACGTACCAATACTCTAACGGGTAACCCTTTTTCCCGTAAGATATCAACTACTCTTCTACCGACACCACCGGTGGCACCAGCCACTAAAACTATTCCAGAAGCATCCATAGATTTTTCAGGTTCACTAGATGATGGGCCAGAAAGATTCGCTATTAGGCTTTCAAAGATCTGCCCGTGAAACAAACAAAAAACAATTAAAAAATGTAAGAATATTAGGGGTGTTTTACCAACACAAACTGGGTAAGCGCTGACAGGATAAGAGTTTGGTCATCAAAATAGCATAGTATAAGCGGCTTTTATCTGGTAAGAGTCACAACTCTCGTTACAGGTGGGCACCCGGCCAAATTTCATGGAACCGGAACAGGAACCGCTAACATCGCTTCTTTATATTTTGGAACCGGAACTGCTAGGAAGCATATCGGGTACCCGGTTTCAAATTTTTAAAATTTTTTTTATGTCGCATATGATAAAAATGTAATTTTAAGTCTATTTTAAAGTACCAGCTTAAAGTAATAAATACAACAAATGGTCAAAACTAATCTGATAAAATGTAATTTTAAGTCTATTTTAAAGTACCAGCTTAAAGTAATAAATACAATAAATGGTCAAAACTAATGTGATAAAATGTAATTTTAAGTCTATGATAAACATAAATAACTCGTCAAACTCTAACCTAAAAAATAATATAACTTTTTTAATAAATATATAAAATAATTTTTATTTAAAAGTAGCAGATACCCATCGGTTTTGGTTCTGGGTACCAGCGGGACCGGGTACCCAGCGGTAACGGTTCCAAAAAAATGAGAACCGGAACCGGAACTAGTCCTGATCGGTTCCGTATTTTAGGAACCGGAACCGAAGTCAATCACATCAGTTCCGGTTCCGGAACCGGCAGTTCCAGAGTGGTTCCGGTTTCAATGCTCACCCCTAAATACAGGGTAAGATTATCGGTTTGCAAAATGGCAGAGTAAGATTGTTGGTAAAGATCATCATCTCTGACCGAGTAAGTGTCTCTTACCCGGTAAGAAGTAATAAGTGTTTAGTTGCCCGATAACAGGCGGTAAGTAAGAAAAAGTGTTTTCCCATGAAAAACCAAAACAAATGAAAGATGAGTCGAACCTTAATTGGTGATGGAGGTCCGTTAAAGAAGTATAATGTCTTCACAAATCTGCCAAAATCCCAGCCTTGATTTCTAGATTCTGCTGCATATATGGTCCTCTTGTAGGTACTCAAATCATATGTATTATTATGACGATGAGTAATGGACTTAATTCTATCATTTACTTTAAGAAATGGATTAGAAAGTCCAGATGACAACCTAGTACTCCTAGAAAATCTTGTACCAAGAGAAGATGAAATGATCTGAAAATCACCATTTTTCAACATTGGTTAATAGCTTTATGACATAAAAACAAGTATGGGCTATTATAGTTTGATTTATTAGATGCATAACACAATGTCACTATAGTTATGACACTAGCAAAAAATTTTTTTTTTTTGAACGGCAAGTTAGTAGTTAGTAGTTAGTGATTAGTAGTTAGTGATTCGGACCCACAGTGACATCCATATGGGCAGTATGCGGGACCCGAACCTTCACCTTAGGGGATAAACTCCCACTCCTCCACCATTTTTAGGAAAACCACCACTCCCAAGGCTCGAACCCGAGACCTTGTGGATGATGTAAAAACCCCGGTACCGCTAGGCCAGAGGCCCTTTGGTTGACACTAGCAAATGTAAATGCATAACACATGGTTAAACTTTTGCGGTCAAAAACTTATATAAAACTTACAAAACAAGCAAGAATGCTTTGAATTTTCTACAAAGTTTGGAAACTATATTAAAAATATTACAACAAGAACTACATTTCAATCAACTATGAACTTGAAAAGTGATATATGACTTGAAATTAACACGTGTCTCTCTTAAATAAGATGCAAATTCACTAGTTTAACCTAAAGATTTGTGTAAAATTGTTACTCCCTCCGTCCCAATTTAAGTGTCCACATTTGAAATGACACACAATTTTAGACATGCATAATAATTACACTTTTTGGTAAATCAAATGACATATTTACCCTTATCTAATTTCTCCTCCGCTCACAACTCTTAAATATTTGTGCATTAATTAAGAGTAAATTTGAAAATTTAGTTATTTCGAGACTCATTTAAATTGGGACGGAGGGAGTATTAATTAACACCAAATACTAGAACCCCAAAAACTTTTAAGCATCAATAAACATTATCCGTAATCCACCTACGTTGTGTCTTTTTAAGTTTTCAAACATACTCTTATACCCAATTGGAGCTCATTTACTTCAAAGCTTCAACTGATTTTGCACCAATTCCAATCCCAATTTCAGTTCCAATTCAAATTACAGTTCTAATAACACGAATTCAAGTTCCTAAAACAAAATACTGAAAATTTTCATACACAGAATCTAGAATTACGCCTTGACGAACATATGATATGCAGGAAAAACCAAAATTTATCCAAAAACAGTCGTAAAACAGACATGAGATGGAAATAAATGAAGCAATTTAATTAGGGGTTTTTACCTGACGATTGTGAGACTTGAAAGAAGAGAATGATGGGTTTGTTATGGGAGGAGTATAACAACACTCCATTTTTGTTAATGAAGATCAGAACTTAAGTTGGAGCTGTTGAAAGCTATCAGAAGGTTTGAATGATAAATACAGACCACACATGGCGGAAATGGAAAATATCTTTACCACTTTGAGTTTTTGAAAAAAAAAAAAAAAAAAAATTTAACGTACTAACTTTTCAAATTTAACAAGTCTTTAATTCTATTTTAGTAAATTGCAAATTTGGTCCCTGTGGTTTGTTGTGTTGTCTCGGTTTTGATTCCTATAAAATATTTATTGCAAGAAAACCCTCATGGTATGTAAAAATGTTTGGTTTAAGTTCCTGAGACTAACTTTTGTTAAATTGCATCCGTTAAACCCCCTCATGTGTTTTGCACATGAGAGCATTTTCGTCTTTTTACATAAAACAACAAACAAGGGACCAAAATTGCAATTTACTTTTTTTTAATTACATCAAAACATTATATATATATGGTGGTTTCATACGAGGACGGTAACAATTTACGAGAATGTGAAGAGCTTTTTACATGTACAAGATTACATGTGATTTTGCACTAACTGTAGCGGACGACTTTTGGGCCACTTAAGTCGCATGGAAATTCGCCTGCGTCATTTATGATTTTGTACAAAAGCACATATGATTTTGTACATTAAAATGTTCATGTACAAAAATGATTGGCTGAGAATTGTCCTTGTATTCTCGTAAATTGTTACCGTCCTCGCATATATATGATTTAAATTAAAAAGCCTCACTCCCACTATTTTTTATTCAGAAAAATACGAGAAATAAACAAAATTTAAGAGAAATAAATTACACCAAAATAACGATAATATTTTTATTGTTAAAATGACATCCATATCAAAAAAAAAAATTATTTCATTTCATTGTTTTCCAAATTTTCATTTATTTAGCGTTTTCCTCTAAACTGACAGAAGAAAACTACCCAATTTTATTTGAGAAAAGATGAAAAAAAAAAGAATCGAGCAAAATAAATTACACTGAACAATCAATCATATTTTTCTCATTAATTTGACATCCATGTCGATATACTTTAACAAGAAAAATATTATCTGTATTTTGGTGTAATTTATTTCGCTCGAATTTTGTTAATTTTTTGTATTTTTCCCAATAAAAAATAGTGGGAGTAAGGTTTTTTTAAATCATATATATAATGTTGAGTAAATTACATTTTTGGTCTATATGGTTTTTATCCACTTCCAAGTTTGGTCCCTATTACAAACTAATTACAATTTTGGTCATTGTGGTTTCCATTCTATTTCACTTTTGGTCCCTCTAACCAACTTTAATTAAAATAATTAATTAACCTAAGGGTATTTTTGACATTTTACCTTTACTTTATCTTTTTCATTTTTATTAGATTAGAAAGCAAATTACAACATTAGTCCCTATGGTTTGTCTTTTTTTATTTTTTGTCTCTCCTATCTTTTTTATTTTTCATTTTATACCCTTGTTATACTAATTAATTAATGATAAATAATTTAAACTAACAATACATTAAAAATACGTATTTCGTTTTATAAATTACACCATCAAAAAAGATTTGTCGATATTTTGAAATAAATTAAGTATTGAATATTTTTATATTTTAATGCAATTTATCTGATATATTTGTAAATCCGTCTACACTTATGGAAAAAACTTTTCTGTTAGGATTAAAAAAATTATCGTTTTTTCTTATATAAAAATCAAAATTCATCTACGTCTATTTATTAAAAAATTGTATCGTCTTTTGATATTTCATTTAATCGAAATTTTTCAATGTCTGCTTTCAGATCAAACAAACCAATAAGAGCTTGTTTGGTTTAACATAATGTTTTTAAATGTGTATAAAAAAACGTTATAATATAATTATTATTTAATCTTTTTCAAAATATAAACTTAAATATCCCATCAGGTACTTAGTATTTCACTATATTTAATTATTTTTATAATTTGTTTTCATATTTTATTTATCGAGAATGATATTCATTTCTAATCCAAACAACAAACCAAATACCCCAAAATTCCAAACATTACCTATTTCAAATCCGTACACAAAAAATCCAAATATGTTTAAAACATTATGTTAAACCAAACAATCTCTTATTGCCTTAATTGATCTGAAACACAAACATAGAAAAATTTCGATTAAATGAAACATCTAAATAGACATAGATAAATTTTGATTATTATATAAGAAAAAACGATGATTTTTTTTAACCCAACATAAAAGTTTTTTCTATTAGTGTAGTCAGATTTACAAATATATCAGATAAATTGCATTAAAATATAAAAAAAATTCAATACTTAATTTATTTTCAAAACATCGACAAATCTTTTCTGATGGTGTAATTTATAAAATGGAATACGTATTTTTAATGTATTGTTAGTTTAAATTATCATTAATTAATTAGTATAGCAAAGGTATAAAATAAAAAATAAAAAAAAGATAGGAGACACAAAAAATAAAAAAAGACAAACCATGGGGACTAATATTGTAATTTGCTTAATGAAACAAAAAATGAAAAAGATAAAGAAAAAGTGAAATGTCAAAAATACCCTTAGGTTAATTAATTATTTTAATTAAAGTTGGTCAGAGATACCAAAAGTGAAATAGAATGGAAACCACAATGAACAAAATTGTAATTAGTTTAAAATAGAGACCAAACTTGAAAGTGAATGAAAACCATAGAGACCAAAAATGTAATTTACTCTATAATGTTTTAATGTAAATAAAAAAGGTAAATTGCACTTTTGGTCCCTGATTTGTTGTTTTTTGTAAAAAGAGAAAAATGCTCTCATGTGCAAACACATGAGGAGGATTAACGAATGGGATTTAACAGAAGTGAGTCTTAAGGGCCCAAACCAAGCACTTTTGCATACTACGAGGGTTTTATTGCAATAAAAAATTTATAAGGACCAAAACCGAGACAAACAACAAATCACAGGGACCAATTTACAATTAACTCTTCTTTTTAAGGAAAACCTAACCCAACAAACTATTCTATTTTAGATTATTAAGTTTAAAGTAAAGTTTACTTTTGATCCCTAACGTTTGCCCATTTCAACTGTTCTCATCCTTCAAGTTTATTTCAACAGATTGAACCCTCACGTTTGACACCTTACAACGATTTTCGTCCCTCTTTCTAACGACTGTTAACCTTTTATGTTAAGCTCAATTAAACAAGGGGTATAATAGTCATTTTACCTTTTGGTTAATTTTCTTTTAAAATTCAATAAAATAAAATCTTATTTATATATTATCTTATATATTAGTGTGTATGAGGAAAGTTCAATTGCGAACTCAAATTTGGTTGTGAACGTGAGGATAAATGAGAGCGCGACATATATCTAAATATAGATTATTCAGACTGAATATACAAAGAAATATTCAGACTGAATAAAATAAGCATTATGAGACTGAATAAATACTATATTAAGTCTGAATATTTCATTGTATATTCTGACTAAATAAATAGTATATTCAGTCTGAATATTTCTTTGAATGGGACACGTGTCGCACTCTCATTTGTCCTCACGTTCACAACCAAATTTGAGTTCTCATTTGAACTCGCCCCTAGTGTGTATTATATATATATACACCAATATTATATATATAATATAGACATATGGACCAATCTTCATCGACGATGAGCACAACCATCGCCACCAATCTTCATCGGCGATGAACACAACCACCACTACCAACAGCAGGCTTGTTATCAATCAATCAAGCATCAATGTTGTTGTAGTAGTAAAAAAAAACATTCCGTCAACATCTAAACGAGCAACCCCGTAACCATTCTTTGATCTGTAAAACTTGCTAGATCCATGTTTTTTTCGATCACACACAAAAGTTAACAAAGATAATAAACAACAACAACCCTATGTTCACAATCAACGTGACACCCCAAAATGAGATAAATAAATAAATATGAAAAGAAAGGAAAAAGAAAAGGAGAATAAAATAAAATGGGTTTTTACTTTATCGGGCCTAAAGTGTGAAGAAAAAACGTGAAAAAAGGGCTAATCATGTCATTTAATGAAAGCGAGAAGTGAAGAAAAGAGTTTATGTCTATCGGACTAAAAATGATAAAAAATTCGTATTGAGGGTGAAAAGCGTAAGGTTGACCAAAGTATTGAAGCCAGGGGGTTGGATGTCATTACTGGATAGTCAGGGCCTGAGTTAGCGTTAGATTCCTCATATTTGAGGGACCTGTTTTGCCAAAAGTACATACCTGTTTGAGATCAGATTTGAAAATGACGGAACAATGACTGATCTTTGAAGCCTCTTATTGGCTCGTCAGATCAACGAAATGGACAAAAACTTATAGGTTTATGTAGCTGAGATATCCCTCTGCATTTTTCGTTCAAGAAGATCGAGTTTTAGCGGTGAATCGAGAGAAAAATTGGAGATTGAAAGTCGTCGTCCGAAATTCCGTTTATTGACGATTAGAGGGATAATACTCAACCATATTTCGAGTTCTTTATATGGTTAGCTTCGTTTTTAGGTCCTCTATTGAACCTTAGTAGTCTTATGTCTCAGATTTCAGTTTAAGAGGTTCGATTTAAAGTTTTTCTACTGATTTCAAGTTATGTAAAAACCGAAACTTTAAATGAGAAAATGGGGCTTAATAGTTGATGGTTTTTGTTGATTCTTGTTCCTATGGTTGAGGAAAATGATTTTCTAGAACTTTTACATAAAGTATCTTCAAAATCGGTAAAGAAACAGCACCTAACGGATGTTTTCCGGTCACCGGTGAGATGCCGTTTTCTGGCGCTGATAGTTTCATAAGTTTGGAGGATTGTGAGTTTCAGCCCCTTCACTTCTTAGTGTTATGTTTAGGCCAAAACCTTTGAATTGCAAGTCAGTCCATCAACTTTAGGTTGTTTGATAAAGGCCATAAGTTATTGATTTTATAGAAACCATTAATTTGTTTTTTTAAAGTTCTATTTTAGAACCTATAAGTTATGTTGGGTATTTAATTTAATTTTGGACTTATAATACTTAAGGTAGATTACTTAGCCTATGTTAATTAACTAATTTAGTTTCTAAATTAATTAATATGTTAATTTAAATTATTTAATTGATATATTAATTGTCTTAGAATATTAATATTAATTAATTATTTATTTTTCTAAGGAGGTAACCTTATAATAAATCATAAAAATAGTTTTGATAATTTATTAAATGAGATTAAAGCGTTGTAACTTAAGTTAAGCATTATTGGGACGTTTTAATATGAAGAGATACATATATAACATTATAAAATGATTATTTGACGTTTTAAGCTTCATTGAGATTTAGACAGGGAATTTGACTAAAGTTAGTCGAGATTTGTCGAGTTGACCAAGGGTCGACTTTTACCTTGTTTGACCCACAAGTATTTAACGATAAGATCAAATGGAGATATTGAGACATTAAGAGACTTGGTTTTTGAGTTAAACTTTAGACCGGGCCGAGTTTGACCATAGTCGACTTTTGTTGACTTTTGGAGGTTAAGCCATTAATTGGATATTATGATATGAAATGTGTAGGTCTTCAGTCAAGAGCTATCAGTAGTGATCTACACGGACAGATGAGTCTTCATGAGATTTCACTGGGATGCATATCCACGTACAAATTTATTTTCAGCATTATATAATTTGTATGGTAATGTTTACGTATGCATGATGTTTCAGTTTACATACATGATCCAGTATATTTTACATGTATATTATTTTATGATCAGTTGCATGCTATGTGTTTATTTTGTTTTCAAATAACTTTAGCATGCTATAATATAGAAGTTTTATGATGGATTTTAATGGATGGACATTTGACTAAGAAGTCACGACAAGTGGCACGACCCGTACTGGGCCTCTAGACAAGTGCAGGTCGGACAACCTAGGGAGTGCAGTGACTAAATGATCCATGCCCCAGCAGACAGTTTACGAGATCTCTTTTCTTTCAGCTTTGCGTGTTTTCAGAAAATGCATAGTATTTGATACAAAGTTACATGTTGATATGTATGATGTGAAATGATTTTATACACGCAAACCATGAACTCACTGAGCTTTATAAGCTGACTATAATATGCATTTCAGGGACAAAAAGTTTCAGGTTGGACAAACGAAAAAGGGCGCATAGAGACTTGCTTAGTCCATTTAAGTTCAATATTTATGTTCAGATATTTTATGGATAAACTTTGTAACGCAATCCGGTATGGGACGGGTTAGCTTGTAAGTTACATAGTTATCGTTTTAAAGTCTTACGCTGTAAAAGGTTTTAATTAGTCGTCATTTGAAGTATTAATGGAGAATTTGATTCAGAACACATAACATGTAACACCCGGAAATTTAGCGAAAGGTTATGTAAATTAGCATTGTAATATTATTATTTTTGGGCAAATGGAAGGATTCAAGTATATAATGTTGGGTTGCAACGGACTGGAGGAAAGGCACGAAAGCCGGAGACGAGTTGAGTTTCGGTACATTTCCGGCGACTATGACAGGCTACAAGGCCATGTCACAGTCGCATGGCAATGTCGCCTAGAGCACCAGATGATCAAATTTTGCTTTCAGCTTTTGGTACAAATCTCGCGACTATGACTCGCGACTATGACATGTCATAGTCGCCAAGGGCATAGTCGCCCGTGTGTTCCAGAGTGCACAATAAGGTGCGATTTTCAGCTTCCTTTTCTCATTTTATCAGATACCATTTTATCAATTGTTGGAGAACAAGTCAGGGGCGATTTTTAGGGTTTCACTTTCTTCACCAACCTTCTTCCAAGCATTTAATACAGCATTAAAGAGGAGATCAAGTTGGACACTGGGAGTTAAAGCTTCAAGTGATAGCATTCTTGGTTCCTTTCAGATTTCTTGATCACCTCCTTCCTCTTAGGAGCATTTCTAGGGTTCTCCTAACTCTAGCCTTGTGAGTTCAACTCTAAACTTATAAACTCAAATACTTGTTGCAAATGTAGTATTTTACTGATCCTTAAACTTGATTTCAAGTAGTTGTGTGTTTGGATAGGTTTGGAGGTTTTAGGTCAAAATGAGGGTTTTGGGTATTTTGGTTGTAGATGATGAAAGGAGCATTCTTATGGTTTTAAAACATTTGGGAAAGTTATTTAAATGGTGTAATCTTTGGTTTTGAAACTCAAAATGTTTTGACCTAGATTTTGGTAAAACTTGGATTTGAAAGGAAATGGTTATTGAAAAGGTTTTCAAGGTTGGAAAACTAGTAATACGTCTCGTTGATGTATTTGGTCGGTAAACTAGTATGTAATGGATCCATAGGCATATAGTCGGTTTAAAAAGCGGGATGGTCGTCCCTTTTTGGTTGCATAGCAGTCTAGTAGGGCCTGGTGCCGTTGGGTATTATGCCGGATCATTATCGGATGCCATTGACTCTATGTATGCGCTAGTAGGGGTCTAGTAGGGCCGTGTACTAAGGTGCATAATCGGTTGTTGCCGGTTTCCATTGACCCATTGCGCGGGCTATCGTAGGAGTCATCGGGGGCCATGTACTAAGGTGCATAATCAGTTGTTGCCGGTTGCCATTGGCTCTTGCGGTTGGATCAAACATCGTGTAGTGACCTACTTATGGTATATGTCAGTAAGGATGGAACACCGGGTCTCCCCCGGTTGCTTTTAAAAGATCATTGCTCATCAAGAGTAAGTCATTTCAAGTGAAGTTAAATGGAATAAATGCCCCGTACCTTACCTTTTAAATGTTTTAACTGCATATCCATTTAACTGTTTGTTCTCACTAGGCGTAAGCCTAACACTTGATTTCAAAATGTGGTTTTAGCAGGTAAGCAGGTTGATGGGGCTCTTTAGAGAAGGGCGGGTTGAAGTGTCGAGAAAGAGGAAACCTATTTGGAGATATGCTCTTAGAGTATATACGTAGCTGGAGTTATAACATATTATTTTGAGGATATTAGTAACACCCAATTGTAATCTATATTGTGAATAGTATAGATTAATAAGTTGTTATTTTAATGTCTATGTTTAGATGTAAACTCCCATACTCCATCCCCACTTATTGGGTGATTTTATTTATTATTCCGCATTCTATTTTGGTTCAATTTTACTCTAAATTTTAGGGTGTTACATAACATCTCCTGGTAAAAATATGGGTGTTAAAATCAACAAACCAACAATATAGATGGAAACACAAGTGAAGGAGGAGAAGGAAGGAACACTCAAAAAAACCTTGAATCAAACAAATATCACATTTAAGGGGAAAAAGAGAATAATTCAGTAGCAATTTACAGAGGGAGAAGGTATCGATTGACTGTAGGAACAACTCCATTACATAGAGATCAAACCTATCTCCGATTACCGTCTACAATTATCATCTCCAAACTTGAAATTCATATTATTTATCTAAATGTTAGATCCAAAAGTAAAAAATCAAAATCAAAATCAAAATCAAAATCAAAACCTAAAACCAAAACCAAAATCATCTCAAACCCCTAAATGAACCAACAATTGATGAACCCTAATACAAACCTAAATCAAAATCAAAGTGTAGCACATATTCAAACCCTAACTAATCAATGTTTGCAAGGACAAAATCATGAGGAGAAATTGGGAGGGATGGGGTGCACCAAACAGTTCATCAGAGATGTATTGAAAGCAACATCACCGCATCCATCGTCGTCTTCCTCTAGCCTCCATCACAGGCGTTGTTTTCTCAAAGGCGACATGTCTTACCTCCAATCTTCTCTCTTGTCGATCTCCTTTTTCCTCATACTACCTCCATCAATCTGCCACTCTTAGTTCAACGAAAAAAGTTCAAAGATTTCCCTATGTGTACAGAAGCATCACCAATTGATTTAGGGGGTTTTGGAAATCGATTAAGGGGTTATTTTTTTTTGTTGAAATCCATTCAGATCTTTGTTGGGGTGATTTAGATTTAAGGTTAGATCTAGATTAAGGTTGATGACAGGTTATGTTTTCGGGACAAGTTTTCCGACAGGGTGGGTATGTAAGTTCACGAAGGTGGGGGTTGAGGAGGATGTATGTGATTGTCTGTGTATACATATATTAATATATATATATATACACACACACACACGCTAAATATATAATATGTTGTTTAAGCTTTTTTCTAAATTTTATTAGAAAAAATAAAATGACCGAAATTCCCCTCATTTAATTGGACTTAACGGAAAATGTTAACGGTCGTTAGGAAGAGGGACGAAAACCGTTGCAAAGTGTCAAAGGCGAGGGACAAATCTGTTGAAATGAACTTGAGGGATGGGAACCGTTAAAATGGACAAACATTAGGGACCAAAAGTGAGCTTTACTCTTAAGTTTATAAACTATTTTTTTGAATAAAAAACATTTTTCATTTTGAATGATGAAGTCCCTAAACTACTTTTTTGAATGGAAAACCCATTAAATTTTCTCATTTTTAATGGAAAAACTATTAAATTTTCCCATTTTAGTTGTATTTTTTTTGTTTCACAAACACAAAAAAATGTTCACATTGTGAAACAAATATATATTAATCAATACGCTAAATCCAAGCCACAACCGAAAAAAAAATCATGTGAAATAGCACATGATACACTAGTTCTCAAGGTTATCACAAGTCTATTGGTTCTCAAATAAACTCCCAATATGTGTGTGTATGTGTGTATGTATGTTTGTGTATGTTTGTGTGTGTATGTATGTATGTATGTATGTATGTATGTATGTATGTATGTATGTATGTATGTATGTATGTATGTATGTATGTATGTATGTATGTATGTATGTATGTATGTATGTATGTATGTATGTATGTATGTATGTATGTATGTATATATGTATGTATGTATGTATGTAGGTACGTACGTACGTACGTATGGATGGATGGATAGATGGATGGATGGATGGATGTAGAAGTACATTGACATTGAGGTGCATAAATCATAAGCAATTTTTTTTCCAACAGATAATTTTATTCAAGCAAAAAGGCTTCTTTTGTCATGAGGGGTGAAATGTACACATATGGGTCAAGGGTACTATGAGCACTTGAGTGAACATAAAGCGTGGTTGTGGTTCCATTTATACAAACTTGTTGTCTTCCGGTGTGATCTCATGCTCGTCTAAATAAATTAGTCCCCAACACAAGCCTGAATGTAAAATATTGTGTGCTCAAAACATAGACCATTAAGAATTAAAAACCATGATTCACTTCACCATGCTCCCTCATAGAACACATACAAAGTAAACATTCAATAGCTTGGAAGAGGCTTAAATGACAAAAGCACAATACTTTCTATGTATTTGAACCCTTTGGAAAGAGATGACAACAACGTATCTATGGATAGGAAACGTTTGATATAATCTGAAACATTGATTATCCTTTTCTCTTCAACTATGAAAATGATTCAAAACTCAATATTAATTAACATTCATCAAAAACTAATATGTTTTTCTTACAACAAGTTGAAAGATGCAATGACATTACTCAATAAAAAGAAGCCAATTTTAGTCGAGATGCAAGAAATGCTTGTTAACAAAAAATTGGTCAAGATCACCAAGTCTTGAAATATATAGCTCCATTCTTGTAATTTCATTGACGAGGATTAATTGAATTTTAAAAATACCCAAATCATTTGTTCTCCGCTCCTTTCAGTAACCAAGATCCACTGTTTACATGGTTCAAAGTTAGTTGCAGATATTTACATGTTTACAGTTACATGTAGACATTTGTCGTACTCTTTGTTCATCTTTATCTTCTTTAGTCTAGTTTAAATAAGCATAAAAGGCCTTATACTGAAGAAGGTATCATTATCCTTCAAGGTTTCATGAATGATATTCCCATTTTCATCTTCCACAATCAGAACCTCTTAATTTAGGATTGCCATGCGAAATATCATAACACAATGGTTCAACATAGAGTTGTCGTCTTTGCAACAACTATGTACCAATCCCATCAACCATACCAGGAAGCGTTGGCATTTGCATTGCAAACAAAAAGAAAAGAAAAGAAACCATATCATTGCATATCGTTCATAGATATATAAAAGTCCAGTTGTGTCCTCGTCGTATACATATAGCATGAAGAATTGGAAAAGGGAACAATATGAAACAAAGTCATCTTCAGCTTCTGTAGTGCAAACTTAATAGAATCAAAGTAGAAGTTTCAATGGGTAAGCATATGCTTGTATAGTAAACATGAGACCTACCTACATCCCCAGCATATTTGCAGTTGTTATATGGTTGTCAAGATTGGGTTTGCCTCAAAGAGCTATAGCACTAAGGAATTATAGTAGTCCAAAACCTGCTAAACCAATTGACGAAAATGAGACATCAAACCATTTAGAACTAACCATCACTCAAACAAGAAGAGAAGATTTATTTTAATCTAGAACAGAAGAAAACTTGGAGATTCTAAAAATAAAAATCCCTTAAATTCGTATGAGAACTTGCAAGATTTATGTGGAGATTCTCAGAAACCAAGAGAAAAACCTAAATGTAAAGAATTGATCAGTAAGGGAATGGGGTATTTTGAGATCAATGGGAACAAGGGATCTAATTTGTTTGATTGGAGTGACACAAGTAAATGGTTATTTGGTAGAAGAATCTGTATTGATTTCAAATTTTGAACATTTAAAACTAAAATGGTAGAACACCATGGAAGCAGGAACTGAAACAGAACATTAGGAAGGGGTGATGGAGTCCTTTAGCAAAAATAGGGATGAAACAAACCTGAATTTAAAATAGAAAAAGAATCAACCGCTTTTACAGGTTACGCTTGCAAATGGTGGAAAAAAAGTCTGAACAGTTAAAGAAAACTCTTAACCATTTAATTCGGTGGTGGTGGTGGTGGAGCTTGCACTAAAAGTTTGTATGTTATACATATGGAGTCGTAATTCATTGTTTTTTTTTTACTTTTATGCATAAAATGGTAGTACCATATGTATTGTGAGTTGTGTTTAAGACTTTTGTAAATACATTATAAGGTAGTATAAATATATAACAACGTACATCCTTTGTTAGTTTTCTTTCATTTCATTTGTTACACAAAATAATCTATTTTGTTATATAAGATTTTACATTAAATATATAAATGACACATGGACTACCGCTGATCCTTTGACAAAGGGACACTTAGAATGACGGTTTACACTATGACCAAAACCACAAAAACTATGGGGCGGAGTAGACTAGAGGGCAATGCTTAGTCATGTTGGTTGTATCTAGGGGTGAGCAAAACCCGAAAAACCCAACCGCCCCGACCGAACCCGACCCGAAAAATCGAAAATCCCCGACCCCCGAATTTCCCGACCCGAAGTCCCCCGAACCCGAAGCCCAGATCTGCAAAGTAAGGGCGGGTTGGGTTTGAGTTACCGGGGCCCGCCCAACCCGATGACCCAACCTATTTATATATAAATTAAAAAAATCGCTTTTTAGTTTTTACCTTTTCACTTTTCATTCATTTTTTTCACAGCAGTAGGGTTTAGTTTTTCACAGCACGGTAACCCTAAGTAGGAGAGAGGCGCCGAAGACAACCAGCAGTTTTTCTGGCACCGTTTTCCCGTTTATTTCCGATGACAACGACGACCAGCAGCCACTCCAGCTGTTCTCCACCATATTTCGGCCACCACTCTGCCACTCTTCTGTCATCTCCATTCTCCACTTCTCTCATCTTCGGCTGTTGATTTCCACTCCTCTCATCTCCGGTCTCCGGCCGTCCGACACTGTAAGTGGTGACTAAGTTTGTTAACCCGTTGGGCCCCGACCCACCCCACCCGAAACCTGACTCCCCCCGACCCTCCATCCCCGAACCTTGAAACCCTCCGGATCGGGCTTCTAACCGCTCCCCCGAACCTCGGCCGGATTTCCTGTTTTCTCCCCCAACCCGCCCCGACCCGTGCACACCCCTAGTTGTATCTACTAGATTGTTTTTCACACAACCGTCTGTATTATCACTATGACTTTTTGTGTCTTTTATTTTACATTGCATGCTGATCTTAACTACCTTGACACGAAACATAGTATGAATTTTGTGGTTTATGATATGGATTATGTTTATTAAGTGATTGACTTATCATGCCTGTTATTTTAATTGAAGTGTGATTGGTTGCTTTCTTCTATAATCTTCTTCATTGTTTTATTCATCCAAATTTACATTGAACGAATAACCTGCTATGTTTTGGCATAGGAAACTGCAAGGGTATGATTATAGTTTCCCGATCTAATTACATATCCCAACAGGATGAAGTTCTTTGAGACACTGGGAGTTGATATTGAGATGTCGGATATGTCATTTTTAGTGAGCTTAGATGAAGGCAATGGCTATAAGTGTGGTAGTTGAAATGGTTATCAAGTTTGTTTGCATAAAAAGGAATGTACTAAATCCATATTTTCGACAAATGATTCGAGAAATAAACAAGTTTAAAGATGATGTTTTAAGGTATTATACAATTAAGTTGTAAAATGCGACATGTATATAGGCTTCTAAAAGTAAATTTACATGGACCAAGAAATAAAATATAATCTATGCATCATCTAGTCTAAGTAATGGTTTCAATATGGAAACCACATGGTTCAAATTTTCATGCTTAGATGTTTTCATCAATGAATCGAGTATGTCAAACTAACTTTTATGTTCCACTTGATTGTTACGTAGTCATGTCAATCATAATTCAAATTATAAATAGCAAATTGGTATCATGCATTTTGCTACTAATATAATATTGTAAATGATATAATATAGGTACTGATGCATCGTATAATAGTGATAACAAAGATTACTACGTTTATTCTACGAATAATCGTGGACAACCTCTTCTAGGAATCGTTGATTCAATGAATACCGACCCTAGGCTTCAAAAATCGTATTCTCAAGAACTCAAAATTTGGGAGGAAAATCAAAGATCATAAAACTCAAGTCTGACTATCCATCTTACATAGAAGAGTATAAATAGGAAGCCTAAAGCAAACCGAACCTGAAAAAGACAATGGGCCAAACACAAAAAGCCCAACAAAAAAGCCCAAAATGAGTAAAAACATAAAATTGTCCAAAAGGTACGCTTAAACAGTGTTTTAGGGGTTCAAAAGTCCGTTAGGCTCCTTCGGGACTTAACCACGACGTGCTCCTCGCTCCAGGCTTTGAATCGACTGGTCGTGGGCCAAAAACGGACACCTGGAGTGAAAGTTATGGCCTCATTTTGGTAGCTCCATCATGGCTTCCAAGAACATTAGGGCCCAATCCTCCACGCTCAAGCCTGCATCAGGTACATTGAAGATGTTGAAGACAACTAAGACATCAATTAGTTACAATCAGACTTAAGCCATAGGGTTTTTGACTTGTTTCAATAGGCTTATCTTGTGAGAAATGAAAAACTTGAATCATACGACATTTATATATTTAAGTGGAGATGTGTGATGTAAGAAGTTATATAATTGATATAACAGGTTGAATATGCTCTACCATCTAGTCATCCATGCAAAAAGAGTTATGAGCTTCTCTGTCTTGCCATTTTTTTGTCACATCCACCCTCATAATAATGCTTAGCTAGTGATTCTAAATATGTATTATATGTTAAAGCATGTTTTATGTATTAATTGTGTATAAAATAGAGAACTTGCTAAATGCTTAGTGTACTAATGAGCTATAAGTTGAACCCATAGTTGGAATGATATGTAGGAGGTAAGATTGGTGCTAACACCGTACAAATGACTTAATTAGATGATGTGAGGTGTACAATACAAAGTACATTGTCTAAATGGAAAATTCGGTAGGTAACTAGAGTGCCTAAATGGGAAAAATCTACCCAAAACTTGAACAGATGGTCTAAATGGTGATGTAAAGGTTGAAACACCTTTGAATAAGTTAATATGAAGTGATAGAAGTGACAGAAGTCAAAATAGTCGCGTAAATTTTGTTTTATGCCAGTTTTACAAAGTACGTTGCTATTTCGGTAAACTACGTGCACAACGCTCAAACAATAGGTGTTTGATGGGATGTTAAGCATTGGAACTAAGTTTTGGACCTATTAGGAGTTGGTTGAGGTGTCGAATTTTTTTTAACGGGATTCCGAGCTCAAAATCAAAAACGACAAAATTTCAAAAGAAAGCATAACACTTACAAATATGTAAAACTGCTTTTATTGGGAGATCTTTTCTGAAATATTTTGTTAAAAGTGATAGATTGAACGCCTAGGAGAAAATCTCATAGAAAACGGAGGTCCGAGCGAAAAAAGTTATGAACTTTTAAGTGTTTGGTGGTCAAAAAGGGTGTTGGGTCAACCCACTCGGGTCAAACCCGACCCAAACTTGATATGTGCAAATTTAAGTGGAGAAAACATGATTTTGGCCCCATTTTCACCCCATTTCACTTCTACAAACTTCTGCAGTTATGGAGGTGCGATTTCACACACATAGAAGATGATCTAACATCATTCTTGATGAATCAAACAAGAAATTGAAGGTATAAAGCTCCTATCTTTGTCTAGTTATGTATTGCATCATTTGATGGAGATTAGGGTTAGGGTTTGATGATAAATTGATAATATTTTGGTATTTTGAGTAGATTAAGGGGATGTTTGGATGAGTTTATTGACTTATAACTTATCACCGGCCTGGAAAAGTGCTTATGAAAAACTCATAAGTTAAAATTTTTGACTTCTTAAAAAATGACTATTTCCGATTTGGCACCGGATAAGTTGTTTTACCCAAACACTCATAACTCTTTATTACCGGTGCCACACCGGAATAAGTCAATAAGTTGTTTTGATAAGCCCAAACAAACACCCCCTAAGATAAATATTTTGTTAATTAGTAAAAGGATGGATAAAAATTATAAGAGTTAGTTGAACTTGTTGGATGAAAGTATGACTGTTTGACTTTTTAAAGTCAAAGTAGTCAAAATGATGATTTTGATGGAAAGAGCTTAGATTTCTGAAGTTTTTATGAATTTTATGCTATTTTATGATAAACTTTGGATTTGGTACAATATGGTATAAAATTGAACTTGAAATGTTACAAATGGCTATTTTGGAACTTGAAAGTCAATGTTTTTACCCTGTTTTAGAAAACTTGTATAAAATCATAGAAAAATCGTAGAAGGGTGAGTCTAGTGAATTTTAAAGGTATGAATGTCTAGTTTATTCCATCTTCAGGTATCATAATCTAATTACAACTTTAAGATGGATAAAAATTGCACTTTGTACAGTACTGTCAAACTGAATTTTGACAGCATGTAGCTGCTGTTGTTGTAAAATTCGTATTAAATCAACGAAAAATCCTTTAGATATGAGGTCAGTTCCATATGAAAGAATTGAGATCTACTATATTTCATATTTAGAAGTGATTAGGTGATTTTGAGTTTAAGTGGGGTAAAACAGGGGAGAAACAGAGAGTTGTAATGAAAAAATACAAGTAAGGAAGTTAACTAGTTAAGGTACTATCTTGGGTAATTATTGTCCAAAGCTCATGATACTTGTTGAACTCACTTCAAAGATCATTTGAAACTTTTTGGTTGTATTTAGAGGATACCTCCGCATCGGATAACGAAGTTGGGAAATAGCTTCCGAATTGACTTCCGGTTGACTACTTGTTGCACTGTGAGTTAAATATATTACTTGTTTATATACGTACTTGTATATATATATATATGTTTTATTTGTATTATACCTGAATATAATTCCTTTGGTCTTGGTTTGACATTTGTATGTTCTTTCGGTGTCGGTTCCTGTTTCGTGCGATGCCGGTCAATTTCCGGATTCATAATTCGTTAATATACTTTTTATTGGCCTCTTGGAATACAGTGAGTACGAGTACTAATTTGTGTGGTTTGCCGGAAGATTGATGTATGTCGACAGCCCCGAGGAGACATAGGTTGGGTGAGACATATTGGTTCGTTGTACTCATTGCCATGTGAATAGAAGTGGGCAAGAGTACATGATTTGGTACGTACCTGGAAGGAGAAGTGCGGGCTGGTGCATTGACTCTTGATATCTTGATTGTTCTTATAAGGTTAAGTACATTGTATATTATATTGATACTGGCATGCTTACTATGCATATGTTCAACGCACTCAATGTGAGATATATGATTCTTGTTTGTTATGTATTAATCGATTATTATGTTTTTGACTCACTTGGCTTATGCTCGTATGTTGGTATTCAGTCTTTTTCATTTGATGTTTGGTTCTTGGGTATTTGGCCAGTTTATTTGATAGCTCACATATCTCGGGTTCGGTATGCTTGTTTGGTTCTCTTCGCGTTATAAGTCTCTTATAATGGGTATAATCACCATAGAACCATGTTAATCTATTTAACTCACTAAGCAATCGTTTACCCGTGGATTATTTATCATTTTACAGGAAAGTTATGTGACGTTGATAAAGGGACAAACAAGTTGATGTGATTCGGGTTAAGGTCGAGACGTTGACTTTTGGTATATGTAGTTATGTTTGGGCATATTTTGTATTTATAATGGTATTCGGGTAGATATGTCCTCGATCATATTGTAATAGTTATCATTTCGGGTTGTATTTAGTTTTCGTTGGTTGGTTTAATTTCTAGAAAGTTTTTTTTTTGGGTAGAAAACAGGTTTAGCATGAAAATTTAAAACGGACATTTCCAAGGTTGGTTTAAAAATTAATATGCCGTACTTTTGAAGTTAAAAACTGATTAATTGGAGTTTTAAGTCGTTAAGTGTGTGTTTTCGTAACTGGTGTATTACATTTTTCCACAACCACCATCTACTTCATGTATATAATTAGAATTCGATTACACTAGAACGCTATTTTGATGTTGATGTTTAAAATTAGTGACGCCGCACAAAGAAATGTGCACCAAAGTTTTGCGTGGCTTGGGATGCGACCCTAGGTCATAGCTAAAGTTCACATGTCTCTGTTTCATGTTAGCGACTTTGGATGCGGCCTTTAGATGTGCACCAAAGTTTCGCGTGGCTTGGGATGCGACCCTAGGTCATAGCTAAAGTTCACATGTCTCTGTTTCATGTTAGCGACTTTGGATGCGGCCTTTAGATGTGCACCAAAGTTTTGCGTGGCTTGGGATGCGACCCTAGGTCATAGCTAAAGTTCACATGTCTCTGTTTCATGTTAGCGACTTTGGATGCGGCCTTTAGATAGGACAGTACTTTATTTTTTGGTCCTAAAATTTGTGTCTTATAAAATGGTCTATTAGGACACTTATTTATTGGTGACATCTTCTAAAGCCGACTTTGTTGTAGTGACCAAATTTTTGCACACGAACATTATTTTCCCAAAATAAGTGTCGAAACCAAACGTTAACTCCCGAAATTTCAAATAAATAAATTTCATAAAAATACTGAGTGTTACATATGCATTAAGACCCCCAAGCACTTAACTTCTAAACATTCATGGCTGATCTAGAGAGGCTCTTCTTAAGATAGTAAAACTACTATAATCAAACACACAAACGCACGTATATAAGAACATGTTATATATTTAATTAAAGCATTTAAGGTAAGATCGACCCCAAGGATGGACCCTGATTTTTTTTTCAAATGGTTGCATCGTTTAACTATAAGAAAAAAATGTCAAAATATTTTTCACAACATCATAATTAGTCTATTGGTTGGTTAATTGATTTTCATACATGAGGTCTTGGGTTCAAGTCTTTTACTATGCATTTTTTTAGAAACATAATAAATTTGAAATTAAAAGCAAAAAGCTAAGAAAATGACACTAGCAAGATTCAAACTTGGGTCTTGGGTGTAGGAAATACCTTACAAACCAAATATGTCAAGGAAAACTTATATTCATATTGCAGTTTTAAAATATACTAGAAGGGTACTCGTGCAATGCAGCGAGATCCATTTTAATTTTAATGTTGTATTTTATTTTTTGTCTTTATCAATGTTATAATATGATTTTATTAGTTTTGAAAAAATAGATTTTATTTTTTGTAAGTTTTTTTCATTTCAGATTTTTTTTTAAATTATAATATAGGTTTAATAAGGAAATTAACCAAAATAACCAAAATAATATCATTTTTGAATTTTAAGTAATTATGCTTTAATCAATTGTACTAACTGCATAATAATATGTTTTTAAGAGTTTTTGCCAAATGCATAGATACATTTGGTGACACACTGCAAAACAATATGGTTGCACCTTTCAGAAACCTAATTTTTTTATCCTTCGCCGGAGAAATAATACGGTGGCCCGTGCCACCGTAGGTTACAGTACTATAGGTCCGCCCCTGATCGACCCTACGTCAAATGTTACAGCAAGGTTAATCCATTGCTGAAGATTGTATTAACTATATTACCAAACAATCCCACAAAGTATGAAAACGACGGGTAGGACAACTATTCGTTTGGATCCTTGTGGATATCTCAACGTATGAACCGTGTAGAGAACACAAATTAATCCGCTGTAGTGGAAGTTAATTTTTAGGTCACATAAGTTTGCCTAACAACTTAATTACTGTAACGTATTTAAACATAAATAACCATAAAGTCAAAAAAGGTTGTAAGTGCTGAAAGGCTAATTATAATTTTATTTTAGTAATGAATTTTTTTTTAAAATTAAGAGAATACATTATACATGAAGTAGAAATCATCCCAGTTTTTTGTAAAATTTGATAAACATTGCAAATAAGTGGGATTTTGGTTATATATAAACAAGTTTGTTTTTGATATCTTCTGATATCATTTCATATGATCAAGAATATAAATATTACCTTTTTAACAAAAAACAAATAAAACGTGCGAAAAGTCAAATGATTGTAACCAAAGCCATTGACCGAAGTTATAAAAAACCTCTGCAGTTGATCAAACAAGAAACAGAAAGAGCAGCAAAAATCAATGGCTACTCTCAGAGTACCACAACAAATTCCTTCTCCTACCCAAGACTCCGAAACCCTAAGAAAAGCTTTCAAAGGTACATCTTTCTCTCTCTCTCTCTCTGTATATACATATATATATATATTATATGTCTATATAAACACACAAATACAAATAAGATGACTGATCATATTTATGACTACTATCTCATTTGTTAACTGGTGTTTCCACGGGATCAAAAAAAAATTGTGAATCTTTTATACATGTAAGGTTTTCGATCATGTTTAATGCATTTGATATTATATGGAGAGGGAAGTGATGCATATATATACAGACACAAATCGTGTTAGAAGAAGTGTTTAGGTGAGAAGCGTAAGAAAATATCTGGATCCTTAATCACTTTTAATCTCATACTCATCCATTAATTGCGCTTTATAATTAAGGACTTGATCCGGTGCATCTTCTCCTAATGTGCATCCGAGGATGGAGATCCCTTTTTACGTTTCTCACATTAACACCCATTCTCACTAAAACCAAACCATGTATGTATATATATATATAACATATCTATATATATATATATATATGGATGATGTAATTTGTTTGGTAGAATATTTAACAAAATAGGGTGCGGTTGTCAGGATGGGGAACCGATGAAAAGGCTGTGATTCAAGTGTTGGGTCATAGGAATGCAACACAAAGAAATATAATTAGAGACACTTATCAACAATTATACCATCAATCTCTTATTGATTCTCTCCGTTCTGAACTTTCTGGTGATTTTGGGGTACGTTCTTAATTTTAGGCTATTATTTGTACATATGCATATGACTACACGTAAGCTACAACTATATATTCCTTACAAGGAATTCCACGAATATATATATCTAGCGTCCGGTTCAAATAAGAATAGTTATCAAATAAGAGGACGGTAAAATCATGTGATTTACAATAGATCATGTTTAAAATCACATGTGATTCATGCCACTTTTGTTGGACCTAATTAGATTGCGGTCGAAGTTGCCTGCTCGTGTATTTCGATGCAATATCACATATGCTTTAGTCTTTTTTGTGTTTTCTTATTTTGACTTTGTTCTTGTCTGATCCTCTCATACATACATCCTTGTATATATATATGTGTGTGTGGAGGGATCATACGAGAACCACCCATCTTTAAAGGAACAATTTGTGGACTACATATGATGTGGGTCCCATATAATATTAAATCAGAAATGATTTAATATTATGTGGGACCCACATCATATGTGGTCCACAAGTGTCCCTTTATTTCTTTAAATTTACAAAGTTCTCATTAGAACCTTCCTCATTTGTGTGTGTATATATATAGGAGAGATTTCAATTGCAAACCAGACAATTCAAACAAACTTTGCAAACCAATCTTAGCCGTTCGTCTAGTCTAATAAATATTTGATATTCTTTTGTTTCCTAATTCAAATGCATTATAATCATAATTAATAAACCTATAATCTTCCATATATATATGTCAAACATAATTAATGATTATCATAATTGTCCATAAATATATATATAATGGCTTGCAAAGTTTGCACAAATGGATGAGTCTGCAATTGAAACGTGACCTATATATATATATATAGAGAGAGAGAGAGAGATAGGAAAGTTCAAATACGAACTCAAATTTGGTTGTGAACGTGAGGACAAATAAGACTACGACGAGTGTCTTAATGTAGATTATTCAGACTGAATAATTAAAAAAATATTCAAATTCAATATAGTATTATTCGATGCTTATTCAGACCGAGTCTGAATATTTCTATGATTATTAAGTCTGAATATGATACGTGTTGCGTTCTCATTTGTCCCCATGTTCACAACCAAATTTGAGTTCTCCTTTGAACCCGCCCCTATATATATATATATTTTACCATCCATGAGGTCTTTTTAATATACTTTATTTCTTGCTTCCCCATTTGAAGTCCAGTCAGAAGAAAAAAATGTCAACGTTTAACTTCTGATAGCGAGTCTTTTTAATTGCTTCGTGATTGATAGTGATCATGAATCTTGGTTCACGGAAAGATCCTTGATTGCTATATAGTACTCTTAATTTAGGAAGTCAAAACTAACTTCATATTTTTTGTATTTTAAACTATTGATAATTATTATTTCTTAGCTCCATATATAATGTCGAATACTGTAACATGGTTAATTATCGTCCATCGATTCTATACATCATTGAAAACAATTCTTGCAAAATTGCAACCTGGTTTACATGTATCCTATTTGGCAATCAAAAGTCAAATATGGCTAGCTAGACTTCCTTTTGGAGATAAGAAATACATAATAATTTGAATATATATATATATGCATTAATTACAGAAAGCAGTGATCTTGTGGACATACAATCCAGCAGAAAGGGATGCAAGATTGGTGAACACAGCATTGAATGCAAAGAAAAAAGGTGCGAATGAACTACAAGTAATAGTTGAAATCTCTTGTGCATCGTCTCCTCACCATCTGTTGGCCGTTAGACAGTCTTACTGTTCCTTCTTTCAATGTTCACTCGAAGAAGACATAATCGCTAATGCCCCAACATCTGTTAAAAAGGTATATATATATATATATAGAGAGAGAGAGAGAGAGAGATAGATAGGAAAAAAAAAGTTCAAATACGAACTCAAATTTGGTTGTGAACATGAGAACAAATAAGAACGCGACACGTGTCTGATGTTGTAGATTATTCAGAAAGAAATATTCAGACTGAATATAGTATTTATATTTATTGAGTCTGAATAATGCTTGTTCAGTCTCACAATAATGCTTATTGTGTGAATAATGCTTGTTCAAACCGAATGAACATTATTCAGACCGAATAATACTACATTCAGTAGTCTGAATATTTCTTTGATTATTCGGTCTGACATGTGTCGCGCTCTCATGTGTCCTCACATTCACAACCAAATTTGAGTTGTCATTTGAACTCGCCCCTATATATATATATATATATAGGGGAGAGATCATACGAGAACCACCCATTTTTAAAGGAATAAAGGAACACTTTGTGAACCAAATATGATGTGGGTCCCATATAATATTAAATCATATTAAATCAGAAATGATTTAATATTATGTAGGACCCACATCATATGTGATCCACAGGGTGTTCCTTTATTCCTTTAAATTTACAAATTTCTCATTTGAACCTTCCTCTTCTCTTTCTCTCTCTGTATATATATATAGAGAGAGAGAATTGGGATCATGTGAGAGATCCGTGAGACCATATTTTTACACAAAACACTGTGAAGGGTGGTTACCCTGACAGTGTTTTTGCTGTGAAAGTAATGATTTTTTTTACCTGTTTAGATGTGAAGTTTCAAGTGTAAAAATATAGTCTCACGGGTCTTACGAAAACAGATTAGTATTACGTGAACCCAACGCTAGCTATATATAATTATATTCTCATTTTTAATCTAGAAATACTCATTTTCAATGGTGCATGCATGCTTTTCAGATTCTAGTTGGGTTGGTAAGTTCATTCAGGTTCGATGGGGCTGTTGTAGATTTGGATGTAGCAAATGATGAAGCAACTAAGTTACAAGAAGCGATTGCATTGAAACAATTAGATCAAGATATGGTTGTGTGGATACTTAGCACCAGGAACATGTTCCAGCTCCAAGCAACTTTCGAATCCTACCATCAAAAATATGGAAATCACATTTATGAGGTTTCATCTCTCTAATTAATTAATTACATTATTCCTTTTGTATAGTTCATCATCATTAGCTAAAGCTAATTAACTTTATGCTTTCAAATTTGTCTATCATAATTTCCCTACAACCCAACAAATTATTTGGATTAACAAAATATTCTTTACATCAAAAAATAAGTGTCCATAATATAAAGTTTACAGTTTTAGATATTAACAATTAGAGGGGGTTCAGGTGAAAAACCTTGAAAAACTGATGAACACTATGATGATCCACGCACAGTGCATACAGGTAAATAAAGCCAATTCATAGGTTTTATGCAAGTGTGCATTTTTTGCACATGTGCTGTTTGGAAATTACTTGTATGTGCATGCACATATCATTCAGGTGAACGGTTATTAGAGTGTTCCTTAATTTTTATTTTTTTTAAGATTTTCCGTTAAACCTAACCCTTAATAATTATTATAATTTTAAGTTAACAAAATGATAAATTATACTATTAAATATTTGTAATCCATTTGAAAATTTAGTTATCTATTTTGAAACTAAAAACTTAGTTTAAAAGAAATAAATTATAAAAATAAAAATAAAAATATGAACATCTATTTTAAGGTGAAAGGAGTTAGTCAATTAAAGTCAAAGGGTATTTTTTTTTTATAAACTCTTACATTGAGGTGATGGTTTAATTTGACAGGATATCAAGCATTATGGGACTGATATTTTGGAGTCTTTGGTAAAAATTGTGATTAGATGCATAGTTTCCCCGGAGAAACATTTTGCTGAGGTGATTCAATACATTAAGCTCAAAGTCATTTCCTTTTTGTTAGAAAATCTTCAACAATTCTTTATAACTTTTTCAAAGTAAAAATCTTTTTAAAAAATTATATTTAACTCTAACATTTCTCCGGTACGAAGATTATAATTTCTCTAGATTATAGAAAAACCAAATTTAAATATTTTTTTTTGGCTTTTTGAAGATTTCTCTATGAATTCAAAAAAAATATTTTTATACAAATGATAAAGAAAAAAAAAACCATTTTTTTTAGCATTTAATTAATTTTAGGAAGTTTTTCAAATTTGTAGAATTTTATCATTTTTCTCTTACATCCGGAGAATCTGTTTGAGCAAAAAAGTAGCGTAAAACCGTTTTGTGAACCTGTTAGAGCTGCTCATAATCATCGACAAAAGATTTTTGCGTGACCCAAATAAGTAACCTTTTTGAGCAGGTGATCAGAGCATCAATTGACGGTTGGGGAACTGATGAAGATTCTCTAACAAGAGCAATCATAAGTCGAGCTGAAATCGACCTGATGAAAGTAAGAGGAGCATATTTCGAGATGAATCAAACAAGCCTTGACAATGCAGTTAGAGACGATACTTCAGGAGATTATCAAACCTTTTTGATGGCGTTGTTGGGAGAGTAACTCGACTTCTTGTATATGTGTATGCTTGGAGATGAACATGATGTAACTTAATGTTTATATTATGGTTTGAACATTTGAGCCTTGAGCAGAATGTTGTTGAATTATGTGTGGTTTTTGGGTGTTGTATTTACATACTTTTTTCATCATGAGACATGCAATTTCTTGTTTTGAGAGCATAATGTTTCCTTTAATGCAATTGAATTGATAGAGAAATTAATGGTTTTCTATGGATATTAGTTGAACGTGTTTTGTATAAAAGTTATGGACATGACTATAGAGGGAGGTTCATGCGAGGACAGTTACAATTTACGAGAATGTAAGGACAATCCTCAGCCAATCATTTTGTACATGAAATTTTTCATGTACAAAATCACATATGATTAATGTACAAAATCACATATGATTCACGTACAAAATCATATATGATTAGCCGCGACTTTTCCCCGACATGTCCGCGGAAAAAGTCGCACGTGTCCTTTTGATGCTTAAAAAATCACATATGATTTTGTACATGAAAAATTTCATGTACAAAATGATTGGCCGAGGATTGTCCTCGTATTCTCGTAAATTGGTACCTTACTCGTATGAACCCGCCCCCATGACTATATATATATATATACTACAAACTTCTACTTAACCGATGATTACCTCTAACCACACCACCGATTAACACTGCAACTCCATCATGGTCACCACAACTCCGATCTGAATGGATTAATCTTGTTAATTGGAGGGAATTGCCTATGGTTATTTGCTAATGTAATCGATTCGCATATGTGTTAGGGCAATAATTACTTGTCTTTAGCAAAACACCAATGCCTCAAACAAATAACTAGTGCACAAAACCCAACAAAAATGCGGAATAATGGTTCTCAAACTTGTATCTAACAAAATACATACTACGAAATGATAGCAACCCACAATAATGATGCAGTGAAGATATACAAATCATAATAGTAACTGTGAATGATAAAGATCTACAAACCATAATAGTAAGTGAGAATGATACTCATCACACCAAACTAGGTGGAGAGACATTAAATTTATAAGAAGATAATTTACACTCTACATCCTTGAAGAATCAAGAGATATACATCTATACAATAAATAATATAATAATTAAGTGTGTCTAACATCCCCCCTCAAGCGAAACGGTGGCGGACTGATATGAAGCATTTCTCGAAATAACTTGAACTGATGACGCGATAAACTTTTGGTGAAGATGTTAGCCACTTGAAGCTTGGTAGGAACGAACTCGGTGTGAAGCTTTCCGGATAACACAAGTTTGCGAATGAAGTGATAGTCAAAATCAATATGCTTGGAACGTTTGTGAGAGACCAGGTGTTGAGTAAGAAAGAGAGAACTTTGATTATCACATAACAACGTCGGTCGATCTGGTGGTATCGCATGAAGTTCTCTCAACAAATGAGTGATCCAGATGATCTCTGAGGAGGTGTTGGCTATTGCTCGATATTTAGACTCACAACCGGAGCGAGAGACAGTTGGATGTTTCTTGGCACTCCAGGATACAAGATTGCCGCCGAGGAAGATCGAGTCACCATAGGTAGACCGGCGGGTCTCAAGACAACGAGCCCAATCAGCATCAGAGTACCCCACAAGAGTGGTGTATGCTGGCTTGGAAAATGAAAGGCCAAAAGAGAGCGTACCCTTGACATATGGGAGAAGCCGTTTAACTGCATGATAATGGGAAACAGTAGGAGCTTGAAGGAACTGGCTAACTTGACTGACAACATACGAAATATTCGGACGAGTGATCGTCAAATACTGAAGAGCACCAACAAGAGATCGATAGTGCGAGGGATCATAGTACGGCTCCCCACTGGTAAGAAAATTCGTGTTAGAGGGGATAGGAGTAGTGACTTGTTTAGCATCAAGAAGACCAGCCCGAGAAAGAATGTCGTGAGCATACTTGGACTGACTAAGAAATAAGTCAGTGGACGTGTAGGTAGCTTCAAGCCCAAGAAAGTAACTTAGACGGCCGAGATCTTTGATTGCAAACTCGTTGTGTCGTGAGCATACTTGGACATACTAAGAAAGAAGCCAGTGGACGTGTAGGTAGCTTCAAGCCCAAGAAAGTAACTTAGACGGCCGAGATCTTTGATTGCAAACTCGTTGTGTAGACGAGTGATGATAGAGCGAATAACCGTTTCATCATTTCCAATAAGAATTAAATCATCAACATAAAACAATAAATATAACACACACGAACCGTGTGTGAACACAAATAGTGATGGATCGGCCCGACTACATATAAACCCGGTACAAGTCAAAAAGGTGGTAAAGCGATGAAACCAAGCCCGTGGAGCCTATTTGAGACCATATAGAGCTTTGTGGAGACAACACACATGATTGGGATAGCAAGGATCATGAAACCCCAGAGGTTACTCCATGTAAACAGGTTCACGTGAGGTGCCATGAAGGAAGGCATTATTAACATCAAGCTGGTGGAGAGACCAACCATTGATGATGCTAGAGACAATACAATACGAACCATGGATGCCTTCACAACCGCACTAAAAGTATGAGAGTAATCTATACCCGGAATTTGACTGAAACCTTGAGCAACGAGACGAGCTTTGTGACGATCAATCGTGCCATCGACATGATACTTAGTTTGAAACACCCACTTGCAACCAACCACATTGCGCTCCACGCGTCTAGGCACTAACGTCCAAGTGCTATTAAGGCGAAGAGCGGTCATTTAAGCATCCATGGCATTAAGACAATGGGAATGAGAAGCCACAGAGTCAAAGGTGTTCGAGTCATTATGAGCAAACAAATCAGTGTATAAATCGTGGAGTAGTGTGAACAAGATCCGCTCGATGCCTGGGTTTAAAAATCTTAGCTTTGGCCCGTGTAACCATGGAGTGACCAGGAGTTGATGCAGATGAAGGAATAGGAGCCGCTGGTGGGGTCGTGGCCGGCGTAGCAGAACCGGGGGAGGAGGAGGTGGGCGCAACAACAATAGTAGGATCGACAGGAGGCAGATCGCTTACGGGGGCCTGAACGGGTGGCTGGACCGCAGCGATAGGGCCGGAGATGGGAGGCAATTGGGCCTCATTGCACACCCCGCAACTGATGGGTTGGGTAAGCGGTGGTGGAGGCGGGGTTTGAGCGGGAGCCGTCATGGGTGAAGAACACGGAACATCATCCAAAAAAGCAGCCAACCGAAGTTCATGAAGTGGGGCCCGAGATGAAGAGCCATTAAAAGGAAACAAAAGCTCATCAAACTTGGGATGTCGGGTAATATAAATACGAGAGGAGACAGGATCAAGACATTGGTAGCCTTTGTATTGGGTACAATAACCAAGAAATATGCATGGAAGACTTTTTGGGGACAATCTGTGCTCCGTATAGTCCCATAAATAAGGATAAACTTGACATCTGAAAGGGCGAAAGTAATCATAAGAAGGAGCTCGACAAAACAATGTTTCAAAGGGCGAATTATTGTGTAAGAGTTGTGTGGGTATCCGATTGATGATATAAACAGCGGAGCGAAACACATGAACCCAATAAGTTGATAGGACGTGCCCATTTAATAGCATGGCAAGACCGGTTTCAACAATGTGACGGTGTTTGCGTTCCACCCCGACTGTTTTGTTGCGGGGTGTACGGACAAGAGATACGATGAAAAGTACCATTGTCATCAAGTAAGCTCCGAACATGGTGATTTAAAATTATGTGCTCCCGTCACTTTGAAAATTTTTAATCTTAGAAGAAAATTGTGTTTGAACAAATTTAATGAATGCTCCAAAAACCACATGGAAACTCGACTTGGTTTTGAGCGGATAGAACTATGTAAAGCGAGAGTAGTCGTCTACAAAAATAGCATAATAACGACAACCATCAACTGAATCAACCGGTAATGGGCCCCATAAATCACAATGAACCAAGTCCAATACATGTAAAGCACGATTTTCATTAGGTTCAAAAGGTAAGCGATGCGCCTTAGCAAGTTGACAAGGCGAACAGATAACAGGCGATGGTAGTAAAGATGTTACCGAAGCATAACCCAATTTATTTAAAAGAGAAACAGTGGCAAAAGAAATATGACCCAAATGGGAATGCCAAAGTTCATACGATGCTTTTAACTTCGAACACGTAATGACCGTAAATGCTTGCGGCTTATTGGAGAGAACATATAGTCCGTGCTCACATCGGCTTTGCATGAGAACTTGCTTCGTTGCTCGATCCTGAATATAAAAGTGCGGCCGGGAAAACAAAACATACATGCTACTGTCAGTTGTTAATTTACTAATAGATAATAAATTTTTGGTGATCTTTGGAACGACCAAGACATCACGCAGTCGAATATTATTATTAAGAGTAGAGTGACCAATATGAGATATGGGGAGAACATTACATCCCCAAAGGCGACCTTAGGGTTTCCGACATAACCCTCTGGTTGAGTCACGGAACTCGTGGAGGATGCCATATGATCGGTAGCACCAGAATTGACAAACTAATCTGGGGCCTTCGTCGTAACATGACACTGAGCATGAAATGCCTTAACCAAATCTGTATCCGAACCGGGTGGGGTTTATGAGTGGCATACGAGGAGAGATGCGGACACATACTAGGATAGTGACCGTCTTTGCGACATGACTGACAATGCGGAGGGTGGCGACCACGACCACGACACCCCGAAACACGTGAACACCACGACCCCGAGACGAAACGGGTGGCCCCGTGTGAGCCGAAAAGGCAGTAGGTGGAGAAGCAGTCCCGGTGAAGCGAGCGCAAAAACAATTCATGGGCTTCAGCGTGGGCAAGGAGATCCCGAAAGGTAGTCGGAGACCGAGAGGCCCGAATGGCCGTAGAAAACGTCTCGAAAGACGGATCAAGACCGCACAAAAACCAATGGAACTTGTCCGATTCTGCAACCAGATGACCGACGACCGAAAGTTAATCATAGATGTTCCGGAACCTACGACCAAACTCGGCAAAGAGGTTTGAATACGTTCAACAGAAGAGTGGCCATAGGTTTCCTCAAGAGCGACCCAGATTTGTCGAGCCGTGGAAAGACCAATAATCTCAGAAAAAGCTTCTTCAGTCAAAGAGGCTTGGAGAAGAATAACGGCCCGTTGATCAGCCAAGAGCCATGTCGCAAAAGCCGAATTCGGCACGGATTGGTCATTGGTGAGAATCTCAGGTGCGGGTGTCGGGAGAGTGCCATCAACATGCCCCAAGAGAGTTTGATAAGAAAGAAAAGGAAGCATATGATTCTTCTACAGGAGATAGTTAGAAGAAGATAAACGGATGGTGATCAGATGAAGAATGATGTTCATGGGGAGGGTGGGGTCTTTAGAGGAGGAGGCCATGGTAGGAGAAGAGATTGAAGAAACTGTAAAGGGGGAAGGAGGCATATGAGAGGGGAAGAAGAAAAGAAAAAGGTGGTGGGATTAAATGGCTCTGGATACCATGAGAATGATACTCATCACACCAAACTAGGTGGAGAGACATTGAATTTATAAGAAGATAATTTACACTCTACATCCTTAAAGAATCAAGAGATATACATCTATACAATAAATAAAATTATAACTAAGTGTGTCTAATAGTAAGGCTACAAAGATTTGACGTGGTTCCTTTATCGAAAGATAGTGTACATCCACATGGGAAAGATGGTGGTTCATATATAAAGGAGGCACAAAGAGTTCTTACCCTTACAAGCTTCAACAAAATGTAAGCCTAAGAACTCTCCCTCTCTACTTACCCTCGCATTCAACAAGAAGTAAATGACTAAAACCCTAGCATTTAAGTCGTTTGGGTCCCGTAGCTTGCATACAGGCCACATGTTCCTACCCTAGTTGCAATCCCCAAAAGCTAGCATCTAAAACACATAATATCACAATTATAGCAGCATAGGTGAAGCGACTTGGCCACGATCTGAAGTCGCATATGCAAAATGTGCATGTGTGTATGGTAGTATAAAAAATTTCAACATTCCATCTTAATACCAAACCCATGCACCGAACGCACTCACAACACCGACATCAATGCCAACAAACTACGAGCATGAAGATGAGGTAAGCAACATAACAACTTACATACTAATGAGCTTCAACATGGCCATCACCCATCAACATGCAAATGAAAAACAATATGCCATGCCTCCAACGCGAGCCATGAGCAACCACTACTAACTCAACCGCATATGAACCTATACAACAATCCATTTCCTAGTGATGCGGCAAGATTCAAGCGATTGCTTATTCTTGGGTTCGGTATAGAAGTGCGTTTGGGAGTAATCCAAGTTGCGCGGACTGGATTTCTAAGAATTGGATGTTCTGATTTTATTGTTGATATTATGCTAGCGTCTTGCTAGTTTTAATAAAATGTATTTTTCCAAAAAAACCAATCCATTTCCTACCACGTTGCATCACATTGTGACACTAATACTTGAGCAAATTGATGATCTTTGAGCAACGCTCAAACTTTGCAGGACTCAATGCCTTTGTAAACATATATGTTGCATTACCATCTATGTCTATCTTCAAGAGAGAAATGACCTTATCTTCATGCATAATCAAGGGAAAGGACTCCTTATGTATATTTGCTTTGTCCTCGAACTAAATACTAATATTTATAAATGAAAATGATTGAATAATTGAAAAATGTCAAAACCAAACTGTAACAACAAGCTCCGACTCTGTAGTAGAGACAACGTCAATACCTTTTCTACCTTGGCAAGAAAACTAATGGTTGATCAACATAATGTAAACAAAAGCCCGGTGTTGACTTCCAATTGTCTCCCATTACCCGTATACCTCAAGTCATTGTAATCGACCAAAATACTCTCACTAGATCTAAATTCCCCCGAATACTAGCCCTTTGTCTTTAGTTCCCTTCAAATACCTTGAAATGATTTTCACGACTTTCCAATGGGATTTCCTAAGTTTTGACATATACCTGCTAAAAACGCCAACCGCTTGTGCTAGGTATGGTCTTGTGCAAACCATGATGTACATCAAACTACCCAAAACACAAGTGTACAATATCTTGCTCATGTAGGCTATATTGGCTTTGGTAAGTTGACCATCATTAGAAAGTTTAAAATGGTTGAGCCATGTACATGGTCTCCTCTAGATCTCCTAAAAGGAAATTGGTTTTCATATTCATTGGTGTAGCTAGCTCCAAGTCATTGACTGCAACTATTTTGACAACAATATTCAAATGGATGTATGTCGAACAAGGGAAGAAAAATATATCATCATATTAAATCCCTTTATTTTGTAAAACCCTTTGGCAACAAGTTGCGCTTTATATATATCTACTGTCATCATTGACTTTGAATACTCATTTGCAACCTATAAAACAAATCTCTTTCATTGGTGCCACCAACGTCGTAGTCTTCTTGGCCAACGAATGCATATCTTCTTCAATGTCTTCATCCACAAGAAGCTATCACGATTACTCATAGCCTCTTGCAAGTTATAGGGAATTAGAGATCTTCATTAATAACATTTAAAGCTAAGTCAAGTACATTGACCAAGCTCAGGTTTGCATAAACCTAATGTCTAAGTCCATTCGGCCCACACCAAGTGTGTTAGCGCCTTAACCGACTCTACACTACTATCCATATTTTTTGGAGCTCCACCTTGATTCGAGCCAATTAGTGTAAATGAAGGATATGAATTTTTGAATTATGATTATTATTATTATTTTTTAACCAAGTGAAATATGATTAATTGGTTGATTAATTTTTGCAAACACCTTTACAAACAATAACAATTTTTACGATGAACTTGATTGTCCTTTTGTGAGACGCCCATGAACTTTTTAGGGATGAACGTAGCTCGATCGATTTTCATACGTAACTTTCATTTATTGTATTTTACTAATAAATAAATAAATTCTTGAGTAATATTTAAAGATATTAAATCCTAAACAGCTCATGATTCATAATTAAATTCATAAATATATTATAATATTTTTATTTGAAAAAAGATAAATATGAATTCTATTTCATTAAAATTTATTCCGTATAGAAAATGTTGTGAAAAAAGTATAAGTTCTAATTAATCATTCAAGATCGTGCGAACGAATAAATAAGAACCGCATTTTAAATCTTTTACATTTCTTATTATATCACGATAAACTCGAGGCATATATTTTATTGCTTTATAGAAGATACAACTTTTAGGTTTTTGAAAACGATGTCTGACCTTTGGCATATATTATATTTAGGATAGGTTCGGGGAAAATCTTTAAGACAGAAAAAACCGAAAAACATTTTTGAAGACCTTTATTTGAACTGTATGCATTTGTGTATATAAGTAAATTAAGTTTTTTTATTTTTATTTTTATGCACATGTGTATATACACCTGTGCATGTTACAAATTACTTGTATGTATAACTGTATTACCGTCCAGATTAATGACTCCAGGGTGTTCTTTAGATTTTTTTAGGTTTTCCCATGAACCTCTCTCTCTCTCTTTGGGTTGGGTTCACGTGAGACCAACTTGTTTTCATGAAACTCATGAGACCATATTTTTACACCTGAAATTTCATAGCAAAATATTGTGAAGGTAAAAAAATTGGAACCTTCATAGCAGAACACTGTGAGAGTTACCTTCACAGTGTTTTGTTGTGAAGTTTCAAGTGTAAAAAAATGGTCTCACGTGTCTTACAAAAATAGTTTGGTCTCACATGATCCCAAGTCTATATATACAGAGGGAGGTTCAGAGGAAACCCCTAAAAAAATGAAAAACTAAGGAACACTCTAGTAATCGTTCATCCGGATACATACTAGTAATTGAAACACTTTTTTTTGTTTCTATGCACGTGTGCATGTGTATATGCACGAATGCATGTTACAAATTACTTGTATACACATGTACATACCATGATACCATCTAGATGAATGATTTAGTAGGATATTCATCAGTTTTCATTTTTTTTTACGGTTTTCCCTTAACCGCACCCTATATATACCCTTAATTATTTAAAAACTTTTAAAATTTATGAGATGTATGAGAACTTCTACTTTAAGGTTTTGTTTCACATAATATCAATGTATTGATTAATATATTTTTATTTTATATTGTGTTTGTTTATAATGTATTAGATTCACGATATGAAACTTTTTTACGTGTATTTTTTATTTCACAGAAAAACACAAAAAATATTCATAATTGTGAACGAAGTAGATATGAAACAAACATATTGTAAAACAAATGTATGTTTATCACTATATTAAATTTTAACTATAACCGAGAAAAACCATATAAAATACAACATGATTCAAAATAGATTGAGATTTATATTCACGAATTTATAACTATAAATAAAAAAATTCATATGAAATAATTCATGACTGAAATATATGAATATAATTCACCTAAAATATAACTCATTGAATAATTGAGATTGATATTTACATGTTTATAGCATTTGAGTGATTTTTATTTAATTATTGTAGTATACTCATTCTTATATAATCTTTAAATACTTGTAGACTATGGTTCATGATCATGACAAATGTATTATATCTTTTTATTTATCACAGGCGAATATGAATTGGAATTTTATTATAAAATATATAAATAAAAATTGTTTAAACCTTTCTTAGGCTGGGAAAAATATAAGTTCTAACTATTTTATCAAGACGTGCGAAGGAATGAATAAGATCAGCATTTTATATCATGTACGAATCTTGTTATCGAAATAATCAAAATCGTCGCATATATTTTATTGCTTTTGAAGATACGTTTTTATTTTTATTTTTCTGACTTTTGATCATATGCATATACATATACATATATAAACGACACACATACGTATATATAGAGTAAGGTTTAAATAAGAACTTTGCATTTTTAAAGGAACAAGAGGACAATTGTGGATCACATATGATATGGGTCCCAAATAATATTAAATCATTTATGATTTAATATGATTTAATATTAAATCATAAATGATTTAATATTATGTGGGACCCACATCATATGTGGTCCCAAATGAGTTCCTTTATTCCTTTAAATTGGTAGTGTTCTCATATGATCTCTCCCCTATATATATATATAGTGTGTATATATATATATAGAGAGAGAGAGAGACGGGTTCAAATGAAAACTCAAATTTTGTTGTGACCGTGAGGACAAATGAGAGTGCGACACGTGTCTCATTCAAAGAAAATATTTAGACTGAATATAGTATTTATTCAGTCTGAATATACAAAGAAATTTTCAGATTAAATATAATATATATTCAGTCTGAATATTTCTTTGTATATTCAGTCTGAATAATCTATATTAATACACGTGTCACGCTCTCATTTGTCCTAATGTTCACAACCAAATTTGAGTTTTCATTTGAACTCACCCATATATACACACACACACACACACACACACACATATATATATATATATACAGGGGAAGGTTCATATGAGAACACCCCTTTAAAGAAACAAAGGAACACCTAAATAGCCACATATTTTGCATAAAGAATAGTTATTCTAATCAATGACATTGTGGTAATTAAGGTTCCTTGATCGACACTTTCCACCTAAGGTCATTTTTTAGGGGTATAAAAGGTATAATTAATATCTGATTGTACCTTTAAATCATAAAATATAATTTCAAGGGTACAATTAAAAGGTACAATTAGATTAAATACTTAATTTGGTGAAATTATATTTTACGTTTAAAGGTACACTCACTTGAAGTGTATTGCAAAAAGTAATAGTTTCTAAAATACCCTTCAATAAATCAAATTAATATTGATTTAATTTTTGGGTCCACCAAAATATATATGAGGTTCAAATGAGTTCCTTTGTTTCTTTAAATAGAAAAAGTTCTCATTTGAACCTCCCCCCCTATTGGACATATATCCATTACAAACCAAGCAATTCATACAAACTCCATTATACCAATCAATTTTTTTTCAGTTTTTTTAATTATGAGGGTCGATAGTTAATAATATGTGGAAAAAGTTCATCAAGAACACATGAGAATTGATTAATCAAGAATATATGAAACAAGATTCATCAAAATGAAAAAATACATGAAACAATTTCTTTTTCATATAGAAACAAAATATATGAAATAACTTCATGAAAAAAATAATTATATAAAAAATTTCATCATGTTAAACACTTTCATGAAAAAAAATTATTCAAAAAAACAATGAAACCATGTAGTTTGTACGGTTTGTACAAATTGCATGGTTTGTATTGGAAATCTCCCCTATATATATATATATATAGAGAGAGAGAGAGAGAGAGAGAGGTAAAATAAAAAAAAATGTTGAAAACTGTAAGGACCGATCTACACCTTAGATCCTATGGTTTTAATTTAAAGTTATTTTCAATTTAAAGAAGGGCATAATCGTCATTTTGGTACCAAGATTCACCAAGTGAAACGTACATATTCATTCACTATATGAAACACACCTCAAATTCACCGTATGAAACACACTATAAATTTACCGTATGAAATACACCTCAGATTCATCAATGAAACAAATGTATTCACTAGATGATAGACATAATCACCTTATTTCACCTCATGAAATAAACCTCAATTATCATAAATATGTTGTTTTACCGTATGAAATCCAAACGTAATTGCAACCCTTGTTTACCCAATGATATTATGACCTCTTCCAGTGTCTTCCGCTTTCTCGATTCATCCCTCACTGGATCAACGATTCAGTTTTGCAGCTTCCATTTCTTCCTATAGGGCATGCATTATCGTCGGTTCAATGATTTCCATCACATGATCAGGTAACGCCATCTTCACATACTCATGGAGGTTCAACCATTTTTTAAATACCTCGTCTGTAGGTCTTTTCCCTATCTTCATCTCTAACAACAAAATCCCAAAACTGTAAATATCCCATTCTTTTGTTAACTTGTTGTTAACTTGGAATGGAGTGACGACATCCCAAAACTGGTCGAAGGAATGGAGTGACGACTTCTCCGTTTGAATCAAGGATTTGGTATAGCCATAACGTCTTGTTGTTAACTTGATTGGGAGTAACGACGGTCTTTGACGCCGGTCACGAAAGGTGTTGACGGAGATGGGAGGCAGGAATTGTTATTTAAAAACCCTAATATTCTTTGCCTAGATCTAAATGGAAGAGATGAAACCCATGTGGTAAAAACCTAAAGATGCCCTTCCACTTTCAAATCAGATATAAAATTAGACATGAAATTCAGAAATATTACAGAAATGCCATAATGTTTAATGACCTTTAAATAAAACTCTTGAATAATTGAGATTGGTCCTCACCGTCCTCAACTTTTTTATGATTTTTATTTGATTGTCGTCCTATATAGAAAGAGAGTCAGATTCATACAGAAACTATAAGTAAATAAAAGAACACAAAAACGACCGAATCATATGTGATTTTATACTAACATCATGTATAAAATCACACGTGACAGAATTCATGCGACTTTGACTATGACACCCTTGTATTGACCTTTTTCCGCAATCGAATGTAAACTTGTATGTGATTTGATCGTTTTCTTGTTCTCTTAATATAATATTAAGAGAAAAGTTTATATGTGAATCATTAAAAAACTCTGTTAATAATCTATTTGAATATGTATATGTGAATCAAAATATTTTATACATCCAATCACTAATCAAATATCTTAAATAAAGCACATATTAAATAAAAATATTTATATTTCTCTAAAACTCCAAAATTAAAAAAAAATTAGTGTTAAAAAATCTCAAGTTAGAAAAACAAAAGACATCGAGGTAAATTCACATATCTTTTGAGTTAGGAATTGAAATATGTCAGCAAAAATATTGAAAATTAAATTCAGTTACCATGAGATTATCAATATATTTAAACTACAAATAATTACAATAACAACAAAATAGAAACTATAAATTAAAACTAAAAATCACTAAGTATTCAAACAATTAAAAAATATCACTACAACAAAATTAGATTTATATGACGCCAAAAAAATTAATCGATCTAATAGACCATTTTATAAGACCTAACTTATAGGACCAAAAAACAAAGTATACTATCTAAATGCATTGCATTAAGTTTATAGGATGTTTTTGGACGTCCTAATAAGTTTTTAGAACATGTATAATACAAAACGTCGCATTAACAATTTTATATGACACTATTTTTCTATAAAAACGTTCTATAAAAAGATGGGGTTTTGGGTCGCATAATTTTTTTGGCGACGTATAAACCTAATTTTGTTGTAGTGATAGTTTTTTTAATTTGCTTGAATAATTTGTGTTTTTCTAATCTTAATTTCTAATTTGTATTTTGTTGTTATTGTAATTATTTGTATCTTACTATATATTAATAATCTTTTTTAACCGAACGGAATTTCAATACTTTACTCACTCGTATATTTCAATTATCAATTCAAAAGATATGTGAATTTATTTCAATTTCTTTTATTTTCCAAACTTAAGATTTTTTAACGCTAATTTTTTTGTTTTTAAATAAATATTAGTAAGTTTTTTGATATGTATTTTATTTAAGATATTTAATTTGTGATTGGATATATAAAATATTTTTAATAAAAAATTAAAAGAACAGTGAATTACATTATATTTTAGAGCATATTGCATTTTCGTTCTCTATAATTTGTTCAAAGACCAATGACTCCTATATAATGGTTGGTAACTAACATTGTAAGTGAAGGGATAAAGAGTTTTATGAAAATGAAAAGGTAGGGACTACTAGTGTAAATAGTTTGTTTTACAGACCAAATTCAAAATTTAAGCAAACCACATAGACCACCAATGTAATTCACTCTAAAAAAACAACTTATTTTTAAAATACAATAAGAGATAAGAAAATTAATTAAAATATTCATTTTCGGCTTGTGATTTCACCTTTTAGTCATTTATGTCCTAAAATAATCAAAATAATCAAAGGCCCACAAATGACAGATCCATATTTTATGGAGAGGTCAGAGTGTAAAAAAGAAAGTTTTTGCGCAGAGACCAAACATGTAAATTTGTTCTAGGTCCGCAAATTGTCATAGGCCTACAATATGTGTTTTTCAAACTTACATATTTGGTTCCACAAATTACCGACCCGATTCAGAAACTATTTTTTTACTTATAAATCTATGACTATTTTGACAATTCTTAAAAAGAAATGACTAAGAAGCAAAACAATGTAATAAAAATGAGTATTTTAATTTATTTTCTCAAGAAATGTATATACTTTTTCAATTTTTAAGGATGGTTCTAATATTTGAATTAAAAAAATATAAAATTACTTAAGAAGATCAGAATTCTGAAAAGCATATAAATAGTGACATTGTCCTCTTTGCAAATACAAACCATATTCATTCTCTCTCTCTCTCTCTCTCGATCAAAAAAGAAGAAGTTTATTAAATGGCTTTTTCTGAGGAAATGGGAGCTGTCAACAAAGCTTTCTCAGGTTTCACTTTCTATCCATTTACGATTCTTTTGTTAGTTTGATTTTAAATTATTTTTTGTGCTTATTGCATTCTTTTTATTTAATAGGTAGTATATAAAAACAAGCTTTTCAGAAATCATTTTAAATAACGTTTCAATAGTCATAAGAGGTTATTTTCAACTTTTTGTTCTTTCTTCCTAATCTGTATAATAAAATTGGGATTTGTACAATGTCTATCAATTTTAAAAGCTCTTAATATATTATTTTTTAAGACTTAATTTATTGAAACAAAAAATAAAAATACTATTTAAAAACATGTATTGTAATAAATTTATAGAACAATTTTAAAGGATTTTCTGTAGTGGCTTTGGGGTGTGCCCTTTGCTTCTTTTAGAGGGTGGCTTTGGCTGTCTTTTGTTCTTGCGTTTTTCTTCTTTTTAATGCATCGCCTGGTTTTTTAAAAAAATTAGGACATTTTCAATACAAAACGTCCCATTAACTATTTTATATTATATTTTTAAGAAATTGTTTTATCGAACCATCCTTTTATAAGACATTTATTTGTATAATATTATTTTTTTTAAATAATGTCCTATAAAATAACGAATACGAAGTTATTTTTATTTATAAAATATTCTAAAAAACTTGTACGGAGCCCAAAACGTCATATAAATTCATTACAACGCTTTTAGATAAAACAATTTATGTTTTGGTACTATAAATGAATTCTTATAAAACCGTCTGCTTAGAAAATTTTGGCGTTCTGTAAGTCCAATTTTGTCGTAGTGAACCATATAACTTCTTTTACTATTTTTAATGTCATTTTAGACTCTTATCTAGTTTGTATTTCATCAAATGTGACTATTTTTTAACATCTAGATTATTAGCTTATAACAAACTTATTTTGTCAACAACTAGTTTTCAATATAAAAACACTACCATTATTTGGTTTTTCTCCCATATCCAAATTCATGCTATTAAATTTTCAAGTCCATGTCTATTACCTCAAAAAACATAAGAAACTATTGGATCTTGTAGAATTCTTCTAATCATACTAACACGACAAATGTGCATATTAATTATAAAGTTCAAATAAATTTGTCCTTCGATGCTATATTGCCGTAATATGTTATAAATTACATAATCGAAATTAATTTGTAGGACTTGGAATCGATGAGAAATCACTGATATCGATTTTGGGGAAGTGGGATACCAATCAACTCAAATCGTTCAGATTAGGAACTTCTGATTTATTTGTTGAGGATGATCGGTTGTTCGAGAAATTGGTTGAGCATCAAATTAAACAACTCAAGACCGATTTCTTACGTTTTAACGTGAGTATATATTGATTCTATGTATCCTTTTGTTTGCGAACAATTCATTTGTCATGATTTCTTTTTGTGCCAACATGTGAAACATAATATTCCATCAATTAGATTACTCTCCAAAATAGATTCTCTTAGAGAGTAACATACGGTTTCAATATTGCATTGTAGCAATTGTACCAATATATGGACTCGACACTCTGAGACAGTTATACCTGTCTAGCACTTCTTGACGTACGTTGCTACAACAAAACCGGGTTTATAGGATGCTAAAAATGTCTAAGTGTGTCCTCATAGAAAATGTTTTTTAAGAGTTTAACTTAAAGTATTAAACAATTATTCGTCGTATCTAAAAGTTTTACAATAAGTTTATATGACGTTTTTGGTTGTTTTAACAAGTTTTTAGGACACCTTTTTAAAATAAAATGTGATTTTAGTGTTTTTATAGAAAATTTTGGGGAAATGTTCCATGATCACATCATTTCATAGAACATTTATTTTTATAAGTCATTTTCCAAATAACGTCAAAAAAATAATAGAATGTTTTATTTCAAAATCCTCCTAAAAATCTTGTTAAGACGCCCAAAACACATCCTATAATCTTACTGTAACGCTTTACATGAGACAAACAAGTCCTATATAATAGTCTATTTGGACACTTAGGGTCCTTTACCAAACGCCTACCAGGGTAAAATGCGACTACCCTACCGGCAAGAGTCACAACTCTTATTTACCTTATCGAATAACATTACTTGCCTACCATCGAAATGGATTTTTTGTAAGCGTTAACGCAGTAAGAGTCTTCTACAGCTCACTTACCGGATAAAATTTTCGGTACTTACTATGGCTCTTACTAGGTAGGATTCTCGGTACTCCTCATGCTTACCCAGTAAGGTAAGTTGGTAAGTGCAACTGATAAATACTTATACAATAAACATTTGATAAACGGCCCATTAAACATTTTGTTGTCTTATAAACCCGAGTTTGATGTAGTACACTCTAGGACAATTTTTGTCCCTCTAGTTCCTTCTCAACACTCTCTGGAGACTGGACAATAATTACGTATCCGTTTAGCTCCGTCCATGGCAGGGGCGGACCCACCCTTTAGGGGGGGGGGGTCCACTGCTACCGCTCAGCTACCGCTCAACCTAGTGCCGTAAAGGTAAAAAATATCGTGTTTCGTAAGTTTTACATGAGGTGCACCCGCTTAACTGTGTCAACTTCTAGAGTTAAGGGAGCACAACTTTAAAAAATCCCTCGAAATCAACAAAGAACCTTACAAAAATCACTCGAAATCAACCAAAAACCTTAAAAAGTTCTTCGAAATCAACCAAAAACCTTAAAAAATCTTTCGAAATCAACCGAAAAACTTAAAAAAGCCCCTAAACAGGGAATTCGGCTAAAAATCCCTCAAAATATATAATTATATAAAAAAGGTTCTATATATATATATCTTAATTACAGGTTTTTTAATATTATAAGTGTATTTTCTTTTTGCAGAATGCAATTGTATTGTGGACAATGCACCCATGGGAAAGGGATGCACGTTTGTTTAAAGATGCATTGTTAGATGGACCCAAATCCAACAACGTAATCATAGAGATTGCTTGCACTAGATCTTCAGATGAGCTTCTTGGTGCAAGAAGGGCTTATCACTCCATCTTTGAACGTTCCCTTGAAGAAGATGTTGCTTCTTGTATCACCACCACTGAACGCAAGGTTATATATTTACTCATCTATATTAATTAATTAACACAAACTTGATAAGTGTTTACTCGGTAAGAAATATATAACCCTCAATTGCCTTACTGAATAAACTTCTCGGTCGTCAAAATAGCCTAGTATAGAAGATCTTTTACTCATTCGGTGCTAAACAGGTAAAAGCCACCACCGTCACTAAGATTCCCTGGATAGGAAAATGACATGATAAGATATTGTTGGTAAGGACTATCCTGTGACAGCGTACAACGTGTTTTTTACCTTGTAAGAGACAATAAATGTTATGTACCTGTTAAAAGGCCTCGAGAACGACCTCTAAATTAATATTTGGTAGAACATTTTGATGACAAAATGATATATTCCGTTGTTTAAGAAGCTGTGTACAAATATTTAATATATGTTGTAAGGTTATCCGGGGCAAAAAGTAGCCGATAAGATAGTTGTTAAATAACCATTAGTCGAAAAGCTTGTTGTCTGTAATAAACTAGTGACGTTTCGTAAAAATTATCTAATGTAGTTTTTTATGACTTACAAAACAAGACTTTTTCAATTAGTTTAAAAAAGTTATAAGCTAATTAACAATATATAACAGCAATTTATCAATAAAGATGACCGGCGAATATATAATTAATGGTTCCATTTGGATCCAACAAAGTGGTGTCTTTCTTTTTTGTGACAACGAATGTGAATCGTGATTCTGTATATGACGTATATGTAAACAGCTTTTCATAGCGCTTGTGAGTGCGTATCGTTACGAAGGCCCAAAAGTGAACGAAGAACTTGCGAAATCGGAGGCAAAAACAGTCTTCAACTCACTAAAAAATGCTGATAAGAAGAACCCTCTGGTGGATGATGACTTGGTGACAATATTAGCAACCAGAAGCAAACTCCACATCAAGTCATTGATCCACCATTACAAAGAAATCAGTGGCAACTCCATCGATGAGGTACGATTGCAAATTAAAGGCTTCTAGCAACACTAGTCACTTATAAAATGTGTCAGTAATATAGGTATAGTAGACTACTTATAGCACCAAACAACTACGAGTAGTATTTTAAAGTGTTGAAATAAGTTTCTAGGACGATTTTGAAAGTCTTAACAAGTTTTTAGCATAATTTTAAAATAAAATGTCTAAGAAGTTTGTTTTAAGATACTCTTAAGAAAATGTCCTACGAACACATCTTTTTATAGGACATTTTTTTAGGTAATGTCATATACAATAATTAATAGAATGTTCTATTTCAAACTTGTCCTAGAAAAATTGTTAAGATGTCCAAAAGCCTTATATAAACTTATCATAAGACTTTTATATATGATGCACAAGTGTTTGATCCTATAAACATAAGTTTTAAAAATCAGCCTATTGGGACATTTAGACATTTTTGACGTTATATAAACCCGATTTTAAATGTTGTGATGGATGGCATAATCACTAGCGCTGTATGTGTTGTAAGATCTAATATCAAGCAAAGACTACTTTTGTGGTTGTAACTCAATAAAGCTGTTGAATGATTATGACCCAAGAATTTAAAATGATTATTTGGGTATTTTACAGGATCTTGAGACAAATTTGAGCTTGAAAGATACAGTGCAATGCCTATGCACTCCACCTGCTTACTTTTGCAAGGTTAGGCTTATTTCACTTTTGAGAGTTTGATTTAAAAGAATTTACGATAAGAACAGATAAAGTACTATACTTAATGAGGTTTAAAGGACTAAAAGCTGGCGTTCGATAAAAAGTTGCAACAATAACTTCTTACCATGAAATTAAGCGATCCAACAAGTTCTATCGGTGAAGTTGGGCAAGTTAACAGGACATCAAAGTTAAATCGTTCTCATAATCTTTTTATATAAGAATTTTGAAAAGTAACAGATATAGGTTGCTAGCAAGACACTTTTTAAAAATGACTTGTAAGAAGATAAGTAAGAGAATTTAAACTTTGTGCCCAATTAATCCAATTTCATCTGTATATAGACTTGTTAGGTTGCTTAAATTTTGATCTGAACTTATTGTAACATCTTTAGACTTGGAATTCGGATTTTGGTCCGATAAACTTAAAATCCCCTCAAGTACTATATTGAGACGCTCAAGAGCGGTTAGGCATCCCAGAAGAGCAGGTTTGAGGCAGTGATTAGTATCCTTTAGAAATGATTATTTTTGGCCATCACAGGTTATGGAAGCTGCAATGGTAAAAGAAGCAGATGAGAACACAAGAGAAGGTCTTACTCGGGTGACTGTCACCCGAGCTGACATCGATATGAAATATATCAGGGAGGAGTATAATCATAAGTATGCAATCACATTGTCAAAGAAGATCGAAGCCGTGGCTAGTGGCAACTATAAAGATTTTCTGCTTACGTTGATTGCAAGACAAGAGCTAATTTAAACTTAATTGGATCCAGTTGGCCAACTCGATCTACGACATATTATAAGAGACACTTATAAAATCTAAAGATTATTTTTGGCGAATTAAATCCGTCTGTTTACACCACTTTTCGAGTTCTTTTACTGAATGAGTTTATAAGCCTGAAAAGGAAAAGAGTTGCATTTATTATTTGTGTTCGTATACTTCTGTTTATGTGTGCATGTTTTTTACAGTGAATCAATGAAATCATCGTTCATGTTTTTCAACAACCTTTTGACGAGTTTACTTGATTTGGCCAAAAGGCTAATAAATGTATGTTTGTTCCTTTCTATACCCACCTCCCTTTTGCATTTTCATTTCCTCCGTCAATATGAGATGCAAACCATAAAGTAAGAAGAAAAAAAATAGGATTCCTAGTGTAATGTTTTTTCTTTGGAAGGGTGTCTCAAGCATGCCTTGACTAATCATAACAAATTATTACCGCAAGACATCAGCTCATAATCATTGTAAATTATGACTCCAATACATGAACCCCAGATAAACTCAGTGGCCACAATTGTTATGTACATCCCGAATCCTGGACAGATGAGATATTCCACCACATCCCTAAGGCCACTAGGCCACAACCCTTATGGTTGATTCCTAGTATAATATTGGATAGGCGAGGAGGCAATACACAATTGATTTTTATTGGTCCTAGAAAGTGATGACTTATGCAAGAAGTGTTTGTAGAAGGCAATTTTGTAGAAGGGGAGTTTGAACAAATTTTCACTTTATTCTAGATTATATTTTGTATATAACAAAGAATTACAGATTTGTTGCGAAAATTAGAAAGGTAAGAACTGTAATCCTAAATAATGTGACTGTGACAAATTGGCTAAAACTCAAAAGAGTGGGGGAGGAAATTTCTCTTTCAGATCCGAAGAACTAAGGACGTTCTTTAGAAGAAGACGACGCCCATTTTTTTAAGACAATAGTCACCATTGCATTAAATGCTTACTATCCAACTTTAATGTGCGTCTTCTTCTGATTAGCTGATCCATGCATCCTAGTATTCTTCATTTCAGCCTTTGAGTTTGATGTAGATACTTTGTTAACTTATCCCCTTTTTCCTGTATGCCGAGGGAACAATAAAGTAAGTATCACACTAATGGAATATTGCTTGTGTATTTTCTTTGGCTGACATGATGTACAAGTTTTCATACCAAGAAGGGAATAATAGAGTTGGTGAGCCAAACTTGCTGGCCAAATTTGTATTTCAAGATTCGACTTGCTAATAGTAGTATTTTTCAGACTACTAGTTGACTTTATCTTGCATTGATCTTCTTTTTGTCTAGATGACAAACCAATTCTCTTGTGACGATCTTGACCTCACTTCAACTAGTCTCCGATTTTGTTGAAAACAGTTTGCTCTTGGATCAATACAATAGTTATAAGACTTTTACAAGTAAAAATCTTATCTTCTTCTATTTCCGAAATCTAAATAATACATCAGATTTCTAGCTATAGAAGTTTTATAAAGATGATGATAGAATGCAACGGATACATAGGAATACGAGTTAGTTTATTGGTTTGGGATGAGATACTTGTCCCTGTATTGTTGCTAGAAACTCATATTAGCACGGGGCTCAAGTTGTTGATCCTGGGTGGTTGAATTCGATGACCATATGATTCATAGACGGGGGACTCAGGCTATAGACCGTGGGTGGTTGAATTTGAGGTCGTGTAGTCCATAGTGGTTGTCATTTCTAGCAAACGAGCACGTCTAGTTAGGTCTAAAAATATTGTATCCGAGATCATAAATATTGAAGACGTGAAGGGCCAAAAGCATAAAGTCAAGAAATTCGTAAATAAGGAAAGGTTTAATAGTTAGGAAGGTTTTATAATTAGGAAGGTTTATTTGTTACCTTATTCTAGATTATTCCTAGTATAAATATATTGTAATAGCTAGGTTTTCATAAGCTTTTAGACGAAGTCATATTAGGTTCATCATTGTAATCACGGATTCCTTACAAGTTAGATATATGACATATTGAAGGTTTTCAACGTATTCATCATATTGTTCATCTTTACTATACGGTTACCTGATAAAACTCGGATCCACAATTGGTATCAGAGCTAAACGATCAGAGTTTTGAAAGCTGTTTCTAATCGATCTCGTGGAAAGCTTGGTAAAAATCTCGACTTTTCTGGTTTTAATTCTTATTAAGTAGCTTTAATCGATATATCTTCAATCTTTCTGTTTGTTTACATTCTTGTCGAGTCTAAGCTAGAATCATGTTAATCGATATTTGTTAAACCTAGTTAAATTACGTTCTGTCGATTGCTGCTGTTCGTCTTTAGTTTGTCAAGTAATTTCGATCAAATATGTGGTTCTCTTAATCAAGATTTAGTTCATAATCAGTTATCAAATGTTATTATATTGAAGTCTTGTCGCACCACTCTTAGTCTTCATCACTCGATAAGTATTAAGTTTTTAATCAAAATTCTGTATTTTTGTTAATATTAAATTACTTTCGATTATTTTGCGTTACTTTTGCTGTTCTCTTATCATAGAAAACTCAAGATCTAATGATTCCTGCAGCTTTTCTGGTTCGAGAAATTCTCAAGTAAACATCATAGTTCTGAGTAAGTTTACTTTAAACTTGATTGAGAAAATTAGAAACCCGAGAACTTAGCTTTTCTTGTCGATAAAAAGACTAGATAACTTCAGTTACTCAAGTTCTTTTTAGTCGAGAATCCTTCGTTCTTGCTTTCTGATTTATCAATTAAAGAAAAATCAGAATCTGATATATTTGAATTCTTATCGACTCCCTTTTAAGCGACATCTTTGATTTTTATTTTTAATTTTCAGTCCTTTTTATCGAGTCTGATTTACCCAACAAGAAATCTTGTCGTGTACTCTTGAATCAACATTCATTATTCTCGAAAAACCAAGATCCGAAAAAAAAGAAAAAAAAGATTTTTTTTTTCTCGAGTCCATCTAACCCGCCATACATTCTTCACAACTCTGCTTCAATCGACATAAATTGTTCTCGGGCCCATATCACCCGACATTAATTCTTGTCGAGTCCTCTTGTGTCAACTTTGTTTCCTTCTCGAGTACCTTTCACCCGACATAAATCATAAACTCTTGTCAAAGACATCTCAACTGAGATAAGTTTTACCATCTTCCACCAAAATCTTAGAAACCATTCAAAACTCACTGATCGACGATCACTTCATCAGGTAACCAGTACTTTTTTTTTTCTCAAGATGAGTTCTCAAAATCAAATTTCTGATCTCAATGCTAAAATTGAAAGACTTGAAGCAAGACACACGAATAATGTGAAAGTGCTTGATGAACTTTTGTGGGAACATGTTGACCTCAAATCTAAGTTTCATAACTCAGAACAAACAAGTAAAAATTTGAAAAATGAAAACGAGTTTTTACAAAATCAACTCGCCGAACTTTCTAGAAATACAAATCATATGCGGTATGAAGACTTTTGCAAAAAGAAAAATCTTGAGTTGATAAAAATAAATTTTGATATGAAAACCAAAATTTCTGAGTTAGAAAAGCTTATAGATTCTGAGACTTATAGCGTTGTTCTTTCAAGAAAAATAATTGAATTTGTGGAACTTGAGAAAGAAAGGAAATTAACGTCTGATGACAAACACAAATTTGAGTCTGAACGAAAAGATTTTGAAAGTAAAATTAACACTTGTGAATTGACCATTCAAAAACTTTCTAAACAAGTATTAGATTTTGAACAAATTGTGATTTTAGAAAGAAAATCTTCTGAAACAGAATGTTTGGAACTTTCAAAACAAATTTCAGAACTTCACACACTTTTGAACGATGAAAGAAAAGTGGTTGAGACTAATAAAACAAAATTTCATCAATAAAAGTACTTTGATCATTGCTAAAAGAAAAAATTTGGAAAAAGAATGTGAAAAAGAAAAGCAAGTTTTTGAAGAGAAAATTGGCAAACTTTCAAACAAATTATCTGTTTTAGAAACAAATATTGTGAATGAACAGAAAATGAGATCCGAATATCAAACAAAATATGATATGATTATGGAAGAAAAAGATCATCTCCTGTGCAAAATTAAAGAACTTGAAGGTTTTACAACTTCTTCAAGTTCAATTGATAAGATGAATCATCTTTCTACAATAAGTGTTTGTAAGAATAACTTATCTTCAAGTGTTAAATCAGACAGTTATTCTAACAACTCCAAATCATATGGTTCTCCAACTTCTCAGACTCATACTTCTACTTTATCTCACAATGATTATGTTACTAAATTCGGTAACTTTAAGAAGTTTAAAATGGTTTGGAGGAAGAAATCAACTACAGATGATAGTGTTGGAAACATGCCACATACATCTCTTGTAGTTGATACAAATATATCATTTGTTTCCAAAACTGATTTGCCTTATTTTGTCAAGACCATCAATCAGCTAATCAGTCTAAGCGCCACAAAGCTTTGTTGTTCTACTTGTGGAACAAATGATTTTGTCAATCAAAGGTTCATTCATAAATGGTATGGTACTAACAGTATCCCCACTTCCCTATTTGTTGTTTTTAAAGCTAACCTCCAAGGACCCAACAAAGCTTGGGTACCAAAATCTTTTTAATCTGTTTTGCAGGAATGTCATGTGTGTTCTAATATAAAATCTTCACATCACATGACTTGATCATTCAAAAGGTTAAGATATTTTTGAGGGGGAGTACCATATTTTTAATTGTTTAGCTTCATAGTATCTCAACTATGGACCTGTTCTTAAATTTTGGCTTCTGAATATCTCAATTCAGAACCCGTTTTACATTGCATTTTGACTTCTGAAGACATCAACTCAGAACTCAAACTTCAATGTTTCAACTCTTTGTGTGTTAAGAATTAGAAGTTTCAATGGTCAATCTAAAGCCGGAAGGACCTACCCATGAAACACATTTCTAGGATTAGATATCTTGAAAGGGTATGAGTGCTTGTGAGATAAAAGAAAAATGTGAGAGTATGACAAGAATTAAAGAAAATATTTGGTCTTCACCAAACCTAAACAGTTATCCGGGTAGCCACACAATCTATTCATTCACGATTCTTTGGAGATGAATATTGAAATAGACATGGACCCAATGTCGATAACTCGTGTCACCCCACCCAACTACTCAAGTATCTCACAAAAGGTGCTTGTGTCATATATCACGGAGATTTAGCATATCATCTATCTATTCTTGACTCAGAAGATTTAGATATTGAAACAAGAAGACACACCTCCGGTCTTCGAACTTCATATTCTGTGCACATCGAGTCTATTTTGAGCCAAAAGATATACTAATATTTCTTTGACACTTTGCACGAGTCTTTGTGATTCACATTGCATATCTTTGTGTTTATGCCGGAACAGTTTGAGAAGTTATTTTTATAACTTACTTCTATGATAACTGGAAGTCCTATCAGCGCTAACCCGATGCCAACACTGAAAATAGGCCACTTAATTGAATTTATTTTTGATTAAGTGATAATAGTTGCTACATGTGCTTCTGTCTATTAGCCCATTACCCTTTAATCCTCGAAGATGAATTTCTCACATTCGCATTTGATTACTTCCACTTATTGTCTTTGATAAAGTTCATAATGATTCGGATTCTCCTTATTATTCTGAGGGGGAGAAATAATATATCAAAGACGCATGCAAAAAGATAACATGGAGAAAACAAGAAAAGAAAGGAAAATTCATCAAAGGAAAAGGAAATTCATCGCATCATCCGACAACCTCAATGCCTAACCCGATAACCTCAAAGATATCTCAACATCATACGACAAAGTTCTACTCAAAGAAAGATTTACCCTACGACAGCGCAGCTCCTTCGACTTTCTATTCGTAAACATTATGCTAATGTTAAGGGGGAGCTATAAAGCTTATCAAGTGATCATATTCATAAGGGGAGCAAAATAATTCAAGATAGTGATTTGTTGACAAAATTTCATCGTCTTCAAAAGTGCTGATTTGATAAATGGTAATCTCGAATACAAAGGGGGAGATTGTTAGGTCTAAAAATATTGTATCAGAGATCACAAATATTGAAGACGTGAAGGGCCAAAAGCATAAAGTCAACAAAGTCCTAAATATGGAAAAGTTTAATAGTTAGAAAGGTTTTACAATTAGGAAGGTTTATTTGTTACCTTATTCCAGATTATTCCTAGTATAAATATATTGTAATAGCTAGGTTTTCATAAGCTTTTAGACGAAGTCATATTAGGTTCATCATTGTAATCACGGATTCCTTACAAGTTAGATATATGACATATTGAAGGTTTTCAATGTATTCATCATATTGTTCATCTTTACTACACGGTTACCTGATCAAACTAGGATCCACAGACCTTGTGATCCATAATTAAGGCTCATTAACATTGATGGATAGATTACTTGGTGTTCACAACAATCGATGGATACGAGTCTTCTGCGTCACTTGAATGAGTTATTTTGGATAGTATAATATCCATGTTTTTGGGATTGTTTTGGGTATAACACGTATCCACAATTTATGGTTTTGAATTTCGAGCTTTATCCACTTTTTGGTGTTTTGGATATTAGAGTTTTATCCATGATTTTAGTATTTGGAATATTAAACTTAATCATGTTTTGCGTCAATATTGAAATTTTGATTTCATATTTAATTGGGTGTTTTAAATTGGCGTTTTCATCACGAAAATGATGTTTTAGAAAAATGTTGCTTTTAGTGAACACTAGTGGGCTGGCCCGCGCGTTGCGCGCTGTTTGGGGAACGTTTTAAGAGAAAAAATAAAATTTGTTTCCATTGATTATTTTCACAAATATGGTTTTCTACATAAATGAACTATATTATAAGTCTATATAATATTCATAACAATGAAGGGTGTATAAAAAAATATTATCCCTAATTTAGCTTATAAATATTGATAGGTTTGTAACGGTTGTATAATAATATTGATTACTAACTTAACCATAGTTTTAAGTATATACTATATAACATATGATTTATCTATATTTTACAAATAAAATGATACAAAGATGCCATAAGTTAAACAATTAAATCAAAATGATCCATATGGTAGAAGTTTAAGTTGAACAAATAAATCAAAATGATCTACATGGTAGAAGTTATGGCTTTAGAATACCATAAAGTTAATAACTAACAATCTATAGCAAAACCACATAACTTGAGGGGACATGAGCTCCCATGAAATTTAATTTTTTTTTTGATTTTGGTTCAATTTGCTTTACTCGTTAGATTCTTCCATACCGACTCTCCTTCAGTAGTCTGTGTTCTACCTCTTAAATCTCAATTCACTATTTCAATCTACACTCTCGTCTCCTTTTTCTAGCCGACACCACCAAATAATTAGTTGATTTTGGTAATTAGTTGTCAATCCACGACTACAATTTACGCTCATGTCTCCTTTCTCCAGATAAAGCCACGAAATCATTAGTTGATTTTGGTATTATTTAACTTGTACAAAACTAACCTCTTTTGTAGAAGGTTCAAGCTATTCCATTCAACCTTCGCCAGATATAGGGATGGGAATAATAAGAGATTGACATCTTCTAATCATTCCTTCAACAGATCATTCCACCTGGCTGGCTCACGCTAATATTTCACGGATCAACAAATTAGGTCGCATAACGACAGTTCCAATGTTGAAATCCACAAGTATTTAGTGATAGATGGGAAGTAGATGAATGTTAATCTTAAGGATCAAAAATGGTAGTTGCAACATTGATCAATAAATAATGTGTAGGAATATGCCGATTTCTCTTTTAATTGTCAAGAAACCGTAACTATATAGTAAGAGATGGAAAGTACATGCCTAGACTTTTTCCCAAATTGTGTTTCGTACCCTGCCCGAACATAATTGATATCAGCAGAAAACTATACTAAAGAAAGCTAACCACAATAAAAGGACCTGCTAACATCAGTTGTTGCTTCAGTTCTACAAAAATCTCTAGTAGGCCAAACTCCAATCTATATTTGGATTTTGGGATATTAAAAGGTGATCCAAAAAGAGGTCTCAAATCCTGTTCATGATCCATTTTCTCTTAGGTTTTGTCTTCTGGCTTTGACACTAAAAAGACTCAAGAAGAAATGGACCAAACTCGGCTCGATTGCATATAAAGACATCATAAGAAAATGAAACACATTTATGTTCATAATCTTCATCAACATGTTTTCTTGCTTAAACCACACCAAAAATGGATAACAGAGCCCTAGAAGGGAGTTTCGTTTATTATATATATATATATATATATATATATATTTGGTTTGTGGGGCTCCAACACATGCGTCGTTTTACACACCGATTAAAGCACGGCAAACCCTTCAAAAAGATTATTCAAGTATGATTAATCATTAATCCATTAAGCCAAAATGGCTATGTGGAATAAGCAAAGACGCCTCATTTGTCCCCATAGGAGTGTTTCTTTATTAAATTAATCATTAATCCATTAAGCCAAAATGGCTATGTGGAATAAGCCAAGACGCCTCATTTGTCCCCATTAAGCCATCTCAAACAAATTAATGTCAGAAATGCATTAGAAATGATCGAACTCTCTTTTTGCCTCCCTCAAACCCACAAATCTCTCGTCCCTCAGTCAGACATACTTATGTAGACGGATAATTTAACTCATACAGACCTTAATGGAAAGAAAAAGGTAAACCCTTCGCAACAAAATGCAGAAAGAAAAATAATGTTTCTAATTGAAACAAATCAGGCATAACACTTATAATTTGAGCAACTAATACACCAGAAAAATTATCTGTCTCAACATATGTTATCCTAAAATTGGCCACAACAAAGGCACAGGGGCCAAGACCCCCACAAAGCCCTAAAAGGCATTCAAGGGTATTTCAGTCCATTTACCAAAACATATTTACCTGTTTGAGGTTCAGAAGCAGCATGAATTGTCCACTGTAGAAACTTTCGAAATGCTATGAACACTGACGATGTAGCATAATCCATTCTTGTTTACCTTACCATAGACATTAAACTGCAGCAAAGTTTGCACAAAAAGACATAAAAACACGTGAAACTATGTGCATGGATTCACAAGAACAACTCCTATTGAAGATTCAAATTTAATTTTTGTATTTGCAAATCTAACCAAAATTCCTTTTCTCATTTAGCTATATCACAGACAGCACAACAAAGATTTTCGATGAAAGATTTTCGATAACTACAGCAGCAAAAATTCAACATAATATTTTGATGTATTAATCTAAAGAAAATATTTTGAAAACCAAATGTGATTAGATTGGGTGTAAACCATTTTCAAACTAAATCGATTCAAAGAATGGAATAAAATCAAATTCAAACGGCAACAATTATCCAATATATAACTACGATTGAGATTTTTTTGTCATTTAGATTGCAGAACCAGCAAGAAATATTTTGGTATGCTGTTATCACTAAGGTTGCATTAGAAATGATCCTACCCTCTCTTTTTGTATGCCAAAGTAACATGAAAAACTAAACAGGACTTTGTATGTCTGGACTCCGAAATAGAAACGATGATTTTCGAGCAAGTTGCCAAGAAAACGGTCTGGAAGCGTACCTTGTTGTTTCACTTTGTAGCAACATTCTTCTACAATCCAGTTGGCAAGTTCTTGAGGTGGACAACTCATGAAATGCAATCTGCAATGACAAAATGTGATAAACATCAATTGAACTCAGCGATTCAGAACACGACCCTAAATCATCGATTGAAATCAACAATTAAGATCACAAACCTAAATCCAAGAATTATGAACACATGCCTAAAATCAATTGAAATCAACAGTTAAGAACAAAACCTTAAAATCAACAATTTTGAACACCGGCATAAAATCAGTTGAAACCAACAATTAAGAACAAAACCTTAAAATCAACTGATTTGCAATTTTTTTTACATATAGTCTACTAAAAGTTCGCAACACAATCAACAACTTGAGATCACACAATCTATATATATATATATATATATATAAAAGTAGGATCTAGTGTATGCAGGATTCATAACAAAACCTTAAAATCAATTGATATGTGATTTGTGATTTCCGATTGTTTTTTACCTCTAGTATACTACAAATTCGCATCACAATCAACAATTAAGAACGCAACAAATACGTGCCTGATGTATGCAGCGATTAAGAACCCTAAACATAGGCGGTGATGAGAAAAATTGTATTTGCAGCGATGGTAGAAGATGATAAAGAGAGAAAAGAGATATAATTAGGTGATTCCTAAATAGAAACAACAGATCCACAACTAATTCCATGGTTTAAAGATTTGGGGATAAAAAAAAGATAAATATATGAGTATAAACCCTAAAACAGAATGGAGATGGAGGGACGGTAGAAGAGGATACATTAGAAAAAGATACATGTCAGAGTATAAACCCTAAAACAAAATGGAGATGGAGGGACGGTAGAAGAGGATACGTTACATCTGTTTGGAGCATGAAAGAAAGTACAGAAAATTCCAGGATTTGAGAAATTTTGAAATGCTGGAAGGTGATGATGCCACGTAGGACAACCAGATCCTACTTTTATATATATATATATAGATTTCATTTGAGAAATTAGTTTTTGGATTAAATTACAAATTTTGTCTTTATGGTTATATAAAAATTATGAATTGGTTCCCCAAAAAAATAAATTAAAGATTTCATCATTGTGGTTTCAATTTTGTTTCGGATTGAAATCCCTCAACCTAATTAATTCTGGTAAAGTCTACTCCGTTAAATGAACTGAGGGATGTCTTCATCTTTCCACCTTTTTCTTTTATATATTTAAAACTACATATTAATAAAATATATTATTAATACATATTAATATATATATATATATAAAGAGAGAGAGGGAGGTTCAAATGAAAACTTTGTAAATTTAAAAAAACAAAGGAACACCTTGTGGACCACATATGATGTCGGTGACACATAATATTAAATCATATATGATTTAATATTATGCGGGACCTACATCATATGTGGTCCACAAATTGTTGCTTTAAATAGGGGGTGTTCTCGTATGATCCCTCCCCTATATGTATATATATATATTATTACCCCCCTTAATCCCATTTGTAACCCTTTCCCCTACATATAGAAGAAGCCGCCGCTTCCTCCCTCAACAACAATGGTTGAGTTCTCTCCCTTTCCCCTTAGAAAAATGAATCTCATTTGGTGCATTCATTTATTAGTGTATATGTGTTCGTATGTATTTAGATAGTTATCCCGACCCTTTTGTATTGTTTAGGCCCATGTATCTTTATAACATTATTTATACTCGGTTAATGAGAAAATCCTTGCTACGGGAAAATAATATCTCACATGGTATCAGAGCCTTCTCCCTAGCCGACCCTAATTTTTCCAACTTCTCATCTGTTAGGTCCGATTCAACAAGATCAATAGAGGAATCATATGGAAATCATCAAGTCGTATGTTTTATTGATGAAAGCCTTAAAGAATTACAAACGTGAATGTAACTAAACGACTCTCATTAACGAATCATCTACCCTAGACTCCTTTATATATTAGTTGTCTATTACATGGTAAGCCCAAGCCCATAAGGTATTTAACACAATTTAGAATATTATATTAAATCCTTTCCTTCTTTATAAAACTTTCCTAATTTAGGATATTTGATCCTATCAATCTCCCCCTAAGGTTTTATAAATGAAGCATCTTCAAATCTTCTCCCCCTTGCTTTCTTTGGAAAAGCTTTAGCGTCGTCGGTCTTCCAAGCTCGCCCTTGAAATAAGCTCTTAGTCTTCGGTTTCAACTGAAAATTACCAGATCCAATGTGCTATAACCGCCACTGATTGCACAAAATACAGCTTTAATCTGTAGACAACTCGACACAATTGTTAGCCATATAAATCAAGGATATATGTGCGAGTTTCTTCAACGCTCAGTGCAAAAACGACAAGAAAAAAATTGAATCTGTCTTTAGCCGCAAATTGAATAAGAATTATGTGTAAAGAGCTTTAATCTGATAAGCTCAAAGAACTTAGATCACCGAGGCAATATATATCATGACGAACTGGGAGATGATATTTCTTGATGAGCATTGCTTCTTTGACATATAACTGTTCAGAATATAGCCGATTTCCATAATACTTCCAAAACAGAAAGCAACCAACTCAGATCCAGTCTTCTTAATCAGATGAATGAATATCGTCATTCAACATTCTAGATCACAAACAAACCTCCAGACAGTAAATAGTTAGGAGTTAAGCACAAACCAATAGCATACATTTACTGAAACTGGCATCTAAATAAAAACTCCAGAATGATGAGTGCAGAGAGTCAGATTTATGATTAATCCAACCAGATACAGAAAATAATCACCTTCGTTCTGAAAACTTTTCAAATCCGGCTTTGCATGAAATCCATGAACAATGTTCCCCCTCCCGAGACTCAGCGCCCCGAGAGAAAAATTTTCTCTATATGAAAAAGTGATGCAGGGCTCTTGAATATTTTCTTTGTACACCATTAGGAATCTTGGGTTGAAACTCAACTATGGTCGACGAAATACGTTTTGGTCGGGATCTGCATGAAGTTCTCGGCTGTATGGATGCGACATTAATGGATGTCGGGTCTTCATGATGCGACAAGTGAGAATGTCGAGTCACATAGATCCGATAAGAGTTTATGTCGGGTCTTATAGGGCCGATAAGAAATTTATGTCGGGTCCTATAGGTTCGAGAAAGATTTATGTCGGGTCATATGGACTCGAGAAAACATGATGTCGGCTCAAGCATGGATCGAGAGAAATGGTTGTCGGGGGTAGTGTACTCGAGAAAAAAATTTATCGGGCAAAGTTGAGTCGAGAAAAACACTTAGGAACTTTTAAAGGCAAACTTGTAGGGTCTTTGGGGCTCGACATAAAAATATGTCGAGTCAAGATGTCTGGATAAGAATTGTTAGAAACCCAGAAAAACTTTGTTGAATACTGACGAAACCCAGAAAAACTTAGCAACATCTTATAGAATTATTTGATCGGTTTTGGCTGCTTGGACCTTTGCCTCTATCCCAGATAACTTCGAATAACCAGCGATTTTCAGATCTTTAAACAAATCGATTTGCCAATATAAAATATACGAAGTTGATAAGCAAGAATCTTCAAACGATGAATCAAGTTTGTATGCAGCAAGGTGAAATCGATATCTAACAGATGGATATTCAATTCGAACGCAATAATAAAACTCCTAGATTCAAAACATCATTAAAGCAGAAAAATGATTTTGTTAAGAAATGAAGAGAACATGCAATCGTTGGCTGAGGCTGATCTCGTTTTGGCCAGTTTTGTCGGATCTCCAATTATCAGATCGGGTGGCTGTGAACGGACCCATTTTTTGGAGTGCGGAAGCGGTTGTAGTGCATTCTGATCAGGGTTATCGTCCACATATGTACCAAGAGGAAGATCTTGAACGGATTCAAGAAATGGGGATACTCCAGAAGGTCGAGAGGAACTAGAAACATCCAATGGTGAAGAGTGGGTAGGTGGGGGAGAGGATGCCGATTCCGGTCTTGTTGGTGAAATCGGTAGTTCCATGAATTAGGTCGGTCAGTACATTATTTGAGGGGATGGCTTGAGGTGATGATTCCGAGTTGATTGAGTTTGAGGGAGGAGTTTGTGCATCGTTCGAGGATGTGCTTGGAGTTGCAGCAGATGAGACGATTTCTGTAGATACTGGCGGTCCAGTAAGATTAGTTGTCTCGGCAACCTCCAACGCGGGGGGTGATGGAGTCTTTGGAAGTACAACAGAATAGCCAAAGTAATCTGAGTAAAAATGTTCGAACAAGACATCCAAATTAGAGATGGCGGTTTTGGACGTGGAAGCTTGAGGCGGATTTGGAACAGGTTCCGAATTGAGTTGTCCGGAAGCTAATAGGCCGGTAAGTGCGGGTCGTGAATTGTCATGTACCACTTGTTAGGTCCGATTCAACAAGATCAATAGTGGAATCATACAAAAATCATCGAGTCGTATGTTTTATTGATGAAAGCATTAAAGAATTACAAACGCGAATGTAACTAAACGACTCTCATTCTGATGCCACCGCTGCCATCTTCGGCAGCCTCACCGTTGCTCCCTATTCCACTGCATTCTTTTTCTTCTTCTTCCATTCGAATCTCATTATGGCCGGCCCCTCCTCCCCCTGTTCTTCCAACTCGGAAAAAGCCTATGGCATCACCAACATCAAAACCTATATCCCTCTTACCCTGGACGTGTGTGTTAATCTAGAAAACCTATTTCGTGATAATAAAGAAGCCATGGCCATTGAACTCAAGAATGATCTTCGTATTATTGTCATCTGTGACCTCTCTATCACCGCCTATTGTCAGAACATCAAGACCGTCTCGGATCTCCTTTCCAACATTGATGCTCCGGTGCCCGAGAAAACCCTAGTGACCTATCTTCTCAATGACCTCTCGGACAAATATGAAAACATGGTTGTGTTACTCTGACATTGGACTCTACCACCGACTTTCCAGCAGGTTAGATCTATGCTTCTTTTGGAAACAATGACTCACTCGTCCCCGCATGGTTCAAGCTTCACATGTTGATCATTCCTCCTCCTCCACGGTTTTTTTCACCTATAGATCATATTCCGGTGCCAAGCATAACAGAAATCGGCCACACTATAACAAAAGCGATAATTGCACCACTAACCGCCAGCAAACGCCTGCTGCCGACGCTGGTCAGCCGCCTGCCGCCGCCGGACAACCTGTTTTGCCGCCCTATCCTTGGACGTACTACCCAGGCCCTACGGGATGCCACCATCGTCAACCGGCGTTCTTCCCATCCCTATGCCGCCACTACTAACTCCCGCCAGCAGGATCGCCGCCAGCAGCTACAACCAGGTGTTCTCGGTCCTCCACCGTCGTCGAAACAAGCTTTTGCGGTGCCTCACTGCCGCCTATGCTCTTTCCATGGGGGTGGTTTCCTCAGATGAGCACTGATCAAGCCACTAGTCTGCCAGAAGCTTTTAACACTTGTACTCTCAACGATTCGGTGGATGATTCATGGTACATGGACACTGGAGCGACATCACACCTTGCCTCCGACACAGGTAAATTCTCGACTATTTTAAATAAGAATATTTATTCTTCGGTTGTTGGTGGTAATGGTTCTTCTATTCCAGTAACTTGATCGGGTCACTCTAGCATTCCTACTACCTTCCGCCCGCTACACCTTCACCATATATTGGTCACCCAAAATATCATTAAAAACATTATATCTGTCCGTAAATTTACTAAAGATAATAAGTGCACCATTGGATTAGATCAATTTAGTTTTTCTGTAAAGGATTACCGGACTTGCCAAACTCTTCTTAGGTATGACAGCTCTAGTGAAGTTTACCCTCTCAAGATCCCCCGTGCATTTGTCTCCATCTGTTTGTCTATTTGACATCTACCGCTCGGTCATCCTAGCCCAAGTGTCGTCAAAGTTCTAGATTCTAGTGGCCTTATTTCATGTAATAAAGGAACATCGTCTGTGTTGTGTCAAGCTTATCAACTTGGCAAACACACAAGTCTTCCATTTAGTCTTTCCGATTCAGTTGTTTCTGGTTTGTTTGATACTGTTCATTCGGATGTATGGACATCTCCTATTATGAGTATCAGTGGCATCAAATATTATGTTTTATTTCTTGATTATTATTCTCATTTCGTATCGATTTATCCTTTACGCCATAAATCAGATGTTTTCTCCAAACTATTACATTTCCGTGCTTATGTTCTCAACCAGGGTGTGAAATTAAATCCTTTCAATGTAACCACACGGGGGAGTTTGACAACTCCTCCGTCAAATCTATTTTTGATGCCCATGGAATTCAATTCCGCTTCTCCTGCCCCCGAACCTCCCAACAAAATGGAAAAAGTGAACGCATGATTCGTACAATTAACAGCATGACTCGTACACTTGTCTTCCTAGCCCATCTTCCAGCCTCTTATTGGGTTGAGGCGTTGCATATGGCGGTTTTATAGGGGTGGCAATTCTTGACACCACACGAACCCGACACGAAAATAAACGGGTTAGGGTTGAAGTTTCTGACCCGCCAACCCGTCAAATAAACAGGGTGTGTTCGGGTTGACCCGCCAACCCGCCAAAATATAATTTTTTTTTAAAATTTTTATTTTTATTTTTATTTTTTCTATAAATATTTTACTTAAAAGTCTCAAATAGTCAAAATAAATTTGCTTTATTTGGTTTTCTTTAAGTTGACGTTTGAAATTTTTATTTGTTTGAAACTTGGATTTATTTGAATTTTGTTGTGTTTAAACTTTTTATTTGTTTGAAACTTGAATGTTTGAATTTGGTTGTATTATTAGGTGAATTTGGCTGTATTATTAGATGAATTTGCTTATGTTTGGACTTTTTATTTGTTTGAAACTTTTTTTTGGATTTTTTGTTTAAATTGGGATGTTTGAATTTGATTGTATAATTAGGTGACCCGCCAACCCGTTTTTGACCCATCAACCCGTTTACAACCCGCCAACCCGTTTACGACCCGCCAAACCGAGCGTGTGCGGGTTAGGGTTGCATATCTCGACACAATTAGCTAAACGGGTCGTGTCCGGGTTGGTCCTCCCAGACCCGCCAACCCTAGGTTTATCTGCTAAATATCTTATCCTCCACCTCAATAAATAACGACATTCCGTTTTATCACCTCTTTAATAAACAACCTTCCTTCACCCATTTTCGTGTCTTCGGGTGTCTATATTACCCGCACATACCCTCCCCTCATAAACTAGCTCCCCGCTCAACCCCATGTGTCTTCCTCGGTTACCCGACACCCCATCGGGGTTACCATTGTCTTGATCTTTCCTCCCGTAAGATTATTATCTCACGACACGTTGTTTTCAACGAGTCTGTCTTCCCTTTCGGGTTTGTCACACGTGCCTCCTCACCCGACTACTCTTTTCTTGATGACCATTCTCCGCTTTCACTCCTACTCACCACTTCTACCTCCTCTCCTCCTCCATCCGAACCATCGCTCACCTCTGCCACTCCTTCTCACACCGACGCCCCTCCTCCCCACAGCCTCCTGCTGCCGTCGCACAGCCCCACACCACCGCAACCAACCCTTCTGTCGCCACCCAAGCCGACGCCCCACCTTCCACTCGTTCGCACCTAATGACAACCCGCTCCAAAAGAGGTATTTCTAAACCAATTAATTGGCTTAATCTTAATGTCTCAACCAAGTCCCCACTTCCCCGGTCTCACCTCTATGCTATGAGTGATCCTAATTGGTTACAGGCAATGACCGCTGACCGGAGAAGGATATTGGTCTGAACTCTGAAAGACAATCTGGGAAAGGTATCCGCTATCTATTATTAAAATGTAAAAATTATACTCTAATTTTTAAAAAAGAAGAAATTAAAAGTACCAAATAACCTTAAGTTAACAGAGTAAGGTTAACGGTGTTAAGAGCGGAGGACTCAATCCATGACAAAAGTGAAACCATGGTGACAATATATATAATTAGTTCGTTTGGGGGACCCAATCCAAATTTTTATAAAACCACACAGACGAAATTTGTAATTTACTCTACTTTTTAAATAAACAATCTTTTAGTTTTATTATTTTATAATTGTGATGAAAGTTGTTAGAACTCACTTGGCATTATGCGTGACCCTTTTTATTTGTCGGCATTTGCATCATGTCCTTGTTAGGAAATGGTACTAGCGATGCCATGAAGAGTTAGTTGCTTGTTAGAGGCACGAGAAGTAATTAGCAAAATGGGGACATCTTCCGTACACTTTGCAGATAACGACATCTAATGGGTTTTTGTAACACCCCCCGCTAATATAATCTTGTGTAAGGTTTGAAGTATTATGTATTAATGTTAAACCTTAGATTTTCATTATAGATGATCAAATGTTAATTTTCAGAAAAGGACTTAATCCTTTGATTCATCTTTTGAGTTTTCATTTTTATTTACTCATAAATGATATAAAAAAAACCGTTCACCAAAGTATTGATTATGCTTTATGGTAGCGGTTTTTATAACTTAATGTCACAATATGTCAATTTATGGTACGGTTTGGAAAAAATAAACTTCACGATATGTCATGTTATAGTGATGGTTTTCAAAATGAACTTGATCATATGTCATGACATGGTAACAATTTTGAAAAATAAATGTTATCATATGTCATGTTACAGCGATGGTTTTGACAAATAAACCTCACCATATGTGATGTTACATTCGTAATTTTGAAAAATAAACGTCACTATATGTGATGTTATAGTGGTGATTTTGAATATATAAACGTCATTGTATGTCATGCTACAGTGACCGATTTTGAAAAATAAACGTCACCATTTGTCATGCTATTTTGATGGTTTTGACAAATAAATGTCACCGTATGTCATGCTATGTTTTGACAAATAAATGTCATCGTATTTCATGCTATGTTTTGAAAAATAAATGTCACTGAATGTCATGCTACATTGACGATTTTGACAAATAAACATTGTCGTTTGTCATGCTACAGTGACAATTTTGAAAAATAATGTCGCAATATATCATATTATATATGACGGTGTCAAGTGCATTTTATGCATGCATTTATATAGTCTATAATTGTATTTTACATTTAGTTTAATTATTTGCAAGTAGATTTTTTTTCTTTTTTCGTATAATCATAACTGAGGATATTGCTTTGGTATATTTGTGGTTTTGACAAGTATTTTGTGTTGAAATGTGAATATGTATGAGAATGAATGCCGGAGCATTTGATCAATATGATGTCTTTTGAAAGAGAAGGGATTTTGGAGGGGCTACTGCTTTAGAAGTTCTATTATATAAATTTGTTATATTTTTTAGGTAAACTTTATGTGATGAAGCAATTTAATAAATATGACAAAGTTGGAGCAAAATTAGAAGAATAAAATTTAGCAAACAACGTTTGAAAAGGAATTGTAAGAGAAGGGATCTTGGAGGGGCAGCTTAATATTTTTTCAGGTTTCCTCCTTTTTCTTTCCATCCCCAAGACAACTATGTCGTACATCTTCTTCCTCCTTTTCTTGTTTTTTTTTAAATTTTATTTTTTTCCCCTTCTAACCATTTATTTTAATTTAGGTTAGTTTTATGTAAATCTTTGTTCCTTGAGCATATGGAGATGGAGATTTGATGAAGATGCAACATGATGGATCTGCGATTTACGGATTCTTACCAGTTATATTGTATTCTTTTCCTATCCTTATAATTTTATGTTTTAATTTATCTTAATTGTTTATACTTAAAGTTTTGTTAATTTTATTATTAGTTATCTTTTATGTGTTTAACTTTCTACATCGTTCTTACGTTTAATTTATTGTTTTCTTAGGTTAAAAAGTAAAAACGATTCTAGAGAGTGACACTTCGTTGATCAATGGTTACGACTTCTTAGATTAATTTTATTCGTTTCTTTATATTTATGTTTCCAATACTAGTTTAAATTGTGTGCATCCGTTCGGGTAATTGTCACTTTAGATTAAGGCGTTGGTATTGATCAATTTTTTTTACAACAAACATTTAAGTGGCATTTGTTTTTTAAGAGGTGTTGAAATCAGAAGTCTGATTTCACTTCTAATTTTTAAGAGGTGATGCTGAAATCTGAAATCTGAATCAGTTAGACTGTTTGTTTTTATATGCTGACAAACGTCTGAATATGTATATTATCTATTTTATCCCTCAAAATGTTATAAAGTTGAATTTATAAAAGCATCTATCCATTTTAATTAAATTATACTACCATCCATTATTAACACATTCAAAAATTCAACTTAAATACGTCAATCGACTCAAATACAATAAAAAACATGAACAAAGTCTTATAACAACTAAAATCAATCTCCTCCATATTAGAATTTGAAAAAAATACAAAAATTAAACCCAATGAACCACCACCTTTATCAGTGATCTAACAAGGACCCAACATCGACTAAGACAGACATAGATGCTTGCCAGGAGTAAGCCTCCACGCGTGCTCCGATGCCTCTTGTCTTCCTTAAAACCCACTCGGTTACGGTGACTCGATATTAGGTACGTGAAGCACCACACCGTTTCTTCCCATAAAAGCGGTTGCGAATCACCCCCCCCCCCCAATTAAATCCCCAATCGATTCACTTTGATCCTAGCCCTCCATATGAGGATATTAAATTTCTTTTGTACTGGCTGGAGCCATTTAGTCTCGATCACATGTTCGTCACTCAAGGGCATACCTTCTTTGATTAGGAGTTTGAGCCCTTTAACCGAGAAGGTTCCGTCCTCTCCAAGTAGCCATTTATTTTTATCCTGAAAATCCATCTTTTTGTAACATTGTATAAATGAATAGATTTGCATTTGAAGCTTTTGCCATAATAATGGTTGATAATGGCGACTAAAATTTGAAAACATATTGGGTAGTAATTGTCATTTTTGTGCCTTATTCACAATCACATTGATCTGTGCCTTCATAGTCTAAACCCACACAATGTAGAACATAGCATCATCAATGGATTTAAAAGAGTAATACCATCCATATATCATTATTCAATGGCTGTGAGAGATCTTGACATATATCAAAGACTATTGTGTGGTCAAAGAAACATATAAACTCATTAATTTTAATAAAGTAGCAATACCAAGAAAAAATCCAAAATTCCATCATTATATTTTATTTATGAGACACTATATGCTCACCCGACCAACCATGTTCTTGAACTAAAATTTACAAACAATTTTAGTTGATCTCCTTAGCAAATCATGATTTCAACAGCCCCTGCTTTGTTTATCTGAAACCAGCAAGTAATCTTATGATTTCAAACCAAAATCTTACCTATTGTGTATCTCAAGAAAAGAAAAGAAATTGAGAAGGAAAAGAAAGAGAGGGACGAATCTGGTGTGGAGATGGAAGGGGATGAAGATGATGGGAGGGATCGAACCTGGTGTGAAGATCGAAGGGGATGAAGACGATGAAGGGATCAAACCTGGTGTGAAGGGTGTAGATGAAGGAGATCGAACCAGGTGTGAAGGGTGTAGATCGAAGGATGAAGAAGATGAGATTGATCAGATCGATTTAGAGAGAAAGGAGGAAGAGGGTGGAGGCTTACGTCTAAGCAAATTAGATGTTAGCGCACCACTTTTTTTTAGAGGTTATCTAGACTTAAGAGCCTCTGAAATTTAAAAAAAATCAAACAGTTTGAAACCCATTTTGTTTGACCGACTCAGACAAAAGGGCCCAATAAGAGTTGAAAACTAAAATACAAACAAGCCCTTAATCTTAGTTATTTGATTTTCGTATAACGGAAGTTAGTGTTTAATTAAACGGGTTTTATGGAAAGCTTTTAGTTAATTTGGCGAGTTTTGATACGAACAACAATTTGATCATAAATTGAGACTAAATTGGTCAATGAGTACGGCCCGAACATGAAAATAATTAAGGGCGTGGATTGAGCAGAATTTTGTTTTAATCTTAAATTTTCTTTTCAAAATACGCATACTATACGAAAGTAATTATGATTTTTGGTTTAGAAAAACTTTTTCACCTTGAAAGAGGGTTAAAATAATTTTGTATAACAAATTCTTACCATTACCAAAAATTTGAAGTAGACATTACCCAATATACATGGATTCGATCTAGACTAAGGGAAATTATCAATATTTTGGATTTTTATTGAGAAAAGCAAAATGAATGATGATACAATAAAAATACGAATATTAGATAATGTCAACTTTGGAATTTCAGCAATGATGAGGATTTGCTAAGCAAAGTTACTTCAACCCTCTTCCGAGGTGGAAAAACTTTTCTAAGCCAAGACGCATACTTAATTTCGCAGTATACATATATTGGAAAGAAACATTAGATTAAAAAAAAAATCCTCAATCTACGTCTCTAATTATTTTCATGGTACAACCATAATCATTGATCAATTTAGTCTCAAGTTAAAATCAAATAATCATTTGTATCAAAATCAACAATTAAAACTCAATAGTTATTATAAAAACAATTGATCAATACCAAAGCCTTACTCCAAAGTGATGAGTACCCAAATAAACGATAGCTAAACTACTAAATAAAACATAAGGCTAACTGAAACACTAAAACTAATTTAGAAAGTTGTAAAGATCGGTTCAAAGAGTGTCACTCTAATTGAATAGTTTTCTAACCTCAAAACAATAAAATAAATTCAAGAACATTACAAGAAATTAAAAGGCATAAGAATAGATATAAGGAAAGAAACATTAACAATAGATAAATGCAACATTTAATTAAATAATAAATCAAAATATAAAATAAAATATGGAGAAAATGAAACGTTATAACGGATGTGAAAAGTTGAACAAAAATCTGTCACATTTCGTATTCATCTTTGATCCGTCAAAAGAATTACATCTTCATCCAATCTTTATCGGCTCAAAAAATGAAAGAAATTATAAATCTAAAATCTAAATCCAAAATCTAAACTAAAACCAAACAATCAAATTAATTAAAACTAAAAGAATACAAAAAAATAAGGGAAACAATTCGACGAGCGAAGTCGCCGTTGGAGAGAAAAAGAGTGTTCAAAACCTAAAAACAAAGTCATTATTTATAAAACAAATTTTCCAAACAACCCCCTTGAGGTATCTTATTTTTTCAAAAACACCTCTCCAATTTTGCAACCTTTTCAAAAATCATCTCCAACTTTCATTTATTTCAATGTTGATCCAATTCGGTACCATGATTCTTGGATAGGTCCACTGTATAAAGATTGATCAAATCTTTAAAATCCATCTTTATCCATGTTTGCGATTTCCATGCAAAATACCTGACAAAATGACAAAATACCAATCTAATATCCCCAACTGATAATTAGATGAAAACTAACTAAAATATAAGAAAATCTACGTGGAAACAATTAAAATAAATGCAAAAATGCAATTATATGTAAACTAATATGAATGCATGCTAAAAATGCACTGATGTAACTCCTGGAATGTTTTGACACCACATTTGTGCTTTATTTCATCTTTAACAAATTAAAGCATTCCCTTGCTTCAACAAAAAAACAAAAGATTTATTTATATTTCACAAAATCTTTGGGGTTTTTAACATATTTCTGTGTTCGTACTTAATTCTATTTTTCTTGTTTTATGCAGTTTAGAAACTGCCTCATGTTAAAGAAAGGGATCCCTCAGTTTGTGAGTAATGTGAAGAACGTTATTAAAAATCGGAATAATGTTAAGTTGTACACAGAGAACTGTGAGGAGGCTATATAGATATACATCTGTAAAGAGAGGGAACCTGCAGAGCACGATTTAATTACTTATATAAGCTTTTCCTATGGCTATTTGAGTTTGATCCACACTGCAAGAAATTTACTCTATTGCGACAATGAAAGTCGTCGCTAAGGTCCAATTTTCGTCGCATAGGTCTATTGCGACGACGGTCGTCACTGTAGGCTTCGTCACTATTGGCCCTTTGCTGTAGCCGTCTATAGTGACGACAAGTCGTCGCAGTAGGTAAAAAATAAAATATTCCATTTATTACCTATTGCAACAACTTGTCGTCGCTTTAGGTATAAAATAAAAATAATTACTTATACACCTACTGTAACGACATGTCATCACTATAGGATAAAATAATTATATACCTACTGCAACAACATGTCGTCGCTGTAGGTAAATAACCAATTTTTAATTTTCATTTTTCGTTTTTCCATCCCAAACTAATTTATTTCAAACCCACTAAAATTAATAGCATGAGCAGCACAATCATTGTTTAGAATGGATAAATTCTAATGATTCGTTTTCATCAAACAAAAATCAATATAGATACGGTCAAATGAATTGACAAAAACCAAAAACAATATCGAATTTCAATGTGCTAAGAAACTTCTTCCACTACACTATGAGTATGCCAAATCAAACAATTTATATTAAATAAAAGATAATATATAAACTATTTATCCCTAGAAGTTTGTATGAAACCATCTTCACCTTTCATCTACTTCCTTAAGCTCTCAAAGATGTAGTCTGCGTGCAAATTCCTTGAGATTAGATCCAATCTCTTCAAACCCTGCTAAATTTTCTTTAATGGTAGATTCCTTGAGATTAAATCAATATCCATCATATTTATATGTTTCATATGCAGAATTAATCCAAATGATAAACAAGGTAGAACATGTATACGATTCTTGCAATATGATAGGAGAAAATACCAAAATATTAGAATTTCATACTTGTGTAGAATTATTTATTGGCACTAATGATTTCATGAAATGAAGGGGCTGTTTATCAAATACTTACCCGGTAAGTGGTTATCGGTAAATTTTAACACTATCACTTATTTATCGGGTAAAATTTTAGTCAACAAAAACGACATCGTATGCAACAATTTACCTGATAAGCGCTTACCATGGTAAGAGTCGTTGCCCTCACTACCGGCAAAGACTCTCGGAAGTCGGACCTTGTCTCGTTCTTACCGGGTAATATTCTTGATCTTTGTCATACTCATCCGGTAAGGTAATGTGAATTGGCAAGCGCTTACCAGGTAAGTGTTCGGTAAACGGTCCCTAAGTTTATCTAGAATCGTAATACTGAGTTCATGATCCAACTAAAAGCATAAAATGAATACACATAGATATTACCTGAAATTCAAGGCTAAAAAGGGTTCTTTCTTTATGAGTTCCATCCTTAGCTTGGTACGCCCCATCTGCAATCAAAACATAGAAAATGGAATTGTGTCTAGAAAAACTTTGTTGTTATTAACAGTAATTATGAGGTATTTATATACATATTAGATTGAGAATATAAGATGGATTCTAAAGATAGATATAATCCTAATTGATGGAAACCGAATAAATCAAGAAAATGTTAACATCAAGAATTGGATGACAATATACACCTAATCAATATATAGATTGATTTGGCGTATGTATTTTTCAAGTGGATGCCCATTTTCAACCTGAAAAGTAACCCACTTCAGTACCAAACAAACCATGTGTATTTTATTCATTACCCATTTGTGACTTACAACTGACCACCATTGATAGATTGAACAAAGCTATTAATGTTAAAGTTGTAGGTTTACACTTTCATTAACATAATCCTACCATTGCATATAATGATTTAAAAGAGCTAATCATTCCCAAATAAGATTCATATTCACTACCACCATTGACATGGTTTCAAAGCTTCAATTTCTTTTAACTTTTTATTCATAATGCTTACTACTAAGTAATCCTTAGCAGTCGAACAAATATTTAATCAAGCATTAGATGTGGGTTTAACCGTTGTAGTGATGAATTTTGTCTAAGATCCTAAAAGCAATCAACTGACTTTGACTAAAAATTGACCCCCAATACGAAATGATCAATTGATTACCAAAATGTTAGAACGGAAGCTGATTACAAATGTGTTGATCATAACTCCTCTCGATGATTTGAATATGATTCCTTTTATATAATTAGTGAAATTCCATTGTATAAGCTTCTGTTCATATTCAGCGATAGCATACGCTGATTACCATCAGCGATCGCTGAAGATCAAGGAACAACAAGCTTATCTCTGAAGACCTGAAGATCAGCTATCACACCAGAAGACCATTCAGCGAAAGTCGAAGACCCTAGCTGAAGAAAGAGATAATCAGCTAAGTGAACTGAAGCGGTTCAACGATAGCAGCGATTATCTAATCAAAGTGTGAAGTCTTGTGAAGTCTCAGCGATACTGAAGTTCATCCTTAAAGATTCAGAATCAGCGATCAAATGAAGCTTCCTTTACAAGATTAAAGGTTGATCTTATCCTCGATGCACAAAAGTCAAACCTAATACCTTGTCAAAAAAGGACGTACGAATTGTGTCTTATGTCCCCATCATATCTGATATGGTACTGTTCATACTCGGCCAAAAGCATGGCTGTCTTATTAGCAAGGACAAGCTTCCTATCCAAGCTTGACACGTGGCATATACCTTTTGTCTTGCATTAAATGCAAACAGGTATAAATAAGATGAAGATATCTTCTTCATCTTAATGCATGCTTCCTTCTAACCTAAACCCTCTTTATTCTTTCTTCCTTCCTCTTGTGCATCAAACTTAGTGTTTCTTAATTACAATAGAATAGGTTTTAAACTTGTTCTTATTCCGCTTGTAACTGTAAATTTGTTTATTGAACTCTTGTAGACCCTTTAGGGACCAACAAGTGGTATCAAAACAGTGTTTGTTTCTTTTATCTTTAAAATAATTTTCTTATAAACTATTTTAAAATGTCAAACCCTAATACGGACTACAATGATAATGGATCTTTAGCTAAACCTCCAAGATTTAGCCATGATAATTTTCCATTATGGAAGGAAAGAATGTCTCTGTTTCTAGAAGGATCAGACCCAAAGATCCCTTACTATCTAGAAAACGGACCATTTGTTCCTACAACTATTGTAGCTGGTGTTCCTGCCACCACTACTACTCCAGCCATCCCTAAAAGGAGTATCATAAAAACTCCTAATCGACGGACTGAAGAAGATAATAAAGAAATTCCTATCAAAAGCTAGATCTATAATAGCAATGTCTTTACCAGATGAAGTATATCATTCTGTTATGAAAATGAGGACTTTTAAGGCCATGTGGGATACTCTATGTATCCAATATGAAGGAACCTCTGAAGTTCAAGTCACTAGGTGCATAAACCTTGTAAGACAATATGAGAGTTTTATGTATCATAAAGGTGAATCTCTTTCTCAAATTCACTAGCGTTTCAACTGTTTGTTGATTGATCTTAAATCAGTAAACAGAGTGTACTCTAACGCTAAAATACTGACCAAATTCATGGAGGCACTGCCCGATCAATGGTAGTGTACACATGTTTAAAGTTGTCAAAGAATCTTGAAACTCAGTCCTTAAGTGCATTATATGGAATGCTCTTAAATGAGGAACAATCTCAACTTCTGAGGAAGAACCTCATAAATGAACTCAAAGGTGCCAAAAGTACTTCTTTGGCACTTGTGACTTCAGAGGCAACTCCTCTTAAAAATACTTCTTCTTCCACTATTACCTCCATCACTGAATTAGGTCAAACCGATTCAGAAGATCAACTCACTGATGCTGACATCTCTGAGTTTGATAACTCTCTAGCTCTCTTAACAAATAATTTTAAAAGATTCGCTAGAAAGAGCAACTTTAGAAAGCCTTCAAATCTCTCTGACTCTGAAAAGCAAAAGACAATGCCCGCTGAGAAACCCTCAGCTATATGCTTCAACTGTCAGCGAAAGGGTCACTTCGCAAGTGAATGTAGATCAAAGAAAGTTGCAGCTCCTACCACCTCCCAGACCTCTGATAAAAAGGAGAAATATGTGAAATTGAAAAACAAATACAAGGATCTGAAGAAATACCAGCAAAAAGGCAAAGGCCTTATCGCTGAAGAAGTTGATTGGGACGCTGAAGACGACTGGGCCAAGACCTTTGAAGAATTTGGCTCTGATGAAGAAGATCTTGCCTTCTTGTGTCTAATGGCAAGAATAGAGGACGCTGAAGAAGCTACTGAAACTTCTTCCTCTGAGTCCCCTTCTACTTAGGTAACCATTCCCTCTATCTCTTTACTCTCTGAAAGTGATAACTTGTTAGCCCTCAATGCTATGACTGTTGATTTTTATAATGCTTTAAATGGAAAGATTAAGGCTGAGAAAATTAACACTGATTTATCTGAGCAATTGAAAAATTGTCATATAAAAATCAAAGAACTTTCTAAAATTGAGGAAACTCTCAAGGACCAAGTCTTTGCAAATCAAACCATAAGCATCGAGAAGCAGCAAGCTATTGCTGATAGGGAAAAGGCTATCGCTGATCTTAAGTCTGAAAAAGCAACCATCGAAGGATGGTGTAAAGCTTCTGAAAAAGTCAATAAGATTATCAATGCCCAAATACCTATGAAAGTAAGAAGTGGGTTAGGCTTTAACCCTGAAAAGGAAGAATCAGAGAATGATCGTTCCATGCTCAAATTTGGAATGTTTGTCTCATCTATCCCTAATCCTTCTTCTTCTTCAACTTCTTCCTCTTCTATTAAAGAGAAGTTTCCTGTGATAAATTCTAAGAAGTTGATCAAGAACGAGTTTCTTGACCAAGTTCCTAAGAATAAAATCGCTCAGAATAGGAACAAGAAATCCTTAGAGCGAAATTCTAAATCTGGGAAGAAGGGCTCTGACTTTTCTCAGAGACCAACCCCCATAATTAAGATCGATCTCACTCCTATCCCTGAAAAGGTTGTTATACCTCCAAGGACTATGAATAAAGGAATTCTTGGTCCTATCCCTGAAAAACTTCCTCCTTTCTCTCTGAATTCCAAACCCTTTAAATATAGGAAGTGCTATCACTGTGGTGAAACTACCCACATTGCAAGTAAATGTCCTAACTCTACTAGAGCTGATAAAATAGCTCATGGAAAGAAAGTAGCTCAAGCTGATAAATCAGCGAGAGTGAAATCCACCAAGGTTGCAAAACCAACAAAGGTGAAGATATCCATTGAAGAGAGTTCTTCAGCTAGTAACTCTTCCGCCAATCCTTTATCTAACCAAGCAGGACCCATAGTAGTATGGGTACCTTTAAACAATTAATCTTTTGTTGTATGTAGAGTGCCAAAGGTATCTGGTATCTTGATAGCGGATGCTCAAGGCATATGACTGGCAGAAAATCTCTGCTCTTTGATTACAAAGAAGAAGTTGGTCCATCAGTGACCTTTGGTGGAAATGGCAAAGGATACACTAAAGGTTATGGAATTCTATCCAACGGAGCCACATCGTTTACTCGTGTTGCCTACGTTGAGGGACTAAAGCACAATCTTTTGAGCGTTAGTCAGTTATGTGACAAAGACTTCAAAGTTCTATTCTTAAAGAATAGATGTGCTATCACTGACGGTAATGATAAGCTTGCCCTAACAGGTAAAAGAGTGGAGAATGTGTATGTCATAAATATGAATAGTTCTCACTCTGAGAACATGTGCTTTGTCTCTAAAGCATCCACTGATATAAACTGGTTATGGCATAAAAGAGTCTCTCACCTCAACTTTAAGACAATAAATGAATTGTCTCAAAAGAATCTAGTCAGAGACCTCCCAAATCATACCTTTACAAAGGAATCTCTTTGTTCAGCGTGTGAAAAGGGAAAGCTGACAAAAGCCTCCTTCAGGTCAAAGCAAATTTCTTCGGTGACCGCTCCTCTTCAGCTACTCCATATGGATCTATTTGGACCTGTCAATGTCCAATCTATCTCTGGGAAGAAATATACTTTGGTGATTGTTGATGAATACTCCAGATACACATGGGTGTTCTTTCTTCGATTCAAAAGTGATACCCCTGAAATGATAATTTCTTTTATCAAAAGGATGGAAGTTCTGAACAATCTGATTGTTCGTTCCATAAGAAGTGATCATGGTACTGAATTCAAAAACAACACTCTGGTGAACTTCTTTGAAGAAAAAGGCATCTCTCACAACTTTTCCATAAGAAGCGGCTCGCTCAATGCTCAGTGAATCGCATCTACCAACTCAGTTCTGGGCTGAAGCAGTCAACACAACGTGCTTCACTCAAAATCGATCCCTGATAGTTAAGCGATTTAAGAAGACCCGCTATGAACTGTTTTATGGGAGAAGACCCACTCTGAAATATTTCCATATTTTTGGATGTAGATGTTACATTCTGAATGACAGAGATCATTTGGGTAAGTTTGTTCCAGAGGCTGACGATGGTATATTTCTTGGATACTTCTCTGTATCTAAGTCCTTCAGAGTCTTCAACAAAAGAAGATAAGATGTTGAAGAATCCATGCACGTCAACTTTGATGAATCTCGTCCCATTCATACTTCTCATACTCATGATGATGATGAAGAATTGAATGCTTGGATGAGATCCCATTATGGGGAACCTGAAACGTATTTCAGCAATCAACATCCTGCTGAAGCAAGTGATGACGAAATCCCTGTAAATCCTTCAAGTGACAATCATCCATCTTCAGGGTTGAATGTTACTCCTCTGAATCAGATTCCTATTGTTGATTCCTCTCTTGGAAATTCCTCCATGAACAACCAAACTAAGTCTGAAAATCAATCCCCTGAATTGATTCTAAATGAAGTACCTGTTGCTGAAACAACAAGTCCTATTCCAGAAACTGAAGAACAAGTCGCTGAATCTGCTGTTGATCTTGATCTCTCTACTCAACCTCCAGCTCAGCGATGGACTGTAAATCATCCAATAAATCAAATTATTGGTGATCCCAATGCAGGTATCAAGACACGTAGAGGTACAGGTAATATCTGTCTTTATGTTAACTTCATTTCTCTCTCAGAACCTAAGAAGATAGATCAAGCTATCTCTGATCCTAGCTGGGTTTCAGCTATGCAAGAAGAACTAACTGAATTTCGTAGAAATAAAGTTTGGAATCTTGTTCCTAGACCCTCTAATAAAACTTTCATAGGAACCAAATGGGTTTTCAGAAATAAGCTAGATGAAAACGGGACTATAATTCGCAATAAGGCTAGACTTGTTGCTCAAGGTTATTGACAGAAAGAAGGAATTGACTATGATGAGACCTTTGCACTTATAGCTCGTTTAGAAGCCATAAGACTCTTTTTAGCTTATGCTGCCCATAAAGACTTCAAAGTTTTTCAAATGGATGTTAAAAGTGTTTTTCTAAATGGAAAACTCAGCGAGGAAGTTTATGTTGAACAACCCCCTGGGTTCTCAGACCCTAACCATCCTGGTTATGTTTTTAAACTAGAAAAAGCCCTTTACAGGTTAAAACAAGCTCCTAGAGCTTGGTATTATACCCTTTCTAAATTTCTTCTTAAAGAAAAATTTATTCATTGAAAAATTGATCAAACCCGGTTTTTAAGAAAATATAAAGGTCATACCATACTCGCTCAGATATATGTCGATGACATTATCTTTGGTTCCACAAGACCAAAATTATGTACTCGTTTCGCTGCAAGAATGCAAAATCAATATAAAATGAGTATGATGGGTGAACTAATGTATTTTCTAGGCTTACAGATAAAACAATCTGACAAATGAATCTTTATTTGTCAAAGTAAATACGTTAAAGACATGCTGAACAAGTTTGATATGAATCAATGCTCAGCGATGAAGACTCCTATGGCACCTCCTCTGACTTTGAACAAGGATCCCAATGGGAAACCAGTCAATGTCACTGCCTATCGAGGGATGATTGGATCTCTGCTGTATCTTACAGCGAGTAGACCTGACATCATGTATTCTACATGTCTCTACGCTCGGTATCAAGCTGAAACGAAGAAATCCCATCTAATCAATGTAAAGCGAATCTTCAGATACCTGAAAGGAACTCCAAATCTAGGTCTTTGGTATCCCAAAGGCTCACGATTTGATCTTATTGGTTATTCTGACAGTGACTTTGCAGGTTGTAAGATATATAGAAAGAGCACCACTGGTGGGTGTCAGCTACTAGGTGGAAAGTTAATTAGTTGGACAAGCAAAAAGCAAAACTCAGTGTCCACCTCCACCGCTGAAGCTGAATATGTAGCCGCTGGTAGTTGTTGTGCTCAAATCCTTTGGATGAGAAATCAACTCAGAGACTACGATCTCAAGCTCTCTAAAATTCCTATATATTATGATAGTACTATTGCTATTGCCATTGCCAACAATCTTGTACTTCACTCCAAAACCAAGCACATTGAGATCCGATATCACTTTATCAGAGATCATGTGATGAATGGTGAAGTTGAGCTTTATTTTGTACCCACTGAATATCAGCTCGCTGATCTTTTCACCAAGCCTCTTGATGAAACTAGATTCAATCTACTTATCAGCGAACTTGGTATGTTGAACACTGAATAATTTCTAATTCAGTGACTTACAACAAGTGATACAAATAAAGCCTTCAAACTTTTCATTCGCTGAACTCTGATTCAGCGATATCTGGTCCATCTCCTCAGGTTTTATCTTCTAATCTGTATCACTCTTTGATATCTTCTCATCAAAGAATGAATCTCTGAAAATAAAACTCCTCACTGACAATCCTTTATTGTCATTGATGAAGATTTTAAATTAATAATGATACTTTCCTTATGGATAATCATCATTATAATCTTTTTAAAAATAAGAAAAGGATACGTCAGACATTTTTTCTGACACACGACGGACCGCTACGTTTCCTTTCCAACTCCTTTCTTGGAACGTGCGCCAGGTCATCATTTCTTTTTCAAAAAGCTAAAACCGTCGTTTAGCACTCCTTTCTTTCTCTCTCCTCTTGCTATATAAGTAATTCTTTTGCCTCATTTGCCTCTTTACGCTTTCATAACTCTCCAAAGGCAAAAGAGCCTTCGAATCTTCAAGCTTTCTCAAGAACACCAAGAACACGCACTTGTGCGTTTTTCTTCTCGAAATCACCTAAGGTTTGATCTAAACCTTTACTTAAAACTGGAAACATCTTGTTTCACATCTTACTTTCATCTTCTTAAATGCAATAAAAACATATTTTAGGGAGAAAATAAATTTAATCTGGATTAAAACTAAAAAATTCTTCTATTTTAAAAACCCTGTTCTAAGTTCTTTCCTTAGAACATAAGACTTTCTTCTTAAAGTTTTATCCATTTTTAATTATCTTCTACTTTTTCTAAGATAATCTTTTATGTTATTGTTTTTACCACAAGCATTTTGATCTTGTTCATCAAAATACTTGTTTCTTTGAATCTTACATTTGGTATTCTTTATACCAAACTTTGGTTTATACATTTATGTATAAAACCATGATTTATCTCTTTGGTGTTCCCATTTTTCCTACAGAAATGGCCTCTGCAAGCAAGACTGCTGAAACTGTTGCTGCTATAACTGTTGACAACATCTTGGTCGCTGCACCAACATGCCACTTCCCTATGGAGAAAGCTGTCTTCAAATCATGCAATTATATTGCATTGGTCGAGATACCCGCTGATCGCCCTCACTTCATGGAAGGTGCTACCTTCATCAAGGCTTGCCCCCTGATGTTTGCCTTTGTCCACAACCCAGTGGGCATCTCCTCTCACCTTCAGGCTCTCTGGTACATGGCTCACTGTACCTCGCTCACCACAAACAAAGGGACCGTGCTCCCTGCGATTGGCTTCACGATTCCCAACCTTGGGTACTTCTCCTTCACTGCTGGATTTGTGAGGAAGGCGAACACGCGCCAAGAATGTGAAATGGGGCGCTGAACCAACCAAGATGCAGATCGACGCCTTCTTGGACTCTATCGTCTATACCTGGGAGAATCCGTCGCTGAAAACGGTGGGCTCAAAGGTGGAAAAGAAGACATTGCCTGCTCGCTGGCAGTACATCTTTACTCAGGTGATCCAATGCCTTGGGTCAAAGATTGGCTCGCATGACCAAGCGAGCAAGCTTTTTCAGGACCTCGCCTTCTCTCTCTACACCGGCCACAACCTCAACTACACTGATTATATCTTTAGCGATATGGTCAGTCGTATCAATGCTGCTACCAGACACCCGGTCATCCCTTACCCGCTGTTGGGAGGACTACCCGAAGGTCGGTGACCACTCCTTCTCCATGGTGGGGAAGAAGTCCCTGGACATAGAGGAACGTCCAGGTGATGCTCCTTTCACGCCGTATATGCTGAAAATGATTGGAGCCCCTCTTTCAGTGTCTACCTCGCTGCCCATCCCAACAACGAGCATCCCGGACACTGCTGCTACTAAGAGGAAACAGCCAACCGATGGTCATACAATGACCATCGCAACCAAAAACAAGAAGCCAAAGAAGATGGTCTCTCAAAAGACCACTCTCTCTGCTTTCGGTGTACTACCAACACCAACAACAGCCACAACCACTTCAATGGTCTCTTCATCCGTTGTTGCTTCATCAGCACTACCTCTATCATCAGTGACTTTGGTCACTGAGGGTGTTATAACCAGCTTTGCTGAAGCTGGATCAGGTACAACTCTGACAACCTTCTTCACTTCTTCTCTCTCCTCTCCTTTGGTCCTCACCTCAGCACATGACTTAGCAATAGTTGTCCCTATCCCTAATAATGCTGAAATGCACGCAGTCCAAACCTCAATATTGTTTAGGCAATCTGAGTTTTGGAAGGCCAATTTAAAAGGACCTCAGAGTGTCTCTCTCAGATACTCTAAGACACTGGTTAGTGATCCTCAAGACACTACCTCCGCAAACGTAGTCCCTGAGAGTAATCCTCATGATACTCTCAAGGAGAAAAATAATTTTTTTCATCCATCAACTAATCCAGATGCGTTTTTGGCCTCTTTATCTATGTTATCATCAGGTGTCGCTCCTCTCTACTCTTCAACAACGACAACCACCACCACCAGCGCTCAACCTCTCAGCAAAGAAACGGGGAAGTCTCCTCAGGGCCATCCCAGTGCTGCAAAGCTTCGAGATGTCAAGACAGAGATGGCAGCTCCCAAGCGCCCCACTTACCGTCACTGAACTCCCTCCCATTGTCCTTCCTAGTCCTACATTCCCTGCTATTGACTATCTGGTCAAGGAATGTGCTCTCACCAGGGCTAGGGTTGACAATCTTCAGACGTCAGCTGAACTCATCTTCCGACGAGTCGTTGGGACACCAGCGATCAACACCAACGTCAGCAACCTTATCTCTGACGTTCTTCATCTGAAGGAAGACAACCGTGTCCTTGGCCAGACCCTGTCCAACTTAGAGCAGAAGGTTGCTGCTCAGGCAAATGTCCTTGAGTCTATTCAAAAACTCAATCCGATATGATGTAGATGCTCACCAAGCTCTCTGAGACTAGTTCCTCCTTCACTGCTGCTGATTGGACGACGCTTCAGGAAAATGATACGAAGCTCAAGGATATTCAGTCCAATGTTCGCACTCTGATCACTGTCTACCTCCTGATAACATCGAGGGGGAGAGATGTGCCAAAGAGTTTGCAGATGAACTCATTGCGGAGCACAACCAAGCGTTCCCTGGTGAAAAGATATCTCCGTACATCCAGCGAATGGGAACTTCCCTCCCTGAAGGGTTGGCGGCTGAAGAAGAAGATGATGATGATGCTGAGGAACATGATGATGAAGAAGAAGAAGATCCCATCCCTCATTACGAGGGAATGGATGATGATGAAGACGACGATGACGTTGGAAGTGCCTTGGAGCACTTCAGAATGTCTAGGCCTGGAGTCTCTCATCAAGAGCCTTTGGGGGACGGACAACATCCCTCTCAGGGACAAGCTGGTCCCTCAGGCAAAGGAAAAGAAGTGGTAAATCTGGATGCCACTATCCCATTATCTGTGGGGGAGACCACTATTGAGTGATCCCTGTCCCCCAAATGACTCCACTTCATGGAAGGAACCTTCTTCTGAAGAGCAGTTTATGTACTTAGTAGAAACTGACTTTGAAGAAGAAGAAGGCCTTATTTCCAGCCGTCGCGTTCAAAAGCCGATCATAAGCGAGCCTGGAGAAGAAGAAAGGCGAATAAAATTCCTTAGGGAATTCGAAGCAAGAAGAATAAGGGTGCCTCAAGCTGAACCCATAGACGTTGTACCAATAAGGATGGTAGATGAATTCTACTTTCTGTCTAATGAAGAGAGAGAACAAGCATTGAAAGCACAACGTATCAGGTATGAGAAGACAAAGCAAACTGAGAATGATCTTGTTTTAGCAAGGAAATTACTCAGGGAAGACTCTGCTAAAGACAAGGCGGCCAAGGGTCGCTGAAGCTCTTGCACAAAAAGAACTTGCACAGGAAAACTTGAACGTAGATCCGATCCTCGCTCAACAAAAGATCCTAAGTGCACTATCCGCTGAAGCCACAATTCAGAGAGACAAAGAGCTTGACTGGTGCACTGATAGACTGAAATTTCAAAGATCTGAAGCCAAAATCATTCATGCAACTATTCAAGGGCGACACTCCAACACGTGCAAGTTCCCCTCTCCCTGAGTCCTCAAAGAAGAAAAGATCAACTGCTGAAGGTGATTCAAGCTCTAAAAATGAGCATGAAACCAAATTTGATTATCATAGCATTCTTGGTCATCTTGAAGTCCCTGATATTTCAATGCTACATACCTCTCTCCCTCAAGATCGAAGATACGAAGAAGATATCATCTCACTACCTGAACCTGGTATGGTATTCTTGGATAATGAAGGGTTCTTAGGACTTTTCAGAGACCAAGAAATTCGCAAGGCCCCATCCTCTCTTATAAAGATCATGCTATGGCGCTACTGGTCAGATACCCCTCTGATGAATCGACAGAAAATGCTTTATGAGAATGAACTACAAAGAAGAAACGAGAACATCTCTGATTAGTCATAGGTTCTCTATTTCCTTTGTAATATTTCTTCAGTGTACAAGTACTTTACTTTTAGTATTGTAATTTCATTTCCCTGTAATTTATTCAGATTATATTTAATGAAATTCAATCAAAGTACTTTACTCCATCTATGTACTGAAAAGATCCCTAAAAAAAGGTAAAAGGGACAATGAACATAAGAGTTCTATTTTCTTTAAACTATATTTTACTCACTGATTTTTCATTCTGAAAATTTAATCAGTGAATGCACTTTATGCTTATTTACTTGTAAAAATTGTGCTTTCATATCCTTATAAATGAAACTCAATTCAGATACTAGACTAGCCGAAAAAGATTGTATAGATTAGTACTTAGAAAATTTACTTTAAATTTTTCTTAAGTCCTTACTAGTCTCTTAAAGCAATTTTCCTACGTTGCTTAATTATAATCAAATGGAGGGAGATTGTTGATCACAACTCCTCTCGATGATTTGAATATGATTCCTTTTATATACTTAGTGAAATTCCATTGTATAAGCTTCTGTTTATATTCAGCGATAGCATACGCTGATTACCATCGGCGATCGCCGAAGATCAAGGAACAACAAGCTTAGTGTTTCTTAGTTACAATAGAATAGGTTTTAAACTTGTTTTTATTCCGCTTGTAACTGTAAATTTGTTTATGATATATAAACTAATTTAAAAACCAAAATCTAATCTGTGTGTTAGAAACAATCTCACTCTAAGGTTGAGTAAATCTGTATATCCGAACAAATCATATTTATTAAATAGATTTAGAATTAAGTATTTCAACATGTAATTGATCATGAAATTGTAAACTAATAACACACCAAAACTCCGTAACTAATTAAGAAATTAAACAACAAAATTTTGCTGCAAACCAAAATGCATTTAACATTTTCATTTTATGGATTCTAAGGAGCCCATGATTTGGGAAAATGGTAAAGAAATAATACCATCATGGTTTACAATGGTGTTGCTGCTGCCTGATGTTAAAATGTGGCCATTCCATGAAGTTTCTCCTACCATTGTTTGGTGACCTTCTAGTCTTCTGATCTGTGCACTATAACATTAGATTTGGAAACACATAGAGAGATAGAGAGAGAGTCGTATAAGTCGTATATTAGGAGGTTTAGCACACGCAAAGGTAATAACTATGGGAAGCATGCACCACAGCTAGTGAGAACAGAACACAACTTGATGATCATAGTACACTAGATTTCATGAATCATTTCTTTCCAGCAAAACGAATGACTAAAAGCCAAGAAAATCCCATATTGAAGGTTAGCCTGAAAAGTTATGCTATGAGCAAACATAACTCATGCACACATAGCGTTTAATCCACCATATATGAACCTGAGGACATGCTAGTACATAAAGCTATCATTCACAGAGTGGGGCAAACCACAAAGGCATAATAAATTAATAATCTGCACAAAAGCCATGAAAACAGAACCAACTGAGAAGTTCCAGATCCATTATAAATGCTACCAAACAATTGTGATCATTCATAAGTACTTTATTTCCTATTGAGTGGAAAAAAGAAAATAACGCCTATTAATACAAAATCCAAGGCCATTGCCAAATTTACAGAATCTAAGTATCAAAACACAAAACTAAACATACATAATTTAAGAAAGTTCAAAAAGATAGGTTCATAGATTAAAGCTCCAACGTCATCTTGTTCCAAGGCATTGGCTCTGCTAATTGATTATGCAATTCTTTTGAACAATAACAATGAGATCGATGATAGAAAAGAAATCTAGATCGAAGAATACAAAATCATACTCCAAATCATAGATCGACGAATACAAAATCAAACTTGAAATCATAGATCGAAGAATACAAGCAGTGAACTGAACCATGAAATCAAACTAAAAACCATATCAAACTTGTGAATTAATAAGAACATACTGATCATCGATGATAGAAAAGAAACCTAATATAGATCGAAGAATACAAAATCAAATGTAGAAAATTCAAATCACATAGTGGAGAACGGGATGAGACACTCACAAAGTAAAATAGGGCTTCCGATTCGTGTGGAGGTTGAAGAAGACGATGCCATGGTCTTTGTCGATTAGATTCGTATGGATGTCGTTCCCCATTCTAGGTCGGGAGGCGGGACTTTGTTAAAACCCTTTTTTTATATAATAAGCATTTAAATTAGGGCAAAAATTGGGGAACATGCATATAATTTTTTTAAAACCCTTTTTATTTTAATAGAAAAATTAATTTAATTTAAAGATTTTCTGCAACGACTTATGTTGCTATAGAGGTTTATTTTTCCATTAAAAAATAATTTTTTTAAATAAAAATTATTTTAATATGTATGCAACAACATGTCGTCGCTATTGACATTTATTTTATAAAAAACTACAAACCTTTTATCAGAGATAAAATAAAATTATTTTAATACCTATAGCGACTATTTCCATGTCGTCGTTATAGCTTTCGTCGTTATAGAGGTGATTTCCCGTAGTGCCAGCTTTGAACACCAAGGAAATTTGACCGAAATAACCATTTCTCTCTCACAATTTGGTCTCTTAACCCTTTCTCTCCCCTCATGTTAAGTTGATCTACCCAAATGTCAATACATCCGCAAATGGTACCTCCCCCACTTGGAGACTAGCTAAAAGACAAAAATTAAAAATTTCTAATCATCCACAAGTGGTACCTCTCCCACTTGTGGACCTGAGCAAAAATTGCGGAGGGGTCACTTGCGGTGGTGCCACTTGTAGATTGTTAAGAATCTGGTTTAGATCTTCCCAAGATCGTGCAATCTGGCCATCCCATAGTTCATGAAATCGGATTCTTGTAAAGGCTGTTCTTGACAGCCCTATGTCAGGAATTAATAATGGTTGATGTCATCGAAGAGTGCAAGAAAGGACAAGTGTGTATGTTTGTGTGTTGGACGAAATATTAATAGAAATATGTGTATTATTACTGCAGAAAGATGATACCAATACCAGTTACGTAGTCACATACATCTATACATAGAGAGTGAAGAGGTATAGAGAGTGAAGAGCTATGAATGAATCGACACAACTCTTCAAGAGTGGTTATTTTCGGTTGGTTTCCCTCCAACAATACCTTGATGATGTGTCATTTAAACATATTATTTACTAAATAATAAACATATTAAAATATAAATCCTATTATATCATTAATTCCAACATAGACCTGGGTAGAAATTGTATTTTTTTGTCTTTTAGTTAGGTCCGCAAGTGGGACAGGGCAACTACCACTTACTGATATTTGAGTAAATCACGGAGATGAATACCTCAGAGACCAATGTATGTAAGAGAAATGGCTATTTTGGCGGCCAATTTCCCTTTACTACCTTAACTGCATATATTCTTGCATATATTCTTTCATGTTGTAGAGCTGTTAAAAGGTGAACATATATACGCTTAGAAAGTGTGGAATGGTTGCTGAGCAAGCAATTCAACAAACAAGCAGGATATCCTAGGCTACACAGCAGCATATGCTGCTGAAAATCTCATTAGCTTGCCTTTTCTCACACTATCTATCCTAATTGTGTTCTACAGGAGTTATGTTTAGAGTACGAACACGTGGACATCATATGTAAAAGTGTCAGAATAAATTTATAGGATTCATTTAGATGTTTTTAACAAGTTAGGACAATTTTGAAATAGAACATCCTATTAATTTTTACGACGTTATTTGAAAAAGTATTTCATAAAAACAATTACCGTATAAAAACATGTGTTCACATGACACTTTTTAAAACTATCATGAAAAAGTCCTAAAAACTTGTAAGACGTAACATCATATGATTAAATTGATTTTAACACTTTTACACGTATACATGTTTGTTCATGTAAACTAAAGTTTTATAAAGAACAATTATTTACTAATTTTCTTGTAGTGTGATTTACATAAATGGTCCATATATAGATTAAATTCTCTGAAGAAGAATCTAGAAAAGAGAATTACTTGTTCTGTTATATGCTTTAAGGCACAAGCTGCAAGGGATAAAGTGTGTGGTACTTGGAATATCCATTTTGCATGGAAAAAAATGAACACTATAAATCTTCTTTGAACGTAATACCATCAACAATTGAAGTCATTTGGTGCGTTGGTGCATTACAGGGTAAGTTCTCCTTTGGAAGCTCCACACTTGCAAAGTTGCTATAATGCAACTAGAGTTTGCGGCTGCCAAAGGAGATTTGCCCAGCAATTCATCATCGTATGTATGTTTATCATACATGGCATTCACTGAATCCATTTATGCCATGTTGCAAAAGGGTAATTGACACTTTCACATTCGATTTCTTGTAAGGTAAAAATATACTCCGAAATTAAATCTTTTATAGTAGGTCGCTTATTTTATAACATTCGATTCGATAAGGTGCATGTTATCAATTATGTTGTGAAACAGATTACATGGATTATCAAGTTAGATTATAGTTGCATTAGTTTTTATTTAACTATTTTCAATTTTTATCTTTTAGACTCATGTAGGCTGAACATGGCTTAATAGGTTAAAATAATTATAGAATCGGAAAGGTCAAGCATTTTTAACACCAAATGAGGGAAAAAAAACTTTGTTAAAGAATGAAACTGAGCTTTCTTGCATTTTGATAGGGATTTCCATATATAACGATTGAAATTCATTTTATTTTTGAACAATAGGGTCTTAAGCTACAGGCCTACATATTAGTTTAAATCAATTGGCAAGATAAGGACCATTTACAGCAGCTCAATGAAGGTTGTTACGTGTGTGATATTATCAACCACATTTGTTCATCATACTTTCTCACACTCCCTGTAAGCAACCTTCACATGCCTTCACATGCGATGTATGCATGGTCAAGTCACTTAGGAGGTTTACTGTACAAATGTAACGATGTTGGTAAGGAAGGTGGGAGACCTGGCTATCGTGGCCTAGTCGAATGGAACTTGATAGACATTCGATAAATATATATATATATATATATATATATAGAGAGAGAGAGATGTAAAGACCTTGATATAAATATATATATATATATAGAGAGAGAGAGAGAGAGAGCGGGAAAGAGGGAGGTTCAAAGAAAAACACTAAAAAAATAGAAAACTACCCTCCATCCTGACGACGACGACGGGGACGGGAACCCCATCAAAAGAAAGGTTAAATTTTATTTTTCTTAGCTTCTCACTTAATTCCTTCTGTAGGTTTTTTAAGGGACGCACAATCTTAGTCGATCATTGCCGACTTCAAAAAAGTCCGTTGAAATCAACCAAACACAAAACGAAATCTCTTTAAAACAAAAAATGTCTCTTGAAATCGATTAAAAAAACCGTGAACATCTTTCGAAATCTACAAAATACTAAAAATCTATCGAAATCAACCAAAAAAAACTTTAGAAATCCCTTGAAATGGTGTAATTAGGCTAAAAACACGTCGGACGACTTTGTGCGTCTTTGGTCTATCTTAAAGGTGACCCCATTGGGTAAAAATCATGAATCCGCCACTGTTTATATGGGTTTGCGATGCAAGGTGTCCAGTTTGGGATCACATAGAAGCAAAAAATGGAACTGGGCGAGATCACATTAAATCTGGTTTTATTTCATAGAAATCAGACGAGGGGTGGGACCTAGGTTTTATTTCATTGGCTCATTTGTAACTACAGGTATCAAATCGAAAGTTACGAACCTTAATTTGGATCAAACTTAATTCTTCATTTTGGATCGTTAAGTTTGATCTCATGTAACTATACATTGTAACTCCCATTTGATTGATGCAATGAATATTTCTCTTCCTTTAGGCATATGCTATCATACCAATACTCAAACCACGTTAAATCAGGTTGACTCGTTTTGCCTGCTATTTTTGTTTACCCTTATACATTGAACTTTTATTATATAATGTGAGTTGTTATACTGGTGATGGATCATGGATCGTTGATTGCACATATCTATGTTCTGGTTATACAGATTTGTTGTTTCAAGTTTCACTACTAAAAAAATAGACTTTTGCGACGGCCAAGTCATCGAAAAAACTGGGTTACCGACGGATTTGACCGTCGGAAAACCCTCGCCACAAAACCTTCGATGGATTCAAAATTTCCGGCTGATTTTTCCGTCGGAAACTATATTCCTAATTTCCTAACTTAGTAATCAGATAAAGATTTTCATAATTAATTCTTTTGAAGATATTTTTTAATTAAAAAATCCATCGTTAATTTTCGACGAAATATAATTTAACTTTTTTTAAAATTAGTTTTTTATAAAAGAATTCCATCCGAAATTACCAGCGGATTTCCGAAGAAAATTTATTTTAAAAGATGTTCTTTTTCTTATTTTGAAAAATGAATTGTTTTTTATTTTCAAATAAAAATTATTACGGAAATTCCGTCGGTAAATTTTGATTTAAAAATAATAATAAATAAATTAACTCATTTTCTTCCACAAATACGTATCCAGTAAATAATGCTTTTTATATGATCGAACTCAGTTTTCTACAATGCTATTCGATCAAAAAACAAAATCAACACAAAATGTCTTAAACAATCGAAAGTCTTTTATTATGCAATCGAAAAAACAATAACAAATAGGAGCAAAGATTAACAGTGTCTTATACAATGGCAAGATTAATAGACAATCCGTAGACTTTGAAACTAGACTCTAGATGGAAGCTTATATGCTCTAAAGTTAATGAAATCTTCCAAACCATGTGTTTATCAAACTTTGTAGTCATTGTATTGTCGATTCGTTTATCCAAACATTGAATTCAACCTGGATATGTAGAATCTTACCAAAAGGAACCTACATGAACAAAGGCAAACTATGAGAATTTATGAACATCAATGATGGTGCAATTGTATTAAATACTGGTGGACAAGACTTCTGGTACCTTTCATATAGCTAAGACAAGAAAATACTTTGCATAGTTGTGTCATTTGACAATTTATTCGACACTTCTCGAAAAGTAAGGTAAGAGGGAAACATATGCATTTCTAGACGGAATGAGATACCTGTCAAATCTTTGGCCAACATGTATATGTCGTATGCATGCATGTGGTTCTTTAGAGCGTGTTTGATACATGGGACAGAAAAAGACAGGACGACACATAACTTATTGTCCCACGTTTGCACGACATGGGACAGTACAGAAATTCACTGTTTCATGTTTGATGCGACATAGGATAGGGACATTGTGAGAAGGGGTCATTTGAGCGTATCTAAATAGATACTATGTTTATATATGAATCCCTACGTCGTTACATTCCATTTAGGATTAGGAATAGGCGTAATCGGACCTGTTTTTTACATATCTCTCGTTATTTGGGACCCTATTCACCTCTTTGGGCTTCTATTCAATCGAGAAATAGGTTTGATTGTCCATCCTTTTGATATATATATTAGATATCTATATAAGGCATTCTCCGGATAATTCAAATCGAAGCAATTAAATGTCCAACTCGGGCCTATATGACATGACCGATCAATAGAAATACTCCAACACTCCACTTTTGTCATATATTCCATACATCACACTAGATAGATATCATATTCATGGAATACGATTCACTTTCAAGATGACAAAATGGGACAGAGTGGGACAAAAAAGACTTTTTTTTGTTCCTCCAAAACAGGTGGAACAAGATGGGACACGAATGTGACAGGAACTCAAATATCATTAATCTATCCTCATTTGATATATAACCTTAATATGATACTTCTTTTAATGGTACCACCATTAGTCACGACTATTGGAATTGCCGGCGGCCACCGGTAGCCACAGTCAGCCACTAACCACCATCATCTATTGCCACCACGACGACGGCCACCACCTTCTCCTCTAGAACAACAACCTCCTCCACCACCTCCACAACCACCGTTGGCCACCAACCACCACCGTTCATTGCCACCACCACCACCGTGGCCACCTCACCTCCATGATAACCACTATCACTGCCGACCGCCACTGCTATCTACCATCTTTACCTTCTTCACAACCACCGTCCATCGCCAACACCACTACCACCGTTACCACCTCCACTCCACCTCCTCTACTACACCAACCACCATCGTTGGCCACCGACCACCACCGTCTATCTCCACCACCACCACCACACTGTGGGCCACCTCACCTCCACCATAACCACCAACACCATAATCGACTACCACTACCACTATCACCACCACCAGTACCATCTTAATGTCATATATAACCATCGTCGGCCACTGATTACCGCCGCCCATCGCCGCCACACCAATAGTACCATCAACCACTTACACCTCCTCCACCATTGTGGACCACCACCACCACCACCAATATCCACCATCTTCATGTCCTCCACAACCACCATCATCTACCAATCACCAATGTCTCTACTTCCACAAGCATTATTGTTGCAACAATCTTCACCGTGTCTCCACCAAACTGAATAAAGCATAATTTCTCATCTATACAAATTAGGTTTTTCAAACTATCATCAATTATAACAAGTTTTTCATTCAAGTTTTATATTATTATTTGCGTATGTATTTATGTATATGAAAGTAGAGTTAAAATGCTAATAATTTAAATTATTTAATTAATTTTTGCTTTTTTGTGTTAATTATAACTATTGTATAATATATAAAATCGTCAAATAACTTATGGGGGAAACTTGTCTAGTTCTGTCATGTACGGTCCTAGTGGTACCAAACACCAAACATACATTTGTTCTGTCCAGTCATGCCCTGTCTTGTCTTGTCCAATCATGTCTACGTATCAAACACTACCTTAAGGAACTTGATTGGACGTTCATGGGTTGCAGTAGCCGTTGAGGGCCAATTGAACTAAATATGGTGCCATACGTCTTAAATGTAAACATATTTTTAATTAAATCTTTTTCATTAAAACTAAAAAAAATGTGAAAATATTTTTAATTAAACCATTTTCATAAAAATTATAATAAATTAATAAATTCTGACAAAGTTCTGACGGATATTTTTGTAATATTCTTGAAAATGGTTTAATTAATTTCTAATTAGGTTAATTAAGTAATTTAATATAAATATTTATGGCGGATTTGTGGCGGATTCCGTCAGATTGGTATTCCGATAACGGAAATCCACCACAAATCCGTCACAATTGTATTAAGAATATATTTATTTATTTTTATAAAAAAGGTTGGTGACGGATTTCCGATAGATATTTACGGGTGTTGAGTTTTGTTCACTTTGGTTTAATCCGTCGAAAATCCGAGGGAAAAATTTCCGACGAAAATCCGTCGGAATAGGTCGTTTGTTTAGTAGTTTTTATCTTAATTTGGATCTCGTTGTGTTTCCGAACTTGAAGAATGGTGATCTTTGGTGAATATTACCCGAACAACAAGAATGCACACAACATTCTTACTACCATTGCCATCAAAATTTTATTGAATACAAACATTATCATGAATTGTGGAAACAAGCGTTACAACAAATAGGACCTTTAGAGAAGGTTTTTCTTTGTATTAAAAGTTAAAAAAGCTTTTATAAAGGCTTTAGAGAAGTTTAACTTTTAGAGAAGTTTTTTTGGGATTTAGTTACAGTTTCAAATCCTCTCTAAAGGTTGGTTGCTTTTTTTTTTCTTTCTAAAAACTTCTCTAAAAGTATGTATTTAGTGACACTTTCAACCATTTGTGACACTTTAGAAACATCTCTAAAAGGTTTTCTAAAGATATAAGCTCTAGTGACATTTTTCTAAACCTTGTCTAAATATATCCTTTAGATACACTTTTCAGACATTCGCTAAAGGTTATCTTTAGATATGCTTTAAAAAATCTAATTCCTTCTCTAAAGAGTGTATTATACTTTTTTTCATCCATAATTCAGCTTTATATTTACATATAATTGTATATTCTAAATAATAATATTAATCAACATAAATAACATAAATTCTCAAAGAAATAATTGTTATACATTTATCACATAAAAGACAATAATATTTCAAAACAATCATGTTCGATAAATTCGTAAATGTATTCTAGCAGTTGCCTAAACTCCTCGCAAAAGTTAACACTCAACCTATCACCCTCCAACTATTACTTTGCATGGAAGATGAAGCGTCGCTTCGATTGTAAGGTGTTGGCAAAAGTGGTAGCCACAATGCAACAATTTCATGTGAACTTCCAAAGTTGTCAATTTCCTTCTTTGTCTGTAACAAGTCAATAGGATACACAAATAAATCCATTAGAAAATTGAAAACTCGACTGTTTTGTTTGGTAGTTGCTGAATGGTTTGTTGCAGGATGATTAAGTGGTGAGAATGAATAAGAGACTCTTTGATATAGTGTAAAATGAAATATAATTGTTTGGTAATTGTTCGTAATAAAATTAAGGCGCTGAATTGTTAAGGGAGACCCAAGATACAAAATCATTCAGAGAGTTTCAAAACCAGGCAAACTTATTTTTGTCAAATAAGATTCACTTCTTTGCAATTCAGAGACTAATTCAAAATGGAATTACTAAGAGGTAAACAAACAGCTCTGAAAACACTGACCTGACTTGCCTGTGCATTAGCCATAACAGACTAAGGGATGTCTCCAGATGGGATGGGTCACATACTCACACTACAACTGAAAGAAAACAGGAAACAGAAAATAGAAAACAAAAAAACGATGGCTAGACGTTATTTTCTAAAGTGATAGCAACAATTAAAACAACTCAAAATAGAAAAATAGTAATTTGGGTGTACCACAAACTACAGAGTTGCTATTTTACGTGTGAACATCTTAAACCATAGAATTCTCATTTCGGTGTACAACTGAAAATAAAAAGATGACAATTCAGGATGCAAACCAGGTTCAAACAATTTGGTTTGCCTTTTACCATTTACATCTGTTGAAGATTATATCCCTCCATGTGAACGTATAATATTTGATTTGGTTTTTATTAAATTGAGATTGATGGAGTTTAGGTTACAATACTTACTTGTACAAATAATAATCGCCTTGATGGAAACACCAATGCCTATGCAATCAATCAAGCAAAACAAAAATGGAGAATGGGAAATTAAATTGAAAGCACAAACACAAACGAAAATCATGTTGGTGAGTTTAGTGTCATCTAGCCATCTAGTGTAGTCATGATTACTATGTGACAAAGTTGACTTTAATATTAGCTACGATTCGAGTTCAAAGGTGTGAAGTGTACACTCGATAAGCCAATATGTACTTGGGAACACGGGGTGACGAACCATTGCTTCCATTTATTTTCCCGTCAAATGAACCATTACATATATTCCAAAAGGTGCGACTTTTCCTTTAACTGAATCAACTACCATTGTACCTCTTCCATAAAGGTGCGACTTTTCACTTTAACTGAATCAACTACCATCGCACCTCTTCCGAAAAGGTGCGACTTTTCACTTTGTATATATACACAGAGTTCGGTTTCTGTAGAGTACATAGAAAAATATACTCCGTGACTTTGTCAAATGTCTCTACAAATGTAATCTACAGTACAACTAAGTATTATGTGTTTACCAATCTTGGATTTTGCCTGAAATCCGGATTGATTTGTTGGATTATCCCAAATATGAATTCGTGTAACCCCAGGTAGGGTCGAATTACAGATTGCGGAAAGTGTTCTGTACACGATCCAATCATTTATTCAAGTTCTTATTGATATTCTGAATCCCTATGTCTAATATTCAAAATTTGTAATTTTGAACGAATATCAATGGCTGCAGAATCTGTTAGAGACTTGAGTTCCAAGTTTGGCAAACTGAAAAAGTTTGAAGGAAACGATATCAAGCATTGGCAGAAAAAATGCACTTTTTACTTACATCTCTAAAGGTTGTTTACATCCTAAATACCCCTGCACCAGAATTCCATGAAAATGAAATGCTGGAGATTTCTTGGCGTCGAGGCAAATGAGAGAACGATGACTACATCTGGCATGGACACATCCTAAACAATGTGGCTGACTCCTTATTCGATATTTATCAAAACAGTGAATCTACAAAAGGACTTATGAGATGCTCTAGAATCCAAGTATATGGTTGAGTATGCCTCAAGCAAGAAATTTGTTTTAAGTAACTTCAATAGTTACAAGATGGTGGATTCTAGACCCGTGATGGAATAATATAATGAACTCCTTCGTACATTGGGACAATTCGAACACCACAAGATGCAAATGGATGAATCCATTATTGTATCTAGTGTGATAGGAAAATTACGCCCTTTATGGAAATACTTCAAACACATGTTAAAACACAAAAAGGAAGAGTTGACTCTTGTACAACTTGGAAGCCATTTGAGTATTGAAGAGTCACTACGGGCATAAGAAAATGGCAAAGGAAAAGAAAAAGAAGTTCTTGGCCCATCATGTAATATGGTGGCAGAAGGGAAATACCATAAACAACAAACGAAATAAATGAAAAAAAGATTACTACAAAAAGGGAAACAAAAAGAAACCAAGACTAGTATGTTGGAAATGTAACAAACTGGGTCATATGAAGAATGCATGTAATGTAGAATAGAATGAAGGAAGTACCTCTGAACAAGGATCTCAAGGTCAAGGTCCAAAACCTCATGAAGGTATGGACTGTAATTCTGATTCAAGTTCTGTTGTACACTACGTACTATTAATACTCGAGGCATTCTATGTACATGATGATCATTATGCATGGTGGATAGACTCGGTGGTGACGAGTCGTGTATGTAAGGATCGTTGTTAGTGAGCTAAATATAAAGTGACAGAAGATGGTTCGGTGCGCTACATTAGGGACCATACTAGTACTCCGATTGTTGGTCGTGGGTCTGTGTCCTCAGTATTTAGTTTCGGAAATACTCTCAATCTTAGGAATGTGATACATGTTCATACTATTTGGAAATAATATTAGGAAAAACTTAGTTTCTGGTGGTGTATTAAATAAATGTGGTTATAAGCAAGTTATCGAGTCAGATAAGTATATATGATCCAAGTGTGGTACATTTGTGGACTTTGGCTATTATTGTAGCAGGATGTTCATGTTGAACATAAATGATGTAAATAATAAAAGAATTGCAAATTCCGTGTACATGACTTGTTAAAAATCTATTACTTCTTCTCTTTAGCATGCACGTTTAGGACATGTTCATTATGAACAAATGCTTGAAATGTCTAAAAATGGCTTAGTTACAACTTTTGGCATTAATAGAGAGAAGTGTAAAACATGCATGTTAACTAAGATAACTAGACAACCTTTTCCTAATGTGAAAATAATTTTTGTAGTGCCTGAATTAATACATAGTGACCTATGTGATTTGCATGCAACTCCATTCTTAGATAATAAAAAACACTTTGACACTTTTATATATGACAACACATATTTCTGTTATGTTTACTTACTCCACTCTATGGATGAAGCCTTAGTTAAATTTAAAATATACAAAACAAATGTTGAGTTGCAACAAAATGGCTTAATCAAAAGATTACTAACAGATAGAGGTGGTGAGTATTATGACCTTACCTATTTCCGATCCGTAGGAATCATATATGAAACTACGACTCTGTATACCCCTCAACAAAATGGTATATAAGAAAGAAGAAATAGAACTCTCAAGGAAATGGTTAAATATCATTTTAAATGATGGATTTAGGGGAGAATCCATGTTAAGGGCTTGTTATTTATTGAATAGGGTTCCAAATAAAAGGAACAAAATAACCCCTTATGAACTTTGGTATAAAAAGAAATCAAAGTTGAATGATTTAAAAACTAGGGGATGTCGGGTGATTGTGAGACTAATTGAACCCAAAATGAAAAGTTTGGGTGAACGAGGTATTGATTGCCTCTTTATTGGATATGTTGAGCATTTCAAAGCTTATAGGTTCTTTGTTCTAGAACCTAACAGTTATGTCTCTAGTTAATTTTGTTATAGACTCTACAGATGCCATATTTGATGAAACTAGGTTTACATTAATACCTAGACCAAAGGACATGACTCCTAGTTTAAGTGGAACTAATGAAGAGAATGAAGTTATCCCTAGTACGTACAAGTGAATCACTAGAGCTTTGAAGAAGCAAAGGAGAAAGAAAGGCTAAATCTTTTGGTCCTGATTTTCAAGTGTATTTGATTGAGGGTTCTAGAGATGAAATTGCCTATCAATACTATTGCTACATTATTGAAGAAGATCCTAAAACATTTGATGAGGCAATGAGATCCCAAGATGTTGCTTTCTGGAAAAAATCAATTAATGATGAAATGGATTCTATCATGGGAAATAATACATGGGTCTTGTCTGATCTTCCACCAGGTTGCAAGTGGATTTTCAAGAGGACAATGAAAGTGGACGGGCCAATAAACAAATTTAAGGCTCGTTTGGTCATTCAAGGTTATTGATAAAAACCTGAAATTGACTATTTCGATACTTATTCACCAGTGGCTCGTACTTCAACTATTAGATTGTTAATTGTTTTAGCAGTAATTCACCAAATAAATGTTAAAACTACTTTATTGAATAGTGATTTAGATGAAGAGGTATACATGAAACTACCTGAAGGTTTCATTATGCCAGGAAATGAACACAAAGTCTAGTTTAAGGCTATCGAGATAGATTTAAGGCTTGTTTCATATCTCAAAGGTGAGATACCCAACTCCCTTCTAATACAATGTTAGTAGTTGAATTCAACGTGGAAAGCTTACTTTGGGAGATTGAAGCGCATTGTCTACATCATCCCATGATATGTGCTTAGACCTACAGATTAAGGTTAGGTTGAATATATTTCTAATGGTTCTTCTGAAACAGTGCATTTGCAGGTGCATGAAGTAAAAGGACTACCTATGTGAGTATGAAGTGTTGTTGCTTCCGAAAGTTTGGGCTAGGATTTTCATGCACTCATGAATGGATATGACACATGGCTTAGTAATAGTGTCAAGTGTAAACATTAGATTTTGTGTAGTAACTTATGTGTATAGTATCTTCAGTTACTCAAATGAGTTGATGGGTTCAATCGTTAGGACACCCATATTCTCTCGAGTACGTGGAATGTGTATTATACTAATGTGAAAATTCAATCTTGTCGATATTTCATTTATGCATGAGTTTGTTTTTATGTTTGAACTTTTAGTTAATAATGGATTACACTAAAATGGGGGAGGAATGTTGGTGATTTTAGTGTCATCTAGCCATTTAATATTTAATGATTACTAATGAGACAAAGTTGAGTTTAATATTGGCTATGAGAGGTGTGGAGTGCATACTCAGATAAGCCAGTATGAACTCGGGAACACGGGGTAACGAACTATTGCGTCCGTTTGTTTTCTCGTCAAATGAACCATCACATCTATTCCCAAAAGGTGCGAATTTTCCCTTTAACCGAATTAACTACCATCACACCTCTTTCCTAAAAGGTGCGACTTTTCCCTTTAACCGCATTAACTACCATCGCATCTCTTCCGAAAAGGTGTGACTTTTCACTATGTATACATACACAGAGTTCGGTTTTTGCAGAGTACATAGAAAAATATACTCTGTAACTCTGCCAATTTTTGTCCCTATAAACATAATCTATAACAAGGTATTTTGTGTTTATCAATTGGATTTTTTCTGAAATCCGGATTGATTTGTTGGATTATCTCAAATCTGAATTCATGTAACCGAGGTTGTATAGGTTCGAATTACATATTCTGAAAAAGTGTTCCATACACGATCCAATCATTTATCCAAGTTCGAATTGATATTCTGAATCCCTATATCTAAGAAACCATAATCATAAAATCTTTCACTAACGTCCATAGAAACATAAATTCAGAAGGATGTTGAAACTAAGACCTAAAAATTGAATAGGACGAAGAAAGCAAATATGAATAACCTAAGTTGTAACCGGAAGAGTTGTAGACAAATCGAGGCTAAACATACTTATTTGATCTATCGGCTATCTCGTTATCATTTCAAAATTAAGTGCCACATTTTTCAATCGAGGACATACATTTTTCACCTCTCTGCGGACAGCAACAGGCGAAGAATGTGTTTTTTTTCTGCTCTCATCCAAGTGCAGGATTATTGAAATTGTAATTTTTATTTCTTAAAAACAATAAAACCTTTTTGTGACGTTTTCAAAAAAGCCTAACTAAAGCCTTTTGTAAATTTTTAGAAACACTTTATTTTCAAATTGTGCCTAAATCATCCCTCAAAAATTAGTTTCCATCCGATCCTTTTAGTAATGCTAAATATTTTTTTATGAAATCCTTCTCTAAAGCATACCTTTAGTTACACTTTATAATTCTCTGAAAATTCCGCTCTAAAGCCTCTAAAGCCTGAAGGCATACTTTCTTGTAGTGCCACATCCATGTCTGTCGGGTCCATGGATGCAACCCTTATAAGACATTACAATTTTGCTACATTAATATATTTGAATTATATCATCACAAACTATGAGCACCATTAACTCAACGAGATTAAACTGAAATTTTGACATGGTTAAATCTTCATAATTCAATCTTTTTTTACCAGATTTTAGATTTTACATTTCAGATTTCAGATTTCAGGGTGAGTATTTAAGCACAAACATTCATTTAGATGACTCACTTAGTTAAGGCTTTTGGATATCCCTAAAAAATCCTTTCAAGATCACCCAACCTCATTACCTCATCTATATAATTTGGAACACCCTAAACAATCTACTTTTTAATTGTTTCAGAGATCCCAAGTTAAGAGTTAAATATGCTGCATTTATGTGAACTTATTTTATAATTTGAGGCATAAGGTTCTCACAAGCTACCTAGATATGCTGAAACATGAAACAGAACTCTGTGTAAAAAATACCAACTATAAAATGGAAATGTGGATATCCTGGAATATACAGCAGCATATGTCGCTGGAAATTGTATTAGGATTTGACCTTTCTCACTTCACAAATATGGTCCATGGATTCAATTCTGTCATGAAGAATCTAGAAATTAAAAGAAAATTAGCTGTTCTGTTATATATATGCTTGAACGGTACATAAACAAACTACAAGGTATAAAGTTTATGGTTCTTGGAATATCCATTTTGCATGAAAAAAATGATAACTATAAATTAACCTGCTGTTTTGAACATGATACCATCAACTTTAGAAGTTATCTGGTGTATTGGTGGATTACAGGGTAAGTTCTCCTTTGGAAGCTTCCGATCCCACTTTGGTTGCTATAATTAGCGCGGCTAGATGAGTTTGCAGCTGCCAAAGGAGATTTGCCCAGCAATTCATCATATGTACATTTATCATACATTCACCAAATCCATTTACACCATGATCAGATGAAAAGGATGATTGACGCTTTGATATTCGATTTCTTGTGAGGTACAGTTACGTTCTTACTATTTCTTGGATACTGACATAGTTCATGTATGTTCATATATGAAACTAGAGGTGCTCTAGGACCCAGCTGTGGTTCTGAAGAAGGCTTGATCCTTTTTAGGCAAAAAAAAAGGAAAAACCGTGTTGGGTCTTAACCGATTCGTGGCCAAAATTTAGGTTCCTAGATAACCGGCCGGTTGCGTTTAAAAAAAATACATATCTAGAGAATGAAATGGACATCTGTTTCCAAAAATATCTCAAACTTTCATTTGACTATAACTTATAAGTAATAAATTGTAAAAGATATAAATTGGTTCAATTATAAAATTGTAAAGTAATTAATTAATCGTAACACAAACACAAACTCAAACTATAAAGTTTAGGGTCCTAGCTAACAAATGCTTTTTACTCTTTTTCTTCATATCTTCTTGAATATTCTTCATATCTTCACAAACAAGCCGTTCACGCTCTTTCTGTTTTGAGTTATTTGGTCTAAAAACTTTAATTTATTTTGGTAGTTTGATGATGTGAAATTGAATTGAAGGTGTGTATTTATGAACTCACAAATATAGACTTAACCAAAAAAAAATTAAAATATGCCACCCATATAGAAGTATCTAATTGAAAAAAAAATTATGGTGTTCCAACTTCACACGTCTTATCCATATCCTACCAATAAAATGGAGATAAATGATCAGAGTTTTATATATTTTATTCAACTTCACATTTTCTTTTTTAATGATGTGTATTTATGGGATTGGTGGACATGAATGGGACGTGGGAATTTGGGACGGTTGATTTTTATCGTAATTGCAGTATTTGTAAAAGGGACATAGAAAATGTGATGAAGAAGAAGCATAGAGTTGACAACGCATTTGATAATTGTTATGTTTTATATGTTATTTTGATGGTGTGACCATCGAAAATTTAATTCGGATGTGTGTATTTATGAACTCACTAATCTAAGACTAAACCAATTTTTTTAAACATTTGCTACCCAAAATAAGTATCTAATTGCAATATTTGTAAAAGGGACAGAGAAAATTTGATGATGAAGCATAGAACTGACCACACATTTGACGGTTGTTATACCTTTATCGACACATTGACGGTCCCACATCACAGATGGATCACCGACGGCACTGAGGGTTCTGGTCATATACCAATAAATATCCGACTGATCACTGAGGGTTCTGGTCATATACCAATGAATCACCGATGGAAGTTTTAGCGGCGGATTAATGACAACAATATTAGCGACGGATCAACGATGATACTCTTCATTTTCTAGTGATGAATTTGTCACTGATCCCTCACTAATTCTTAGCTTTTTATAAAAAAAGATAATTTAAAATACAACATTTCCTATAAAAGTAAACATGTCAAACTACGGCAAAGAATACAGCCCAACCTTTTCATAAATAACATATTTATGAAAATTGTGATTTATTTCATGAGGTGAAATAAGATGAGTATATGTTTTATCAAATGAATCTATGTGTTTTATGGTGAATGAATTTGTGTGTTTAATCCGGTGAATTTTGTTACCAAAATGATGATTATATGTTTTTTTTTAAATTAAAAACAACTTCCAGTTAAAACCATATGATCAAAACCAAATTAAAACTTAGATCGGTTTTTACGGTTTTTAAATTTTTTTGTCCTCGTAAGATTAAACCCTCTATATCAATGTGCACAAATGCATACAATCGTTTATAGTGTCACGACTATAACACACGATTTCTGAATCTCTCTAAGACATCTTTGGTACTGAAACTTATCACAATAGTACTTTACCATATAGTTTTGACTAGCCATTCTATCTATACTATACTATAAAGCATTTGGTCAAAACTCTTAAAAACAACTTTTCAATCACAATGTACTCTTAATTAAAGCCAAATTACTTAATTTTTTAATTTACAAATTATTGTTGCTTTGGTACAACATATTCAAGCAGAGTAAATCTCACGATCCATACTTATCCCTAATCTTCAAATTGGAATCAATTCTAATCCTAACTAACACCCCTATTCGTGCGCCACATGATACCCTCTTGAAGTCCTCTTAATATTCAAATCCTCTCTCACACTCTTGATCTACGAAATACCCTGAAATGTCGAGAGACATTCAAATGCCCTCTCACAGCTCACACGTAGACTGCAAGAAGTAAAAAGGACGAAAGCAGAAGGAGATGGACAAAGAATGTGTTCAATTCAAAGCCTGTAGTTCTTTTTCATGTAACGCCCCTCTTCTCAAACTCCCTTTTTGCAGTTTCATGTCTAAGATAGGTTCACAGAGAGTAATGGATTCTCTGCATTATGTATTTGCAGGTAATTGACATATTAATAAAGTTTCAATTCTCGATGTCTCTTCCCAAGACCAGTCGCTCCAATCCCAAGATGACGATTTACACAAACCATCTTCCCTAGATGACGCTTCAGTCTCCCAATACGCTATATAATTATACGGTTAGGGCTTACTTCAATCTCCAATTCTCATGGGTGTTTAATTATTCACGTAGGAAAGCAGGTACAAAGTGATCACGGGGAAATCACGTTCTCAAGATTCCAAACCCGAGTAAGGTATTTACAAGTCATTTTTGTACTTTGAGAAGTAAATTCTGTGTCTAGAGGACAAAGCAAATTTGCTTATGTGAAGTTGGAGATGATTGCGTGTGATTAGCTTGATCATCCTGGATTTGTGGACTATTTCTTACACTCCAAGAATGCAATATTTCATCATACAATTACCTAAAATTCCTCTTTTTTTTTTGGAAAGGGTATCCTAGACATTTGTGTAGACTAATCCCTGACAATTTTAAGACTGCTAAAGCATGCAGCCCTGAGATAATTCCCTAGTGGCCACAATTTGTTTGCGTCTGGATTCGAACCTCGGGTAGATGGGTTATCTAACCTCATCCCCCACAAGCCTTAACCAGTACGCCACAAGCTTTGTGGTTTAAAAAAAATTCCTCTTTTATCTTCTTATAACTTGTTGTGCTTTGGGTTATTTTTCTCTTTTTTTTCTAGATCAACGTGCAATGTCATGAAAATTGAAAGTTGTAGATGGAGAAAAGAGCACAAAAGGAAGTTTGATTTTGATATTAAATATATTGATGAGCACTTTGTGTAGTTGAGTAGAGTATGTGCAAGTTGTTTGATGATAAAAAAAAAAGAAACTGATGGTTTAAACTACCAAAGTTATACACACATAACTTTAATTTTTGTTATAGTTTCTTTTAAATATTGATGGTTTAAATGATGCATGGGACCAAATTGGTATACAGTAGATGGTTATTGGATTATTGGATGACAATGGGTTTAAAGAATATTGAAGGAGACACATTTATCACCATATATGGATCATCAACAAGATGTCATGTCAGAGGTTACAATCAAGAATTTCCCATGCAAGGGAGAGGTACAACCTCTTCAACTATAACGAGATTATCAAATATAAATATATAGCTTGCTTTCTTATTCGACTATAGTTTCTTACTTCTATTCAACGCATATTTACATTACTAATAAAGTTTGTGAAGCAAAGAAATATTAAGAGCCTTTAAATGTTTATGAATTTTATTTTTTGTTTTTGAATAATGATACTTAGTACTGCATCCTGTGCACCATCCCTTGTGTTTGGGTTGGTTCTATGTTTGTGACACCTACCATGACTATTTATAAAAGTATATATTTGTGTATGTTTTGATAGAGTTGTATTCCAGTGAGAAGTGTAAGAAGGATTATCGACCCTTGGATGCATTTAGGATGAGATGCATCAAGAAGGGATGCATCGGGATCAATCTCCGTATCAAGTGTAATTCATGAGTGGGTTTGAGATTAAAGATGATCAAGGGTCCAAATCTATTCTTACGCTTGTCAGTTCTCACCTTAAATCCACTTCTCACATGATCACATGTCTGTGTGCATGTATTTTTGTCTACATGCAATAGACACATATTTTTCATACTCCATAAGGGATCCACTCAAATGCATTAGAAGATGAGTCTTATTGGACATTGTATTAAATCTGTTTCACTTCCTTGTCATAATTTGTTGCCGAGTGGATAATTGATTTGTGAATATGCTTGCATTCCACTGTGGATTATTGCATAAGATATGAAACTTGTCATTTTGCTAATTTTGAGTTGAATTTGTACACAGGTACAAGATGTTTTGTTGGCAATGGCAGCTCAGATTGTGAAGTACGTCATCTTTCTGTGACTAATAAGTAAAGGGTTTAGAAGTAGCAGGTATACAAAGATGTTGGGATTCAGTTGTTTCTGTTTCCTTTCCTGGATGGGAGTGACTTCCATGGTGATTCTCGGATGATGATGGAACTAGCATAAGAGGGTAAGTTTTGTTGTAGACATTGGTATGGTTGGATTTTAGATGTTGTATATATTAAGAAGTTAAAATGTAAGTATAGCCACCATAGTTTTTTAATGAGTTGGTATTATTTTTATTTGAGGAGGGATTCTTATGTTGATATTTAATTATTCGTTTCATCTTTTTTCATTGGGTTGTTTGTATGAACAAATGGTACGTTATATGACAGAAAATTGTTTTTTTTTTTTTTTTTTTACATTGGGTTGTTTGTATGAACAAGTGGTATGTTATATGACAGAAAATTGTGTTGATGGTACGCAGCAGACTAAAGCAATTGTTTATTTGTAACTGTTATGTTTGCTTTCATTTATTCAAATTTCACATCCCGCTGCATTGCGTAGGCACTCGGCTAGTATATTGATATCTATAAATTCTAAAAATTCAAACTTCTCTGAACGGAACATAGTTTCTTGTCAAATAATAGCTGAAGGAACTGTATGTTTAGTCTGTATTTTTGGTCTTTATTTGTTGCATGTCTTATTTTCCTTTTATTTCGGAAACTTATTATTACCCTGTATTTTATATATATATATATACACATATAGGGGCGGGTTCAAATGAGAACTCAAATTTGGTTGTGAACGTGAGGACAAATAAGAGCGCAACACGTGTCCCATTCAAAGAAATATTCAGACTGAATATAGTATTTATTCGGTCTGAATATACAAAGAAAGAAAGGAAATATTCAGACTGAGTATAGTATATATTCAGTGTGAATAATGTTTATTCAGTCTGAATATTTCTTTGTATATCAGTCTGAATAATCTATATTCAGATACATGTCGCGCTCTTATTTGTCCTCACGTTCACAACCAAATTTGAGTTCTCCTTTGAAGTTTCCTCTCTCTCCTATATATATATATATATATATATATATATATATATATATATATATAAGGGGTTAATCAAATAAAAACCATAAAAAAGTTACAAACTCGTAAAACCTAATATAAAAATAATTTTTTTGATGGTTTTTTTATCAAATGCTAGAATTTAAGATATTATTTTATGTATATTTGTTTCATAAAGTGAAATTTTCACATGTACTTGTTTCACCATATGAATATTTTTTATGCATATTTTTGGTTTCACTAGATGAATCAATTTTCTTTCACATGTAATTATTTCATAAGGTGAACACAAACATACGTGAAATAATATCTTAATTTATAGGTTTTGATGAAAAAAAATCATGCAAAAAATTATATAGATATCAATATATATATTTTTTTGAATTATATAGATATCAATAAAAGGAAAATAAGACATGCAACAAAAGGAAAATAAGAAACCTACAAACATGAATTATGAACCATAAAATATAATTTTGAATTATATATTTTGCATGAATTATTTTATTGATATCTATATAATTATTTGACAAGAAACCTACAAACATGCGTGGGCACCGGCTAGTATATTGATATCTATATCTATAAATTTTATGAACCATCTTAACCCACCAAAATTCATCCAAAAATTTCAATTAACAACCCAAATTAATCCAAAAACCTTGATGAAATAACCCAATAAAAACACAAACTCAAATTACGATTTCACCAAATAGCCCCCAAAGATGACCGAAGCAAGCCGCAACAGCCCAGCATCACGATTTCAAACAACGCCATAATGGACCAAATATCCATCGGACCCCAAACTCAGGTTAAACGATGCAATTGAGATGCAATTGAAGCTCCAGACCAGTAGAGGAAGTAAAAACGACCCCCAAGAGCACTCAAATCTGAACCAAAATAGCCTCAACCGAACATATCTGAAAATCACAAAAAAGGGCCAAAATCGCGATTTTTGGAGGGGGAAAAATCAAAATCGGATCTTAAGAACATATTAAACGATGGAATTGAAGCAATAGGAAGGACTAGAAGAAAAAATCGAAACCCAAACAAGTATTTGGATAAAAGAATCTACCCCAAACCCACCCAAAATAGTCTCCACAAAAAAGATCTGTTGTCCAGGGTTTGGTTATGGAGACGAGTTTCCATAATCATATCCGAAATTTGGATAATCTGCTCATCATCTCCATTAACACAAGATCGGATTTTGAACACACAAAGCCAAAATGTTCTTGTTCGTTCTTGATTTTACGACATGATAGGATTTTGAACACACATGTCCTCGTCGTCTCCTGTATGTTCTTGGTTTTACGACGGTGGTGTTCGGTGGTGGTGAGAATAGTTGGTGCCCATCAATCTTTAACTTCACCGGAAAATTCCAACCCAAATTTTTTTGTTGGTAAAGAGATTTTTGTTTAGGTTAGGATTTGTATAAAGTTCGATTTTAATTTCTAAATTTTGGATGCCTTGTAAATTCAAACTATGTTATTTTTTGTTTTTATTGGGTTTTTTCATCAAGGTTTTTGGGTTAATTTGGGTTGTTAATTGAAATATTTGGATGACTTTTGGTGGGTTAAAGATGGCGATGGATGGTAGTTGTAGTGGTTGATGGTGACTAATGGTAGGTGATGGTGGTTTGTATACATATATGCTCTGTATATGTTGTTTGTATATGCTTTTGTCTGTGTGTAAATATATGCATCTGTTTGATGTGTATACAGGCCCGTCCTTTGGGCTGTTAAAAGTGGGATTCAGAACAGGGCCCCCAAATTTTTGGGGCCCAAATTTCATATATTTTGGGCCTTCTTTCATGTACGCTCTCATCTTTGGACTAGGCGCCGATCAAAAAAAATTAGTAATCATCATTTTCGACAGGCGACGCTTCAATCTTCTTCCTCTACTATGCTCTAATTTCGATTCAATTCGACTATTCAGACATTCAATGATTGTCGATTGATATCCCTAGAGTCTCAAGATGCCTAGCGATTTGGTTGTAGATACTCAACGGCAACAACAACGGTACGATTTTAGGCTACTTTTATATAAAATTCGTGATTTAGTTCTTAGATTTCACCTTCAAAGTCTGAGAAATCAAAGTCTGAACAATCCTTAAGGCGGCGTTTGGTTCATAGAATGGAATCTGTTGGAATTGGAATTTGTCAAAGGAATTGGAATCTGAAGGAATTGGAATTGAATTTAATCATGTTTGACCTTGCGTTTGGTTGACATGAATTGGAATGGAATCTGTCTAACGATTTTGAATATGCATGTTTGGTTCGTTGGATATAATACTAGTGGTAGGGTGGAGGCGGTAGTGGCGGTGGCGCCGGTAGTGCTGGCGGTAATGACGGCGGTGGCGGTGGTGGCGGCGGCATTGGTAGCGGTGGCGGTGGGGAGGCGGCGGTAGCGGTGGCGGTGGGGCGACGATGGTGATGACAGTGGTGGCGGTAGTGGTGGTGGATGGGGTAGTGACAATTGTGGTTGTGTTGGTGAAGGAGACGGTGATAACGATGTAATGGTAATGTTGGAGGCGACAATGACAATAGTAGTAATGGTGGTGTCGGTAGTGGTGGTGACAATGCCGATGGTGGCGGCGGCGGTGGTGGTGGCGGTTGCTGCGACGGCAGGGTTGTGATGACGGTGGTGGTGGGGTGAAGGAGATAACGGTAACGATAGTGATGGCAGGGTTGGAGGTAGCGGTGACGACGGTAGTGGTAGTGATGGTGGCGGCGGTAGTGGCGGCGGTAATGGTGGTGGATGTGGTGGTGATGACTGTGGTTGTATTGGTGAAGTAGAGAGTGGTAACGATGGTAATTACAATGTTGGAGGTGACGATGACAACAATAGTGGTGGCCACGTGGCGGCGACAGGCAGTGGCGGTGGTGGTGACGGCGGCAGCGATGGTGGTGACATCCACCATCATGGTGGGATAAAATGAAATTGAGTAAATATAAGCAAATAATGATTTTTTCCTTCAAAAATGGTACGAAGGAATGGAAATTCCTTGCTAAAATCGAAGGAATTCACTTTCCACCATATGTGGAATTTGAATTCTTTATCAAAACTCAAAGAATGAACCAAACGTATGAATGGATTTCGGTCAATGGAATTGACCATTCCAATTGTCGGATTCCAGTGAACCAAACGCCACCTAATTCTCTTGTTGTTCAAGTGTTCATCAATTTTAATTTTTAACCTAATTTGGTATTTGGTAATTCCTAATTTTCTACCTTGCTATTTGCTAACTTGTTGTCCTCTGAGTATTGTCGCTGAGTTGTTGGTGTCGGGAGTGCATTATAGAACACAACAGTCGATCAGCTCTAGCATAACATATTTCAGATTACAGGTAAATAATAAACTCCATTCATTTTCAAGAACATTGATTTCAATTTCCATCCAAGTTAAGTAATTTGAGTTGTACAGAACTTTCAAAAACATTGATTTCAATTTTATTTTATATATGTATATGTGTAATCTGTTACTTATTTCTGATTGTTAATCTTTAAGGTTTATGTTTATTTTTCAAATTTCAGATTGGGACTTGGGACGACCAACTGACCAAACATCAATAGCTAGCTATTGTGTAATTTGTTATTTGTTCTGTTGTTCGTCAACTCGGGCTTTTTTGTTCATATCTTATTCTTTACTTATTTCAGTTTCAAGATTAGAAAATATGATTCTGGATGCCAAAAGCGTAAAAAAAATATGAGAATTGAAGAGATGATTCAATCTCAAAAATGATCTCTTGATAAGTTTGTCATAAAAGAATCACAAAGTTCACTTGACAATGAGCATATTGATGTTAATTTGGATGATACTGATGTTGATGCTTCTAATGAAAATCCTAACTTGGTGAATTTAGTTGACACTCCAAATGACCCTCATGAGGATTTAGCTGCAAATGTTGATACTACTATTGGTTTAGATGATATTAATGTTAATGCTAATAATGCTTCTAATGATGTTCCACATGCTACTGATGATAATGATGCTACTAATGTTGATGATGCTACTAATGTTGATGATGTTTTTAATCATTTTGATATATTTGATCCAAGAAATTGGGATGCATTAGATTCTAAAATGATTGATGTATTAGTTGCTAAAGGTCGTAAAAGAGATTTGTCTATTCAAAAAGGTCCTAAAGATAAGTTTTCTAAACATTTTTCTGCCACATTGTATACTAGAATCTTATCAAATGGGGAGAAATGTGATAGAGATTGGCTTGTATACTCGGTAGAGCTTGATAAGGTGTTTTGTTTTTGTTGTAAATTTTTTAAAAAAAGACATGTAAAAGGTCAGTTAACAAATGATGGATTTGGGGATTGGTCGCACCTTAGTACTAGACTTAAGGAGCATGAAACAAGTATAGACCATGTAACGAATATGAAAACTTGGTATGACTTGCGGCTAAGACTTCAAAAGAATCAAACCATTGACAAAGTTGTTCAAACCCAAATAGAGAAAGAAAAAAATCATTGGAAAAAAGTCTTGGTAAGGGTTGTTTCTATTGTAAAGTTTCTTGCAAAACATAATCTTGCATTTCGTGTAAGTAAGTGGAAATTGTATGAAAATAGCAAAGATAACCTTTTAGGCTTGATTGAGATGTTGGCTGAATTTGACCCAGTTATTCATGATCATGTTCAACGTATTACAAATGATGATTTACATGTCATTATCTTGGTCCTAGAATTCAAAATGAGTTGATAACTTTGCTTGCTAGGAGAATTAAAAGTGAAATTATTAATAAAGTAAAAGAGGCAAAGTATTTTTTTTTATTCTTGATTGCACTCCCGATATAAGTCATCAAGAACAAATGTCCATGATATTAAGGTATGTAGATGTGTCTTCTAAAACTGTTTGCATTGAGAAATCCTTTCTAGGATTTTTGGAGGTAGATGATACCACGGGCAAAGGTTTGTTTGATGTTCTAGTAGCTGAATTAAAGTGTCTTGGTTTTGATTTAGATGATGTGCGAGGACAAGGTTATGATAATGGTTCAAACATGAAGGGAAACCATCAAGGAGTACAAAAGAAATTACTAGATATAAATCCTCAAGCATTTTATACTTCTTGTACTTCTCATAATCTTAACTTAGTTTTGTGTGATATAGCTAATACTTGTGGTAAAGCTAGAGACTTTTTTGGAATTATTCAGTGTATTAATTCCACTAAAAGATGGCAAGTGTTTAAAGATAATGTGAAAGGATGGACCGTTAAGTCATTGTCAACGACTCGTTGGGAGAGTCGTGTTGATAGTGTAAAAGCAATAAGATTTCAAGTGTTAGATGTAAGAGAAGCTTTACTTCTAGTGTCTGAAATGGATAATGATTCAAAAATTAGAAGTGAAGAAAAATCTTTAGCACACAATGAGCTTGGTGATTTTGAGTTTCTAGTGTCATTGGTGGTTTGGTATGAAATATTATTTGTTGTAAAATTGGTTAGTAAGCATTTGCAGTCAGAAAACATGTTAATTGATGTTGCTATTAATCAAGTTAAGCGGTTGATTTCTTTTTTTAAGGGATATAGAGAAACAGGATTTTTAGATGCTATAGAATCAGCAAAGAAGATTGCCACTGAATTGAGTATTGCTCCGTTGTTTCCTCAAAGACGTGATATTCAAAGAAAAAGGCATTTTGATGAAAATCCACGTGATCTATCTGAAATTAATTAACAATCAACTGAGGAGTCATTTAGAGTTAATTATTTTTTATGTCTCGTTGATCATGCAATTGCTTCACCAAGTAGGAGATTCGAACAATACCAAGAATATGAAAGTGTGTTTTGGTTTTTGTTTACATCTGATAAATTGCGTTCTTTGGATGATAAATGTTTAAAGTCTTCTTGTACTAATTCTGAAAATGCACTAAAGAAACAAGACCAATCTGATATAGATGGGAATGACTTGTATGTTGAGCTGAAGATACTTCAAGATTATTTACCAGAACAAAAGATGGGACCTCTTGATATTTTAAAGTATTTGAAACATGTTGAGTGCTTCCCTAATGTTATTATTGCTTATATAATTTTGTTGACTATTTCTGTAACTGTTGCATCTGGAGAAAGAAGTTTCTCAAGCTGAAGCTATTGAAGACTTAGGGGTTGTTTACCAACAATTTTGATAAGCGCTGTCTAGAATAAGAGGTCTGACTGAAATAAGATGTTCTATCTAAAGGAAGCGCTGTCTGTTGTTTACTACATATTAAAAGTTAAGCTCTGACTGACATTTAATTACCATTATAACCCTTAGAATAATTAAATGTTAAATAATGTATGATTATTTATCATATGATATCTAGAATTAAATGTTTAATGATAATAAATTATAGATCACCTAACCTAATCTAACCCAAAATTAGTAGGTTGATTTGAGATTTTCAACTCATTTAAGGTAAATGGATCAATCTGTCTAATCTATTTAATTAAATGAGTTAAGATAAATTGAGATTAATAAATGTGTTAAACTCGAACCAGATCCATCCTGACTCATTGTTACCCGTAATTGTATCCCATTTGAACAAGCATATTTAAAAAATAAGAAAATTGTAAAAATAATATATCATTATTATTTTTTAATTATTATCATTTAAAAAATAAGAAAATCTATTAGCTTATACATTTACTAATAAAAAACCGTGTTAAAAAAATAGAAGGAAATTTGTTGCTTATGAGTTATGATGATGAGTTTGCTGCTGGAGCCACTATACTCCTTGGGAGTTGAGAACACAATACCATAATTACCCCATCAATATATATGCAGAGAGAAAAAAAGCATTGTGGGGAATGTCTAGGAAGACCATAAGACACGTCTCACAAGGGTAGTATTGGAAATGGTCACCTCTTATTCTGGTAAGCAAGACATTCTCCTCTTACCAAATAATTGATGCGGTCAGAATTGGAGCTCGGTCAGAGCTATTAATTTTGTTTGGTAAACATATTACTTCTTACAGGAATAAGTGTTATTTCTCTGGTATGAGGTGGTAAGAAGTAAGTAAACACCCTTTAGGTGGCGTTTGTTTTTTAAGAGGTGCTGAAGTCTGAAGTCTGATTTCACTTCTGATTTATAAGAGGTGGTGCTGAAGTCTGAAATCTGAATTAGTTAGACTGTTTGTTTTTGTAAACCGACAATCATCTGAATTCTGAAATTTGAATCAATGTTTATCCAAATAACCCACTTACGTTTATGTAACTTTTTTAGTTTATGATGCGAAAACAAATAATATTTACTTTGGAATGTTGACCTTACACTCCATTATCCATTTAATCACAAGATCAAAAACACCATTAAAACAACAAACAGATCAGAACCATCCTTATACCTCCTTATATTCACACTTTTATACTTCAAGATCAACTCCAAAACAGTAGTTGGAAATATTTGGAAAATCAACTCCAAAACAGTAGTTGGGTTCCAAAACAGTCAATTTGGAACGAAACGAAAAGGGAGGAACAACAATTTGACAGAGATATTTTTGGTTCATTATTTATGCGAGTTAAATTTTCATTAAAATTGAACAAAAAATGAACACAATTTCACTATTTTGCTGCCATATGAATACAATTTTAGTCCCTTCAAAGCACAAATTCATGGAAGAAAAAACCTTCAATAGATGAACAACAGAATACAATTATCTTTAGAACAAATTAGGTTAACTGTTATAGAAATTGCTTCAGATAAAGCAATTCTGTGTCAAATTTCCATCCATTTTGGCCATTCTAAGTTCAATAGATTCAATAAAAAACAAAGTAAAATTGTTTACTAGAAACCCTGATTTCACAGTGCACTAGAAGAAACGTACAGGATCGAAGGAAAAGAAAAGAAGAAAACAATAAGAGAGGAAACCCTGATTTCACCATTGATAAGGAAACAAAGAAGAAAGTTTTATGGAGAAGAAACAATCTGAGAAGGAAAAGAAAAGAAACCAAGAAGGAAAAGCGAGAAGGAAAAGCGAGAGAGGGACGAACCTGGTGGAGATCGACGGCCAAGAAATCGAAGGATGAAGACGACCTGTAGAAGGAATGAAGACGATGACGAAGACGAACCAGGGGGAGATCGAAGGGATGAAGACGAACCAGGGAAGTTTGTATTCGATGAGAGAAAAGGGCAAGAGGAGGATGGGATGCGATGTCTAAAAGAGAATAAGAGGTTAGGGCACCACTTTTTGTTTAGAGGTTATTCAGACATAAGAGGCTCTGAAACTTAAGAAAAAACAAACAGTCTGAAACCCTTAATGTCTGACCGATTCAGACAAAAGTGGTCATTAAGAGCTGAAAACCAAAAAACAAACAAGGCCTTATATGCGCTCCACAATGACACAAGAAAGGCTCAACGGACTTGCCATGATAGCAATTGAAAATGACTTTTGGGAGAAAGTTGATTATGAAGATCTCATTGAAGATTTTATTTCAAAGAATGTTAAAAGAATGATTTTTTTCAAGTGAAATTTACATGTAACTTTGTCGTTTGGTTGTTTTTCTATGCAAGACTTTCAATATATTTTGAACTTTTTATTTAATTTTTATTTGTTATTTGTGTTGTTGTACAATCGACTTATATTTTTGATGCAATGTATCAGGGCCCCAAAAAGTTAGGGACGACCTATGTGTATATAACTATACATAATGTTTATGTAACATTATTAAGAGATAGAGAGAAAAAGAGGTGGCCCAAAGAATGAGTTGATCACATTATTGGTCCCAGTAGTTTTAATAGAAACCAAAAAATTTTAAAATGACTATAAATTGCCCTCTTTATTTATTTATTTAACACAATCAGCTAACACTGTTAGGATAAAGGGACTAAAGCGTGTGAAAATGTAAACCACAGGGACCAAATCCATAATTATTTTGAAAAAGGGACCAAATCCATAATTATTTTGAAAAAGGGACTAACAGTGTTATTAAGTGTAAACCATAGGGACCAATCATGTAATTTACTCTATATAATATAATATAATACTTTTGAAGGGTATTATTGTCAAGCAATTACTTTTGTAAATATTTGCTTATACCATTTTTACCTGTAAAAGAAATTACTCTTTGTGGAAAGCAAGTATCAGCATACATTAATTAATATAATGCCATCTAATATAATATCATGTGTTTTTACAAAATATGTGGCTAGAAGGAGGTTCATTTGTTTCTTTTAATGGAGGGTGTTCTCGTATGAACCCTACCTTTTAGTGTTTTCCCTTGAACCTCCCTATATATATATATAGGAGGGATCATACAAGAACACATCCTATTTAAAGGAACAAATGAACACTTTGTGGACCACATATTATGTAGGTCCACACATTATAAAATAATGTCTGATTGAATGGGGTCCACCATTGAATTAGATATGATTTTTTAATGTGTGGGACCCACATCATATGTGGTCCACAAGGTGTTCTTTTGTTCCTTTAAATCTACAAAGTTCTCATTTGTACCTCCCTATATATATATATAGGGAGGTTTAAAGGAAAACACTAAAGAAAGAAAAAACTAAAAAACACCTTTGAGAGCCTTCCACCATCTAGACGTTATGTACTAATGCATACAAGCATTTTTTGTTCCAATGCACCAATGCTTCTATCATTACATATGAATTGATGAATATTCATAAATGCATGTTACAAATTATGGGTATGCATTAGTGCATACCATCCAGATGGAAGGCTCCTAGGGTGTTTTTAAGTTTTCTCTTTTGTTGACGTTTTCGCTTGAACCTGACCCCCCCACACACATATATATATATATATATATATTCCCATGATTGAATGAATGAAAGCAAGCTATTGGAAACCATTGAAACCTTGAATTTCTTCATGGTACCAGAGCGGTGTAAAACCCAACACCGCTACCACTGATCTTTGATAACGAAGAAAACTTGCGAAAACGTTATAAGAGACCCGAAAGATGGGTCCAGCCTAGCCCCAGTCGATACGAACTCAATCTACTACATTCACGCATCTGATTACGCAAGGCAAATGCATCTGAGCGACCCGTTAAATGATAGTAACTATCCCGATTGATCAAGAGATGAAGAGTTTTTCTTTTTGCCAAAAACAAAGTTTGTTTCATTCACTACTAAATGAAAAACTTTTGTCTACGAACTTTTCCCTGGAATTCTGTTGTTAAGGGGTGATTTGTCATAAAACCGTCACAAAAGTTGGTGATTGGTGGTGGGTAATTCAAATCAGTGACAAATTACCGTGAGATTTTTTGGGTGATCCATTGGTATTTTCTAGAAAAAGATCGGATTTTACCGAGCCACTAGTATTTTCTTGGTGATTCATGGGTAATCACCCATAAAAATCTCCCTGAGTTATTTTTACTAGGTCAAAGTCATTTATTTTGTAGTGATTGATGGAACCATTATCGTACTTGATGAAGGGACACCAAAATCGACGCTATGGCGACGATGCGATGCGATGGTCAAAGGATGGCTTGCCACCATCATGGAAAAAGGAAATCAGAAACAGTGTCAAATATACGCCACATAGCCAAAGCAATATGGGCAGATCTGGAAGAACGATTTCGAAAGGACAGTGCACTCCAAGCTTATGAATTAAAGCAAACTCTTACTTTGATTCATCAAGATAAAACTCTCATTTCAGCATACTACACAAACCTGCGTGCAAATTGGGATGAGATTCAGTCAGTCTCACCTACACCAACGTGCAGGTATGGAAATTACACATGTGGGGCAGGAAAGAAAATGAAAATGATGAAGGCAAAAGACAAGGAACGCCTAGTTCTATGAATTCTTGATGGGATTAGATGACATATTTGAGACCCTCAAAACTCAGATCTTAGCAATGAAGCCAACACCAAGTCTTGGATCGACATATCATCAAGTTGTCAAGGATGAGCATCAAAGGGTTGTCTCTTTGACAAAAAGACTAAATGTCGAGACGGTTTCTTTTCAAGCGTTCTCACATAATCGGGCCTTGAACAAGGATTGTAACGCAGGCCAAATAAGCCAACATAAAGTGGTCAAGTGTGAAACAGGAGAAGAATTGGGTAATTGTACCTTCTGCAACAGAGCAGAAAATAATACTCGAGCAATGGCAACTCATATCTACCTTGAATCAAGTCCAAACCGCTAAGCAATATGCAAGGATGGTCAAAAAAATTTGGGAGACCGATTGTCACCCGTCGAACACTAGACCAGTAGACCACCTACCATAAACATGGATGATAAGACAAATATGGGAAAGATGTGGGTTATGGATAGTGGTGCTACCGAACACATAGCAAATGACCATGAAATGTTTCGGGAATGGAAAGAACATCCTCATGACAACCATGTCACCATTCCTAATGGAGAAACCGTACCCATAAAGGGAATTAGGAAGATGACATTGGCGAATGGATTGGAATTGTAGGATGTTCTACATATATCATTATTTAAATGCAACCTTTTATCTGTCAAATGATTAGCGAAGGACCTTAACTGTGTCGTAACCTTTTTCTTGGATTTCTTTGTGTTACTCGGCTTACATTCAAGGAGCCTGATCGGTGTGTTTAAATGCAACAATGGTCTCTACTACTTGGAGTCAACAACGAATAAAGGGGTGGCCTTGACAGTCTTAGGTCATGAGGACATTTGGCACAAAAGGCAACAATGATACCAAAATTGAATAAGTTAAATCTCAGCTTGATAAACGTTTTAGTATTAAAGACTTGGGTCCTCTAAACTATTTCTTGGGTATTGAAGTAGCTCGTACGACAAATGGTCTTGTACTTGGTCAAAGAAAATACACTCTTTGTCATTCTCACTGATAGTTGGCAGCAGGGATGTCGTCCTAGTATAGTTGACATTGTCACTGATAGTTGACATTCTCACTCTTTGGGTCCTCTTTGCCATGGATCAAAACCTACACCTCGATCAATTGACTGATAGTGCATCGGTTGATTGATGCTGCTCAATATCGACGACTTGTTGGAAGCCTGTTATACTTGCAAGTCATGAGGCCAGACATTGCTTTTGCCGTGAACATGCTCAGTCAATTTGTATCAGATCCGCGTCAAAAGCACATGAATACAACTGTAAGAGTACTGCGATATTTGAAAGCAACACATTTTCCTTCCAGAAAAAGGGCAACCTCAACATGGTGGCATTTTGTGACGCTGACCGGATACGATGCGACTTCACAAGACGGTCACGGACAGGTTATCTTATTCTCTTAAGAGGTATTCTCTTAGGAGGAGCTCCGGTATCTTGGCCAACAAATTAAGAAACCATCAATCGTTTCTCGATCCTCTGATGAGATTCTCTGGCTACGTTGGCTTCTACGTGATCTTGGTCACCCACAGACTGGTCCTCCATTATATTGTGGAAGGCATACATATCGCGAACAACCACATCTTTCACTAGCGAACCAAACATGTGGGAATGGACTGCTATTTCGTTCGTGAACGGGTTGCATCAAAGGAAATCAAAACAGTAAACATCGACACTACAAACCAAATAGCCTACATTTTTACTAATACTCTAGGAGGGTAAGTCTTCGATTTCTGATTGACAAGTTGGGCGTTCGAAATCTTCATGCTCCACCTTGAGGGGGAGTGAAGGAAACCATATATTTAGGCTGTATTTTTTGTCTGAATCTGTTGCCTTTCTTATCTTTGTTTTATTTTGGAAGCTTATTATTACCTTCTTTATATATATGTATATATATATATATATATCAAGGTTCAAAATGGCGTGACGCGTGGCGTGGCGGCGAGGTCAAGCCTCAAGCCTTAGAAGCCACGACGAGGACACGACGTTTTTCAAGGCGTGACTTATGGCGGCAAATCTTTATATCTTATAAAATATTATACATGTAAACATATATTTTCTACTGATATCCAATGAGTCAATGAATTTAACTGATTTAAATTAAGTTACACATTTAAAACTAACAAATAAAACATCAAAAAGAGTAAGAAAAATTAAATATTGCGTTACAAAAACCGCACATTAGGTCATGGCGTGCCACAGGCATAATGGCGTGAGACACAAGCCTTAAGCCACGGCGGCCGTTGCGGCGAGCTTTTTTGAACACTAATATATATTTTCATGATCTAATGAATGAAAGCAAGATATTCAAAACCATTGAAACCTTGAATTTTATCAATAACTGATAACAAAGTATGGTAGTAGGAAGGAGTACATACTGAAATAACCAACTTCAAGCAATACATGTACTATATACATAAGAAAAACGTTGTGCGAATACAAGATACCCAAACATATTAATACAATAAATAGACTCATAATGCACGATGGTATTTATCATGTAGACTAGCTACTCCATTCCAAACTATATATATAGATATCGTTCTTATAGGGTTGGACTTGGATGAGAAGAGAAGTTATGGTGAGAAGCGTAAGAAGGGATCTGCGTCTTTGGATTAATTTTAGTTGAAGATCGACACACTAATCAGATGCACCATTGCACCGAGATGCACCAATGAATTCTAGTATGGAGCGTAATTACTGGGTGGGAATAAGACTAAAAAGTGATCAAGGGGTTCAGATCTCTTCTTACTTCTTACGCTTCTCATCTTAACTCTTTTTTTCGCACGATCTTTCGCCCATTGTGATATATATACCTAGTTGTCATGTAAATCAGGCTCCCAGCTCTGAGGGTAATAAACACCCTCAAGCCACTGCTGGAATGATCCAAATGGATGACCATACCATCCCTGAGCCCCCTGATTGGTTCCGCTGAACCAATCATACACAGTCTCTAGGATCCCCGTCGTCATGCAATAGAAATCCACCATAACTAGTCTCCAATACTGACATCTATTCATGATTCTGGTCCATAGAATTCTCGCTGCTATACGTCTATCTCGCTCGTACTCTCTGCATCGGATGCGGAGCAACCAATTATATTCATCCAACTCTTGCAGCTGGTCTTGGAGGCTCTCCCATTCGTCAATGGGTACTTGCCGCATAGCTAGATGATTTGTTGGGTCTACTTGAACTTCGTTCTCCATGAACTCATACTCTATGCCTCTCTGAACTTGGAGGTCCACCGAATCAACGTCTGTATCGGAATCAGACCGTTCTGGACTGTTCAGACACTGGGTGATGGGTATTAATCCTACTCCCAGCTGGCTGCTAGAAGCAACATCCTCTCGACGAGCTCTATGACTAAGTTGTCTTTGGGGTATACTCGTACGAATAACGATCACCATTTCCTGCAACAAGGAACAAACTAAATCACCAGTCTGATAAAAACTTACAACTATCAACTTCTGAAATCTTGAAAACTTGGGGACATGATGATATTTACAGTTAACAAACCCACTTGATAACATCACGGTTTCTTCTACTTGTAACGAAAGCAAACATCTAAATTAAATAACCATGTTTGTATTGTTTTCAAACGTACATTTGAATATATGGTATGATAAGAAGTGATTGTTATTATTTTGTTCATCTCATAAAATTAATAACAATATAATCTTTTAATTCCATGAAATTTAATTTTAATATGGAATGTTTCCTAGATTATATATAACATATAAATTTGAGTGCTTAAAATTCTAAAAAAATATTTAAAATAACATGAACAGTTTATGATTATAAATAGAAACTTTAAACTAAACATGATGTAGGATCAAAGAATATATTACCTTGATAAATCTACGTGGATAAGCAAAATATAGTTAAACGTGGTGAAATGGAAGAGCAAATGAGGAGTAAAGAGAAACAGAGTTGAAATGGAATAGGAAAAAAGAAAAAGGAATTTAACTATATATCAACATGGATGAGATTAACGACAAAAATGAAATGACAAATAATAATATAAAAGAAGTTTTTTTTAAAAAGGTAATTAAGAAAACAACAACATAGTAGTAATACATTGTTATTACTATTGATCAATACAACATACTTTAAAATAATAATAAAAATATAAGATTTGCCCAACAATTTATTAATTGGTTATTTTAATGTCATATACAAAACACAAGCATGAACTGCCAAAGGAGATTTGCTCGATAATATGTCTAGTGAGATTGACCAAGGGGATTTGCCCAAAAATTTTCTTTCGCTTCAAGTATCGCCACAATTTGTTTATATTCCTTCAATTATTCACAAAAATTACTCCCCACCATTTACTAATTTAATTAGGGGGTTCATTGGTCCTGTTTGTTCATGAATCGTTATTCATCCGATAAGTCTTATTATTATTATCATCATCATCCAGAAAACTACATGATCCTTAGGCAGTTCATGCTTGTGTTTTGAATATGACATTAAAATAACCAATTGATATATTGTTGGACAAACAGAGGCGGAACACAATAGGGGCCTAGGGGGCCATGGCCCCTGCGTTTTATCCCTTAAATACTTGATATTAGAAATAATATCAATGAATTGTGCTTAACTCAGGTGGTTTTTTGTATATGGCTCCTCTATATTTGGTTATAGGTTCTATTCTCATGTCACACAATTTTTTTTATAATGAATTGAGCTTATCAAAGAAGATGTTTTGTTGGGTTCGGTCACCTTAAGTAGAAGGCTTGTGTTCCACCCCTGTGGGCAAATCTCCTTTAGCGGTTCATGCTTGTGTTATGCATATGACATTAAAATAACCAACCTACTAAAGGAGGAACTACCAATCTCACTTAACAAATTGTTAGGGCAAATCTCCCTTGCTAGTCATGCTTGAGTTATGTCTATGAGACTATCTATGACATTAAAACCAACTAAGATGCATGCCAAAAGAGGATTGCCCTGTAACTCACCTTTACATTTGAAAGAATTAACTTAATGATTATTTTGCACACAACAATCTATTTATACTTTAGAGGACTGATCATCGATGGACAATATCTGGTTTTAATAATTCTTGTAGGCTTGTAGCATAGGCTGATTTTTGTTTAGGCATATCCTGCTTGGCTGTAAGAACCTCATATATACCTGAAAGATAATAAGTCGAAAGGCAATTTTTTTGCTAAATTATGTACCATTTAAGGTAAGAGATTTAGCGTTAATTTAAGATATTGAAAGGTGTCTAATGTTTTATCCCAACTTAACACTAAGGAATCACACAATCTAGTTTCTTGGGGGTAAAATAACATTATAATCTTTTAATTCCATGAAATATTAATAAAGGATGTTTCCTTGATTATCACATATATTCGAATGCTTAAAATTTTATAAAAATATTTAAAAATAACAAGAAATAGATTACGTTTATAAATTGAAACTCAAAAGTAAACATTGTAGGATCAAAAAATATATTACCTCGATAAAACTACGTGGATGTTAAAAGAGTTGAGAAACGTGCAATATGAAATGGAAGAGAGTCGAAAATCGAAATAATGGAAGAGGAAATAAGAAAAAACAATTTAACCATAGTAAAAGGAAGGATAGAGTATGGAAGAGATTAATGAAGGACCAAAATGAAATGATAGCATATATAAAAGTCGTTTTTTAAGAAAGTAATAAATAACAAAAACAATAATAATAAATAATAAATTATTATTGCTATTGATCAATAAAACATAGTTTACTATGAATCTTAAGCTCAAGCCGAAGAAGGTCCTAGAGAAGAAGCAAATCCCGATCCTCCAAAATCATTGATATGATGGTAAAAATGTAGTTTTTTGAATTATGATGATAATAATAAGACTTGTCACAACTCACAACCAATATTCACTCATGAAGAAAAGGGATCAAAGAACCCCTTAAATCAATATATTATGGAGAATAATTTTTGGTAATGACTGAAAGCAATATAATACATACAAATTGTGGCGATACTTAAACAAAGCAATATATATTAATTGTATGTCAAATCTTACTTGACAGATTGAAGGGTAAATCTTCATTGGCAGTCCATTCTTTTAATTATGTATATGACATTGCATGCCAAAGGAGTAATCACCCGGTAATTGATCAACTTTACATTTGAAAGACTTTACTTGATAATCATTTTTCACATAACAATCTATTTATACTTCTATTGGAGAATATTCCAACTTTAATTGATGATCATTTTTCACATAACAATCTATTTGTACTTCTATCAGAGCATATTCCAACTTTACTTGATGATCATTTTTCACATAACAATATTCCTAAATGAATTTGCTGCTGGAAGGCTTTCTTTTCAGAGTTTTATTCTTCTGTAGGTGTATCAAAGCACAGAAGCAAGCAAGCATATATTTCTCCTTTGGTACTGTTTTTTATTTGTCCTGTTTTTATTTCTCCTCATTTGGTATTAATTGTTTTAACTATTGATACTTGTTGCTATTATTTAAGATCCCGTTTAGTTTGCAGAAATGGAATAGATTTGGACGGATTTGGAATTTGATTCCAATTTCATGTTTGGTTTGTTGGATACCGGATTGAAATCCTATGATTTAACTGAAAATGCACAAACATAGGATTTTGAAATCGTTAGGCCTAGGGTGCTCAGGATTTCACGAGATTTCATAGGATTCTATTGCTTTGTAAAAATCTATTAATAAAAATATAATTGAATTGTTTGTATAAATTATTTATAAATAATGGAATCAACTTCCATTACAAATCTTACAAACCAAACAAATCAATTATTCAAATCCATTGCAATATAAATCCCTTCAAATCTAAATCCCTCCATAAAATCCAAATCCTTCAAAAACAATCTTGAAAACCAAACAGACTTTAAAGGTTGTTTTTGGCAAGTTTGCAGGTTTTTAGTTCGATCAGAACTGTGAAAGGAAGAATCCTAGGCGATGTCATTGTTATTTCTGGGGTTCTAATATTAGGCTAATAAAGATAGAAAAATATCTACTACTTATTGCTTTCAAGGCGAGTAATCTCTATCCTTAAAGCAATTTCGCCCCCACCATATGTGCTTTGGGATATGGTGAATCACTTCTCAAGATACAATGAAGCAGCGTATGTAGAACGATTACCAACACCGCACTCGTGATGATAATCCCGATTAAACTATTGAGTTTCAAGGATTTCAAGAAACCAAGAAGTTGTGTTTCTATAGCAACACAACCCTTAGCAATCTGGTATATATTAGGAAAGAAAAAGCTTATAAATTTTGGTATCTTAAGTGGGTATTTATAGGCAAACGTGACAGCCCTTTGAATAGTCACGATCTGGTAGTTATGTGACAGTTGGAATCTTTCGCGACGCTTTGAACAGTCGCGACTGTTCCAACAGGTGTCATCTACGACGGTTGGCCTTTTCCTTGAACCGTCGCTTCTGTTGGATCACACCCTTTGATGCGAACCGTCACATCTAATCATGAAGAGGTGTCTTTTATTCCCAACCGTCGCGTCTGTATGAACCATCGCAACTGTTGGAGGCATCTCTTCACGAACCGTCGCGTCTATTAGTTTGAACCGTCACTGATGCCACCGATTCATATTAAAAGGATAAAGGCGGCTACAAGCGGCTCGCGGTGATGCGTGTGTGCAAAGTGCGCCATCAATGCGCCACATGCACCCACGCCCACGGTCACGCGCGCGTAAGGGTGCGTTGCACCCTTGTGAAGCCACCACCATTTCTAATATATTAATTTAATATATAGGAATTGTTTCCCCTTATAAACCCACGTCCCTTTTACTCTTGCTCCTATGTGGGACAAGGTAAAACCCACCAAAGTTAACTTTCTCTTTTCTTCTCCTAAGACTCAACCCCAAAAAACTAAGATTTTATTTTATATTTTGAAAATAAACCCAACAAACCCCCACCATTTTCAAAATAGACTGAGGTTTTGAAAAAGACTGACACGACATGACCTAACCAGATTCCAAAATCCTTGGGGGTGTTATGCATAAGTAAAGGTAGAGTCTTGCACCATGAACCTTTACATAGTGAAAGTGCTCAAGTCTAACTAGGGTAAGAGTGGTTGAACCAAAGTCATTGAACCATCTTCCTTTATATGCTAGACGGAAACACCTCACACATATCATTCCTCTCATTCATTCAACCACAATAAGCCGACCCGTTGACTGGCTATGGATCAATATCTTGATTTCTCAGAATGCTTTAGAGCCAAGCCCTTTAGCTCATAGGAAGCGGCCTCACTTCCACATTCAGATAGGTGGACCTTGTCAAGGGTGTCCCGTAATTGAAATACTCCAACATGTGTTACAAGTCCATTAAGAGTTAGATCACGTTCTCTTATCATTACGGTTCCAAAGTTCCGCTTACCTTGGGATGGTTAACACAATATTGCAGAACTTTTAGCCACATTCAAATGATGTACTTTAACTTAATCTTGAGTCTTGGTGAAATACCAAGTGTCAAGACAAGGTTCCATCATGGGTGACTATTTATAAGTGGGCTTGAGACCCATCCCTTTTGACGTGCTTTCAATCAGTTTTCTTGGCAATCCTTTTGTGAAAGGATCGACTAATTTCTTACTTAATTGTAAGAAACAAATGGTGATCACCCCGTCATTTATTAATTGATTTACTTGTCTATGCCTAAGTCCAATATGTCTGTACTTACCATTATACACTTGATTGTATGCTCTTGATAGTGCACTATCACAGTGTATACAAATTCGTGGTATTGGCTTTGGCCATAAGGGTAGGTTAAGTAACAAGTTCCTTAACCATTCTACTTCTTTATAACAAGAAGCCAAAGCAACAAACTTTGATGCCATGGTGGAATCAGTTATGCAACTTTGTTTCTTTGATCCCTAGGACACTACACCCCCACCAAGTGTGAAAATCCATCCACTTGTGGATGCATAGTTCTTCTTGATCATTGATCCAACTTGCATCAGTGTATCCTTCCAATACTGAAGGATATCCACCATATTTCAAACCATAATCCATGGTTTTCTTTAAGTACTTGGATACCCGGTTTATAGCATCCCAATGTGCCTTTCCAGGTTTACTAGTGTGTTTACTTAATCTTCCTATGGCATAGGTGATATCAGGTCTTGTAATTTTAGTATACATGTATGTAAGGAACTTTTGATTTTTACCCTAAAAATTCAAAAAATAAAAGTAAGAAAGAATCAAAGTAATCATAAGTAGTATTAGTAGTAGTATTATTTGCATCATTCATATATACATTGGGAGCAACCGCATTATGCGTTGCTAGAGTCAAGCATATTTACATCATTTACACTACTATTTACAATATCATTTATGTTCAGTTTGAACATTCCACCGGTGAGATAGCCTTTGCCGACGAACTTTCCGCCTTTGGAGAGTATAAATTTGTCGGATTCGAAGACGAGTTTGAAACCATGTTTGTTGAGGATTGGTCCGGAAACCAAGTTTTTGCGAATGTCGGGAAGATGGCATACATCATTTAGGGTTAATGTGTTCCCTGATGTAAATTCCAAAGTTACTTTGCCTTTTCCTTTAACTTGAGCGGTAGCATGATTTCCCATGTAAAGTACGGAGGTTGAAGCTTCGTACGTTTTGAACATGTCTATGTTGTTGCATACATGTCGGGTTGCCCCCGAATCCACCCACCAACATTTGTCTTCTTCAAGCGAAAAGGCCTCGAAAATCATAGCAACAAAGTTGTTGTTCTCTGAGTTTCCATCTTTGGTGTTATCCCCACCATCTTCTTTTTTTCTTTTAAGAAGTCGACAATCACGCTTGTAATGTCCCGGTTTATTGCAATTGAAACAAATTACATGTTTCTTGCTTTTCTTTTCCCATAGTCTTCATCATGGCGTTTTCGTTTCTTACCAGCGGCTTTAGATGTTTCTCCCATTTCTTCAATCACATGAACTTTGGACGCATCTTCATTGGATTTATTTTCCAATCGATATTGTTCTTCAATAAGAAGATGTTTTCCAAGTTCTTTTAAGGACATATCGTCCTTACGATGTTTAAGATTTTTCTTAACATCTTTCCAAGAAAAAGGAAGTTTGTCGATGATCGACGCCACTTGGATCGATTCATTCATATTCATGTTGTGTTGTGTGAACATGCTAAGTATGTGTTCAATTTCATACATTTGATCCATAATAGGACGTGAGTCTGTCATTTTGTATGAATTAAATTTAGAAACAATAAATTTCTTACTTGTTGCGTCTTCGGTGAAATACTTTTGCTCGAGTGCGTTCCAAAGATCCTTTGCGGTCTCGATGTTTTGATAAACATCAAATAGAGGATCGGACATGGCATTGAGTATGTGACCGCGACATATGAAATCATCGTTTTCAAACTTCAGACGTTCTCAGGCTGCCATAAGAGTCTCGTCTTCATGTTCTTCCGGATATGGTTTGGCGAGGACGTATGATACGTTGAGAGTGGCCAATAAGAATTGCATTTTCTTTTGCCACCTTTTGAAACCTCCACCATCGAAGCGTTCCAACTTCACGATGTCGCATGACATTTGTTAAAGATTCTTTGTAGCCATCTTTGCTTGATCGAAATTGCTTTAAGATTGTTATTTCTGGGGTTCTAATATTAGGCTAACAAAGATAGAAAAATATCTACTACTTATTGCTTTCAAGGCGAGTAATCTCTATCCTTAAAGCAATTTCGCCCCCACCGTATGTGCTTTGGGATATGGCGAATCACTTCTCAAGATACAATGAAGCAACGTATGTAGAACGATTACCAACACCACATTCGTGGTGATAATCCCGGTTAAACTATTGAGTTTCAAGGATTTCAAGAAACCAAGAAGTTGTGTTTCTATACAACACAACCCTTAGCAATCTGGTATATATTAGGAAAGAAAAAGCTTATAAATTTCGGTATCTTAAGTGGGTATTTATAGCCAAACGTGACAGCCCTTTGAATAGTCACGAACTGGTAGTTATGTGACAGTTGGAATCTTTCGCGACGCTTTAAACAGTCGCGACTGTTCCAACAGGTACCATCTGCGACGGTTGGCCTTTTCCTTGAACCGTCGCTTTTGTTGGATCACACCCGTTGATGCGAACCGTCACATCTAATCATGAAGAGGTGTCTTTTAATCCCAACCGTCGCAACTGTTGGAGGCATCTCTTCACGAACCGTCGCGTCTATTAGTTTGAACCGTCACTGATGCCACCGATTCTTATTAAAAGGATAAAGGCGGCTACAAGAGGCTCGCGGTGATGCGTGTGTGCGAAGTGCGCCATCAATGCGCCACATGCGCCCGTGCCCACGGTCACACGCGCGTTAGGGTGCGTTGCACCCTTGTGAAGCCACCACCATTTCTAATATATTAATTTAATATATAGGAATTGTTTCCCCTTATAAACCCACTTCCTTTTTACTCTTGCTCCTATGTGGGACAAGGTAAAACCCACCAAAGTTAACTTTCTCTTTTCTTCTCCTAAGACTCAACCCCAAAAAACTAAGACTTTATTTTATATTTTGAAAATAAACCCAACAGTCATTCTTGCATATTTGCTGGAGATAATGGGTTTTCACCTTCCTTCCAACATATCTTTTTCACTTTGATTATATATAAGTGATGTGGTTGTTTATGTGCTTTTTCACCTTAGTTCTTACGGTTGTTTGACACTTTAACTCTTCCTTCTCTAACATATCTTTTTTACTTAAACCAACAAAAGTCATATTAAAGCATGGTTGTAATACCTTGTAATTGAAGAATTAGTTATGTAAATAGTTTTCCTATATAAGTATAGTATTGGCTGTCATTATTCAAAATAAGATAACCTTAGCCTAGTCAAGGCTTTATATGGTATTAGAGCCTTAAACGGCCGACCCTAACCCTAACCCTAACCCTTGTCTTCGACTTTAGTTCCGGAAACCCCACTCATCGAAAGCCTTCAATCAGATCCAATCCTATTCTTCCTTGCTCAAACAACATGATAACATCTCTGAAGCCTTTACCGAAGTGGAAAAGTCCGTGCAATCCGCCCACTGATGGGCCTTCTTTCTCAATCGAGAAAACTATCAGTTTTGGAAAACCATGGTTGAACCCTTTTTTCTCGACAAACAAACCAGTCGGATACCTTCATGGATCAATTGCATGTCCTCCCTCTTATATTACGGTTCACAACAAAACGGTGGCAAACCCTGACCATTCGATTTGGAAAGCAAACGGTGACCACATAAAGATGGTACTCTTCTCCTCAATCTCGGAACAAGCACATGGGGTCTTCTATGGGAAACAAGCATCCCATGAGATTTGGGAAGCCTTGCAGCATGCCTTTAAGTCCTCGTCTCTTTCCCGGGAACTTACTCTCAAAACTAATCTCCTCAAACTAGAGATTGTCAACGATGAATCTGTCACTTCTTACCTTCAACGTGCAAAAGGATACGCCGATTTGCTAGCCTTAATTGGTAATCCAGTTCGTTCAAAAGATTTAGTTTTAACAATTCTTACAGGTTTATCCAATCACAGTGAGTTTAATAGCCTCGTCACAATTCTGATCGCCTATGGGGTGGATGTACATGTTGATGATCTCCAAACCCTTCTTGCGGATCATGAGTTTGTCCATGGTCGGTCCAGATCTGGAACACCAAATATTTCACAGGCATATGATGTGCAAATCGGTCAGCCTACGGTCCCTAACCGGTCTCTCAGCCACAACGTGGCTAACTCCCCCACTTATGTGCAACTTGTGGTTAAAGCCCAAGCTCTCGTCTTAAGCCTAATCCCGACAGGTACACCACCACAAGCCTTTTTTGGCAATCGGCAATCGGCAAATAATGGGTACCGTGGAGGAAATCGTGGTTGTCGTGGTAGGAACACCAACCACAACAACCCTCATGGAGGTAGGTCATGTGGCCTAGATTTCAGTTGGCATCAACTCAAAATACCGTGTACGGCCATTGTCAACAATGTGGAATCCAACATATTCCAGCACAGTGTCTTGGAGGAAACACCAATGCTCAACCTACTGCTCACTTTAGCACCAACAGATCACAAGCTTCTTCATCCTTGCCATCGAACCGGTATCTGGATTGCTCAAAAGTATATCATGGTCCTGACGCTCTTCATGCTGGTAATGCTAAAGGCCTTCCTATCTTATATGTCGGCTCGTCCGATATTCACAGACCACATAAATATTTCCGCCTTTTAGATATTTTACATGTTCCTTCTATCTCTAAAAATCTGCCCTCTGTACAAAATTTTTGCATCGATAATAATGTCTTGTTTGAATTTCACTCAAGTTTCTTTGTTGTGAAGGATCGGAATACTCGCACTGCTCTAATCACAGGCCCGAGCAGTAATAGGCTCTACTCTCTTACAATCCCACAACTCCATTTCATTAAATGTGCACCTTCTCTGCCAAACGTGCCTCGTCTAATATTTGGCATCAATGCTTGGGTCATCCTCATCCACGGTTACTTAAGTCTATGTTGAGTCTTTTTTTCTCTTCTTGTGTCTAATAAAACTTTACATTCTTTATGTTCGACTTGTCAGTTAGGCAAGTCTTCTAAGTTATCTTTACCGCTTTCTTCGTTTAAAAGTACTAGAGTTTTGGATTTGATTTATAGTGATTTTTTGGGGCCTGCCCTATGTTTATCTTCTAGTAGTCATCGCTATTTGTTTTATTTGTGGATGATTACTCTTGTTATATGTGGTTATATCCCATGACTCGAAACTCTGATGTCTTTGACCTTTTTAAACAATTCGTCACAACGGTTGAACGTCAATTTAATTCCAAACTCAAAACCGTCCAAACCGATTGGGGAGGGGGAGGTGAATATCGAAATCTCAACACCTTTTTCTCTACTATGGGTATTGCCCATCGTGTGACATGCCTACATACTAACAAGAAAAATGGTTTTGTCCAACGTCGAAATCGACATATTGTTGAGATCGAACTTACCTTCTTGGCCCAAAGTAATGTTCCCCCATCGATTTTGGCACTATGCATTTGACACCGGACTTTTCTGATAAATCGTATGCCATCTCGTGTCTCTAAGACCATCTCCCCATATGAGCATATTTTTCACAAACAACCAGACTACCTATTTCTTAAGGTGTTTGAATGTCAATGCTTTCCTAACCTTCGTCCATACAATGCTCATGAACTAGATTTCCTCTCCAATCCATGTGTTTTCCTAGGCTATAGCCCGACTCATCATGGCTATCGGTGTCTTGACGTCAAAACGAATCATACGCCCATCATGTTCGATTTGTTGAATCTATGTTCCCATTCCTACCGAACTCCAATTCCGATCCTTTACCATCCACAACTCAACCGGTCGCTCACACTCTTTCCTCATCCACCACCCAACCAGTTGATTACACTCATATTCCCACAATACTCCCCCTATTGATACTCCCTTCTCTCCCGACTTTCCCATAGTCTTCCCGCATCCCCTACAACCACCACGTACACTTCTCCTAATGTGGATAACTCATATTCCCTCTCCTGAACCGGCCTCTTGCCCGGGTCCCGTTCCCCTACCTGAAACTATCTCATCTGCATCTTCCTCTTCGTCTCTCATTTCCGTTACAAGAACCCATCCTATGAACCTTAGACCACATCTCAAACTCGGTATCCCTTTCGGTCCCTCTACGTCTCATGTCACCCAGTCCATTTCCGTGGACACGGAGCCTACCTCTTTTACTGTTGCTAATAAATTTGTTGAGTGGCGTAGGGCTATGACTGAGGAAGCATTGGTTCGGAATGACACGTGGAGTCTTATCCCTTTTATGGATGCTTGTAATATTATTGGGTGCAAATGGGCGTATAAGCTTAAGTGGAAGGCTAACGATACCATTGAGCGTTTCAAAGCGCTCCTTGTTGCCAAAGGTTTCCATCAACAACCAGGTATTGATTTTGAGGAAACTTTCAGTCCCATGGTTAAATCTACCATAACTCGGGTAGTCCTTTCTCTTGTCGTCTCTCAAATTTGGTCTCTACGCCAACTCGATGTTCAAAATGCCTTTCTCCATAGGAACCTTACTGATACTATCTACATGTATCAACCCCTGGGGTTTGTTGTTCCTAAGCATCCACACCATGTTTGTCGGCTCAAGTGCTCCCTCTATTGCCTAAAATAGGCTACTCGTGCGTGGTTCCACCGGCTCTCCCCTTCCTTGATTAATACTGTCTTTGCTGGTTCCAAGACCGACTCTTCTTTGTTCATTTATTCTAAGGGCTCCATTGTTCTCTACGTTCTTGTCTATGTTGATGACATCATCGTGACGGGAAATAATAACACCCACATTAATCACTTTGTCTCTACTCTTGGGTCTGAATTTGCTTTAAAGGATTTGGGACAATTACATCACTTCCTTAGGATTGAGGTTGTCCCTAGAGGGTCCGACATTGTCTTGTCTCAACAACAATGTATTCTGAACCTTTTACGTTGGGCTGGTCTATCCGATGCCAAATTAACTCCTTCTCCTATGTCATCGGTGGTGCAACTAGACCGGAGTCTGGTACTCTATTTTTTGATCCAACAAAGTATCGTGAAATTGTAGGTTCTTTGCAATTTGCTACTCTTTCTCGTCCCGACATTGCCTATGTTGTTAATAAGGTGTGTCAGTTTAAGCCCACACCAACGGACCATTGAGCGGCTGTCAAACGTATCCTTCGCTATCTTTGGGGCATAAGTTCTCTTGGACTCCTTATCCACCGTAACTCCAATCTCGCACTTCATGCCTTCTGTGACTCTACAATTAATGCCTTTCCTGACGTTGATTGGGCCGGGTGTCCTGACGATTGAAGGTCTACAGGCGGTTTTGCTATATTTCTTGGCTCTAACCTCATTTCCTGGCGTTCCAAAAAGCAACGAACAGACTCCCGTTCCTCTACCGAGTCCGAATATAAAGCCGTTGCGGACACTGCAGCTGAACTCACTTGGCTACAGGCTCTTCTAGGTGAACGGGGTGTTCACATGCGTGCCTCTCCAACATTATGGTGTGATAACCTTGGTGCCACATACCTTTATGCTAATCTAGTGTTTCATGCCCGCACAGAACACACCGAGATTGACTTGCATTTGTTCGGGAAAAGGTTTCTAGCTAGAGGTGAGCTACGAATTCAGTTTATTTTCACCGATAACCATGTCGCTGAGTTCTTCCCTAAGCCGCTGTCAACACCACAGTACCACCCTTAGATTGTGGGGCATATTAAAGAGTAGTTGTAATACCTATCAGGTCGAAATTTTTTTGCCTGTGGATAGAACCAAGACTCATTTTAGCGCTTTCAACTTCTTTCTGGAGTGTTGCTTAACCAATTAGCATTAGTAACTATATCAAGCAAGTCATTTGTAAATAGTTTTCCTATATAAGTATTGTATTGGCTGTCATTATTCAAAATAAGATAAACCTTAGCCTAGTCAAGGTTTTATAAGTCACGTTGCAATAAATTTAGGAAAACAAATATGAGAATTCTAAATTCAGGTAAGCATCTGGATCAACCATTCTTCTGATTGCACCCAAGAGACTGCAATTTGCATTCTTAAACACCTATTTAGCAACATATTGCAATTTCTATTCTCAAACACCAATTTAGATACATAAAGGTTTTGCTGATTGTTGTTTCCTAACGTTCAAGCGGTTTAAACTAAAATATTTGTTGCATTTTAGGGCTTAAAAGTCTGCGAGTTAATCAAATGAGAACAACAAATATCTTACAAATCCGTGAAAACAGATATAAAAATATTTTTTTGCATGATATTTTTTCATCAAATGTTAGGATTTAATATATTACATATATTTGTTTCATAATATGATATGATAGTTTCACATATATTTGTTTCAGCACATTAATAGTTTTTTACATGTATTTTTTCATTTTACAAGGTGAACCAAATTTTTTCCACATGTAATCTTTTCATAAAATGAACACAAACATATGTGAAACAATATCTTAAATCATAGGTTTTGATGAAAAAAATCATGTAAAAAATATTTTTATATCGGTTCTCACGGATTTGTAACATATTTCACTACAAAACAAATGATTTTCATCTACAAGAATCACCTAGAGAAATTTGTGGCCGACGGATCACCTATGAAATACTAATGATTCCCATAAAATCCAATGTTTTCAACAGAAATTTATTGGGTAATATGTGATTTGATTTACCTACTAGCAATTTACCCACCAGCTATTGTGACGGTTTTGTGAGAAATCACCTTTTAGCGACGGATTTTCCAAGGAAAAATGTTCGTACGTAAAAACCTTCCATTTTAGTAGTGTTTGTGGTTCTCATATGATTATCTTCCTAAGGTTCTGTGCTTGTAAATAATTATGTTTTATCATCATTTACTTGCCATTCAAATGAGAGAGACCAGATGATAGATGAAGAATATTGATCTTTTCAGCTAATCCTCGACAATAACCACTGCTTTCATTTGTCATCAAATTGGGTTTTTTTAATTATTCAAGCTCGCTCTTGAGATTTAGGACGATATGGGTGAAACCGGGTTCCCAACAATACAAGGCAAATCACTATATATGTCTATCAGATAATGGTTATGCAAATATATTTTATACGGTTAAACATATGATTTAATTATACATGAAAAACAGAGTTATGAGATTTTAGATTTACATCTAATTCACATTCTGTAGGAAACAATAGCACATCTAATTTGGTTGAAGTCCTTTTGTTTTTTTAGCATGTTGGATCTTTCATCCAACTCTTTTGGCCTATCGCTACAAATAAAAATGATTTTTACACACAAAATTCACCCAGAGAAAATTTAATTACCCACAAATCACCGAACAATAGTAATGGTTCGGTAGAATTCGATGTTTTTTGAGAAAATACCAATAGATCACCTAGAGAATCACTTATTTAAATTACCTGCCAACAATTTTTCCAACAGATTTTGTGACGCTTTTGTGATATTTCCAGGGAAAAGCTCGTAGAAATAAGTTTTTCATTTAGTAGTGTATATAGCCTCAAATCTCTCAACAAGTTTAAACGAACAACGTAGGTCTTTCTAAGCCATGCCTTTTTTTTGCTCAGGCACGTGCATAACAATTTGCATGTTTCAACGACCCACAGGTTAATAGGCTTGGGAAGATCTTGTTTACTACAACAAAATATGTTTTTGCTGCATAATTTGGAAAACTGGATTTGACGATAGTGATTGTAAATGTATTTGTAAGTAACATAACATTGATTTATTATTTTGGGTGACCTCGTGGGGTAGGACGACATGAGGTGCCGATGATCGTTACACAGATCTAGTTGTAGGGTGCACGTAATTTGAAAATGAGAAAAGAGTGGTGAAAGAGTGAATGATCATTGCAAGTATATAGGAATACAACTTTGGGTTAGCATTCAAACACTTCATTTGCATAAGTATTATTGTTTGGACTTGTGCAAAATCCAAATCATACTTGTCATTTTTTTTCTTATTTTACAAAAACGTAGGAACTGATAATGTTAAAATGGCATCAAGTAAAGCTTATGGATCATGTATATTACAAAGTTGGAGAATTATTAGTGTCACATGGGAAATAAAAACCAAGATTAAATTATTATTTATTTCTTTTTAAAAAGTAAAAATAAAAACCATTTCAAACATCTTCGTTAGTATATTCTCAACACTATGGGGGATAAAAAATTCGGCTAACCCAACGTGAAAATTAGGTCAAATAACCCATTCGTCTAATAAGTATGACATATAAGAAATATGTCTGAAAAACCATAGCACCACTTCATTTTATATCCAATTTCACATCTATATAAGATGACCCAATTTGCATCCCACTCTATTATATTGTGTGGGTATACAACTAGTTAGTATCAAAACACAACAAGAAATTAATCATGAAAAACATAGGAATAATTGAAGCTAAAATCTTTTATTCCTATAGTTGGGTGTTCAATGTTGGAACGGTGTTCAATGTTGGAACTACATAATTTCAATCCTAAAGCGATTTGGTCGAAATTGATGTTTTCATCGTTGCTGAAGGTTGTAGAAATCGTAATAAAGCACTCGTAACCAAGGTTCAAAATGGCGTGAGGCGTGGTGTGGCGGCGGGGTCAAGCCTCAAGATTTAGAAGCCACGACGAGGACGCAGCGTTTTTCAAAACCTGACTTATGACGGCAAATCTTTGTATTATATAAATTATTATACATGTAAACATATATTTTATATTATTACCCAATGAGTCAATGAATTTAAATGATTTAAAATTTCGTTATACATTTAAAGCTAACAAATAAAACATCAAAAATAATAAGAAAAAACAAATATTGAGTTACAAAAACCGCGCATTAGATCATGGCGTGCCACAAGCATAACGTGGCGTGAGACACAAGCCTTAAGTCACGACGCGCCACGACGGCTGTTGCGGCAAGCTTTTTTGAACACTGCTCATAACTGAAATTAAACTTATAATATCATTATGGAAATGTTAGTATATCTTCTATAATTGATCTATTTGAAGATGAGCTCATTCGCGTTGTAGGTAGCTTAATAATCGAGTTTAACAGAGCTGGTATGTTTTATGACACGAATAGAGAATCAATCTTTTAATATTGGTGTAAAATGTTCTTAGATTTGTTTGAATTGGTTCTTAATATGTTGGAAAGGTAAAAAAATTCGTCTAAATATTTCTTTTAAAGTGGTTATACTGATTTGGTAATCACATATTGTTTGTCTAGGTAGTAAGAAATGCGCACGTCGGTTGAAAACTAGATTCAACTTAATGTAGCAAACATGAGTTCAAGTAGTCTTATGTTGGGTACACGTCAAATATATGTATTTTACATAACTGATTATGATTCATGTTACTAGTGTTTGAATGTGTTGTGAGAAAATGATTGATTTAAAGGGGTGTTTGAATGTTGTTGGAACCCAGATCCTGTAAACACTCACATAATGTTGATCATAGATATAAGATAAACAATGAGCGGAAGCAAATAAGATCAACAATCAAACTAGAAAATGTAAACTGTAATGGATGAACATATTCATATCGATCAAAGAGAATTTGTATTGCACTTAGAGAGCTAAATCCTACAGTACTGGAAATACAAATCTATCTCTCACAATCTCTCCAAAAAAAATCACTCTCAATACAAGGAAAACTCTCTCTATTTATACAATAACAAAGATAAAAGTCAATCAGCTAGCCTGTCACGCATTGACACATAAGCAAAGTCGCTAACAGAATTTGTTAGGCATGAGGAGCGTGACTTGCCACGTCAGATAACACACGTGAAGGTCCTTGTATTGTATCCGGAAGATATTCTATCTTCTGGAATATCATCATGTCTTCTGGACAGATCTTCTTCTGGTATAGTCATCTTCAAGAGTTTCACTTTGTTCTTCAGGGAAGTTCTGATTCATACTTTTAGATAGAAATAAATTCTAACATATTTAATGCTAAAATTGCTAAAATAGAGTAGTTATTGAACTTTGATGTAATTTTTTTAAAATTTTTAACTTTTGTTACTATACTTTAATTATAACTATAGGAGAACTTCAGGACAACCTTCTTTTATGACTTCTCGGTTTTCATGCGTTGATGCCGACAGAGGCGGAACACAATAGGGGCCTAAGGAGGCCATGACCCCTGCGTTTTATCCCTTAAATACTAGATATTAGAAATATTAACAATAAATTACGCTTAGCTCAGGTGGTCATGTGTATATGGCCCCTGTATATGTGGTCATATGTTCTATTCTCTTGTCACACACTTTTTTTATAATGAATTAAGCTTATCAATGAAGATGTTTTGTTGGGTTTGGCCCCTTAATTAGAACGCTTGTGTTCCGCCCCTGGATGCCGAGGAAGATTCTGCCACCCGAAAATAGCTTGCTACAACAATAATTAACTTATGAAGAATCCCTGACCATGCTGATATGTATGGACATTGACTTATTCATGAAGCAGTAACATGAATCCGGCTAGGATACTCTTCTCTTCTTCATCCAATAAAACGTAAGTTAAATACATATCAATGGTAGAAATATTTTCTTGGAAAATTAAACTCTATACAGATATGCCATTTGAACACATAAATCAAAATAGGGCTGGAGGTTATGCAAGAAATTAAAAGAGGTAGAGGAATGTGCAAGGATATTAAGCACCGTACCATTTCATTGGGTTTTACTGTGCATATACTAGTGTAGCTATAAGTAAAACTATAAAATGTAAAAAATTTATTTATATCATAAAGGTTAAGTTGGTTACCGAATTGCAGCACCATTCACTGTTGCTAGCTTGTATGTATGGCGTAGATGAACATGATAAATGTATGTATGACTGAATCACTGGGCAAATCTCCTTTGGCAGTTTGTATACTTGAGTAGCATTATGATCTGTTAATAGTGAAAGCAACTTATAAGCTGCAAAAGGAGATCCTACCAGTAATTCACCTATACACTTGAAGTGAAGACTTTACTTGACAATCATATTTCCCATTTGAATCCATTTATATTTGGCGTATTTCGTTGCCAATTGGATATGCTAAGCACCATGAACTTTATACCTTATAAGAGGTTAATGCCCTTTAGGCACAGAAAAGAACGGGTCATTACTAAGGTAGAATCTTGGTGAGAGAACTGAATCTTTGGACCATATAAATTGACAGAGACCATGAAAATCTACGAAAATACCTGCAGCATATGCTGATTTGTATTTCAGCATATCCAGCTTGGTTGTGAGAACTCGTACCTGAAAATATGTTCGAATAAATGCGGCGTATATGTAGAAATTCTGCTTTTGAGCCAGTTAAGGTATTAAACCCCGCATTCTATTAGAAACTGAAAGCTGGCTCATAGTCGATGCCAACATAAAATTAAATATATCACACAATCCACTTTCCAGAAGGCCAAATAATGCATTAGCTAACCATAAGAGTGGTACCAGATTGGTTTGAGCTTGGATTCCAAAAGTCAAAAGTGTTCAGATTCGAATCCAATGAGGAATAAAAATTCCCTTGTGGTGGCTAGGAGGTTCAAATGTAGTGACTCTGCGCTACCCCCGAAGTGGGTGCTCATCCTAAGATTAGTAGGCTCATATAGCGGGTTGAATATGCATGTTAATAAAAAAAAAATAGGGCATTAGCTGAAGGGGAACAGTAATTGTTATGATCAGAGTCCAACTTTGATTATGAGAGGGTCAAACATTTTACATTGTAATAATTGTTCTTGCTAAAAATGCTTCTTACTGCAATACTGTTTTCTATATTTTTATGTAGGTATCAATCTTTTTCTTTACGATCATCAGAATCTTTTGTCGATGTATATGTAAATTATAAAATGCAAATTAATGTGTTTGACTCTTTAAAGTAAAATCAACTCTATAAACTTTGGACGATGACGATAAAGAATAAATTTTTTTTTGCCTTAATGTGAAGAGCTAGAAAGACGATTAGAGCCGTAAGCATCTTCCAACACTTGAACAGAAAATTTTGCTGCAAATTAAGTTTGAAAAAGATTTACACATGAAGAAACTGACTTGATTGAAGTAGCAAAATATTAAAGTTGTCAATGGTCACCGTCGGTGTTTTCTACTTTTTAAAAATTAGTTGCACAAATATTTCTGTGATCAAAAGTAAGTTGATTCACTGCAACAAAATTGGATTTATAAAGGACGTCACTAATAAATAAGCGTCTTAATAAACTATTTTTATAGGACACAAATTATATATAGGACCATAAATTAAAGCGCTGTATCTAAAGACGTTGTAATAAATTTATTGGACGCTTTTAGGCGTCGTAACAAATATTTTAGGATACTTTTAATAAAAAGTGTCGAATTAGCTAGTTTATAGGACGCTTTTAAGAAAATGGTCCTATAAGCACAAGCGTCCTATAAAAAGATGGGTTTATAGGACACTTTTTCAAAAGCGTTCCATAAACTAACAAATGCTACGCTTTTTTGTTAAAAGTGTCCTAAAAAGTTTATTACGACGTCTAAAAACGTCCTATAAACTTATTATACTGCCTTTATATAGGACGTTTTAATTTTTGGTCCTATAATTTGTGTCCTATAAAGCGGTCTGTTAGGACATTTATTGTTGACGTTCTATGAACCCAATTTTGTTATAGTGATTTGAAGCAAACTGGTTCATTTTTATGAAAACAAATGGCAAAAATATACCGATATCAACCACAAAACGAGAGGTCCATCATCATCATCATCATCATCATCATCATCATCATCATCATCATCATCATCATCATCATTAACAAGGACCTTCTCCATCACTGACAAAGTTGTTATACCTCCTATCTATACGTTACAAATTAAACAAATGACTTTCATCCACAAATTAGTCAGGGAAATTTTCCTCAGTGATTACCCATAGATCACCCGGAAAAAATATCAGTGATTTGGTAAAATCCGATGTTTTTCGAGACAATACCAACAGATCACCTAGAGAATCCCTGGGTAATTTGTCCACTAGTTTGAATTACCCACCAACAATTTACCCATCAAATTTTGTGACCGTTTTGTGAGAAATCACCCTCTAGCAACAGATTTTCTAGGGATAGGACACGCATTTTATAAGACAATTTTGTGACCCTTTTGTGAGAAAGGCTTTTCCGTAGATAAAAGTTTTTTATTTAGTAGTGATAGGACACTTGATTTTATAAGACAATTTTTCAAATAGTATAAATATAAAAAAGCAATATGACACGCATTATCAAATAATATCATATAAAATAGTAAAATGACATTAGTTGAAAAATGTGCTAAATTTTTTGTTAAGACTCCCCAACACATCTTATAAACTTATCATAACACTTTTACATTAGACACAAATAATGCTTTGTCTATAACTAGTAAGTGAAGTTTTATAAAACAATCTATCTAGAGATAAGTTCCTATAAATCCAATGTTATTGTAGTCCACTACATGAAAAATGACTGTCAGAAAAGGTTTTGGTTTTGTACTTAAAAGTGTTAAAATATTCTGTGAAGGTTTTAGAGAAACTTTTCACTTTCGTCAAAAAAAAACTTCTCTACATAAGGTTTTAGGGAGGGTTTCTGGCGGGTTTGTTTTTGTTAGTTTCTAAATGCGCTTTTTGGGGGCTATAGATACACTTTTAAAGTTTCTCTAAAGTTTACTCAATTTTTTACAACAAATATTCTCTAAATGTATTTATTAGGGACGCTTTTTAAGTATTTGTGGCGGTTTATAGACGTCTCTAAAGGTTAATTTCTAAGAACCTCTAAAAAAGTTATTTTTAGAGACTCAATGTTTAGATACTACACAGTGTGGTCTCTAAAAGTAGACTTTATTCTGGTTATCTATTTTTTGCTTCATAATTAGTAGAGGCGACATGTGGTCTCCAAAAATAAAAAAATTACTCTGATCACTACTAAACAAACGGGTTTTCTCGACGGCCATTTCCGGCGGAATTCAATTACTTATTTAAAAATATAATTAATTTTTATTTTTTTCCTTGCAAAAAAATATTTTTACATTTTCGATGGATTTTAAGTATTTATATATAAAAATAATTAGCGGCGGACTTTTTAATTGACATATTGCGTTTTATTTGGTTCAATTGGGTTTTAATGGATCTATCGAGCCTTATTCGGTTCAATTGGCTTTAACGGATACTATTGGAAGATTGCGACGACGATGATGAGGAAGATTAGACGATGATTAGTTAATCAAATTATAATGATTAGTTGGTTTAACAACTTTAAATATTACTAAACTTTGAATTTGGTTTTGTCTTTTATGAAAATTTTTGTGTTGATTTATGGTTTATTAAAGTTAGTATGAAACATGTCAGGGCCTTTTACCATGAGAAAATGGTTTCCAAAAGTACCTATTTTTTTTTATTTCTAGTTAATTTTTGCCAGAACATATTGTCTCTAAAAGTAATTATGTATTTAAAGTTAAAACTGGTTTTAGAGGCCAACTTTCGTGGCAAAAAGAAATTAGTAATTTAAACTGATAATTATTTTTTGAGACCACATGTCCTGACAACAAGAAATTAATAATGTAAATTAATTAATTACTTTTTGAGATCACATGTTGTGGCAAAAAGTATTTTACTTTTAGAAACAACAGAATGTCGTGGCAAAAGATAATAGGGGTTTCAGAGACGGGGTTTCAGAGACGACGGCTTTTGGGAAGACTGTGGTCTCAAACAACTTTTTGAGACGACTTTGTAGCTTTTTGCCACGACGTTTTCGTCTCTAAAAGTCATTTACCTTGTAGTGAACGTTTACAAAAAAGTTTCTCTAAAAGTATTGACTTTGGCGACATTATATCCAAACCTTCCCTAAGGATGTCATTTAGTTACACTTTGCAAACCTTCCTTAAAGGTTGTGTTTAGATACAAATAATCAAAACTTTCTCTAAAGGTTATCTTTAGATACACTTTTTAAGAGCAATTCATTCTCTAAAGAACATATTGCTATTTTTTTTTTCATCCATATTTTAGCTCTATATATTCCTATATAATTATATATTATAAACAATTATATTAATCAATAAAAACAACAACAAAATTCTTAAAGCAATAAATTTTCATACATTTATCATATAAAAGACAAGAATTTTGCCAAAACAATTAATCCATGCATCAATTTTCTAACATCCTCCCTAATTAAACTCCTCAAAAAACTTGATACTCAATCTATCACCTCCCATCTATTTTTAATTTTTTTATATTGTCTCTTCGAGTAGAAACACGTTTGTTACTTTTCACGAATGACGAAGCCTCATCCGATTGCATGGTGTCTATAAAGGTGACAGCCATAATGCAATAATTTCATGCGAACGGCTAACGGTGCCAATTTCCCACCTTATCTACAAAAAGTTAATAAGCCATCAAAACATTTCATTAAAACAAACTAACACTACACCAAATGTTGTCTTAGACAACAAATGTTAATTGCCTATGTTGCTTAAGATACGCTAAGGCAACTAAAGCTATTATATGTTGCCTAAGTTTCCTCTTAGGCAAAGTATGGGTCTATGTTGGCTAAGTATCACCTTAGGCAACATATAAATGATCATATGTTGCATGCGTTTATCTTAAGCAACACATTAGCTTACGTTGCATTAGTTTAATGTTGACCACTCATCTTTTTTTTAGAAATCGATCAAAATTGCTTAGGCAACATATAATCTTTTGTGTTTGTTGTCTTATATGTGTTTTATGCAACATATACTATTGTTTCTATGTTGCTTAAGCTAAAGAATTGATGGTTTAAATATGACAAATGGCATTGTATGATTAATGTATCACAATTTACTTAGGCAACATATAATTTATTGTGTATGTTGTCTTAGATCTATCTTAGACAACATATACTATTGTTTATATGCTGCCTAAGGTAAAAATATTGATGGTTTAAAAATGACAACTGGTCATATATTAAAGTAATTATATTATTTCTAAAATATTCATTAAAATATAACTATATTAAGAAAATTTGTAAGATATACAACGTATATTGTTACATTTAAAAAAATATAAAATAAATGTTTTTTGAATTAGAAAAATTAAATAATAAGTGTTATATTTTCTTCCAAAAATATTTATCTTGAAAAAAAATATCATATTTGTTAAAAAAATGTTAGTCTATAATATTTAATTTGCATCCACTTTATTAAGAGTGAATTTTTTTTTCAAAAATAGTGATAACGTGTGGAATGTACTAATAAGGAAATTAAGAAAAATATAACTTTGGGGATATGAATAATCAGAAGAGAAAGTGACAAAATTATTTTAAAATTGCAAGAGATTTTTTTATTAATGTCATGTAATCAGAATGGCGTGTCATCGATGTCACCTCATTTAAGTCATATAAGCAAAAAAAAATTAGGGTGAACTTGTTTAAAAGGTAACAAGTTACTAATTGTTATACTGGTTAGATTTTTAAAAGGTCTTATTGGGCCTTAATAAATCATAAAAGATCTTCTGGGCTATAATGGTTTTTAATAAGCCGCAGGGTTCTTAATAGACTATATTGAGTCTTAGTGGTTTTATCGTGCCCAATACACACCAAATGCATATATGTAGTACGTATATACAAACACGTAATAAGTCACTATTGGTGTTATTGGTACTTAATAAGTCATAAGGGTCTTATTTGACTGTAATGGTTCTTAGCTTGTCTTACTAAGTTACCTCTTAGTGGTCTTATCGAACAAAATACACACCAGATACATATATGCACTACATACATGCACACAAACATGTAATAAATCACCATTTGTGTTATTGGCCTTAATAAGTCATAAAAATCTTGTTAGGCTATAATGGTTCTTAATAAGCTGTAGTGGTTCTTAATAAGTTCTAGTGGTTCTTAATAGGTTATAGTGAGTCTTAATGGTCTTTTCGAGACCAATACACACCACATGCAGATATGTAGTACATACATACGTACAAACACGTAATAAGTTACCATTCTTATTGGACTATAATGGTCTTATTGGGTCCAATACACACCACATGCATATATGCACTACATACATGCATACAAACACGTAATAAGTCACATCATTGTTATTAGGTTGTAATAAGTCATAAATGGTCTTATTAGACTATAATGGTTTATTGAGTCCAATATACACCACATGCATGTATGTACTACATACATGCATACACAAACTAATAAATTACCATTGGTGTTATTAGGACTTAGTAAGTCATAAATGGTCTTATTATAATATAATGGTCTTATCGAGCCCATACACACCACGTGCATACATACACTACATAAATGCATATAAACACGTAACAAGTCACCATTGATGTTATTAGGTCTTAATAACTCATAAAAGATCTTGTTGGGCTATAATGGTTCTTAATAAGCTGTAGTGATTCTTAATAAGTTGTAGTGGTTCTTAATAGGTTATAATGAGTCTTAGTGGTCTTATACACACCACATGCATATATGTAGAGCATAAAAGATCTTGTTGGGCTATAATGGTTATTAATAACATGTAGTGGTTCTTAATAAGTTGTAGTGGTTCATAATAGGTTATAGTAAGTCTCAGTGGTCTTATCGAGACCAATACTGATACACACCACATGCATATATGTAATGGATACATATGTACAAACATGTAATAAATACCATTGTTATTGGCCTTATAATAAGTCATAAAGGATCTTATTGGACTATAATGGTCTTATTGGGTCCAATACACACCACATGCATATATGCACTACTTACTTGCATACAAACACGTAAAAGTCACCATCGATGTTATTGGGCTTTAATAAGTCATAAATGGTTTTATTATAATATAATTATCTTATTGAGCCCAATCACACCACATGCATATATGCACTACATATATGCATACAAACACGTAATAAGTTACCATTGGTGTTATTGGCTTCAATAAGTCATAAATGTCTTATTAGACTATAGTGGTCTTATCGAGTACACACCACACGCATATATGCACTACATGCATGCATACTAAATCGATGGACTTTTTATTTGTTTGAAACTTTGAAGTTTTATTTGTATTAGTATTTAGACGTGGTTGTATTACTATATAACCAATATTTTAATTTGTACATTTGAAATTGGTTGTGTTATTTGGACATGGTTGTATTACTAATAGTTTTTGATGAAAAAATTATGTAATTTTTTGTGGTTCTCAGTTAATTATCGTCATATATATATATATATATATACACACATAAGTTTAAACTATTTTTAATTTTAATAGTATTTTTTTTAAGAAAATTTAATTCCCACCATTTTTTCCCTCCCACCTCCTCGTTCCCTCCCCTTTTTTTTCCTTCCCATTTCCCCCTATTTTACTAGGTCAAATTTTTTTATGAAAATTTGATTACCCCCCATTCCCCCCCCCCCCCTCCCACCTCCTCGTTCCCTCCTCTTTTTTACTTCTCATTTTCCCCTATGTTAGTAGGTTAGAAAATGTGAAGGTTTTTTAATAATCTTTCTGCATCTTCTGCCTTCCGTCGACCTCCTTCCCCATTGTGATTTCTTGACCAAAGACCACCACATATGCTCTCCAAGGTTTTCCAGATCTATTGAAGCAAAAACCCTGATTCGAGAAACCCTAATCGATTAACGAGGTAATTTAATCTATTCAAATCCCTAATATGCTCTTTGGTTACTCACTCTTTATCCTTGGATAAATAGATCTGGATGTTGATGTAGGTCTTCATTTTACAAGTCTTACATCCATATCAGTAGTCGATTGAAGGAAGTCTCTAAGGTCTCTCTCTTTCATCTCCAAATCATTATGTTTGTTCTGTTTCTTTCCCATATGTTTTATGAATTAAAGATGAACTAAAAGTGTGGTTTTATTGGGTTTTGTTGTTATACGTCAAAACAGTGATGATAATCTATAAGATCGAAGTTTTAGAAGAGTTTGAAGTTGTTTTCCTTTGTGTTTGTAGGCATGGAGACGCTTGATTCTTATTTCGTTCTCAAAGCGGAAGATGTTGTCCTAAAGGTCTTCCTTATTCCCTAACTCATCATTTCTTGGATTTTTCTCGTTGTATTTAGAGTTATAAGAAGAGAATTGGACAATTTTCTGGAAAAAGGGTCTTAAATGAGTAATTGTTTTTTTACTTTTGATTTTCTTGAGCCTTGTCCTTTTTTTTTACAGTTTATACAGTAGAATCTGAACAAATATTACTCAAAACGTCATCTTTTCAATGTAATTGAACAGTTTCAGATTCTTCTCTTTTTTATTCAAAGAGTTTGATTGCTTCAAATGAGTTTTAGTTCAAGATTTCAATGTTTTGTATGTGATTTCTGTGTTTGCAGTTATAACTGTGGATTATTGAAGTGAATCTAATGATCATAGACTGGAGTGGGGAAAAAAAGAAAGCATACAGATAGATACAGAATTCCACGAGCTTTTCTAGAACCCAATAGATTAAGTTCGTTGTGTGCAAATTTGATTTAGGGGTAAATATGTGACACCAAATAAATTTGTTGTTGTTATGATTCTTTCTTCAAGAGTTTTACGTTTTTTTTGGTGATGGGGTTTGCTTTGCATTTAGCATTTTATAAAGTGTTTTTTGACTTAAGAAAATTTGTATGCTTGGGATGACAGGTTATGATTTCTCAAGGAAGTTAGGATTGGTGCATGATTGGAGCTAGCATCACATAAAAGTTGGGATTGTTCGTCTCTTAAGCGTTGAACTATTGTCTTATATCTTTGTTGTTGATTATTTTAGGCAATCTCTTGGATTTGGGATGTCCTAAAAACATAACTTAGTTAGGCCATTTCTTATGTAACATTTTGTATTAACATGTAACTGAATGTTTCTGAAATCAATATTATATAATATTTCATGGTGCAAAAATAAGCATTAATGTTTTTTTTTTATTTTTTTCATAAAACTTCTTAGGCAACTTATAAACAATATAGTGTTGTTTAAGAGAAATAATATATTATTTTAATTACCGTCCAAAGACAACATATGTAAATAGATTAAGTTGTTTTAAGTGTGTGTAAGGCAACATATGCAAATAGAGTATTTTGTTTAAGCTGATAACTTAGGCAACATGTGCGTAAATCTAATGTTGCCTTAGAGTTTGTTTGATGCAACATATGTTTTTTTCATAGGCAACATAACCTTTTACATGTTGCCTAAGGAGTCAGCTTAGGCAACATATATATGTTTGCATATGTTGCCTTGCTGCTTATGCAACATTGATAAGGCATCATCGCTTAGGCAACACATAAACCCCTCTTAGGCAACATTTTGCATTTGTTGCCTAAGTCGCATTTTGAGGTAGTGTAAATAATTCAAACCTAAATATAATTTCAAGTTCAACATTCTCCTTCTTCTGTTTAAGCATCGCATAAGTAGCAGAATATATTAAACATGACTAGACTCTTCAAAAAGGAAGACATCAGCAGCACCACCATCATAACCACACTTGCTTAAAACTAATCAAGGCAAACCGTGGTAAGGAGAACGTTATTTTAAAACAGAGATATGTTTCAAACCAAAATCGAACAAGCAGCATATGGTCCAAAGAAAATATTAATACTAACATGTAAAATAAGAGCCACTTTCCAGTCTTTGGCGTATTTGGTGTACAGTCACTTAAGTAAAAACCTCTAGTACTTTTAAAATTATGACAAAATACTTAACTCTAGTACTTCTAAAATTATGACAAAATACTTACAATCTTCGTCGGTCCAATATCATGCTCCTCCACAGGCAAGTTCTTTTCAAATGCTTGAAATCCGTTCCACCACGATTCTTGATATGTCTTATTATCAGTCAAACATAAGAGGTAAAAGAGCGATTCGATCAAGCGTTTCTGGCCTCAATATGTTCCATGATTTGTAATTCGACATCCCATTCGCTTTTAGTAATTTCACTGAATCAGCAATAACCACCTTTTTTCTAAGTTTTAGTTGTACCTTCTCCCCCTTCGATTGCATACACCGTATCCACCTTTAAGCATTTTTCCAAGCACCCCGTGTTCCCTGTAGCGTTGAATTTTTCCGGTAAGCAATTACAGGACAAATTTTTGGTAAACGGCCCTAAGATAACATAACAAAATGTAAAACCGACTAAATTTAGGGGATCGAACAAAAAAAGGAATTCTTAAAAACTTAATTTAATTATTGATTTTACATGTTAATGTTATAATATATAAATATATCTATATATATAAACGAACGTAAATAAACGTAAACGAACATAAATGAACGATCAAGGTCACTGTTCATGTTTGTTCATTTAACTAAACAAACAAAAACATGTATTCAAGTTCATTCGCTTATTAAATAAAAGAACATAAATGAACTTATCACGCCTAATGGGTTCAGTTTGAAGAACGTTTGGTTCGTTTACCACCATTGTGATTGCATAATCAATAACCACGTAAGGAGTTATACATTCAATTTATATGTGAGTCAACAAGTTACTTTTCGACTTCCAGGTCTATATAAGAACTTAAAACTTTCAGGGAAGAAAACCAATAACCCCAATAACAAAGCCATATCAAAATTTACATTTGACAAGTATTAGATATTGTATAAAAAATCGAATTGTTGCTTTTTTAATGGATGAGGCTAAAACCTAACGAAAAGATGTAGCAATAATGTAAATAAGGCAAGCATGCATGTCTAAGATAAAATTGAGAGTCTACCAAAAAGGGGGACTACCTTTGCTCTAAAGTGACAGCAACAGATTTGGCATATTTGACACCTTTCTTCAAGAAAATATTCAAACCAGAAGATAAAAAGGTCTGGAACTTGTTTGCTTTGCATCAAATGATTACCTTCCCCTTGATGTTGGATTTCATTTGGAAAGCAATGCAACTCCACTTCAATTCTACTTCTGCCCATGCCATTATTCAAGATGTGTCTTTATCTCAAGCTTCCTCCACCACACAGATCTTCCAAATAGCAGATCTGTCAAACCGTTGTACTATTTTCTGCATAGATTTCACACAGCTCTTGGAAATGCCTATATTCTTTATATTTGTCGTTAGAATGCTTTTAATAATAATCACAGAGGACCCTCCATCTATTTGTTTCTTGGTGGAAACACAGCAAAAATAATGCCGCGTGAGGCGAGAATAACCTACGTTTAGCCTACAGCCCTATACTTATCAAGAGAGTACTATACGTTTGTATGGTTAAGACGTCACATGCCTCTTTTCTTGTAGTTGGCTACAATTATCCTGTTACCATCGTCTTGCATTTTTCATGTCCCTACAAATGATAACATCAAGAAATTTGAGATTTTGAGTACACTCGGCTTTAGCACAATTAGTTTGGAATGTGACTTAGTAGGCCAATCAAGAATGTTGTACAAGACCTATGAGAAACAAGCATTACAAATATATTAGAATGCACACAAATCTAAGTAGCAGATTTATCATTTGTTACCGAATTGAAGCATCCATCACTATCGTTAGCTAGGTTGTATGTATGGTGTAGATGAAAATGATAAATGTATGTATGACTGAATCACTGGGCAAATCTCCTTTGGCAGTTTGCATACTTGAGTATAGCATTATGATCTATTAATAGTGAAATCAACTTATAAGCTGCAAAAGGAGATCCTACCAGTAATTCACCTATACACTTGAAGACTTTACATGATGATCCTATTTCCCATTTGAGACTATTTATCTTTGGCGTTTTTCAGTGCAAATTGGATACGCCAAGTACAATGAACGTTATACCTTATAAGAGGTTAATGCCCTTTAAGCACAGAAAAGAATAGGCCATTTACTAAGGTAGAATCTTGCCGAGAGAACTGAATCCATGGACCATATCAATTGATAGAGACCATGAGAACCTATGAAAAATACCTACAGCATATGCTGATTTGTATTTCAGCATATCCAGCTTGCTTGTGAGAACTTGTACCTGAAAATATGTCCAAATATATGTGGCGTACAGATGGTAATTCTGATTTTGGATCAGTTAAGGTATAAAACCCAGCATTTAAGAAACCGGGCGTAGTCAATGCCAACATAAAAGTAAATATATCACATAATCATTTTTCCTTAGGCCAAATGTAATTGTTATGATCAAAGTCCAACTTAATTTCATTATGAGAGGTCAAACATTTTACTTTGTAATAATTGTTCTAGGTAAAAATGCTTCCTACTGCAATAAATTTTTCTATATTTTGATGTAGGTATCAATCTTGTTCTTTAAAATCATCAGAATCTTTGTTGATAAAAATTAATGTGTTTGACTCTTTAAAGTAAAAACGTCTCTGTAACTTTTGGAACATGATGATAAAGAATATAAAAGTTGTTTTCCTTAATGTGAAAAGCTAGAAAAGAATATTAGAACTTAAGCATCTTCCAACACTTGAACAGAAAATTTTGCTGCAAATTAAGTACGAAAAACATTTAGACATGAAGAATATGACTTGATTGAAATAGCAAAATATTAAAGTTGTCAATCGTCACCATCCGTGTTTTCTGCTTTTTAAAAATTAATTAGTTGCACAAATGTTTTCTATGATCAGAACTAAGAACAGACGAAAACATAGAAACATGTTTATTGCTTTTGGTTGATTTGAAGCTGGTTCAGTTTTCTGAAAACAAATGGCAAAAATATACCAATATCAATTGGAAAATATAAGATAACCTGAGACATTACCGTTAGGAGGTAAGACAGACCAGAGGTCGATCATCATCTTCATCAACAAGGACCTTCTAATTGACGCGCAGTAGGAAACGCGGAAATGGATCGACAACGTCTAAATCCAAAAAGGGTTAGAACTTACGAGCGTAAGAACTAAATAATAAGAGATAAAACTCGAACACTCTCAAAAGAGAAGAAATACTATTGATAATTGATTGAATGAATAATTAGCAAAGCTAATAGGGTTTAAATAGGTAGGAAATAAACTTAAACTAGGAAATGTTAAGAGAAAAGGAAACTAGAGAAAATGAAGCTTAAGAAATAAGGAAACTAGACAAAAGGAAAATTGTTTTTAAGGTTTACTTTGAGAATAGTAATTCATGTATTATTTCTTTTTTACTTTTGTTGAGATTCTAAATTTATTTATTTTTTACTTTCATCTTCCTATTTTTCTTAATTGTTTTCGTATGAACCGATGATTTTTTACTTGAGAATGATTTTTGATAACGACGGCGGTTTGATAACTGAATCTTGAAATTATTACAATCTATGATATTACCTCAACACGTCATTTTTAAATGGTTATTTTTTTTTCAGGTCTACTTCAGAAAAACGAACCCGGATATACATTCTTCTAGACTTTTGATGGATTTTAAAGTTCTTTTTTATTTCCGTTTTATATATTTTTCTAAAGTTTTTAGTTTTACTAATCATTTATAATATTATTTAAAAAAATAATTTTTTTATACATACAACACTTGAATATAATAACATGTATATTTATATTTGTAAAAAAATCGAATATAATAATAAACTGATTATGCCTTTCAAAAAAATTAATAAACTGATTATAATTAGCAGAAAAACCAAAATTGATATGAATGGAAGATGCCTCTGGAACTCTTTTTTCTCCAATTCTCAGTACTGCTCTGTCAGAGATAATTGGAATGGAATTGGTGTGGTTCGCTAGCTCTTTCTTTTGAGACGATTGAATTCCGAATAAAGGATTCACAGTTAGTAAGCTGGATTTATTGTCATAACCTGCATTTTCCAATAGAATAGAGACCACCAAGGACTTTTCTGGCCATGAATTCTGGAAAAATGCCAATAGGAAGCAGATGAGAAAAGACTAGAATGAGCCTATGTGGATAAGTTAGGCATAACTAAGGTAGAAAAATCAACAAATTGAATTACTCCTCTATTATAAATAAATAAAACGAAGATGACAATTAACACGTCAATTTAATAACTTTTAGTTTACATCTAAAAAAACCTTATTTGCAATATCTATATATATATATATATATATATATATATTAAATGAATAACCAACAAGAATGATGTGTCACCTCCTACGCCTTAGAATCTTTCCTATCTTTTTTCTCAAAATTTTGATTTTTTTAAATGTTGAAATTGTTAGACTTTTCTGCCCCTAAATTCATTATTAACCGGGTTTTTTTTTAATTTTGCATACCCAAGTTTAACCTTAAACTTTTGATTTCCCTTTCATTTTTTTTAATAAAATTTGTTTTTTAAAGTTCCAATAATCTCCAACTCTTGATTTTCCATTTCATTTACTTTATTTCATTCATTACTGAAATTTGTATTTGAAAGTTGCAATATAAACAAATGAATTCCTATGATTTGGCCCTAAATCAACTAAATAAAATGAAAATCCTTTTCGGAGAGTAAGCAACACAAAGAATTGTTGACGCGGAAAACCCTTCTCGGAGAGTAAAAACCGCGAACGACTGTAAAGAAGATCGTCGTGCACTATGGACGTCAAACAGAGACGCCGGCCTTTGGAACATATAAATAAAGTTACAAGACAAAAGTGTATGAAAGTGTAGTCGGGAGTCTAAAATGGGTGTCGTGACTCGTGCTACAGTTGTCAAGACTATCGATGGGTTGTCGAGAGCTGGTATGATTATTCTCCGGTATTCTTTAGCTTAAGCAATCGTACTATCCTTGCTTGTTTAATCTCTCTTTTATACTTGATCTTGAGATTCCATCTTTAATTGCTCTCTAACGGCTATAATGGTCGTGGGATGATTAGTTTTTATGACTGCCATAATGTCGTTCGACCTGTAACTGAAAACAATATAAATGTATACATAACGGACATAACGGTCGTCTATGTCGTCGTTAGGTGAGTTCCGTTAGTTAAGTTACGTTAACCTTTGACGAGACTAACGATAGTAACAGAAGAATCCTTAACAGAGTTAATAAATTTTCGGGTATAATAGTTTGCCCCTAAATTTTTGAAAAAGTTTCTTGGCGGAAGATTTTTTCAAGAATATATTTTTGTCACACGATCAATTCTTTTGGTAATTGTATCGACAAAATGTGTTAACTGATGTGGTTAGGATCTGCAATCGGTTTTAGATTAAAGGATAGGAATTCAGATGATGTCATCCGCGTGATATGCTGGTTGCATGATAAATTCCAGCTGAACAGCTGTCGAGCCAGGGGGTGAGCAAATCGCCCTTTTTACTTGATATATATGGAAACAATTTATTTTCCATTCTTCCTCTTTTTAACGACCTGCAAGTTTTTTCTCAAGATCTCCATCTTTCTTTCTGTCACAATGTCGGACGTTTTAAGTTCTATTTCCGCTCCGGATGATCTTCAGGTTTTTAAAGACCTTGCTGAGATTCCCGACTATATCGTGTTGGAGAGTCCTGGCGCTCGCAAGGCCGAGGATTGTCCGTCTGATCTCTTTGTCCTGTATGAATATCCATTTAAAATCGGCCTCCCATGGGAGTTCTATGTTTTAGTGAGAGACTTCCACTACAAAAAATAAGGGTATTAGGCGCGACAAAAGTCGCCCCTAAAGCCCCGGAATGTCGCCCCTATTACCAATAGCGGCGACCGGTCGCCCCTATTGCGTCGCCCCTATTGCCTCGTCGTTGTTGCCACACTGTCGCCTCTAATGGTGTCGCCCCTATTTCGTGTCGCCCCTATTACTCTTTTTTTTTACAATATTTTAATTAAAATAAAGATAATCCTTTTTATATAACCCAGTTGCAACAATACTATCCAAAAAAATATAAATAATCTGCATAATATATAAAACCCACAAACGATTACAAAATCCCGAATAGTTGGTTTAATTGTTGTTTGTTACACAAATACATCCTTTAACACTAAATGAAATTATAAAACATAAACTACTCGTCACCATTGTTATCATCGTTCTCTTCGTCCCTCTCGTTCCTTCTGTTCTCCGAACCGTTATCATTTTGGGACGTTAATGATTGAAATATCTCTACGATTCTCGCTGTAAACGCCGGGTTACTAAGAATAGCTTCAAGCTCCGGCTACAAAATAAAGATGTACATTAATTAGTAAACATACAAGTCAAAACAACTAATTACCCATTCAAGTAAATACGACCCTTTACAAGTAAATATAACCCCTAATTACCCATCATGACCCATTACAAGTAAATATAACCCATAATTACCTATTATAACCCGTTACAAGTAAATATAACCTATAATTACCCATTATGACCCGTTACAAGTAAATTATGATCCATATAGACCCGTCATGATTCCAATAAAGACTTACTACAGGTCACTCAACATAAATCATCCATTTCAAGCAAATATGATCCATACCAACCCATGGATGCTTAATTACAACTTATTATGACCCATATTGACTAATTATAACTTGTTCAATCAAACTACCAAAGTATGAACATAAATCAAAATACCTGTACATGAGTATGCGGTGATGTGTGAGACTGTCCCTCGGATGACGCACTAGAACTCGTCCTTGTAGAAGGTTTATGCCCAATACCTTTAATATGTCCTCGACGAGAACCCAAAACCTTTTCAAAAATAGCTGGTTCGTCCACAGGAGTTGGATTGCTCGAGGTGGCTGAGAGTTGAGTTTGTTGAGCAAGCTCACGCACTAAAGAATTCTGTATTTTACAAATAAGATTAAAGCAAATTAAAACATCAAAGATGATTCCAAATCAATATACTTTTAATTTTAAGCAATAAAAACTTACATATTGTTCTTCAATTGTTGGGTTGTCGAATTGCCCATCTTGATTCACATGAGCATCATGAAAAGCTTGTATTCTACTCTTTTTCTGTTTAATTAACACTAAAAATTAGATTATAGGAGTTCGTCCCTCCCGAATTATCGTAATTTACATCTATATATATATACCTTCTTGTAACAGGCGCTGCTATATGAGCTTGTCCCTCCCCGATTCTTAATGACTTGCTTCGCACGATTTACTTTATTTTGTGTAGAACGATTCACATGTTTTTCTGAAGTGAAAAAATCTGCAGCTTTATTCCAACTTTCTACACTCATACCAACCGGGGGGGGGGGTAGCCCTAGCTCTCTCAACATCCTCATATCCTCCATTTCCCATGAAATATTCTTTCGCCTTTGTTTTGCGGCCTCTATAACGTGCACTGATCATATATTCAAGGCCCTCCTTTAACCTACTCTGCAGAGGATCATCCATAACCTGTTGAAGATCAAAATATGGCTACAAATAAAAAAAGTTAGATAAGTAAAAAGCAATTAGAAATAAACACTTAAAAATATACTTAATTAGATAAATAATTTACCCGAAGATGTTGGAACATGGCACTCTTTTCGGCGGGAGAAACCTTTTTCCATGAGTCTCTATCTAATGAGATGTCCCGCCATATATACACGCCAATCTCACGAATGAAGAGGTCATGTATCTCGCCAACAGTAGTGGAAGTAGTATCATCAAACTCAAGAGGAAGGGGCCGCTTCCCATTATTCTCCCATTTGGTAAAGAGGGAAAGGTTTTTAGCCTTACCTCTTCTGCGTGATGGTACAACTGTAATTACAATTAAAAGCTATTAATCATGATAAATAAATAAATATAGTAAAATATAAATCATAATAAGACTTAATTACCATCCATCTCGTGTTGACCACGACCTTGACCACCTGGAGGTGGTGGATCCTCACGGCCATCACCGTCATGGCCTCGTGGCATAACATCAGCCATCAATAAAACAAGATATATAGCCTGAAAAAATTTAAAAAGCATGAAATTTAAGTACACGATATAAACAACAATAATAAAGCATTCAATTAAAACAAATCAAATATAATTACATATAAGGTGTTTTAATCGTTCTCGCCCTCAGACACTTCAGTGTCGTCCTCAGACATTTCAGTGTCATAATCGGCATCACTTTCATCATAATCACTATCGCCCCCGGACACTTCATTGACGGTACCTGTTGGCGGACTAACTTCAATTTCGCCTGTCGGTTGCAGATTTTCAAAGTACTGCCGGAAGTCAATTACAAGTCTGCAATTAGACGAACAGATACTATGAACAACGTCAACATTTTCGGCAGAGACGTTGTCAACATCTTCAACGCGATCCTCGTTAATTGGCAGATCCCAAATTTTACGATGATTAACATTTTCAACCACCCATCGATGGTTATTAATTTGGTCTCCTCGAGAAGGTTCCCGAATGTAGAACACTTGTTTAGCCTGCATAGCAAATATGAGTTGGTCTTCTTTGTCCCATTCACGTCGTGTGTCAATACTGGTGATATTATTTTCACATATAACTCCCCTTCGAGTATCGAACCACTTACACCGAAATAGTACAGTCGAATAACCATATGGATAATGCAACTCGATGATCTCTTCTAGTTGGCCATAATATTTCTCTCCATTCTCCCCCTCCACTAGAACCCCAGAGTTTTGTGTTGTGCGTTGTGCGTCACGGCTAAGTGCCATAAACCTAACACCATTGACTATGCAGACACTGTAAGTGGAGGCATTTGCTCGCGCACCCATCGAAAGAGCCGACAACTCTTTATGAAATAATGGAGAATTTTGTGTTTGCATCTCATAAACCTAGCAAATATATATGAATATGTGTTATTCTTGATATGCATGATATTAAAATCAATCATATATGTATGTTAATTTGTATTACCTTTTGGAGGAACCATGTAGGGAATTCAATTTTAATATCACTTTGTGGACGTTCGGATTTGAATTCACTACATTGATCAATGACAAAAGGATATAGAATTAGTAAAGGGGGGAAATAGAAATAGAAAAAGAAAAAGATAGGGAGAATTACTTCATATATTGTCTGACTTCTTCACAACTATCGAGCACAAACCATTCTAGGTTTTTTTTGTCCCTTACACCAAGATGTTTGACTTGTGTCGCACTAGCCGGTCGACATTTAGACTCAAACACCCACATCTTCGTTTTTTCTACGACGACATCCTCGTTTCTTTCAGGGCGATTGAATTTAGTTTGGACATATTGAAGGTACCTTGAACAAAATGTTAAAGCTTCTTCGGCAACATAACCCTCAGCTATAGAACCTTCCGGCCTCGCCTTATTTCTGACGTAGCATTTTAGCTTCTTCATATACCTTTCGAACGGATACATCCATCTCATGTACACCGGGCCTCCACAAATCGCTTCGTCGGATAAATGCAAAAGTAAATGAACCATAATGTCAAAAAACGTCGGAGGATAGATCATTTCTAATTTGCACAAGATTGTAATAACAGCAGTTTTCGCTTTCCTCATATCCTCCACCAATAGTGTTCTGGAGCAAAGTTGCTTAAAAAAATTACAAAGCTCTACTGTTGGTGTATATTTATCTTTGGGCAAAAATCCTCTAACTCCAATCGGTATCAAACGTTGCATAAGAATGTGACAGTCATGAGATTTCAGCCCACCAATGTTCGTATCATTATCTGTCACTTTCTTGCTGATATTAGATCCAAACCCATCCGGAAGTTTAACGTTTTTGATAAATTGACAAAAATGTTTTCGATCAACTTCCGTGAATGAGTATTTTGGATGGGGTTTAAAGAACTTGTTACCCCTTTTTTGCAACCATAACTGTTTCCGAATCTTTAGATTTTCCAAGTCAAGTCGTGCGTTTGATGTGTCTTTGGACTTATCATTCATCAAAAGAGTACCCAACAAACTGTCGCACACATTTTTCTCAATATGCATAACATCTAAGTTGTGCTTCAGTTGTAGAGTAGACCAATACTCAAGTTCGAAGAATATGCTCCGTTTGGACCAGTTCAACTCGAACGCCTCCCGCTTTCTCTTAACACCTCCAAAGTTAGGATGTTTTCCAGGTACGAGAGTCGGTAAACGATCTAGTTGAGCATTTATTTCTTCATTACTGAATTGTCTCGGAGCGGCTCTTATCTCGTGTTGCCCATTGAATTCCAAACTCGTTCTCCATGGATAGTTAGGATCTAAGAATCGGCGATGACCAACATATGCAATTTTATTTGTTACACGACATGAAGGAGTGGCTTCGTTACAAGTCGGGCATGCTTTGTACCCCTGTCCGCTCCAACCCGATAGACTACTACGAGCTGGAAAGTCGTTTATTGTCCATAACAACACCGCTTTCATGTCGAAGATTTTGTTTGTCAACGCATCTTTAGTACGCACGCCTGAGTGCCATAACTGCTTAAGCTCTTCCACCAATGGCCCAAGGAAAACATCCATGTCCTTCCCGGGTGATTTAGAGCCAGGAATCACCAAGGACAACATGAACGAGGACTCTTTCATACATAGCCATGGGGGCAGATTATATGTGGTGAGTACAACCGGCCATGTGCTATGAGCCGAACTCATGTTACCATATGGATTAAAACCGTCGGCTGCAAGCCCTAGGCGAACGTTTCGAGGTTCCCTTGATAAGTTAGGGTACTTTATATCAAATTCTTTCCATGAAGATCCATCAACGGGATGACGCATGGTACCCTCTTGTGATCGTCCAGTACTATGCCAAATCATATTTTTTGCCGTGTGCCTTGAACAGTACAAACGTTGTAATCTGGGGGTCAAAGGAAAGTATCGTAACACCTTATGAGCTACCTTCTTACCCTTTGTGTTTTTATCAACCCACCGACTCTCGTTACAAATAGGACAAGATTGCAATGCCTCATGTTCCTTCCAGAAGAGAAAGCAGTCGTTTTTGCACACGTGTATCGACTCATAACCAAACCAATCTTTCTAAGTTTCTTTTTGCCTTCATAATATGAAGAGGGGACCCTATTTTCTTTCGGAAATGCAGATTGCAGCAACTCGAGGAGTTGATCGAATGAATTATCAGTCCATTTGTTGTTCACCTTGATATTCATCAGCTTCGCCAAAAAGTCTAGGGAAGAAAACCAAGTACACCCAGGATATAACTCTGCATTGACTTCGTCTAACAGCTCACTAAATCCATCATCAACAACGCTACCCTCCGTATCCGTGTCCCCGTTATCATGGTTGGTATCGTTTTCCCCCATAACGTCGTCGATAACGCCAGCCATCTCGTTTCTTGGGGCTACGTTATCTACAATCGGAGGAGCTATAGTTTCGCCATGATAAACCCATGTAATATAACGTCGAGAGAAACCAAATCTTTCTATATGAGCTTTCATTAATGAAATTTTTACGAAGTCACTATTTACACATTTTCTACACGGACATCTGATTAAACCTCTACTGTCGACGTGTGCTTCGGATCTCTCGACAAAAGACTTGAGTCCTCTTGAGAACTCATTAGAGTTACGATTTTCAATAGTAGTCCAAGTTTTATCAATAGGCATGATGCAACTGAAAATTAAAAAGGACAACTGACGCTGAAATATGAAATCTGAATAAATTAAAATGATTTTTTTAAGTTAAACCGGTTTTTAAGCTCATTAAGTTGCTAACAAACAGCTGAATATACTTCATTCTTAATAACGTAATGGCAATTGAACTTTTCTAGATTGGATGAACAAGTGAGTAACAATTAATTAAACAAATTGCACAACAAATTGCACAACTAATTAATACATACCTATTATATAAACATTATGCATATACTAAAAAGATTAATTCATTAGTATATAGGTTCTCACGGTTCTTAAAGCTTTTTGTGGTTGTCAAATGATCAAGTGGCTCCTAAGACGTTAAGCATTACTTTAATATAGAAATTTGAGCCTTCATACTCATGATGAGGGATAATGTGAGAATAACATTTAAGGTGATAACACCTCTATTCTAAACCTTTAGATGAGTTGACTTTTTAATTTAACTTGATTTTATTCAACTCATTTAAATACCTTCAACTACATTCATTTATTTATTTTTCTTCAAATTTATCTTTACTTTTATGTCGCATTCACAAGCTTTTACATACATTTAAAAGGCAGGTAGAGGTCAGGGTACATACGACCGAGCCATGCTGTCCCACACTTGACTTCAAATTACCAAAAACCAAATAAAACTTAACCCTACAATTTTAATAATAGTGATAAATTAATCTCTCTAGAGGACCACTTAATTAGGCAAAAACAATTGCTATCAATTTCCTTTTTCTATGTCCCAACTAATAATGATCATATTTTAGGTCCACACCCCCATTATGATTTTTAATGTTTTCATATTTCTATAATCACATAGCTAGACATGTATCTTATACATATGCACCATGATCTTCCCCATATTCCATGAAACATATATATATATATATATATGCATGCTACTGCTTTGATTAGTTCATAATCACGATGCAATTATATTTTAAATATGCAGAGATGACGTATTCAACTTCATTTATTTATGCACAGGTTCCATTACAATTAAAATTAATTTCTAATATTTTCATATGTTAAAACTCACATATCCATGTATGGTGGTTATATGAATGTGCTTAATAATCATAAATGGTAACAACTAACTTCATATATGAATAATGTGCATAACAATCATATGTGTAGAACATGCAAATGTGCACTCTGTCCTAATACATGATTTTACCAATGGCCAACAAATTTGATTTTTTTCTTCTATTACACCACGAAACTAAAAAACATAGGTGTCAATTGCATATATATATATATATATAATTATTCAAATTAACTTTATGTCAATTTCTTTTGTAGGACAACATGTGCAAGTGTATCTGGTTATTCAAATACAAAACCTTGAAATGTTACACCCCTTACAAATCAATCCTAACAGTCAAATATTTTGATCAACGGCCATACTTATGCTTCACAGGGTAATCCATATCTTTATCTGTTTGTTTATTCAGGGAATGCTGGGAAAGGTTTCACACCTTATATCATCACTGTGACTGCTGGAGAGGTATGATGTGTGAATATCCTCATAAATATTTTATGATATCTTTGTCCATATTTTGCAGTACATTAATCAACAAAAGTATGAGTACGGCTGTAAGTAATTGGTTTTGGCTCTCAAATTCAACTCCAAATCCCACAGTTCTACAAAATTTTCTGTGCATATTTTCCTCAATGTTATAAGAAGCTCTGATAGCACTTTAAACTGAGCAGTAAAGATATTAGTGACTTAATGATATAGAAAGTGACTTATTCACTAGTGGCTTAATGATATAGAAAGTGACCTATTCAGTAGTGGCTTAATGATATAGAAAGTGACTTATTCAGTAGTGGCTTAATGATATAGAAAGTGACTTATTTAGACAGCTTAATCCATATAGGAGTTGATGGAAAACCAACCAAAATTCTGTTTTGATTTTTGGTTTTATAAAAAATCCTCAGGTTTACTTCTTGACGGTCTTGAAGGGTCTTAAGCACCCCTTACAAATCAATCCTAACAGTCAAATATTTTGATCAACGACCATACTTATGCTTCACAGGGTGGAATTGACATATGCAGGTCACAATTAAAGAGAAAATCAACATAAATAAATAAATAATTTGGAATAAGAAAAGGGGAAATCAAACAATCAGCCACGAATTTCAATTGAAGAGGAGAACAGAAACAACATTTGAAGCATAATCAACTTAACTGTTGGTGTGTGAAAAAACTAACTCATGTAAATTAAGTGAAAACCTCCATAGAAGGAGAAATCAAACCTTGATCGCCGACTGATTTCAGTGAAGAAGAAGAAGAAGATCGATCTCCGGCCGACTGACTTTGGTTGAAGGTTTGGAGGTGAGAGACGAGCGAGAAGCGGCAGCAGGTGAAGAAAAGAACCAGGTGAGGTATTAGTATTCTGAAACCCTAGATTGAGGCGTTACAGGGAAATACATACAGAAGAATCAAGAGATAATAAAAGAAGAAGAAGAAGAAGAAGAGATGATACCTTGATCGATCGCCGACTGATTTCAGTGAAGAAGAAGAAGTGAAGAGGCCGGCGACTGACTTTGGAGGCGAGAGAGGTGACTGACTTTGGAGGCAGGTGAAGAGGTGAAAAGTTAAAAGCAAAACTCTTTTAGCAATAGAAATATCAATTCGAGGGAAAGTTACCCGGGATTTTTTTGGGCAATAGGGGCAACACCATTAGGGGCGACACAGGGCATTAGGGGCGACTTTCTGGAAGTCGCCCCTAATGCCCTGTGTCGCCCCTATTGCCACTATTTCTTGTAGTGTTCTTGGGTCGATTTGGGATATCGCCGGGGCAAATGATGCCTCAATTTTGGAGAATCGTTCAAACCATTGAACGATTAATCACCAAGTGGGAGGGGTCAAGTGCTGATTTCGGGGACAGCGGTGAATGAACGTGGCTGGAGAAAACGTTTCGTTTTCTGCAGTTTGACCCCAACCGCTCCAGTCATGGACTGGATTGTCTAGGGTTGGCCCACCGAAGGTATAGGTTTTTATTTTGTTTTTGGTTATCATATATGTATATTATCTTTAACTCCTGTTGTTTTTTTCAGAGGTGGTATGCGACCTTGCCCCTCTACCTGATTCTTCGGCCAAACTGGCGCTCTTTCGACAGATCCCGGACCGAGGATTTCGTGTCTATGACCTCACAAGAGAGTGTGAGGTTATTATGGATGAGGAGGATGAGGGTGCGGCCTCTATGCACGAGGAGGATGAGGGTGTTACCTTCATCAGTTCGTCCTCTCCAGCTTCAGGTTAGTCGAGTGAGGAAACGCTTACTTTTATTTGTTTCCCTCGATCGATTGACCTTGTACATACCTTTTCTTACTTTTAGGACCGCAAAGGGATTTCCCCATGGTCGTAGGATTTTACCTACCCGGAGGGGCTTAAATCGCCGAGGCGCTTTCGAGGCTCCCCTGAGGGAACCGTCTTCTGGAACTTTTAATTCCAAGAAGGCGAAGACGTCGATGGCCGCAGGCCATCGTTCGTAGCTGGGTCCTCTATCCCATCTAGGGATAAAGAAAAAAAGCCTATGGAAGAGGAGCCTTCCATTTTTGGCAATGACTCTGAGCCTACCACTTTTCAGGTAACGACGTTTCTTTCGTCGTCGTGCGTCATGCGTTTAGGCAATCGTGCGTTTTTTTCTTTTCTGACGTTTTTGTGTTATCCAGGCTCTTTAGGCGTCTTTAAGCCAAGCCCTGACGACTGCTTCCTCTTTGGAAGAGAAGGTCCGTTACCGGGAAAAAAGGGTGTCGGGTGACGCAGCGAGGCTCTTTCATCGTCATGAAGAGACCCAAGAGGAGCTCTATCAAGAGAGAAGCGTCAACCTCGATCTCCAGCAGCGCTTGGATGCAGCTATGGAGAAAATCAAGTCCCTAGAGGGAGAGTTGGAGGCTTCCCTTATCGGGAAGGTGACCGAGGTTAATGGCCTTAAGTCTCAGCTAAGTGAGGCTCAAGCAAAGATTGTTAACCTGAGTGGTCGATGGACAAAGCCTGCCTCTTCTGCTCCTTGATTTTTCTTTTTCCTTTTTTGTATTTCATGGGCGACACTTTAGGTCGTGCCATTTTTTTAATGACTGGTCTTCAAGATGCATAAGTATCTGGTTGTATCCGGAGTACGCATCCATGAACGTCAATAGTTCATGTCCTGCAATGGCATCGACCATAACATCGATATGTGAAAGAGGAAAAGGATCTTTAAGACATGCTTTGTTTAAATCTGTAAAATCGATATAGACTCGCCACTTCCCATTCTTCTTTTTGACCACGATAACGTTGGCCAACCACTCTGAATATTTGACCTCTCGAATCTTTCCCGATTTTAGCAAATTGTTGACCTCTTCGTTGATGATTTTGTTTCTTTCTGGAGCGAACTTCCTGCGCTTTTGCTTAATCGGTGGAAAGTTCCAACTTGTGTGATATGATATTTGGGTTTATGCCGACCATATCTTCGTGCTTCCAAGCGAAACAGTCGAAGTGGTTTCTGAGGAAGTTTATGAGATCACTTTTTATTGCTTCGTTCAGGGATGCCCCTAGAAATACTGTCCGCTCTGGCCTGGCGGGATCTAAGGCAACTTCTTGAAGTCTATAATCGTCAGGGGACGCATCATCCGCCTAGCTCTGTAATTGCTAGATGTTCTGCTTTCGGGGCTTCATCGCGACTTTGTAACATTCTCTAGCGTCCTTTCGTTCGCTTTTTATTTCTTGAATTCCCTATGGAGTGGGAAATTTTATTGTTTGATGAAAGGTCGAGGGGACCGCTTTCATGTCATGTATCCAAGGTCTTCCCAAGATAATGTTGTAGGCTGAGGAACACTCGACCACATTAAAGCGAGTCGATCGATTAACTCCTTTTCGTAAAGATCGGCAGTATGATCTCACCTACTGTTGTGGAAGCGTCGCCATTGAAGCCGACTAGGAACGTTGAGCGTCGTACGATCTCTTTTTCTCTTATCCCCATTGCTTTGAATGTGCTAAGAAAAATAATGTTCACTGAACTGCTTCCGTCGACAAGTATCCTTTTGGTCAGACAATTCCCGATAGTTAATTGGATGACAAGACCATCATGATGTCGTCGTCTGACGTCGCCGAGATCTTCATCACCGAACGTTATTGTCATGGAATTGAGCTTTTCGTCGTCTTCTTTTTGGCGGTCGATAGGAATGCTGGATTCATCGTACTTTTGGTCCGCGTGTCTCTTTGTGGCAGAATATGTCAATCCACAGACGTCGGATCCTCCTACCACACGATTCACGACTTTAGTATGTGCAGGAGAAGTGGGTCTAGAGATCTTACCTGGGTTTTGCGTTGAAAGCAAGTCATTAAGATGAGCCTTTTGTGATAGCCATGCGACTTCTTTATTCAAGGCCTGACAGTTGTCTGTGTCATGACCATGGTCACCATGGAAGTCACACAATTTGGTCATATCTTTCTGATCGTTCGGTCGATCGCTTTTCTTAGGCCATCGAATCGTGGTTTGAGCGTTCTTTAACATTTCTATCAATTCCTTGGGGGTGCCTGCAAAACCATACGTAGAGATTTTTGGGTATTGGGTGAATTTAGATTCTACCTTGCTTTCAGCCTTTTTCTTGTCGAATCGGACGTTAGAAACAACTTTCGAGTTTTTGAAATCTGGCTTCTTAACCCCAAGAGTCTTTTTATCAGTTGAAGTTCTTTGTCGGAATGTAGCGTCATCTTCGACTCTCATATGAGCGAGATTCCTGGCTCTTACGTCCTCAAACGTATCAGCCGGATATTTAGTGAGATCCAGGTATAATCCTGAGCTATCATTCAATCCTCGCTTGTAGGCCTCGATCACTGTCCTGGTGTCACAGTTGCGAATTCCGATCATGTTCATGTTGAACCTGTTGAAATAAATTCTGACTGATTCGCCTTCCTTCTGGATTACGTAATAAAGATCGCATGTTTGTTTCTCCATCTTGCGACTACTAGCGAACTGCTGAAAAAATTGATTAACTAGATCGGCGAATGAGTGTATAGACTTGGGTTTGAGGTTGATTAACCATTGCAACGCAGCACCAGTGAGAGACGCTCCGAAGCTTTTGCACATGCAAACCTCTTGGAAATTATGGGGTATCGACGCTGTCCACATAAGTTGTTTATACTATGCAACGTGCTCATTGGGATCTATGATACCCGAATATTTTGGCATGAATGTAGGAATATTGTATTTCTTGATAACGTCTACCATGGCGATCGAATCCGCGAATGGTGAGGCTTGGAATCCTGTTGGAGGCTCGACGTCGACCGGAACTGCTGCTCCAGGAAGTTTCGCAAGTATCGACAACATTCTTTCGTTTTGCTCTTCAAGTTGTCTAAACTTTCTGGCGACCGAACCATCGAATGGAATTTCAAAGGTATTGAATGGATTATTCACGTTCATCATTGGGATCGACGTGTGGTTGATCGAAAACAGTATGCTCCCATGCGTAGAATCATGACTTTCACCATTAATAGTCATATTCGGATTGACGGTGTACGTGTATACGGTGGTACTTGGGATAGGGCTGGATACGTATGTTTGTCCTAAGATAGGATTATCTGTTTGAGAGGGCGGTACATACGGCATGTATGGTTGTTCTGTAACAGGGTTATTCGGTGCGGATATATGCGTTTGTGGGGTATTCTGAGGAGCTGACGCGATCGTGAACAAATGTTCAAGCATCGGTGGGATTGGTACGGTTACAGATGCTTGCAAAGTCGCCTGAGAAATTGGCGTGTATGTTAACAGAGCAGACGTCGGAATTGGAATGGACGGATATGCCTGCGGAGAGGATCGAGGCGGTGGCGGCGGCAATGGGGTTTGAGATCTGGTCCCAGGCACCAATGTTGACGTCGAAGCACCATTTGTGTTTCTTACGGCCTGAATTTCTTGGTGAGATCTTCAGTTTTGTTCTTCCAAGAAATTTATCCGTTGGCGCATAGCTTCGAGGTTATTGGGCATATTTCCGCCTTGAACATCCTCTACTCTCACCATCATGTGCTTACAGAAAATTCAAACAGATTAGTAAAAAAGAAGGGTTTCTCGAAGAGATTTTTTTCTCTAGTTGGGTCCCACGGATGTCGTCGAACTATTAATGCCAAAAAATGACTTCATGGTAGCCGAATGATTCGAACCTAAATCAACTAAAGAAAAGAAAATCGCTTCTAAAAAACCAAATATCAGAGAGTAAGCAAGACAAAGAATTGTTGACGCGGAAAACCCTCTTCGGAGGGAAAACACCGTGGACGACCGTAAAGAAGATCGTCGGTGCACTATGGACGTCAAACAGGGACGCCGACCTTTGGAACAAATAAATAAAGTTACAAGACAAAAGTGCGTGAACGTGTAGTCGGGAGTCTAAAACGGGTGTCGTGACTCGTGCTACAGTTATCGTGACCATCGATGGCGTTGTCGAGAGTTGGTATGATTATTCTCCGGTATTCTTTAGCTTAAATAATCGTATTATCCTTCCTTGTTTAATCTCTCTTTTATACTTGATCTTGAGATTCCATCTTTAATTGCTCTCTAACGGCTATAACGGTCGTGCCTTGATGACTAGTACTTATGACTGCCATAATGTCGTTCAACCTGTAACTGAAAACAATATAAATGTATACATCATGGACATAACGGTCGTCTATGTCGCCGTTAGGTGAGTTCCGTTAGTTAAGTTACGTTAACCTTTGACGAGACTAACGATAGTAACGGAATAATCCTTAACAAAGTTAACGAAGTTAACGGTATAAATTTTCGGGTATAACAGTTAGTAACGATATACAAGGTTTTTTTATATAACTTATACGTTATTTATTTATAAGTTTAAAAAAAATTACGTTTTCTTTTTTCATAATACGATATTGCATTTTGAGAAAGTTTGAAATATTATTTACTATTTTTATTCGATCTATGAATTAATTTAAAATAAAAGCATTATATTAAATGAATGTCTCTTTGTATTTTTTAAACTCAACACATTAATTATTAAACATTTTGTTTTTTATTTACATAACAATCAATATGAATAATTTTTTAACGTTTTTTTTATTCTATTAGCTTAACATTTAATTTTTATTTACCCTTATTTTATTTATTTATATAACAATTAGTACAATTAAAAACTATTTTTTATTTATGCTTGTTTTTTTATTTATTTTACGTGGGCCTATATATTTTCAATTTGTTTTATTAGCTTAACAATCAATATAATTAAAAACTTTTGGTGGTATTTACAATTTATTTTTTATTCACACATCAATCAATACATTAATGTAATATTATAAAATGGCTAAAAACATATGTTTCCATTTTGAGAATGCTTGGATGGTGTATTTTATTATTTATCCAATTTTTAATTTTTTAAATCTTTATGTCTTCTTAATTGATTAAATATTTTAGGTATTTTTGTAATTATTACAATTCAATATGCCTCATTAATTATTTAATTGATCCAATCTTTTATATTCTTCTTTTGATTATTACGAATCATTATATGTAAATGAAATGTTTATTACAATTTAATACATTTAAACATAAATGATAAAAATTAATGAGAAGACTCGATCAATTTTATATATTTTTTTTCTCATTTTGATTTATTTTTAATTTAAACTCAACAAATCAATTTTCTAGACTTTTTATTTGTGTGAAATCATAGGATTGGAGAAATAAGTATATCAAAAAAGGAAATGATTCTTTTGTGTACACTCAAAAACTACTTATTTTGGTCGTAGTTATCCCACATTCATGAAAAGTTAAAATATTGGAATAAAAAAATGTATAAATAAGTGAATTGCATGATGTGACATCGTAACAATTGAGTATGGTTAAACATTGAAATGTGGCCTCGTTTTAGTTTATCTCATGTTGGTAAGATGTTAAATTGAAAGAATGATATGTATATATGCATAAGAGGATGTATTGTGACATCTTATAGAATCAATAGTAATCATATTTATGGGGTAAGAGTTATTATAATAGCTAAAGAAGAGGTGATGCATTTATGACAAAATCATTAAGTTGATATTAATTTTATTTATGGGGGAAAAGGTTATGATATTGAGATTTTTAAGACGATTCTTACTTGCATATTGGTCAACTAATTTTACATATTTTTGACATTTTAATAACAATGATATAATTATTGGGCATGTCATTTGAGTTTTAAATAACAAAATTATTATCGATGTATAACTTATAGTTATAATAAACGATAATGAATACATGCAAGTTAATCACTTATAAAAAATACTTTTATTTTTATATTGTATTTCAATAATTATTAACTAAGGAATTACGCTTGATTTTAGCTTGGTTCAATATTCATTTAAAAACTTATTGTCGTCGCGCAAAGCGCCGGTCCAACACTAGTTACTTTAAATACAATATTCTTACACGGTTCTTTGTACTTAGGTTGAAGTAGTCTCGCACAAACTATCGTATGTACAAACATACACGGTTGATATGTTCAAAATATGGGTAAAAATTGGTGAAATTGTGTATTAGACAGACGTATAGTAGGCAAGGAACACTGCATGAGATGTCTATTTAATATCGTAAATATTTCTTACATGGTCATAGTAACATCATTTGACTTGATGATCTTTAAGTCTATTGTCGTCAAGTCATATTATGTTTGATTGTAGTGCAATGATAATAAACAAGGTGTGATTAGGGAATGGGGGAGGGTGAATACACTTGATTAATTACAAATGTTACTATCAATCTTCGAGGTTAGAGTCTCATTGAGGAAGAATGAAAACAAATAATCACAATGGCTAATCATTTAGAAAGATATATAACCTAAAAACAATATTTACAAACGAAATAACTAAAAAGATCTTCCATTATCTCACTACAAAAAAAACACCCCTTTTCCGACGGACCGATCCGTCGGAAATCCGTCGGAAAAAGATGTTTCCGTCGGAAATCCGTCGGAAAGTTTTCGTTGGAAATGGGCTGGTCGGTAAAGCCTTTTCCGACGGATTTCCGACGGACATTTCCGACAGATTTCCGACGGAAACCTTTTGCGACGGATTTACGACGGAATATGCTTTTCCGTCGGTTAAGGGTTTCCGATGGATTTCCGACGGATACCTTTTGCGATGGATATCCCTTACGACAGTTTTCCGACGGATTTCCGACGGGTTTTTGTGACGGATTTAGAAACTTTTTCCGACGGTTAACTTTTCCGACGGATTTTGAACATTTAACGACGGTTTTTTTGTTACCCGTCGGAAATCCATCGGAAATGATGTTTTCCCAAAGCTCTACAATGGGCCCTGATGGGCTTTAACAACTTCTAACGAGCAACAATGGGCCTTGATGGACTTTAACAACTTTTAACGACCAATAATGGGCTTTAACAACTCTTAATGAACTAAAATGGGCTTTGTTGGCCCTTAATGACTAAAATGGAACTTGATGAGACTTAACGAACTTAATTGAGCTTTGATGGGTCGTATACTACACATATACGTACATATAGACACATACATACATACATACATACATACATACATACATACATACATACATACATACATACATACATACACACACATGTAGATACATATACTACTTCCAACATATACATATATATATATATAATAAATGTATATATAACGACGGATTTTTATAAATAAAAAAATAGAAAAAGAAACAGAAATTAAAATTAAAAATTAAAATTAAAATTAAAAATTAAAATTAAAAGAAGTAAAAATTAAAATTAAAAAAAGTAAAAATTAAAATTAAAAAATCCGTCGGAAATTTCCGACGAAAGAAATCCCTCGGAAATTTCCGACGATTTCCGACGGTTTTATTAATTTTAATTTTTAATTTTTTTTATTTGTAGAAATCCGGGTGCCGTTTCCGACGGAATCGAATCCGTCGGAAATTTCCGGCGGATTTTCCGACGGATTTCCGGCGGTTTTTTTTATTTTTTAATTTAATTATTTTAATTAGAAAAATCTGCCAGAAATTTCCGAGGGATTTCTGACGGTTTTTTTATTTTTTATTTTTTTTAATCGTATCCGGCGGAAAAACATGAAAGATCCGTCGAAATTGCCCTTTTTTATAGTAGTGTCTTGGATGAACTGATTGTATATGTTGTCTTGTTTAGCGGAAACAATTAAAGGCTTTCCAAAGAATTAGAACAAGCCTTTTATTTGATAGGTAACATCAATGAAGCTATGACAAAGGCTATAAACTTAGAAATGAAGAGCAATATTCAAATAAATTAAATGACCTTAAATCTTTGGGCCTTTATTACTTTGATCGCAATTTATTTGCATAATTGGTATCAAAGTACGCCATTCAAACACATAATGAATTTCAATTTGCTAAAATCAAAAGACTACATCACGTTAGAAACAATTGTCACTCAGATTGGTTTAATGAAATGAATTTAAGATATTTCCTACATATTTATAATGTTTTTAATTTTTTAAGATTTCAATAATAATAATTACAATAATGCTAATATGAATAATAATTATATATTACATCCTTTGTACAAATTGAAATTATAAATTTATATCCGACACTTAAAATAGATGATTATAATTTCATGGAATTTTTTTCAATTAAAAGAAAATCTCTTACCGAAATTTTTGTAATATTTTATCAATGAAAGCGACTTCATAGAATCATTTCCCACACTTGAACTTCACTCCATTTATATAACTTCGGCAAATCTTTACAATTTCAGTCAAGACTCAAGATGGCCCATGCACCTAGAAGATTCTTGGGTTGATGAAGAAGGCACGTTAGAGAACTTGGGGACAACCTTCTTACATGACTTTTTGGTTTTGCATGCGTTAATGGCGAGGAAGATTCCTACCACCCGAAAACAGTTTGCTACAAAGCAATTAATATATTATTAACTAATGAAGAATCCCTCACCTTGCTGATATGTATGGACACAATGATTTATTCATGAAGCAGTAGTTGATTAGGATAGAACATGATTTACATCAGGCTAACATAATCTTCTTCCTCCAATAAAACATAAATTTACATACATATGAAAGGTAGGAATATTTTCTGGGAAAAAATCTAAACAGAGACGCATGGGAATATGGCATTTGAACACATCAGTCAAAATAGGCTGCAGGTTGTGGAAGAAAAAAAGGTAGATGAATGTGCAAGGTTATTAAGCACAATTTCATGGGGTATAATGTAAAAGGAAATATTTATATCATAAAGGTTGGTTACGGAATTGAAGAATTGATCGTTCTGTGGTAGCTTGTAATTGTATGTATGGCGTAGTCGCATAGATGAACATGATAAATGTATGTATGACTGAATCACTGGGCAAATCTCCTTTGGCAGTTTGCATACTTGAGTTGCATGCATTATGATCTATTAATAGTGAAAGCAACTTATATTTAAGCTGCAAAAGGAGATCTCACCAGTAATTCACCTATACACTTGAAGACTTTACTTGATAATCATATTTCCCATTTGAATCTATTTATCTTTGGTGTTTTTCAGTGAAAATTGGATATGCCAAGCACCATGAACTTTATACCTTTTAAGAGGTTAATGCCCCTTTAAGCACAGAAAAGAACAGGCCATTTACTAAGGTAGAATCTTGCTGAGAGAACTGAATCCATGGACCATATCAGTTGATAGAGACCATGAAAACCTATGAAAAATACGTGCAGCATATGCTGATTTGTATTTCAGCATATCCAGCTTGGTTGTGAGAACTCGTACCTGAAAATATGTCCAAATATATGCAGCGTATAGATGGAAATTCTGCTTTTGAACCGGTTAAGGTATAAAACCAAGCATTTAAGAATCAGAAAGCTGGCTCATAGTCGATGCCAACTAAATTTATCACATGATCCACTTTCCGGGGGGCCAATATTGAATTACCTGAAGGGGCACAGTAATTTTTATGATCATAGTACAACTTTGATTATGAGAGGTCAAAGTTCAAACATTTTACTCTGTAATAAATGTTCTAGCTAAAAATGCTTCTTACTGCCATACTGTTTTCTATATTTTGATGTAGGTATCAATCTTGTTCTTTAAAATCATTAGAATCTTTGTCGATTTATAAGATGAAAATTAATGTGTTTGACTCTTTAAAGTAAAATCAACTCTGTAACTTTTGGACGATGATGATAAAGAATATAATTTTTTTTTGTCTTAATGTGAAGAGCTAGAAAAGACAATTAGCCGTAAGCATCTTCCAACATGTACTTGAACATAAAGTTGTGCTGCAAATTAAGTATGAAAAAGATTTAGACACGAAGAAAATGACTTGATTGAAATGGCAAAACATTGAAGTTATCAATGGTCACCGTCATGGTTTTCTCCTTTTATAAAGTACTTGCACAAATATTTCTATGATCAAAACTTAGAACGGACGAAAAACATATATAGAAACAACCGTCTGTTTGTCGATTTTAGTGTTTTCTTTCGATATCTCATTCATGATCATTGCTGCTGTTGATCACAGTCTTTTGTCGAGACATCCCTGCTTTAGTTCCCATCGATATATAGTGCAAAGAGTATATGTATATATTCTTGAAGAAGATGATAAATTACAAACAACAACTTGTACACATATATAAAGGATATGAACCGACACCATCAAACCATTGTGATGGTTCGGTCAAAACCGCCTTCTAACTGCCTATTGAATCTTCTAATGTGTCCTATGAGACATTTATTCAAATTACATACAATAATATTAATACACATAATTATATGTCTAATATTTATAAGACAATGATATTTAAATTCCAACAGTTTCCCCCTTAAATATCATGTCGTTTGTCCTTCCAGGTTTGCTTCAAGCTTCATAAGATGATGACAAAGTCATCATCTTCTTCAGTACTTTCACTTACATATTGAATAGTATTCCACAATGCTAAGATCCTCTTTTTACTTTCTTCAACACCTTGTGTCACGCATGCCTTGGTTTGACCGGTTGCCTGAGTTCCTGCAGTGTTTTGATCTTCCTTACAACCAGGTTGATCCTTGCTCTTGGTTACACCACCATCTAAGCTTCTAATGCCACAATCAATCATATTTCCCGATTGATCACGAATCCTGTTGGTTACACCACCAATTTTTATGCTCGGTAACTTGCCAAACTCCTTTAATGTGAAATTGAAATATTCTTGAGGATGTAGTAAGTATTGATCAAACAAATTGTTGAATGCTTGATCATAGCATTCTAGGAATCCGAAGCCCATCGCAATTTCCTTCCATTTTCTTTCTCTTGATATCCTTTCATATCCTCCTGTTCCAACAATCAATTTATACAAGTCAAATATAAACAAATTTCTAGATTTGCTACCTTGGAGGGAAAGTGATTTCTTCTCCACTTTTGAACTTATGAAACCAGCCGATTGCATCTTCAAACTTCCTCTTGAATAACCCTTTGTTTTTGTAACAGATTCGATCACATTTTACTAAAACCATGAAAGAAGTGAAGTCATCAAGTGTTTCTATGATTAGAGGTACAAATTTTCCTTCAATATCTTCGATTGTGCTCGTGCTTTCTTTATTCCTGTTTGATGACTGGTTCTTTTTTCTATTGATCCTTGAGTCAGATTTATCTTGATCATCTTCTTTAGCATCTTGATCGATACACACAAGTCTTTGTTCAACTTCGAATCCTTGTAGTATCAACTGTTTCAAAGTCAACACATTTATGTTGATTTGTAGTGTGTATGAAACGTAGGGAGCAGCGAATGTTCTCTGACTTGTTGTCAATTCAATTTCTCCAATTCCATGAACAAGAAGAGGGGTAGGATAGTGTTCTTCGTTATCCATGAAGAAACGATCCTTGATCTTGACAAATATATCCTTAGAAGGAGTCAAGTGTTTAGGAATTGAGGAATTAACATACCAGATGTTATTCCAAGATCCATTATCGGTTCCTTCTACAAGATAATCACCATTTATGATGGTCCTTTCGACGTGTGATTGAACATCTGGCTGTAACGGTTCGAGAAAATCATCAGATTTGTTGTTTAAATCCGAATTGATTTTGACTTCACGCACGGGCTGCACTCTATCCTTTCGAATCGGGTTTGTTGGGAAATCCCAGGCGAAATGCCCTTCCGTGCATCTATAGCATCTCGATTTTCTGTTTCTTTTCCCAATGATTTCGATTTTGTTGACCCGATCTCGGTACAGACTAGCAAGTTCCATGTTCTTTTCGATACCCTAACTTCCGTATATAAATGTGTGGATCCCAGTATATCACGTAACGATGTAATAACACAATAATAATTAACAAGAACACGTTGAATAACACCTTATGTCATATATCTCACTTGATGGAATACGTGATTACAATGATATTCGATAACGTCCTATTCACGATATGAATAATTAGGGCCTGATTACTTGCTACTTATTGGCTCTTATTGAATAATAAGAAGCTCTTACTTCAATAGAAATGATATGTTTACTAATCACTTCTTGTGGAAAGAGGTGCTGACCGTGCCTCTTACCTGATCAAATTCGGTCAGCATGCATCCTCTTTCTTACTGTGGTCGGAGAAAATCACTTTTAACTTTTTCCATTTTTATCCCTCATGATAATTGTCCTCTATTTCCATCATAATCAATCGCAAGACTCTAAACTCAAAACCCACTGTGAAAACTGGTGATGGAATCAACACGCTGGAACTCAAAACGGGTATAAAAAAGATTGAGAACTCAACACAACACAAGACTCCACAGTTTTTGCTCTGAATAACTCGTCTTCTTCGTCCTCCACAATGACAGTCGGTTCATCTTGTGAGCAATGGCAGATTGGAGATGGCGGCAAGGAATAGTGGCGTGATGGTGGAAAAGAGAGATTCAACTTGGGGATGGCACTATACCATAGGTGGGTTGGCCGTGGTGGAGGTTTTAGTTTAAACCTAATTACACCATTCCTCAAGCTATTAATATCTATATATCTATACGATATTATAAAGCATTTGGCCAAAAACTCTTAAAAACATAGCAATAGGTACAATTGATTAAAGTATAATTACTTAAAATTCAAGAATACAAGTTATACATACATTGGTACAACTTATTAAAGCTTCATGTTTGAATTCGTATAACTAATTATACAACTAACTATATAGATAAACATCTAATTTTGAATATAAAAAATCTAACATATAATAAGGATAATCATTCAACTATAACAAAATGCTTAATTTATTATATTTATAAAAAAATTATATTATTAAACCAAAATATATTATTTCATTATTAAACCTAGATTATAATTAAAAAAAGTACAGAAAAATAAAATCTTATTATAACATCGGTAGAGACAAAAAAATAAAACAAAACATTAAAATTAAGATGGATCTCGCTGCATTGCGCGAGTACCCTTCTAGTATTAAAATATATATTTGATAGAATATTTAAGATATAATAATAATACTAATAATAATAATAACAACAACAACAGCGTCTATACTAATATGATTAACTTATTTAGAAATTATGCATTAAATAGTATAAATACACTAATATAAATTATATAATAATAATAATGTGAATACTATTTTATAAAAAGTATCTACTAAACAATGAAATACTTTAAACAAAGGGTATAATAGTCATTATTGTTTAGTCAGCACTTAATATAAAGTATAAGGTAAACATAATTTTTTTTATTCAATACTTATTCTAATAAAACCTTTTACCTCAATCAGACCTCTTATTTCAGTAAGCGTTTACCCAAAAAATTTGGTAAACAACCCCTTAATCTCTAATAAGCTCTCTAATCTCTAGCTCTCTTAAAGTAGCCCTAACCGTCTATTTATATCTAAGACGTTTATCACAATAAGAAAACTAGGAAAGAAGGCATTATACACTTGTCTTAATTACAGAATCTTTACATATTATTTAAACATTCCTAATCCTTAAATCTTTCCTAATATTAAATCTTTCCATATTGATGACTTTGTTGACTTTACACTTTGACCATTCATGTCTTCAATATTTGTGATCTCGGATACAATATTTTCAGACCTAACAATTTCCCCCTTTGTATTCGAGATTACAATTTATCAAATCAACACTTTTGAAGACAATGAAATTTTGTCAACAAATCTTCATCTTGAAATCTTTTGCTTCCCCTACGAATATGATCACTAGGTAAGCTTCATAGCTACCCCTTAACCTTAGCATAACGTTTAGTAACAGAATGTCGAAGGAGCTGTGATGTCGTAGGGTAAAAATCTTTCTTCAAGTAGAACGTGTCGCATGATGAAAAAGACAAAAGATTGTCAGATCTAAGTGGTGCGATATCTTGAGGTTATCGGGTTAGGCAAATGCGATAACTTGAGGTTGTCGGGTTAGGCAGAAGCGGTGAATTTTTCTTTCTTTTCTTGTTTTCTCCATGTTATCTCTTTGCATACATCTTTGATACATTATTTATCCCCTCAGAATGATAAGGAGAATTCGAAACATTATGAACAATCAAAGACATTAACTGGAAGCGGAGCAAACACGAATGTGGAATAATGTCATCTTGGAACGATGGGTAAGAAGCTAACATAGAAGCACGAGTAGCAACTATGATCACTTAAATCAATATAAATTCAATTAAGTGGCCTATTTTTAGTGTTGGCATTGGGTTATTAGCACTGATATGACTTCCAGTTATCATGGAAGTAAGTTATAAAACTAGCATCTCAAACTGTTCCGACATAAACACAAAGATATGCTTGTGGAATCACAAAGACTCGTGCATGTGTCAAAGAAATATTAGTATATATTTTGGCTCAAAAATAGACTCGATGTGCACAAACTATGAAGTTCGAAGACCGAAGGTGTGTCTTCTTGTTTCAATATCTAAATCTTCCAACTGAAGAATAGATAAATGATAAGCTTAATCTCCGTGATATATGAAACAAGCACCTTTTTTGAGATATTTGAGTAGTTGGGTAGGGTGACACAAATTATCGACATTGAGTCCATGTCAATTCCAATATTCATCTCCAAAGAATTGAGAATTAATAGATTGTGTGGCTACCTGGATAACTGTTTAGGTTTGGTAAAGACCAAATATTTTCTTTTAAGTCTTCTCACACTTTCACTTTTTATGTAACACACAAGCACTCAATCTCTCAACATTTAATCTCAATCATACCCTTTCAAAATATCTAACCTAGGGATGTGTTTCATGGGCAGGTCCTTCCGGCTCTGGATTGACCATTGAAACTTCTAAATTCTATTACACACAAAGGTTTGAAACAATGAAGTCCGAGTTCTGAACTGATGTATTCAGAAGTCATAATGTAAAATTGGCTTTGAATTGAGATATTCAAAAGCCAAAATTTAGCGCAGGTCCATACCTGAGATACTATGAAGCTAAAAGTAAGAGTAGGTTCATAGCTGAGATGCTATGAAGCTAAAAGTAAGAGCAGATCCATAGCTGAGATGCTATGAAGCTAAAAAAAATAAAATTAAAGACATGGTACTCCCCCTCAAAAACAGCATAACCTTTTGAATGATCAAGTCATGTGATGTGAATATTCGATATTAGAAAACACATGACATTCCTGCAAAACAGATTGAAAAGATTTTGGTACCCAAGCTTTGTTGGGTCCTCGGAGGTTAGCTTTAGAAAAATCAAATAAAGAAGTGGGGATACTATAAGTACCATACCATTTATGAATGAACCTTTAATTGACAAAATCATTTGTTCCGCAAGTAGAACAAGAAAGATTTTTGGCGCTTAGACGGATTAACGATTTGTTTGACTTGACAAAATAGGGTAAATCAGTCTTTGAAACAAACGATTTTGTGCCAACTATAGGAGATGTATGTGGCATGTTTCCAACACTATCATTTGTAGTTGACTTCTTTCTCCAAACCATTTTAACATTATTAAAAATTACCGGATTTAGCAACAAAATCATTATGAGACAAAGTAGAATTATAAGTCCGAGAAGTTGGAGAACTATATGATTTGGAACTGTTTGATGTGACAATTGAAGTCGAGTTATTCTTACAGAAATAGTTTTATAACCTTCAAGTTCTTTAATTTTGCACAAGAGATGATCTCTTTCTTCCATAATCACATCATATTTTGTTTGATATTCGGATCTCATTTTCTGTTCATTCACAAGATTTGTTTCTAGAACAAATAATTTGTTTGAAAGTTTGTCAATTTTCTCTTCAAAAACTTGCTTTTATTTTTCAAAATCTTTTTCCAAATTTTTGCTTTTAGCAATGATCAAAGTACTTTTCTTGATTAAATTCGTTTTATCAGTCTCAAACACTTTTTTTTCATCTTTCAAAAGTTTGTGAAGTTCTGAAATTTGTTTTGGAAGTTCCAAACCTTTAGTTTCAGAAGATTTACTTTCTAAAATCACAATTTATTCAAAATCTGGTACTTGTTTAGAAAGTTTGCTAATGGTTAACTCACAAGTTTTAACTTTGTTTTCAAAAGTTTTTCGCTCAATCTCAAACTTGTGATGTCGACACACAACCCGACGGTAAATCTACCCAAAAGGAAGCAACCATCCAAGACCTTAAATCCAAGGATCTACCGTAGTAGAGAAATCATCACTTAAATAATCGGGGTAGCTCGTAAGTTTAACACTCCTAACTCAACCATGTAACGACTTTTCAAACGGAAAACTCACAAACCGAAAACAACTACTAGTTGGATCACCTAACACTTTAACTCTCAAGGACTCGCCTAATCCATAAATACAACCCAAATATAGAGGAAGTTTTACCCCTACGATTCTTATGAGTTCAAGGTTTTCAAACATATAACGCAACAAATATGCCATATTTTTTTACATAAAATCCTTAAACATATTTTACGCATTCATAAAGATTACTATCGCAACAAGGAAACCGTGCAACGTGGTCACAATTGTCATTCAGTTAAAATCAACTTGAAAATAGTGTGTTCGTTACTCGAAATAATAATGTTATTAACGAAAATGCTTTCGATGAAACCTTTCAGATGGACCACAATAGTTTTAATATAAAACTTATTCACATCATAATTATAAAATTGTTTCGTGCACTAAATAAGATGTTACAATTCATATTCGTACAAAGTTCAAAAGAAAATTTGCAATCAAACGTTATTAAAATCGTTTTCGTGATTAATAAAATTGTATGGGCCAAAATGTCCGATAAAACTTTGGAGGTGCTAACCTTCGCGACAATTGGACATATACTTTTAAAAGTTTTTCCATTAAATTACAAATGACAGAAATAATTTCCAACACTACAAGTGCAGATATATATGATCAAGAGATCGCCTAAAATTTCAATTTGACCCATGTATGACAATCTGCAATTAAATTGTGCAATATTGTATGCTCATGCAAATGCCAAATCAAAAGTTGTACAATTGTCGGTTTCCCAAAATTTCTTACTGACAATCTAAATGACATGGAGAAAAATTCTAAACAAAACCCATATGCATCAGTTTATTTCTTAAAACTAGCAAATTCGATATGTGAAGTGCACTTCGATCATGACATGAAATTTAAGAGGTTTTCAATTCTAACGTCAATTAACAACATGCATGTATTTTTAAAATTTTGACAATAATAAATTAATGAAGGAAACTCCAATGAAATAAGTATGCAATTCATATGTAATAAATAAATCACAAATTAAAATTACAACCAAGGAAACTATAGAAACGCCATCAAAATATTATTTATATGTATATATATTTTTTGTATTAAATCAATAAAATATACTGAAATAAGGTTCTAAATAAACCATCATACACAACACCGACAATAAAGCAAATCTGTAAAACTCCAAAATCTCATAATGGAGTCATGAGCATTGTACACCAAAATTCCAATGAACATGTAAACAACCGTAGGAGGTACGGTAGTGTCATGCATTTTAATCTCTCTTAATATATGTATCTGAAAATTTCCAATTTTAGCGAAATAGTATGAAATAAACTCTTAGTAACATGTATGCAATTCTCATGCAACAAACATTTTCTCTTAATACTTCATTAAGCACTTGAGAAGTCGTCTTAAAATGAATCCTATAAAATCCAATACACGGTTAATTCGAGTAACAAAAATGTAAGCATGTTACCTGTAAAGTGATCTCGATCGGTGACTTCTGATAGGATTTTAAGACAATCTTAGAAATTTGGTAATTTTATCTCGGATCATAAGGTTGGGTAAAACTGAGATGTCGGACTATAAGGGTACGAGAACTCTGGTTGTAGGACGTAAAGGGTTCGAGGAATGCACTTGTCGGATCTATATGGTCCGATAACAGAGTTTTTCGGATGAAACTTTTAAGAACGGAAAAATAAATTTGTATCGAATCCTTTGGTTCAGGAAGAATTGTCTAATTTGTTTAAAGGAAAGATAACTAGGGATTCTTGACCAAAAAAATCTGCGACGATCAAAGATCTCGAGTCTTTTTATAGACAAGAAGAACCAAGTTTTCAATTTCCCAAGCAAAAAGAGCAATAATTTAGAACCAAAACAGAGATTTAAAGCTTGATTAAACGGAAAGTAAAAACAAAGGATTCTTGACTAAAAAGATCTAGAGTAATTGAGTTCTCTATTTTTTTTATGGACAAGAAAATCAAAGTTTTCGAGTTTCCAAGATAATCAAATATTAAAAAAAATTACTACAATTTATAATGATTACTCAATGATTCTTGACTAGAAAGATCTAGAGTAACATAGTTATCTAGTCTTTTTAGGGACAAGAAAATCAAAAGTACTCAAGATAAATTAAAGTAAAAAAATTTGAAAAAATTGGGATTCGATATCTTAGAATCAAAGTTCTCGGACTAGAAAGGTCCGAGGAAGTTACTGTTCTCGTAGCGTGTGGTTCGATAACTTAGTTTCTCGGATCACAGTGTCCGAGGTATATGGTGATGGGTCCGATATCTATGAATGTTTATCCAGAACTTGACAAATTTAGCACAAAATGGTTCAAAAATAGTTCAGAATAGGTATTTGGAAAGATTCGAGTGGTTTTGAACGACAGAAAGTTTCCAGATATGATTTTAACAGGATATCGGATATAATAGAGATAGTAGGGTTCGAGATTTTTTTTTTTGAGATTTTACCTTATACCCAAGAAGTCAAATAGAACCGGATCAAAACTCTGATCTATCTTCTCTGATACCAACTGTGGATCCCTGTATATATCAGGTAACGGTGTAATAACACAATAATAATTAACAAAAACACGTTGAATAACACCTTATGTCATATATCTCACTTGATGGAATACGTGATTACAATGATATTCGATAACGTCCTAATCACGATATATCTAAGAGATTTATCGCAATAAGGAAACTAGAAAAGAAGTCATTATACATTTGCCTTAATTACAAAATCTTTACATATTATTTAAACATTCCTAATTCTTAAACGTTTCCTAATATTAAATCTTTCCATATTGATGACTTTGTTGACTTTACACTTTGAGCCTTCATGTCTTCAATATATGTGATCTCGAATACAATATTTTCAAACCTAACAGAATAACTGCAGTTTGCGAGCGAGCCTTGATCTTTCTTTCATTTGATGATCCCTTCGACTCTGATACCACTGTTTTCTTTCGATATCTGATTCATGATCATTGCTGCTGTTGATCACAATCTTTTGTTGAGACATCCCTGCTTTACTTCCCATCGATATATAGTGCAAAGAGTATATGTATATATTCTTGAAGAAGATGATAAATTACAAACAACTTGTACACATTTATATAGGATATGAACCGACACCATCAAACCATTGTGATGGTTCGGTCATAACTGCCTTCTAACTGCCTATCGAGTCTTCTAATGTGTCGTATAACACATTTATTCAAATTACATACAATAATATTAATACACATAATTATATGTCTAATATTTAAAAGACAGTGATATTTAAATTCCAAAATTTAGTTGATTTGTAGCTGGTTAATTTTTATGAGATCGAAGTTGAGAAGGTATGGAAAAAATATACAAATATCAATTTATGTAATACATTTTGTATTTAGGATTAAGTTTGGCCCAACATCGAAAAGCTTGTGCTTCGCCACTAACTCCATGAAAGGCTGTATGTTTGAGGTTTAGATGGTTGGCAGACTTGTATACAATGAAAAATTGTGATCCATTGGTGTGGCCCATTGTTTTGCCATGTTATTAACTCTAGGGGTTTTCGCGGTCTGATTTGGACGATTTAATCACCCAAACCACAAACCCAACTGCAACGGCGGTTTAAAAAATTTGCAAACCGAGCGGTTTGAGAGCAACCGGCCAAACCGTTCAAACGTGGCCACAAAAATACGGTATGGTTTTGCCGGTTTAGGCCTCTTAAGGGCTTTAAACTAAAAAACAACATTACATCGATCTATATCTAAAATAAAACTTCTGCAATTAATATAGCAGTTTTAAAAAAATAGAATATCGAACTATAAAAAAACGTCTATTTCTAAAATTAAAGAAAATACATCGAGCAAATGAAAAAAGTTAAATTCGTCAACAATGGTTGGAATTTTGGACAAACATTAAGAAAGACTAAGGACGGTTTGGAATTTTGAGTCTGATTATTGATGGATTTCAAAATGTTGTCAATTTAGATAACGCGATCAATTAAGAAATGAAAAGTAAAAAATATGAACTATTTTTAACTAGGCCATAAAAATATAAACTACAGTTACATGAAAAATAAATATAATCAATTAATATGTATTTTTGACGGTCGGTCCGATCATGACCGTTCAAACCGCAAACCAGACCGAACCGAGCGGTTTGATTATTTTTCAAACCGGACCGAACAGCCGGACCATTTAAACCGCCAAAAAACAGTCTTGTTTGACTTGGTTCGACCGGTTTAAACGGTCCAACGATTTTTTGAACACCCCTAAATGAGCCCCTCACCATTTCCGCAAAGCCCTACCTTGGTTCCACCTCAGTCTCTTCTTCTCACCCATTCCAACCTCTTCTCTTCTCCTACATGGGTGATGCTAAATCAGACTTCCTGTTTTCTACAATTCGATCCCATATCACCGTATCATCATAATTTGAAAAATATTTAGAATATTTGGAGATGATTTTGAAAGTATAACTTCAACCCTAAAGTGATTTGGTCGAAATTGATGTCTTCGTCATTGTTGGAAGTTGTAGAAATCGTAATAAATTCCTTTTAACTCGAATTCAAGGTTGTAATATGTTTCTAGAAATTTTAGGATGTCTTATACAATCAATCTCTTTTGAGGATAAGCTAATTTCGATTGTAGGTAGTTCAAAAACCGAGTTTTACAAAGTTGGTATGTTATATAACGGAAATAGAGAATCAATGTTCAAATATTCGTAAAAAATGGGTCTTAAATCCGTTTGTATTGGTTCTTAATATGATGGAAAGGTAAAAGGGTTGCCTAAAGATTTTCTTTAGAGTGGTTTTATTGATTTGGTGATTACATATTGTTTGTCTAGATATCAAAAAGATTGTGAGTCTGTTGAAAACAAAATTCATCATAATCTAACAAATGTGAATTCAAGTATTCTTAAATTGGGTACATGTCAAATATATGTATTTTACATAACCGATTCATGTTATTAGGGTTTCAATGTGTTGTGGAAAAATGCATGATATATGAAATGTGGTTATTTATAATTTTGTACAAAGTAAATTTGAAGGTGAAACAAGCATGCTAATTATAATTATGAAAAAAGGTACATCGAAATTCTCTTTGAAACTTAACATTCAATAGTATGCTAGTGATTTTAATTTTGTGAAGTACACTTTGTATAAATGAGGTACTGGGAGATATTTGTTTGTTGTCCGATGTTGGTGTTAGATCCCGATTTGGTGGCTTTAATGTCACTCCATTGGTTGCGCTTGCATAGGGGTCAGTCCCTTTACAGTTAATCGGTTACTCCCATCGGGTGATGTATTTTTTTTTGAACGAAAATAACACACACGTTCCCGGGGTATCAGGGATCCATACGGGCTCTCGAAATAATTCCCGTCAGCCAGGACCCACCACATAGAGGTAGGCCAAGGTCTGGATATCGCCACATGTTGCCACGGGGATTCGAACCCGAGTAGTCAGGGATACCATCCACTGACACCCCCCTAGGATGTTACCTTACCACTAGGCTTAGACATGTTGTATTGGAGTACCGTTCATGGATAGAGAGCCCAAATTTGTCCACTGTTTATAACGTAAATTTGGTTTGCAATTGATCATTTTCACATACCGTCTAGATTAACGATTACAAGGGTGTTTCTGAGTTTTTCATTTTTGGTTGAATTTCTCGTTAACCTCTCTCTCTCTCTCTATATATATATCTATATCTATATCTATATCTATTTCTATATCTATATCTATACTATATTAAAAACGAGGAGTTATGGTTATCTTGAAATTTTCAAGAGGTACAAGTTGTAATGCTAAAGGTACAAACTTGAAAGCATCCATAACCTCCCCACGATTCTCTCACATGTTAAAAACCAATTCATTTCCAATTTCAAAGTTACATTTTATACTCTTATATTTAGTTATATAATTTACTTTTTATTCTTTACCTTTTCATTTTTTATTTTACACTGTTATCATATTAATATAAATAATATATATGAACTAAAATACATTAAAAAACTGCATTTATTTTTTTTACAAGTTATATCATTACAATCGTCTTGTCAATACCTTTAAAGCGAGTCCAATATCGAATATTTTTTTGATTTAATTATAGAATTAAATAACATAAATAAATACATACGATAAAATATACATTATTTATCTATCTATTTGTACTATATACAAGCATGTAAAACCCAAAGAAATCACATCTGGATAGAAACCCAATTTCCAGATCAAGAAACAAGATATATTAGAGAAACTCATCAAGTTAAATTATAACAAAAAACATATTTACGATGATCATACACAAACCATGTAGTAAACTAAATAAACAAAACTTCTTTTCAAGACTTCAAATCAAAGAGATTGCAAACACTATAAACCTCAATGATTTTTGGGAGCTGCTATCTAAGGAAAAAGATGGATATGGAGAGAAATTAGGCACGTTTGTGGTTATGGAGGATGGTAATTCGACGGACGTGGGATAATCAAATAAATTATAGGAGCGTAATCTTCCATATGCATTAGATGGTTGTATATAATGAAATAAATTGTTGTACCTCTTAAAAATTCAAGAATAATTGAAACTATTGTTTTTTAATACAATATAGTTATAGTCATATAGATGTGTTATCTCGTTTCTTTAAGTTCCTTTTTTGTTTTACAAGTGGGGGGTCTTCATAACCTCTGTGTTTTGGAGAGATTAAAGGTTTGCTTTAGATTTTTTTTCTCTTTTATACATAGTATTGCTTACTTCAGGAATGCCTATTGATGTGCTCATAACATGTAGAGTTTCAGTTGGGCATCCCTTTTCACATTATGATGGAGAAATGATTACAAATTGGTGAAGATGACAACTCACTCGGGACTTCTTGTACCTATCAACCAATAACGTATTTACATTGCTCCCTTTCCTAACATTGAAAAACTTCATCTGGTCTGTCTTGTCGCAACAAAAAGGATTGAGAATGAATGGAATATAATTTATTAGAGTTTGTATTAGGTTTGTCTTTTGAGAAAATCTATTGATAGATAAGAATATGTTATAAAATATGTATTACATGAGTTGAGAAACATTATATTAGTCATTTTCATATATGGTTCCCTTAACCTACTGTTTTTCGTAAAACCACAAAGGGTTCTAAAATTCTTAATCCATGCAAATGAGAAAACCTTAAAAATCCTTTACATCCGCCGCAACGGGCGGGTACACTAACTAGTATATATATATATAGGGAGAGGTTCAAATGAGAACTTTTGATTTTTAAGGGAACAAAGGAACACATTGTGAACCACATATGATATGGGTCCCACATAATATTAAATCATTTCTGATTTAATATGATTTAATATTAAATCAGAAATGATTTAATATTATGTGGGACACACATCATATGTGGTCCACACATTATGTCCCTTTGTTCCTTTAAAGAGGGATGATTCTCGTATGATCTCTCCCCTATATATATATATATATACAAGTGCCTCTTTATTCCTTTAAATTTACGAAGTTCTCATATGAACCTTCCTCTCTCTCTCTCTCTATATATATATATATATATATATAATATATATATATGAGGGTTCAAATGCGAACTCAAATTGGGTTGTGAATGTGAGGACAAAGGAGAGTGCAACACGTGTTTCATTCAGTTTGAATACATTTAGACTGAATGTTGTGTTATTCACTCTGAATAATGTATGAACTTCACATTTGCTATCCGTACCGAATGCCCTTCATTATTCAGACTGAATGGGACACGTATTGCGTTCTCCTTTGTCCTCATATTCGCAACCAAATTTGAGTTTGCATTTGAACTCCCCTCTCTCTCTCTCTCTATATATATATATATATATATATATATAGATACACACACACATGCACATACATGGTTTCATTTACAAGCTCAACCATTAGTACAAACCATAAAAACTAATATCAATCATTCATATATTACAATAAATATCTCGATTGTTTTATAATATAAAGCGCTGATTATAATAAATGAACTGTAATAATCTTCCATACATATCCAAAGTATAATACATAAACTCTCATCATTTTTTAAATATCTCAATTAGTTGGTTTATGTCCTTTGTACATTTTGTACTAACGGTTGGGTTGTTATGGTTTGTAAAAGATTCATATTATATATATATATATATAGAGAGAGAGAGAGAGAGAGATGTTTTCTTTTGTAAACCAATCTTATCTTGTGAACCAGGTAAACCAATCAATTATGTTATTTAAGGAAATTATGAAGTTTCATTTATTATTATTTCAATGTTTAAAGAATATTATTAGAGCTTATTAATTATAACTAACGTTTTATATTAGGAAACAATCAATGTATTTATGAAATCAGATATTTGTTAGAGAAGATGGACGGTTGAGATCGGTTTACACGGTTCAGAAGGTTAAATTGGTTTATAAAAGAAGACACCTCTTTCTCTCTCTATATATATATATATACTCTCTCTCTCTCCCTAGCGAGAGAGATGAAAGATCATGCGAGAAGTCAAATATTTTGTGAGAAAGCAAAAAGTTTCAATATCATATATGATTAGAATTCTTTTGTGTTTAATCATATATGAATGTTTCTTCATTTCTTCATGCCTATGAATGTTTGTTTACCTCTTCGTTCCATCAACTCTTTTTTGGGTTCTATTTGTAAGGTTTCCAACTTTTTACCCAAAATAGAATGTTTCTACCCACATTTCGATGACCTCTTCTGGAGGGACGATTCCGATGATGCAAAGGAAAATCAACAAACACGAGAAGTAAATGAGTAGCCCTGCAGGCCTGCATCAACAACAAGCTGACTGATACGAAATGAAGGATTTTTCTTGCTTGTTAACAGACATTCGATCTAGAAACGTCATCGTCTGTGTTCACCATTCCTCCACCGGACTCGTCAACACCGATAGTCGGTGACGAAAGTAGCACCAGTAACGCTACTGCTGGCTGACGGATTTAAAGAACTCGCACCGGCATCTCTAAATTTGGTAGATGTCATCGAGAATGAGAAGGAGATGACAAGGAAGAAAAGTCGATGAAGGTTGGAGAGAAGAATCGGTGAAGGCTGGAAAAGAAGAATCAATGAAGGCCTAGAGATTTTGGAGAACTTCATTTTAGGTTTTAGGCGTTCATATTAGAGAGGGGTAATAGAAGTCATTTTGAGGGCTAAGTGGAAACAAGCAATCCCTCATTGCTTAGCGAATAAGTCATGGGCTTACTTGGTAAGCCCCAAACAAACAACAAAATATAGTTGTGCTAATAAGATATATAGCTCATTAAGCTTATTAAGCCACAAACAAACAGGCCCTAAGAGTCCAGGTATTGTCAATATAACATATATTTAATCATAAATGATTAAGCTTACATATCATGCGTGTAATCATATATAATATTGAAACATCTCACAAAATTTTTAGCTTCTCATTTGAACTATGTGAACCAATTTTAGTATTTTATTTGTCGAATACAGATAAATTTGATCGGTGGTAATTTTGTAGTAAGATTGAAAGTAATGCGTGTGAACAACAATGAACAAGAGTAATTTTGGAAAATATGAGAGACACTTTTTATTTGATGAATTTAATGGGAATGTTATAAAATAGAGTTGCATGATTTTAGGGATGTTAATTATATTACTCTTTCAAGTCTCTCAACTTTTTTGATTAACAAGTTTACTAGGGAGAAAGATGGAGATTCAACTTGAACAATTTCATAACTGAAACAAGCATGTGTTCATTACTAAAATCTGTTCTTAAATGAATTGTGTTAGTGAGTACTGAACCATGTTCATAAGTGAATAACCATATAAAAGATTAGTACGCATGTGTTCAAAATTGATCATGAACACATTCACACTATAAAACGATGTTCATGATATTGATCGATGTCTTGTTCATAGGTGAACGCTTATCACAAATGTACTCTGATCATAAATGAAGCTTCTTCACTGGTTTCACTTTTGAATGTTCAAGTTGAATCTACATCTTTTTCCATCTATAAAGTTGTTCATTGAGAAACTTGAAAAAAATGATATAATTGTCATTCCTAAAATCATGCAACTCTTTTTTTGTAGCATCCCATTAAATTCATTATTAAAAAAATAACTAAAAACTGAAATTACTTTTGTACCCTTAATAATTGACTCCAACATGTCAATTAAGGACTAACAATGGTTTCTTATATATGTGCAAATGATTTATATAGTTAGAGCATCTCCAACAACTTCTCTATAAATTTTTTAAAATAGAGAACTAAAAGTTAAAATCTCTAAAATAAATTGTATTAAACTCCAACAGATTCTCTATTTTAGAGATTTCATCATTGATTATATTATTTAAATATTCTATAATTTTATGATTCAAATACATTTAAAACATATATATAGGGGGGTTCAAATGAGAATTCAAATTTGGTTATGAAAGTGAGGACAAATGAGAGCGCGACACATGTCATATTCAGACACGTGTCGGGCTCTTATTTGTCCTAACGTTCACAACCAAATTTGAGTTTGCATTTGAACCTTCTTTTCTCTCTCTCTGTATATATATATATATATATATATATATATATAGAGAGAGAGAGAGAGAGAGAGAGAGAAAGAGAGAGAAAGAGACAGAGAGAAAGAAAGAGAGAGAGAGAGAGAGAGAGAGAGGAAGGTTCAAATAAGAACTTTGCATTTTTAAAGGAACAAAAGAACACTTGTGAATCACATATGATGTGGATCTCACATAATATTAAATCATTTATGATTCAATATTAAATCATAAATGATTCAATATTAAATCATAAATGATTCAATATTATATGATTTAATATTAAATCATAAATGATTTAATATTATGTGAGACCCACATCATATGTGGTCCACAATTTGTTCATTTGTTCCTTTAAGAAGGGTTGGTTCTCATTTGATTCATCCCCTATATATATATATATACATATATATATATAGAAGGTTGATCTAATGCAAACTCATTTATGCATACAAACTATGCAAACCGAATTCCTTCTATGTGACTTTTTGTTTTTTATAAATTATAAAGGGCATTTAAGTAATTGTACATATAACGTTTTTTCAAAAATAAAAAATTAAAATAACCGATTAATTGCGGTTTTATGATATTGACGTTTTTACATTTTTTTTCCTTATTTAGTGGTGGTTTTTAATTGGTTAGTTATGAAGAAGATTATCTTTGATTGTTAATTACTTTTTTTACACTTTGTTGAATTATTCAGTGGGTTTTTCATTTGGTCGTCTTCCTCATGCCGTTTTTCTTTCTTATACAAATGGATGAGTGTTTCATATATGAAATCCTCAAATAAATATTTGAAACTATAAGGGCTGTTTGGTTTACAGAATCTGATGGAATTGAAAGGAATTGGAATGACAAAATCCATTGACCAAATTCCTTAATGTTGTTTGGTTCGCGGAATGAATAGACTGGATTCCATCGGATTCCACCGAATTCCACGGTTTAGGGATTTGATCATTCCTTAACATATGTGAAAGATTTTGAATTCCATTTCGTATCAAATGCACAACATAATTTATAAAATTCTTTTAGAAAGAACAGAAATAAATTCAACCACCACCCTCTCTCAGCCCCACCTACACCACCCTCACCGGCAACATATCCGCCACCGCCACCATCGCCACCGCCACCACCATCGCCACCACCGCCACCGTCAATTAATATTATCATTCCACCACCGCTACCGTCACGCACACCCACCATCACCACCACGTCACTATTTTTTGTCGTCTTAGTCGCCACCCACTCGTACACCCAACCCCACCCCACCACTAATGTCATTGTGACAATTGTCAATCCCACTCCCGATGGATGCATATTTCTGTCCTTTTATGAGATTCCATTCCAATTCCTATCGACCAAACATGTGGTCAAATTCCATCAAATTTCATTCCAATTCCTTCAAAGTCAAATTCCTTTGATAGATTCCAATTCCATCGAATTCTATGTGAACCAAACACCTCCTAATATTCATATATGATAATGCAGAATCCCTATATGAAACTACAATATTCATATACGAATCTACAGAATTATCATATGAAACAATAATTTGAATATCATACCTCTGATTCGATGCTATGAATATCATACCTTTCGGTGCTCCTTCGTTTACCTTTTATGAATGGACTACCAGATTAATCACTAAGATTTCGTTAGTATAAAATTCACCATTTCATAATTTTAAAATTTACCTCCGTGATTTTGAAAACCAGAGTTTTCCGCCATCATTTTTGTTTGAAAATTTTAGTTTAAACTTTCATATGTGTACAGAGAGTAACCGATGCCGCCCACTTCATTCTTCATCTGAGGAATTTCCGTTGAAATCGTCTTTATTGGTCTTCTTTGTTTGAAGAATCCCTAATTTGTCGTCCTTTCCGTGTTCACGATTATAATTGAAAAGAAATTCATAATTTTCAAATTACCCTTTTAACCTCTTCGTATTTAACATTTTCCTATTTTTACTTTCATAGTCTCTTTATTTACATCTTGTGCCACCGTGGTGATCTTGGTCGTTAATTGTTTTAATCAATGGATAGTTTTAGTTTGCATAGTTTGTATATCTAAATGAGTTTGTATTTGAGTTAAATTCTCTCTCTATATATAAATATATAGATGTTAGTTTAACTCTCATTGATGAAATTCATAAAAAAGAACTCATTTATCTCTCTTCTCTTTATAGTTTTAGAGAATTCTCTATTTTTGGAGATTTTCTTAGAGAATGGAATAGAGACGTTGTTTGAGAAGTTTAGAGAACAAAAAGTGATTTTCTCTATTTTAGAGAAGTTGTTGGAGATGCTCTAACACTATTTGTTTTGTTAATAAAAGATCCTCCTTGTCACTCTCTCTCTCTCTATCTCTCTCTCTCTATATATATATATATATGGCTAAAATTACGTACAAAAGCATATGTGATTTTACATTAACGACCAAAAAATTGTGTGTTCGACCTATGGCCGCTTAGCAAGGTCGTGTGTATGATCACATATGATTTTATACATGATGTTAAATTAAAATTACATATTATTTTGTACGTGATGTTACATTAACATTACATGTGATTCAACCATTTTTTATTTTTTTTAGAATATGTATATATTGTTATCTATTTACCCGTCTCTCTCTCTCTCTCTATCTCTCTCTCTCTCTCTCTCTCTCTATATATATATATATATATATATATTACTAGTTTATAACCCGTGTATTACGCGGGGTAAATTGAAAAAAAATAAATCATGTCAGGAGAACTAAAATAACCGATAATAAAATTTGAAATTTTAAAACTTCTCATAAATTAACCGATTTCATGTCTGTCGATTTTAGACTTCAATCTATTTATTATGTTTCTCAAAATAATGACTGAAAAGAAAATTAAATTAAGAAAATGGTTATTTTTCTGCTGATTTTATGCCTACCGATTTTACACTTGCCGATTTTATGACTGCCGATTTTAGACTTCAATCTATTGTATTATGTTTCTCAAAATAATGACTGAAAAGAAAGTTAAATTAAGAAAATGATTTTTTTTCTGCCGATTTTAGACTTCAGTCTATTTATTTTCTCAAAATAGTGATTGAATTTCTTTTTTAAGAAAATGGTTTTTTTTCTGCCGATTTTATATCTGCCGATTTTATGTCTGCTGATTTTAAACTTCAATCTATTTATTATATTTCTCAAAATAATGACTGAAAAAAAAAATGAAGAAAATATTTTTTTTCTACAGATTTTATGCCTGCGGATTTTACGCCTGCCAATGTTATGCCTCTCGAATTTAGGCTTCACTCTATTATTTTCTCAAAATAATGACCGAAATAAAAAAAATTAAATTAAGAAAATGATTTTTTTTCTGCTGATTTTATACTTCAATCTATTTATTTGCCGATTTTACGTTTGCCGATTTTATGTCTGCTAATTTTATACTTAAATCTATTTATTATGTTTCTCAAAATAATGACTGGAAAAATAATAAAAAACATGGTTTTTTTCCTGTCGATTTTAGAATTTGATCTATTTATTGACTAAAAAAATATAAAATTAAGAAAATGGTTTTTTCCCTGACGATTTTAGACTTCAATCTATTTATTTTCTTAAACTAATGACTGCAAAAAATATTAAATTAATAAAATGGTTTTTTTTTCCTGTCGATAGGAAATGGTTTTTTTCTGCCGATTTTATGTCTACCGATTTTAGACTTCAATTTATTTATTATGTTTCTCAAAATAATGATTGAAAAAAAAAATTAAATTAAATAATTCTTTTTTTTCCTTGCTGATTTTAGACTTCAATCTATTAATTATGTTTCTCAAAATAATGATTGAAAAATTATTAAAGTAAGAAAATAGTTTTTTTCTGCCGATTTTATGTCTGCCGATTTTAGATTTCAATCTATTTATTATGTTTCTCAAAATAATGACCGAAAAAAATTAAATTAAAAAACTGTTTTTTTTTAATTTGCTGCCAATTTTACGTCTGCCGATTTTATGTCTGCTGATTTTAGATTGCAATCTATTTATTATGTTTTTCAAAATAATGATTGAATAAAATTAAATTAAAAAAATGGTTTTTTTTCCTATTGATTTTATGTCTACCGATTTTACCCCTGCCGATTTTATGTCTGCCGATTTCAGATTTCAATCTACTTATTATGTTTCTCAAAATAATGACCGAAAAAAATATTAAATTAAGAAAATGGTTTTTTTTCTGCCGATTTTATACCTGCCAATTTTAACATTTAATCTATTTATTATTTTTTTTCAAAGTAATGACTGGATTTTTTTTAAGAAAATTGTTTTTTTTTCTAGCCGATTTTAGACTTCAATATATTTATTATGTTTCTCAAAATAATGACTGAAAAAAATTAAATTAAGAAAATGGTTTTTTAATTTCTTGCCGATTTTATGTCTGTCGATTTTACGTGGTCTGCCGGTTTTACATCTATCGATTTTAGATTTCAATCTATTTATTATGTTTCTCAAAATAATGACTGAAAAAAATTAAATTAAGAAAATTGTTTTTTTTCATCCGATTTTATGCCTGCTGATTTTACGTTTCTCAAAATAATGACTGAAAAAGATTAAATTAAGAAAATGGTTTTTTTCCTGCCGATTTTAGCATTCAATCTATTCATTTTGTTTTTCTCAAAATAGTGAGTGAAAAAAAATTAAATTAAGAAAAATGGTTTTTTTTTGTTGATTTTATGCCTGTCGGTTTTAGAAGTCAATCAATTTATTATGTTTCTAAAAATAATAAAAGAAAAAAAAATTAAATTAAGAAAATGGTTTTTTTGCTGTCGATTTTACGCCTGCGATTTTAGAATTCACTCTATTACTTTCTCAAAATAATGACTAAAATAAAAAAAAATTACATCAATAATGGTTTTCTTCTTGACATTTTAGGTGGAAAAAGACTAATAGTTAAACGAGAAAAAGCTAAAAACAGCCCACCAGAACATGATGCGTGTCTTATTTATTTATTCTTTATTAGAATTAATATAGAATTGATTGATATATCTAACCAATGAGCTACCAAAAGTCTAAGACCTGACTCGTCACCTAATTTATTTAGGCACGCCTACATGTGGTTCACATGTTTCACTAAAGTATTGAATTGATAATACGGACAATCAATGAACACCACATTAAAATTAACAGTTAAATTTTAATAAAACAAAAAGAATAAAAAAATCATAATCCATTTTAAAAGAGTAGAAAATGGTTGGTGTGTAATCGTGCACACTATTCTTGGGGCCACTTGTATATCTTCATTGACATCTTATCCATCGTGTTGAAAAAATAATTATTTGGATTTTATCATTCTGCGATTAAGTTATATCTTTTTATTAGCAATTTAATTAACCAGCGTTCATTGATAAATGTGAAGTTTTCAACGATAAACATATTAGTAATTTTAAAAAAACTAAGGGACAGACTAATTGCACCCTTAAATGTGAATTTCATCTTCATATATATCTACAGCAACATCTATTATAGTACCAAAAATTCCGTGTACACCCCTATTAAAAGGTGCCATTAACACTCCTAAAAAATAATGTTACAAAATAAACACTAGTATAAAACCGGTTTTTATACACGATTGTTTTGGGTTTTATACACGGTTTTGGAACCGTGTACATGGCTGAAAGTTTCAGCCTTTTGTACACGGTTCCACAACCGTGTATGAAACTCAACTTTTATACACGGTTCCTAAACCGTATATAAAGACCAAAATAACCGTGTATAAAAGTCATTATCATACACGGTTTTTAGATGAAACCGTTTATAAAAAATTAATAACCGTGTATAAAAAGTCACCATCTTACACTGTTTTTACAAGAAACCGTTTATAAAATTATTAATAACCGTGTATAAAAGCAACCATCTTACACGGTTTTCATAACAAAACCGCGTATAATGGTGACCATATATAACAAAAATGCATACTTTTGTACGCAGTTTTTTACTAGAACCGTGTATAATGAGTTATATTTATATTTTTAATATTTTCCTCGATTCTTTTACCATTCATTATCCAGTAATCTACATTTCCAAATACGATTCAAATTAGAGTGATGAAACATTTCAAATACAGTAATAAATACAAAATCAACAAGACACGTAAATGTAACATCTCAAAGTAATTAACCATTAACCATTGAACTTTAAAAATCATCAACGTAAATGTAACATCTCAAACTAACCGAACAATCTAATACTTTTGGCGTGTAATCCAATCTAATAATTTATAAGATAATCACCCCCACTGATTACTACATTTTGCCATCCATCATGCGCTTCAAAGTAATTGTTCTCGCGATATTGCAAGCTATCTCCTCTATTTGTGTAATTGTGAAAGGAAATGTGGTCGTCCATATGTCATGTATAGATAAATTTGAATGTAGGAGTAATTATAAACAAAATAAAGTACAATATATAAATAAAATGAAAGAAATTTAAAAAATACATACGTTGAGAGAGGAAGCATATTGGTAATCCATCACAAAATGGAAGATTTGTTTCACAACATAGTAACCACACTCCCAATCCTCTTTTTGTTGATTACACTACAATGTAAAAAAAGTAGTGTTAGACAACTTAAAGTACAAAATAGATTGTTGGGATATATAAATTATACCTTGATTAATCTCCATGTAATCGGAGTGATGGCTTCAGAAGATCCTATGGCAAAATTGTATTTTGTAATGGCCCTGAATGAAAAATAACAAAACATTTGTGTTAATTGTCTATTAACTATACAAGTAAACATCAATTGTATACTAAAGTAATACAATACATACATGTCCATGAGGTCTTTGATCTTGTAAGTTTCAGTTGTCTTTCCACTTGCCAACGAATCTAACACATAGACCAACCTACGTATAGGCCTAATGATTAATAATGTCCAATGGTTCCTAAAAATGTTCAAATGATAATGTGAATACAAGTTAAAGTATAAAACATAAATTATTATTATCATAGTAAGATATAAATATATATATAAATATATATATATATATATATATATATTTATATATATCTTACCCTTGTGTGTATGGTGCCAAAAAAAAGTCCTTTTCTTTTTGGTGCATCATCGTTGCCAAAATTGTGTTAGTGACCCGATCATGTTCCCATCCAATTTCAAGTTCATTTATTACGCCCGGTGCTATAAACGCACAGTTATTCCTTGAAATCTTAGATAGCATCATGTGTAAATCCCTGAAAATATTAGAATATCATAACATTATTAAGTATTGTGAATATACATACTCTAATTGATAAGACATATAAATATTAACTTACGCTAGAAACCAAATGATAATGTTTTGGTCAAGCCACCCATTCGTCATTAATAACTTCAAATCATCAAACTCGATCGCTATGTCAATAGGCGTAGAGCCAAAAACCCCTACCTCGGCCACAACCGATACCCCAATCCTCGACCATTCTTTTTTGGAATGTATGCGTTAAAAAAGGTCCCTCAATGCTTGCAGTCGATCTTGCATTGATTTAGGGAACAAGTTGGTCTTCTTAGGAATCTGCTTATTTCTATGTGGCACAGATGCAACAACTACTTTCTTCGAATGTGCTTCATCATCTTTTTGTACCTACATTAATAATCCATTTGATTTATAATCTTATACTTCTAGGGAGACGAGACATACATATACTTAAAGGATTAGCTTATACGTGAGGGCGAATAGGCGCAGCCATGGGTGGCACTTGGGTGGCGGTGACAACTTTCTTTGAATGAGTCGCATCTTCTTTTTGTACGCGAGGCGGAATAGGCTCACTCATTAGTTGGAATATGTCACTGGTTTAATGGTAGTGGCCTATTAAGAAAAAATGATAATTTTAGTAAACATGGCGTGTATCGGAAAATCTTACCGTAATTTAACATAAAATGTAAAACCTCTATGTATATACCTGTCGCAATACCAGAGAACATATTTCCCACTGGACGAAGTTCCCGATAGCTTGACCTAGTTTCTGAACATCTTCATTTGGCAAGGGCACAGGGAGATCATACTCTTCATATCCAAACCAATGCTTCCATAGATTCGATCGTAGTTTATAATTATAGCTTCCATACCTGTTTATTCATAACCCTGTCAACCTGAACCTTCATAAACCCCTCCTCTAACGGATAACCATGAAGAACGTCGGATGATAAAGGAAAGGCCTACCCCTTAGCAACTACTATTTTGGCCTCGCCACACCGAAAAACCAAGTTGCAGTTTGTAACATCCTGCAAATGGAACACATAAACATCATAATCTAATATGGATTCTTTCAAACTTATTAAAAGGTAAACACATACAGATTATAATTCACCTTAATGGATTCAAGTTGTGGATCGCAAACAGTTGAGCCAGCATTGCTCTTGTTGATCGTCGGGCTTCCTGCAGGGCTGGAATTGTTCGCCAATGATCGTTCTGCTAAAAACTCATTTATCTGTTGCTGCATGATAGATTGTTTTTCCTTCAGCTCCTTTATTTCCTTTACTTTATTGTTACACTTTCTCCTTTTATTTTCAATGCCTAAGCCCACACGTAGGCCCACATTGTGACCGACACCCCTGGTGCGACCTAGGTGTTCGGGTCCCAACACCGCTGCTAGGGGATCAATTGCCACATTACGGTCCCAATCTCCCTTAGAGAATTGTTTGTCTTTTTCTATCTGTCATGTTAAACAAGAGGCAATTCACGTAAGTAATTAAGGATAATAAGCCGATACAAAAATTAAAATAAGTACATAATAATAACTTACCATCTTTTCTACTATTGGCTTCATCTTATCCGGTAAGATGAATTCTTCGGGACCTGATTTCACCAATCTCGCCAATATAAAGTACCATGTCCGCTTACTATACATATTGTTTATCTCGATAAATAAACCTCGTTCCTTAATCCTCGCAAATGAATCCCGCTTCCCTAGATACCCCCGTGATCCTAAGTGGTGGGGGTGATCATTCATCTTTGTATGTTCCTTGTTTTTTTTGGCTCAGTGCCTTGGCATAATAAAAATAACAACATTAGGAACATTTAGATATATTCTACCACTAAAAACAATAATTAAAGTTGTTATTACACCTTAAATTCTGGCGTCGATTTGACCTTAACGAATTCAGACCACGTAGCCGGATCAATATATGAGTACTTGTGGAATGGTGTTTTGTTTTCATTCACGTATAACTGTACGAGCTGCGACTTAAAGCTCCTCATGATCCGGATGCAATCGACAACATCTTTTCTTTCAACGTGTCATCCTCTAAATTCCACTTTTGCTGTTTGATTAAAATAAAGTCATCAACCTGTTAATTATATGCAATTATATCATGACAGTACGAGTAAAAATGTACTATATACCTTAATCACGGCACAGAACTGATCCTTATCTTCATCGTCAACTTTATGCCAATCAAGTTTAAGTACTGAAAACTTCGATTTCGCCTCCATTCCTACCCAGTTAGAAAATGATGGTGAATAAGAACCAATCGGCCGACCGGTGTCGGGACAAGATTCAATTGTAATGAAATCTTTAGATTCGTTAATTTTACTCAATGTTGTCGCCCCTCGGGTTCGGGTCGACCTTTGCTTGGGTTTTGATGCGTTTGGTTATTCGTTGCCTGATGTGTTAGTGGTAAGAAATGTGATGCATAATACGAGAAATTTAAAAAGTAATTGATTTGTTTGCTTGCGAATGAGCCGCTGCTTCTCCAGATCGGCTATTTTCGCACCGTCCGGTTCTTTCCCCGCCTCGGGAACTGGATTTTCAGGGATTGGAGTCAAGTCGGGTTCCAGAACATAGTAAAGTTTCAATACCATTAACATGAACTTAACTTTGTCGGCCCATCGAGTTTAGTTGTTTCCGTCAAAGGAGTCTAGTTTCACAAGGTCTTGGTTCAACAGTCGAAAGTTACCGGAATCCATCTTGATATAAAACCTTCAATATTGTAGAAAAAAAATATGATTTTAGGATTAGTAACAATTTAAGGATCAAAGCTCTATGTAAAAAATAAAAGTTTTATATATATAAAGATTGAAACTTTATTAAAATAATGAACCAAGATTGCGTCTTTAATTATTATTATAGCCCAACAAGAGTTCGGAAACTCGAAACCAAATTTGTGATATTCTCACATATTCGAATCTATCCTTCGCGATAGATTCGATGAAAGAAAGGAGTAGAAACAGATTGTTCACTCAGTGGACTAAAATTGAATTCTTGACCGAATATTAAAAGACTAACGTTATGATTAATTCGGAGAAGAAAAAATAACTGGACGGTTGTGTAAAAACTGTCCTTTAAGGTTTTATACGACACTCTATATGTTGTAAGTTTGACAACCGCAGCCCCAGGATTCGATGCAGATTCACGGTTCGTAAACAACAGCAATGTATACGAAACCAAAGGGAGATCGATGCAGATACGACTGGAAATTATGAGAGCAGACGGCAAGAAGCGAGAGAGAGAGAGAGAGAGCAGAGAGCAGTATTTTCATGTGTGTAAATCGTGAGTTTAACCCGGTATTTATACTGGTAAAGCCACGATTTTTGTCAACTTCATCCCAAAGAAAAGGAGTTTCGGTTGAGACTAAGTCTCACTGATTTATCCCACGTTTTTATAAAATAAATTAATAACAAAACATTAATTTCGAAATTATCAGTAACAGATTGGAACAGGTCAAACCGGGATATTTATCAGCTGCCTTATCTCTTTCACACAGGTTTTTGTACCAAAGAATACTCGGGAGCTGGGGGCGAGGCTCCTCTTGCTCCGATGCGGCATGCGAAGTGCAAAGTGCGCTACTCCGAGAATTCCCGCGCTCGCACCCTCATCCTTGGCCTCGTTCATGGCCATGCGCGCGCATGTGCGTTGGACCTATCATCCACAAACCCCACCATGATTCCATCAACTAGCTCAAGGTCCATTGGTGGGTTAAGCCTTATAAGGCACTCTCACTTTCATCTTCCTTCCTATGTGGGATGGATGAAAAGTTCCAACCTTACATTTCTAACAATCCCCCACCAGGTTGGAAAGTTTTCTAACATTCATAGTAGATGATGTCACAATGGTGTCACTAATATTAAACCATGTTTATGTAAGTACGAAAGAAGAGATCAATTCAATGGTATCCTTGGGATTTAAACCTTGAACCTTAAGATCACTTTGGCTTATTTACATACATCACCTAGCATTCTTGCTTTCTCACTGAGCGTGAACTATGGCCATGCGCTAAACTCTATTTCATGACCTTTTAGAAGAAGAACCACTATTCTTCATTTGAGGCGGCACCACCTCTCAGTCATATAGGGAAAGTTCTATAACATCTTCGTTGCTAAGATGCCTCTAAACTTTGTTAAGAGTTTTAACTCAACCTTATTCTCGGCAACGCCGTACTATCTTCTACCTTACATGGATACCTTCTATCAATTAGTGACTTGTTGTTACCCTTTAAACTTGGTAGATAGGAGCACTAAATCCAAGTTGGGTTTCCATCACTAATTGATTCTACGTGGTTTTAGACATATGTCTCTAGTAGTTGATCCTACTAAGTCTCTCGTTAGAGGCTTGGTTAGCGGATCATCCAAGTTCCCACAAGACTTGACATACACAATACTTATGGTACCGTCATCAATTAATTGTCTCACGAAATTGTATGGGAGACCTATGTGTCGTGACTTCCCAATATACACAACATTGTATACTTTTGACAGTGTGGCCTCACTGTCACAGTACATGGGAATAGAAGGGGTTGGTTGAGGCCACATATGAATATATGTTAATAGATCTCTAATCCATTCAGCCTCTTAGCACGCGGCAGCTAGTGCAATAAGTTCGACTTTAATAGTCGAATGAGCTATACACGATTGTTTCTTGCTCGCCCAAGAAGTTGCCCCACCAACAAGAGTATAAATCCACCCATTTGTGGCTTTCGAATCACTAGAGTGATCTATCCAATTGGCGTCAGAATACCCTTCCAAGATTCCTGGATGTGTCGTGTACGTTAACTCTAGATCACTGGTTCTTTTCAAGTAACCCAATACTCTACCGATAGCTTTCCAGTGATCTGGACCGGGATTGCTAGTATATTGACTCAGTCTACTCACTGCAAAGGCAATATCCGATCTCGTGCAATGCATTGCATAAATCATGCATCCTATTGCACTCGCATACTCTAGTTGAGCCCACTGCTCTACCAGAGTTTTTGTCAAGTTTCACACTTGAATCAAAAGGAGTGTTGTACTCTTTTATATTCAAATGTTGAAACTTTGTCAGTATCTTCTGTATGTAGTGGGATTGACTTAGAGAGATTTGAGATGCTGACCTTTTGACTTTTATTCCAAGAATGGTATCTACCTCTCCAAGATCTTTCATCTTAAAGTTCGCGGATAGGTAGCTTTTAGTTTCAAGAATACCTTCCAGATCGGTTCCGATGATCAACATATCATCTACATAAAGACAGATAATCACAGTGGATCCTTTTGTGCATCTTGAGTAAATGCATCTGTCGGCCCCATTGTGTTGGAACCCGAAGGAGGTGAGTCGTATCAAATCTTCCATGCCACTATTTGGGGGCTTGTTTTAAACCGTATAGAGATTTAACAAGTCTATACACTTTGTTCTCTTGTCTGGTTACCACAAACCCTACATGTTGCTCCATATAAACCTCCTCGTGTAGATAGCCATTCAAAAAGGCTGTCTTCGCATCCATTTGATGAATGTACAGACCTTTTATGGCTGAAATTGCTATAAGAGTTCGAATTTGTTAGATATTAAAGTATGAGTCAAAGAAGAGATGTCTACAAATATCAACACACACTTCTTGTTATAACTAATTGTTGTTAGACGCTCCCTTTATGACACATGGCACTTTGTAATTGGCTAGCATTTTGACTTTCTGTCTTTGTATATGTATAAATAGCATTGTATTGTGTTTGTAAAAGGTGTCGATTAATACATTTACATTTTGAAGAATACTGTGCGTAATTCATTTCATAATCTTTGTTCTTCATTCTGTTTACTATTCTATTGATTTAAATTGTTAATTGATCTGCTTCCGCAATTCACTCAGATTCAATACTCTCAATTAACAATCGGTTTAAAGGAATCTGGAACCAACAATTGGTATCAGAGCCTTCTAATCAATCTATTGATTATTAGATCTCTTCCATTGAAAGAATTCCTTTCAATCGAACAAGATTTTCTCGCATTCAAAATTTGTTTATCAATCCACTCGTTTTACGAAATTCTCGTTGAAACGTTAACAATCTTCTCTTAAATTGAGTCATTCATTTTGTAATCTGAAGAAACAGTGATATTATCGACCTGTTCTTCTTAAGATTTAATTGTTCTAAATTTCTTTCAAATCTTCAAATTTTCTCTTCTATCATACTCAAATGACAAATTCGAGCTTGAATGCTGTTTATACGTCTGGGTCCCTGACTAAACCTCCAACTCTTGTACGTGATGAATACCCACAATGGAAGATTCGAATGGTTAACTTCTATGAGGGATTGGATGCTGAGTTATATCCAATTATTCAAAACGGTCCGTTTGTTCCCACCACTACTATTCCCAGAATTCCAGCCACTGCAAATTCAGATGAGGTACCAGCAAGACTGGTTCAGAAGTCAAGGAATAACTGGACTGATGAAGAAAAAGCTAAGGTGGAATTAGCTAAGAAAGCTAAGTCTCTCGTTGATAATGGCCATTCCAAATGAGATTTTTCAATCTCTGGACTCATGTGACACAAAGAAAAGATTTATGGGATCAACTGAGAATCTCTTAGAAGGTGGTGCGAAAATGAAAAAGAACGAGAAGAGCCCAAGCTCTAAATGAATATAATAGTTTTCAAGCACTGACTGATGAATCTCTGGAACAAACATTTCATCGATTCAACAATCTGATTAATCTCTGCAAGAGATGTGACATTGTTAGATCAAAGGAAGACAACAATGTTCTATTTCTCAAAAGGTTAAACCCTGAATGGTCAAATCTATCCATGTCACTACAAGCCAATCAGGATCTTGAACAATGGTCGCTGCATGATGTATTCGGTACACTGCAAGCTCATGAAAAAGAAGTTGTTCAGAAAAGAACAAACATCGGAGGTCCTCTGGCTTTGATCTCAGAAACAAAAGGAATCAGAAGACGAAGTGATGACAGGAAGAAATCGAAGGCCTTCATATCAGAGACTGCTCCAGAAGATGACTCTGAATCAGATGATGAAATTAAAGCGTTTGCTGACTCTCTGGCTTTAATAACCAAGCAATTTACTAATCGTTTTGGAAATAGGTCTTTGAAAGGAAATAAACGATTTGATCGTCCCTATGTTCCTAAACAAGAAGTACAGAGAGTAGAGAAAACAAAGAAGAAAAGAAAGAAGAAGAATTAAAAAGGAAGAAAGATGTCCGCTACGTATGTGGCAAACCCGACATTACTCGAGAGATTGCAGGAGCTCTGGAAAAGGATAAAACTTATTACAAAAACAAATATAAGTACAATGTCACTGAAAGAGCACACTTTGCAGAAAAAGAAAACTGGGTGCAAGATGAATCCAGCGGTGATGAAGCCATGTTCTGTGGAATGGCAAACACAAACGAATCAGAGGATCAACCCTCTGAGTCACCGGTTAGTAATTTCTCCGGGATCATCCGAGCTTGAACAAACGATTGTGATGTTATCAAACAATTTTGAGGAACTAAAACCGAAACTCACAATCGAAAAGAAATTACGAAAAAGTACCGAGAAAACTCTTTCTACAATCAAAAGGGAAAGAGATATTTTCAAAAGAGAAATGGATTTACTTACAGAAGAAAAACTCGAATTAAATACTGCAAAGGAAACAATTTCCATGAGTTTAAAACTTTCTGAAGAAAAACTTAAAAAGGAAATTTTGAATCTCAATAAACTTCTGGAAGAAAAAAGGAAAGAAATCAGAGACAAAGAGAGTGATAGACTCAACTCTGTAGCACTTAAAAACTATTTTCAGAAAGAGAGAGAATTTTTACACATTGAACTTCAACAGAAAAAGCTACGCATTATAACATATCCGGATGCACAAGGTTCATGACAAAATTAACACACAAGTAGGAAGATCCGGACTTGGTTTCGAGGACCTAGATCCCTACACGTGTAAGAAAAGGTCGGATCCGAAATCTGTTTTTTGTGTTGGACAAATACAGAAGCCAAAGTTTCCAATTTTGTATGAAAAATCTATTTTTAAAAAATCTAGATATGAAAATCATCATAAAACAAGCAAACTTCAATTCGAAAATATTGAATATTGTTGTAAAACAAATGTTGATCTAAATAAAGTTCAGAAGAAAGATGATATTTTCAATTTTGGTTCAAATAAACATACAATTTTGAATCCAGAGGCTGATATTTTTGTTCCAAGTCAGGCAGAAGAAGATCTACGACTTATGTTTGAAAACGATATTCTCTCTACTCTGGATAAGTGTTTTAGAAATGAAACTCTTTGTGAGAATCATCCAGAGATCACTCCCTGTTCATTTGAAGATTTACATCTTTCTGAAACACAAGAAAGCTTTGCTGAGATTACGTATCCATGGGAAAATGACAATAATGATGAAGAATTTTTTGATAACTCTGAAAATTACCTTTCAAATTTAGAAATTAATTCTTTTAAATCATCAAAAGTTATCACAAATAATTCAGAAATTATTGATAAAAAGGATGATTATTTGTATACTGATAAATCTCAAGAAATCAGAGCTTCTGATAGAGATTGTGCTAAACTTTCAAGTGGTATACCTATTCTTCCGTTTTCGTTCCGAACCGAGAAAATCAGCATCTATACATCCAGACTTCTTCGATATGTGTCTCAAAGCCAAAACATGTCTTGAACTTGAGAAAGAGGCAGAACTCAAAACCAAAGTGCAAAATCAAAAGATTTTAAACTCTACTCTTCCGAAGTTTACTAATATTCAAAAAGGCAAATGGAAATCCTCTAATACTTATGTTCCTTTTTCAGTAAATAACAGAGCTTCTGCAAAAGTAGATCGTAGGAAGAACACGAGAAGAAAAAGCCGTAACTAAAACAAAAGTCTAGTCTAGATAGGTTCTCTAGAACAACCGATACTAGAAAAGACTTTAGAAAGAATAATTGTAATTACCATTCTCGCAATGACAATTCAATTCAATCTTCTATGTTTCAGTCTTCTGAATGTTTTTCACTGTTCTTAAAGTTAAAACAATTTTTCTCGCAAACCTTTGATCATTCCAATTCACAGTATGTTTATCACAAAAAGAATAAAACTCAAAAATACCAAAAACCAAAAATAAAGTCTTTACCTTCTGTTAAATCAAAAAACGAGCATACTCCAAAAGCTAACATAACAGGACCCATTATGCGATGGGTACCTAAGAAATTCTGATTTTTGATTGCAGAAACAGCGTGTGCATATCTGGTATCTTGACTCTGGATGCTCGAGGCACATGACTGGATCCCAAAATTTACTATCCCAATTCAAGGACAAATCAGGTGGAATAGTAACTTTTGGTGATAATGGTAAGGGTCAAATAAAAGGCTACGGTACTCTACAAGAAGGTAATATCACCTTATCAAAGGTAGCTCATGTTTCTGGCTTGAAACATAACCTCCTCAGTGTAAGTCAACTTTGTGATTCTAAAATACTAGTAGTATTTGATGAAAAACATTGTTATTTATTCTCTAAGGCTGGTGAAGAACTTTGGAGAGCAGACTGAAAGGTAACTTGTATATGATGAATTTTACCTCTAAGGATGGTAAGGAAACTTTATGTCTCATCTCCAAAAAGAGTGAAGTTGCGTGGCTCGGCATCATAAAATGTCTCACTTAAATTTTAATAATCTTGAGATGCTTGTTAAAAACAAACTGGTATCTGGACTTCCTGATATTCATTTTCAAAAAGATCACCTCTGCCCTGCATGTGAAATGGGCAAAATTAAACGAGCATCTCATAAATCAAAAAGTGATCATTCTTGTACTAGACCTCTGCAATTATTACATGTGGATCTCTGTGGTCCAATTGCAATTCAGAGTCTATCTGGTAAAAAGTATATTCTGGTACTAATTGATGAATTTTCCAGATATACTTGGCTTGCTTTCGTCGTCAAAAGTCAGAAGTCCCAGTGGTACTACAAAATATGATGACCGTAATTCGTGTTCTTCTACATCGAAGATTCAGCAACTTCGAAGTGATAATGGTACAATTCAAGAACGCCAAGCTTGAATCGTATCTTGTTGAACAAGGAATTACTCAAAACTTCTCTGCTGTTCGCACTCCACAACAAAACGGTGTAGTTGAACGTCGCAACAGAACCTTGGTTGAAGCAGCCAGAACGATGCTCGCAGCTTCTGGTCTCCCAATTCACTTCTGGGCCGAAGCTGTTGCTACTGCTTGTTTCACTCAAAACCGTTCAATTATTGTCAAGAGGCATCTCAAAACCTCTTATGAGTTGATTAATAAAAGAAAACCATCGTAAAATTTTTTCATATCTTTGGTCGCGTATGTTTTATCTTAAACGACAGAGATAATCTTGGCAAATTTGATCCGAAGTCCGATGAAGCTAAATTTTTAGGCTACTCGTTAAATTCAAGAGCTTTCCGAGTTTTTAACTTACGAACAAAAAACTCGTTATGGAAAGCATCAACATTGACTTCGATGATAACACTCAACCGACTTCTGAACACTCTACTTCAGAACTCAAGCTTAATACTGTTACTTCTGACTCTCTTTCAGGTTCCACAGAATCCGAGATTGATGTTATTTTTCATGATTTTCTGGGCGACGAAGTTGTGTCAGAAGCTATGTCACCTCCACATTTGCGGATACCGTATATTCTCCAAGCCTAAGGCATTACTCTCTCTCGGTCCTCGCTTCTTCGTTTCCTCCGACACGTCTATTTTTCCGTAAGTTCCCATTACTACATCCGCTACCAAGACGCTACTTCGTTCCATCATCCGAGGGGGAGACACAAGGACAGTGACAAAACGGATATCGAAGAACATACAAGAAAATAAAGAAGATTTTGTGTTTCCGGATGAAATCATTTCGTCAAATGCAACAACCCATTCAATTTCTCAACCCGTAATGACGAAATGGACTAAATCTCACACACCGATCTTATAATTGGTCGTTCTTCCGAGGGGGTCGTAACACGATCTCGCTATCGCAAATGAAGCATTCTTTGTTAATTTTCTTAGTATGATCGAACCTAAACGTGTACATGAAGCCTTAGTTGAACCAAGTGGGTGGATGCTATGCGGGAAGAACTACTTCAATTCGAAAGAAATAAAGTTTGGCGTCTTGTTCCTTTACCAAAAGGCAAAGTTGCCATTGGCACAAAATGGGTATTTAGGAACAAAAAGGATGAAGATGGAATTGTTGTCGAAATAAAGCTCGTTTGGTGGCTAAAGGCTACCGTCAAGAGGAAGGTATCGATTATGATGAAACCTTTGCTCCCGTTGCAAGACTAGAAGCAATAAGATTATTCTTGGCTTTCTCGGCATACAAAAACTTCAAAGTCTACCAAATGGATGTTAAATGTGCATTTCTTAATGGATGTCTAAAAGAAGAAGTGTATGTCGAACAACCTGATGGTTTCAAAGATGCAAAATATCCAGAATATGTTTATCTTCTTGACAAAGCTTTGTATGGTCTAAAGCAAGCCCCAAGAGCCTGGTATGAACGACCATCGAAGTTTCTGATCAGCAAAGGATATGAAAAAGGTAAAATCGATACAACTCTGTTCATCAAAAGAGGCAAAGGTATGTTAACTATAGTTCAAATTTACGTGGATGACATAATATTTGGTTCTACTCATCAAACAGAAGTTGATTTGTTTTCTAAGTTGATGGAAACTGAATTTGAAATGAGTATGATGGGAGAATTAACTTTCTTCCTAGGACTTCAAGTTAAACAAAGTACCTCGTGTATCTTTATAAATCGTGCAAATTATGTTTCGACATGCTTAAAAAGTTTCATCTTCAAAACTCATCATCCATGAAAACACCCATCTCTCCCGGTATGAAATTAGGACCTGACTCCTCTGGTAAATCTGTTGATATTACCAGCTACAGAGGAATGATTGGTTCTCTTTTATATTTAACAGCAAGTAGACCTGATATTATGTTTGCCACTTGTCTTTGTGCTCGTTATCAAGCCAATCCTAAAGAGTCTCATTTGGCTGCTGTAAAAAGAATTTTTAGGTACTTAAAAGGTTCACCATCGTTGGGCCTTTGGTATCCTAAAAATTCTGGATTTGATTTAATGGCGTATACTGATTCGATCATGCGAGGTTGTAAGCTTGACGGAAAAGTACATCGTAGCCGTCAACTTCGGGAAATCGACTTATAAGTTGGACATCCAAGAAACAAATCGCGTATCCACATCTACAGCGTGCCGAATATGTTGCCGTCGCTAGTTGTTGTTCACAAGTTATTTGGATGAAGACCCAACTCGTAGATTATGGTCTCGATATACGATAAGATTCCCATCCTATGTGATTCTAAAAGTGCTATCGCCATTACGTAAAATCCGAGTCAAAGCATTCCAAAACAAAGCATATCGATGTCAGGTATCATTTCATCAAGGATCATGTCGAGAAGGGTACAATCGAAATGTATTTTGTTTCTACTGATTATCAACTTGCTGATATTTTCACAAAAGCTCTTGATGAGAGTCGTTTTAACTTCTTAATTAGCAAGTTGGGAATGCTTAATATGTAACAATGATTTCTTCAGAAGCATCTAGAAGCCTCTAAACTATTCTGACGATACTTCAGAAGTCATCAGAAGTCTCTGATGCTGTCTGAACTCTTCAGAACACTTCAGAAGCCTCTGAATTACTCTGCTTTTCTGTTTCATAATAATATTCTTCTTTCAAGACATATCATAAAGTACAGATTGAGAAACGAGGTAAAGAAGCTACTACAGGGGGAGTTTACCATTCCAGGGGAAGTTTACCATTCAAGGGGGAGTTTACCATTCAAGGGGGAGTTTACCATTCAAGGGAGTTTACCATTCACGGGGGAGTTTCACAATGATGAAGATATTCGTCTAAGTCTAACTCTGGTTAGCTGTCTTCTGATTTACTATTTTACTTAAATTTTATTTGAATCTATCTGCTCTGAGTTTCTCTTGCCGCCAAGGTCTCTTAGACTTTTGATTCATTTCAAATTTTTTTTAAAATATAAATCAAGTCGACATGTTTTTCAACTAAATTTTCTATAAATTGATAATTCTTATAATTTCCATTAAATATATAAATTCAATCAACTCTTGCCTCCAAGGTTGTTTAAATCTATATGTTTAATGCAAATTCTTCTTTATTATTCTTTTATAGAAACTAAACTCTCATGTGATTTTTTTTTTGTTCTCACTTGACTGATTTTTATACTTAAATAAATAAAATTAAGACTAAATTCTGTGTTTCTTCAATTAATTCAAAATTAATTGATTAATTAAACAGTTTTTTTTTTATTAATTTTGTTTATTTCTGCTTTTAAGAAAAATCGCATCTGCTACTAAATCATCATCATACATGTGTCTCGTCGTACACGTGTCTCCAATCGAAACCCTGCATGTGTATATCCGCGTGCTTACCTCAGCTCAAATGAACCGTTTTTTGTTTCTCCCCAAACTGAATAACCCCTTCCCATTCTACAGTTTCTCTCTCACATAAAACCCCCAATTTCAACCTTCATCTTCTTCCTCGCAAATATTCCCTAAATCAGTGTTTATTCTCATTGCAAAGACAAAGTGTTCTACTGTCAAGCATTCAAAAGTTCAAAATGGCTTCCAACTGTGCCCATCCTACCAACAATGATGAAGACAGAATCATCGATTCCACTGCTGATAGTACTCCCATTGTAAAACTGCCATTGAAGGCGAACAATGTGCAGGTACTGCTCAACCCTAACACTTATCAACCGGAATTTCGCATCATGATCGAGTTTCTACAACAGCACCAGTTGAATCGCGCCCTAACCCTAACCAACCCAAACATCCCTGAAATCTATGTCCAAGAACTGTGGCAAACAATGATCATCAAAAATGATGAAACACTCGCCGGTTCTGTCACCCATCCTGAACAAGTGGAAATTGCTGTTCAAATCCCAATCACCAAAAGAAAACTCGCCAAATATTTTCATCTTCCCCTATCAGTGATCGAAGTCGACGGGCAAACCATTCCCAATCCTGCCCTAGAAGAAAACCCTTCCACAGAAGCCCTCCTAGCCTTCATCAATCTTCTGGGTTACAATGAACCTCTTACCAGGCTGTCCGAATTCAAAAGGAAGAAGTTACCCCCAATGTGGAATCTACTCGTCTCCATACTCAACAAGAGCCTAACCTGCAAAATAGGTTCTTTGGATCAAGCTAGCCGAAACATTCTGACGATTATGTATGGGATGTTCTACAATCGACCCTTGGACTATGCAAGTCTCATCTTCCAAGAGATCAAAGCACCGCGCATACTAAGGTGCTCCATCAAAGTCGTGGAAGCCACTACCAAGACTCATGTTCCCACGATTTCTATCCCTCATCACTCATCCCGCAATTGGGGCAATCGAAGCTCCCCGATTCGGCCCATTCGCAAAATTGCATCAATGAGTTCCCATCGATCAACCATTGACAAGATCGGCTACTTCCGCACCCGCAGAACTATCCAGTACATGCTAAACCTAATCCCATCTAGCTCTTCTAATCTCCAAATCTATAGAAGCTCTATGGTTTTCTCGGAAACGAATTCCTACCCCCGAGCACTTAGAGCCGTGTGTAGGTGGTCAGGGGTCTGGTGAGCATGAGATTGAAAAAACTAGGAGTGAACATCCGAGTGCTTCTACCCATGCCGACCTTCTATTAAATGAAGGTACAGAAGATGTCCACAGAGACACATATGAGTGTTCCTCTCCAATTCCACAAAGAGCAACCACAACTTCGAGGTTGACGTCACCACGTCTCCACTCATTGACTTAGAACAACCCAGCTCAAACCACCCGTAAACCAAACCGTTCGTAGAGGATACTTCTTCTTCTTCTCGAATCAAATTCAACCGGGGAAAGCACCTCCACTTCATCATCCTCCCAACAGATGATGATGATAATATAAGAGTTCATTCGCCCCCGAACTCGCCACTTCCTTCACCACATGTTCATGTCTCCGTGACTGACATACCAATAAGCACAGAGGATGCGTCCACATCCTCTCCTAGGATAGATGCTGATGAATTCCCATCAGAGGGGTTACAGCCTAGGAATGCACCCCTTACCGGAGTGTTTACACTTCATCAAGGTAAGCATACTGTCTTCAGCACCTCATCCCTCTGATGATGAGGATACTGTTGAAACAGTCAGAACAACCGAAGAGGAGCCTGTGCATAACAGCCCTCAAGGACAGGTTGGAAGTCCTTCTACACTCAACGTCAAAACAGGTGTAGAAGGCCCCTCTGAACGCGAGGGTAAAGGGGCTCCATGTGTTGGAGATGCACCGGTTACATCTTCTGATTTTGTCACTAATGCAGCGTTCTTGGCATTTGCTGATCAAATTCAGAGATCTGTGGAAGATCTAAAATTATCCGTCACAACTAATCATTCTATTCTTCTGAGCCTTCAATTTCAAATTGAAAGGCAAAACTCTCTTTTAGCAGATCTTCAGCGCCAAATGAGTACCTCTCAAGAAGATCAGAAGGCCTATCTTGCTGAACAACTTTTGCTCTTGAATAATGGTCTTCAAGCAAATACAGAGGCAATATCTCAACTTCCAGAATCTTTACGTGCCTCTGTAGACTACAGCTCTCTGGTGGCCGATATACAGAAGATTGTCAAGACCATCATCACTTCTGATGATCCCTCTGTGTCTACGCTTGTCAAGAAATCTGACCTCGCCTCTTTCCAGAAGATTATTCTTGAGCGAATGTCGACCATCGCTTCAAAGTACTCTTCCAAGCCCTCCACATCGTCAACCGACCAGAAACTTGCTGCTCTCGAAACTACTATCTCTCAACTTGTGCCTCTGGTTTCTTCTCTTGCTGAGGCGTTTACTTCCAAGAAGAAAGCCAAGGAAGAAAGGGCTTGCAGAAAGGCAGAACTGAAAAGAAAACGTTCTGAGGATCAGGATCCTGATTCTCAGAAGGGGGAGAAAGGTTCTGAGCCTAAGCAAGCCAAACAAACACCACCAGAAACAAACACGACCACTGCTGACTCTTCAACGCCAACACCATCACAGCAACCCTCTTCTTCAAAACAAGTGCCACTCACTCCAACACCTCTGGCTACGCATTCTGGTCCTCTACCCAGAGATCCAGAGCTAGCTAAGTTTATTCTGGATCTTATGGGAAAAAGCGAGAATCCCGAGCTCTCCGGTGAAAAGGGTGAAGTAGTCGAGCTCACGAAGAACGAGAACGAGCTAAAGCTGCAAAGGAAAGAGCTAAAAGGGCCAGAGAGGAGGATGAGGAAGTGTTCAGAGCTGAAAAAGAGAGAGCAGAAGAGATAATACGCCAGAGGCTAATAGTTGAAGAACAAATAGAGATAGAGAGGCTGAAAAAGAGAACCTGGAAAGAGAAAAGGCTAGACTTAAAGAAGAACTACGGAGACAAAATTTTGAAGTCAAGAAAGAGCAAGAGTCGAGCGAGAGGCCGCTCGTAAGCGTAAGGAGATCGAAGAGAAGAATTTGAAGAAAAATTAAATAAAGTTGGAAACATTGTTGGAAACATTGAACTTCCAACAATTGAAGTTGAGAAAAGGCACATGTATGCTCCAACAGATCAGAAGATTTATCTCATGATGCCTAACTTCGCCAACCAATACAATGTCAGCAGTGAAGTTAAAGATAACTTCATGGCTCATAAACAAGACAGAAGACAAGCTTTTCACTACCGTTCCAATTACAAAGATAACGACCATGAAACATAAGCAGCTTCAAGATACACCCATTTGGTACACAATCTACGAGATAGTCGGATCAAACAACAAAAGTTATTACATATGTGATAATGATCTGTTGTCCATCCATCCAGCTGATCTCATTTTTCTGGAAGAATTTATGAAGACACAGCTTTCTGAACGCAAAGATCCACAAGACCAGGTTGCCTACACTAGAATTATTCTGTGTATGAAATCATACATTAGATACAAAAGGTGTCGACTTCCAGATTGGATTAAATTTCAAAATGGATAATCTGGCTATCTCTGCACCAAATGAGGAACTTGAAGGGATAAGCAAATTCAGAGTGGGTAGACTTCTTACTGAACCAGAAGAGGGAATCATCTTCAAAAGACCAAATGGAAAGAGCTTCTTTCGCATCAAAGAAGCTCACAAATACTCTTCTGAGGTAGTCTACATCATCAAGTGCTTTGCTGGCTTAGACACGACAAATCCGTGTTGCAAAGAAAATAGAGAAAAGACTTGATGGACTTCAGAAGAACAGAGAGCTTATCAATAATATTTCAAGTATCATCGCTGCTGTTGATCCTCTCTGAAGAAATTTTTTTTAACTTCATACTTAGGGGGAGAATGTTAGATATTAAAGTATGAGTCAAAGAAGAGATGTCTACAAATATCAACACACACTTCTTGTTATAACTAATTGTTGTTAGACGCTCCCTTTATGACACATGGCACTTTGTAATTGGCTAGCATTTTGACTTTCTGTCTTTGTATATGTATAAATAGCATTGTATTGTGTTTGTAAAAGGTGTCGATTAATACATTTACATTTTGAAGAATACTGTGCGTAATTCATTTCATAATCTTTGTTCTTCATTCTGTTTACTGTTCTATTGATTTAAATTGTTAATTGATCTGCTTCCGCAATTCACTCAGATTCAATACTCTCAATTAACAATCGGTTTAAAGGAATCTGGAACCAACAGAATTGAACTAATTCTAGCAACTGGAGCGTAGTTGTCAAAATAATCGACTCCATCTCTTTGTCTATATCCTTTAGCTACCAATCTAGCTTTAAAGGCATAAATAGAACCATCTAGATGTCTCTTTCTTTAGAATATCCATTTTGAGCCAATGGGTTTCGCTCCCTTGGGTAATTCAGACAACTCCCAAGTACCGTTTCCATGATAGAGTCCATTTCATCTTTTATTGCTTCTTTCCATAATGGAGCTTTCCTTGAAGACATTGCTTCTTTGAAAGTCTTAGGAACATCGTCTATATCGATGGAGAATATGACCTCTCTCGTCACATTCTTTTGAGTTCCTTCTACTAAGTAGGAGAGGAAATCATTTCCTAGACTTTTTCTTTTCTTGCTCTTGTACTTCTACGTGGTTCGTCAACCTTTCTCAAGGTTTTCGAACTATCACGAGATGTGCAAGGAATATTAGAAGCCAATGTTGGTTCTAAGTTTTCAGATTCACCTGAAAACTTATCTTCAAAGAATTCCACGTCTCTGGATTCTACTATGACTCCTGATTCTTTATCCAATAATCTATATGCCTTGCAATTTCTAGCATATCCAACGAATATGATTTTAATACCATGGGCACCTAATTTAGATGTTTTTGGATCAGGGGTTCCATAATAGGAAATACAACCCCACACTCTAAAATAGTCAATGTTTGGTTTCCTTCCTTTCCAAAGTTCATAAGAACTGGTTGGAATCACACGACCAGTGATTCTATTGTGAATATGGCAAGCAGTAAGCAGGGCTTCTCCCCATAAATAGTTTGACAGACCCGACTGGTTCAACATACAATTGACCATTTCTACTAGGGTTCGGTTCTTTCTTTCCGCCAAACCATTTTGTTGAGGGGTAAAAATTGAGGTGCATTCATGTTTGATTCCAATCTCTTCACAAAATGCATCAAACTCTCGATTGAAATATTCCCCACCTCTGTCGGATCTAAGTTTTTATTCGTTTCTCGAGTTTATAAAGTTTAAAAGCCTCAAAAGCTTCATCTTTTGAGTATAAAAGATAAACATGTAAAAGTCGACTGAACTCATCACAGAATGTAATGAAATACCTTTTGCCTCCACGCGTAATGTAACACCCTCAAATCTGAAAAGAACGACTAATTTAAAATTTATAATATTACATCAATAAATAGCTTTCCTCAAACCACAATTAGTAATAACCCTCTACAACAAACAAATCAAGTCCTATACAAGACCTACTTACGATTGGGTGTTACTAAACCAATAAGAGTCGCTATCTCCGAATGCGGAAAACGTCACCAAGAGTCTTTATCGTGCAACTTCTTAGCACTCAAGTCCATTCGTGTCGCTAGTACCAACCCCCACGATAACCTGATGCACATGCCGACAAAGAAGAATGGTTAGACTTAACGCCTAGTGAGCTGAAGAGTTTTTAACATATTTATGATTGATTTGAAACCAGAAGATTTGCTTCATAAAATATAATTCTCAACGGAAATAACCTTACTATAAAAGCAACGTCTTTCCCCAAATTCAATAGTCCCATAATAAAAGTTTTAGACCAAAATGACATTAGAAGAGAAAACTTTAAATAGAAATATTCTTTTAACGTAATACCAATTCTAATACTCACACGACCATGATTGAGTTTATAAACGTGGAGATAGAAAACATATCTTTAACCATGTTTTATAAATCGTTAACTCACGCGGACCTTTAATAGGGATAGAAATATCCGAAGTTCACAGGAGATTCCCGATCATACCATCTTTCGTGACGGATACAAAAGTAGTTCACTACTCGATGTTGAGTAACTATAGGAGTCAATGGCAATCGGTCAATAACCGATTATGCACCTTAGTACACGGCCCCCGGTGGCTCCTACGAAAGCCCGCGCAATGGTCAATGGCAACCGGCAATAACCGATTATGCATCTTAGTGCATGGCTCTCGATGACCCTAAATCGCGCATGCATAGAGTCAATGGCATCCGGTAATGATCCGACATTATACCCAATGGTAAGAGGCCCCCGATGACTTCTATGAGACCAAAAAGGGACAACAATCCCGCCTTTAAACCGACTATATGCCTATGGATCCATTACATACTAATCCTACTACCGAATACATCAACGAGACAAATTACTAGTTTTCCAACCTTGAAAACTCTTTTCAAAAAACCACCTTCTTTCAAGTCTAAGTTTTACCAAAAATTAGGCCAAATCATTTTGAGTTTCAAAACCAAAGATTATTTCATTTTATAACTTTTCCAAGTGTTTTAAACCATTAATGATGCTCAACTCATCATCTACAACAAAATACACAAAATCCTCATTTTGACCCAAAACCTCCAAACTTACCCAAATATACAACCACTTGAAATTAAGTTTAGGAATCAGTAAAATACTACATTCACAACAAGTATTTGAGTTTATAAGTTTAGATTTGAACTCATACTCATGCATTTACAAAATGACCCATAATGCAATAATCTGTATTTTTCAACGATTTATAAATTCCAATACTTTACAGATGCAAATACAACCAAAAGGTTTTCATTTAAAGACATTGAACCCAAACAACCCACACTTATACTTTATTTGCCAAAATGTCTAAAACCCAAGTATAAGCCCCTTTCATGATTTATAAATCCTTTTATACCAAATATGCAACCTTACTCAAATACTCACACATTTGATAAATAACAAGTAAAACACGTTAATACTTTAAAATGGACGTTTTTGGCATGTACAAAGTTTTCACAAAGTATCTTGAACTCACCTTGCTAGATTTAGGCTAAATATAGGTTTTACCCCAATACCGAGTTCCATTAGGTGAAGACTTTAAATCCTTGAGCTATAACTCTAAATCCATGGTGCAATCCTTCCAAGAACACCTACATGACTTCCAAAACCTACACAAAACAAACCCAAGAGAGAATGAGAGTTGTTGGTGAAAAACTCAAACCCTAGATTTGAGATTTCGGAGAGGTGATCTTACCTTCCACCCTATGAGCTCTAAAATCATCAAGTAACCTCTAGATATCATTATTTCCATGTTTAAGAGCTTCCAAAGACGAAACCGTAGCACTTTGAATCGCCCAAATCGGAGCTGTGATGAAGAAGTTATGGTCAAATGAAGAAAATCCCGAATTTAACCACTGGAGACCGCCCGCGATCATGCCCTGCGATCATGCCCCGCGATCATGACATGTCATGATCTCCCGTGTCACCCCAAAATGCTTATTTTCATGTCTAAGTCACGGTACCACTTGTGCGATTATGACATGCTATCATGCCACTGTCATAATCGCCGGGCATGATAGTCTGGACCATTCCGAAGTGTTTTTCCCACTTTTCACCCGTTTTGATCCCGTTTCTCATCTAGCAAATGATACCCAATATAAATAACTTCAAAAATACTTATCTCAATGATTCTAAGAGTGGAACATAAATAGGACCCGGTATTCCACTTTACCAAAGGCCCGGTTGATGTATTGTGCCATTGTCACTAAAGCATGACACAATTGTTGGGACCACCAACTACTTGGTACCATCGGTGCTATTGTGACGGATGTCATAACCGCATGGCACAATAGTCGAGACGACCGTACTCTAAGTACCATCGGTGCTACTGTGACAGATGTCACTCTCATATGGCACTACTACTCAAACTCTGAAATTATCGTTCGGTTATTGAATCGCTCGGATTAACACTTCCTTCAATTGGGACAAAAATGAGGGTGTTACAAGTAAGTATTCCATTTAATTCGCAGATGTCAGAATGAATTAACTCTAAAATTGATGTATCCCTTTTAACACTTGGAAAAGGTCTCTTTGTAAACTTTGATTTTACACAAGTTTCACATTTTCCAAATTCTTTATTATCACTTTTAATTAAACCCTTATCTTGCATTTTTTTCAATATTTTTAACATTTGTATGTGTTAACCGTTTATGCCATAAAGAAATAGAACAAACAAAATAATTCAAAGATTCAATTTCATTGATGGAATTGAATACATCAATGTGCGAAACAAGAAAACCTACTTTCTCACTAACAGAATTAACATCATTACCCGCATTTCCACTAGGCCCGACCTCATCGTCATCCTTCAAGTTTAGGCGATACAACCCAAAATGGAGGTATCCCTTGCCAACAAAAATTCTTCTTTTATGAATCACGAGTTTTCCGGACTCTATGTGGAGTCCAAACCCGTTCCTGTCGAGCCTACAATGGGCCACCAAAGTCTTGTTGATTGAAGGGACATGAAGAACAACCCTTAGGGTAACCGTCTTGCCGGAAGTGAAATCGAGTTGCACCGTTCAAATACCAACGGCATCCGCCCTGTCGTTGTTTGCCACTATTATCTCCTTGCCATCTCTCACAGGTCCATACTCAATAAATTAAGACCTGGAGCTACACACATGAACCGTAGCACGAGTGTCTAAAAACCAGCCTCCTCTTACTGCCACTATTCTGGTTGCAGCCTCCGAAACCATGTCAATCTCATCCATATACAGGCTTGCCACAAGGTGCTGAATTTTCTCAACTGAATTTGAAGTTGGGGGTCCAGGTCTCGTTAGTTTGCACTCCCGGGCATAGTGTCCTGCCTCTCCACAGACGTGACATTTTCCGGACCTCTTCACTTGAACGGAATGTGGACCAGGTTTCTTAAAGTTTTTCTTTTGAGGACCCGAGTTCCGCTTCTTGCTCGGTGGGCCCCCACTTCCATTTCCCCCAGACTTTGCATTCCCTTTGCTAACAACCTTCAAGCTATTAGCACTCATGATTTACTTTCCTCTCTTGTCCCGATTTCGGGACTCTTCCTCGATCCTTAGATGCTTAGTCAAATCGTCCAAAGAATAATCTTCGGACTTGTGCATCATACGTTTAGAGAAATCCTTGCAAGATGGGGTATCAAAAATTGCCCCTACATGGAAAATTTCAAGGAGGCCAATGGAAAGCAATTTTAATTTGTTAACCAATACTTGGAGCTCGTGAACTTGCTCCAAGATTGGTTTGTCGTCAACCATTTGGAAACGCAAGTATTGGGGCACAAGATATTTATTGGTGCCATAGTTCTCTCAGATCGGTTATTGGAGAGTATAAGTCATACAACCGGTTGGACAGTGCGTTTTTTATATGACCGCAAGCAAGAGTTTCCTCTTCCTTGCGAATGAGCCGCTGCTTCCCCAGATCGGCTATTTTCGCACGGTCCGGTTCTTTCCCCGCCTTGGGAACCGGATTTTCAGGGATTGGAGTCAAGTCGGGGTCCAGGACATAGTAAAGTTTCAATACCATTAGCATGAACTTAACTTTGTTGGCCCATCGAGTTAGTTGTTTCCGTCAAAGGAGTCTAGTTTCACAAGGTCTTGGTTCAATAGTCGAAAGTTACTGGAATCCATCTTGATATAAAACCTTCAAGATTGTAGAAAAAATATGATTTTAGGATTAGTAACAATTTAAAGATCAAAGCTCTATATAAAAAATCAAAGTTTTATATATATAAAGATTGAAACTTTATTAAAATAATAAACCAAGATTGCGTCTTTAATTATTATTATAGCCCAACAAGAGTTCGGAAACTCGAAACCAAATTTGTGATATTCCCACATATTCGAATCTATCCTTCGCGATAGATTCGATGAAAGAAAGGAGTAGAAACGGATCGTTCACTCAGTGAACTAAAATTGAATTCTTGACAGAATATTAAAAGACTAACCTTATGATTAATTCGGAGAAGAAAAAATAACTGCAAGGTTGTGTAAAAACCTGTCCTTTAAGGTTTTATACGACACTCTATATGTTGTGAGTTTGACAGCCGCAACCCCAGGATTCGATGCAGATTCACGGTTCGTAAACAACAGCAATGTATACGAAACCAAAGGGAGATCGATGCAGATACGACTGGAAATTATGAGAGCAGACGGCAAGAAGCGAGAGAGAGAGAGCAGAGAGCAGTATTTTCAGTGTGTGTAAATCGTGAGTTTAACCCAATATTTATACTGGTAAAGCCACGATTTTTCTCAACTTCATCCCAAAGAAAAGGAGTTTCGGTTGAGACTAAGTCTCACTGATTTATCCCACGTTTTTATAAAATAAATTAATAACAAAACATTAATTTTGAAATTATCAGTAACAGATTGGAACAGGTCAAACCGGGATACTTATCAGCTGCCTTATCTCTTTCACACAGGTTTTTGTACCAAAAATACTCGAGAGCTCGGAGCGAGGCTCGCGAAGTGCAAAGTGCGCCTCCTCGCCCCATTCCGCGAATTCCCGCTCCCACGTCCTCGGCCACGGCCACGCGCGCGTGTGCGTTGGACCTACCATCCACAACCTCCACCATGAGCCCATCAACTAGTTCAAGGCCCATTGGTGGGTTAAGTCTTATAAGGCACTCTCACTTTCATCTTCCTTCCTATGTGGCATGGATGAAAAGTTCCAACCTTACATTTCCAACAATTGTTTTGTTAAGATGAAATGTTTCTCAACAGGCGTTTGGTTTGTAGAATAGCATTCGGCGGAATTAGAATCTATTAGATGAAATTTTACTTTGAAAGAATTTGGATGAAATTTGATGGAATTCACCCACATGTTTGGTTGGTAGGAATTAAATGGGATCTCTCAAAAGAATTGGACTCTCCATTAGTGGCATGGTGATATTGGTGGTCAGAGGTGAGTGGATGGGAGTGGCAGATGCAATGACAAAAATAATAGGACGGTGGTGGTGGGGGCAGGATGGGTGTTGTTGATTAAATTGGATGCAAATGAATGAAATTCAATTCCTTCACTTATGCCAAATAATGATGAATTCATTAATTTATGGAATTCAAAAGAATTTAAAGGATCACAACCGTTGCAAAAAGCAAACCAAACAAAGGAATTGGAATTTGGTCAAAGAAATTTTGTCGTTCCAATTCCATCAAATTTCTCTGAATTTTGCGAACCAAATGGCCCCTCAAGTTTGGTTTCTTTTATAAACTATTTTTGTATTAATTAATATTTATGTAAATACACCCGAAACCTAAATCGACTTCATCCTTCAAGCAATGTATCCTGATTTTCCAACCACATCCTGCTTTGATTCTTTGTCTACACCTAATTGACTTTATCCTCACCTTCCACGTATTGATTTATGGTGCGGATACTACTAGAAAACATACTGTCATCCACAATATGCATTGACGAGTGGAATCCATCGGTGAACAATGACCAAAAGCAAAAATTCTCAATTGAGATTTACAATGACAAAGACATTAGTCTGTAATCTTTTGGTGATTTGGTGATGTAAAAATTTAATGACGGGTTATTAATGACAATTAAGAATAGTAAAGAGGAAAAAACATATACTTATAATCTGTCTGTGATGATCGAAGAAATTTAAATATTTAATTTTTTTTTAATAATTAAATCATTAGTTACCCGTCGGTGACCCTCAGTGGACAAGATTTCGACTTGAGGATATGTTGCACTGATGACATAGGGAATGTGGCTCAACCAAGTACTCTAGGGTCGGGGAGGGGCCTCTACGCTACCACTTGTGTTGGCAGGTAGCGAGTAAATAGATGTGGTATAAAGTTTACACTTATCTTATATTCTGATACTATTGTCTGTTGTTTTGTATAGTTTTTAATTGTCCATGTTTCTAGACCGCCACATGTTGTTTGAGAGACCACCTCGATCACCAAGTTCTCATTTTGTGGCCCACTATAAAACAAAGAGGCTTCATAACATATCATCAATATTCAATATTAGTAACTTCAAAAACCTATTTTTTTATATTGAAAAGACGAGAGTATTAGCTATGTTTGACAAGAATAACTTAACTTTACACACACTCTATTGAAGATTCGACCAAAATAGATGTTTATGAGTAGAGTAGCGGTGCTGGAAGATCCTAAAACCTTAAATCTGCTTGGATTATTTTGATGGGTGGATCGTTTGGCCGAAGATACATGGCTTGATTTTTTGATTGGTTGGAGATAGGTTATCAGAGATGTATGGTTTTTGTTGCTGACCTGAATAGATTTTACTCAAATACGAAAGAATAAACAATAAAGGGAAATTGACTCAAATGATCAAATTAGATACTCAAATTGGTCTCCTAGTCATTCTTCTCCATGATTTACCCAAATGCTACTACGTTCGCAAGTCTCACGTCTGCAACTTTTTAACCTAGCTAAAAAAATCAAATTCAACCACTTTAGCAAGTGGTATTGTCAAAATTTCAAATCTGGGTTGAATTTGATGATTGTTTTTTTTGCCTTTTAATTAGGTCAATAAATTGCGGATTTGAGACTTGCGGACATGGTGACATTTGTGTAAACAAGGGAAAGGAATGACTATGAGACCAATTTGGGTGTCTACTTCGGTAATTTGAGTCAATTTCCCAAAATAAAACATGATATATAAGAAAATTTGTTTTTGTGTTTTTAAATGTTAATCATACTTGTACACAATCTTTATATATTTGTAGACCTAGGATCACATGAGACCAACATGTTTCCGTGAGACCCGTGAAACCACTTTTTTACACTTAAAACTTCACAGCAAACATTGTGAACGTACAGTGTAACCTTCACAGTCTTTTTGCTATGAAGGTTAAAATTTACCTTCACAGTGTTTTGCTGTGAGGTTTCAAGTGTAAAAATATGGTCTGACAAGTCTCACGAAAACAGGTTGGTCTCACGTGAACTCAACCTTATATTTGTATATTCACAACTTTTAATAAAAAGACAAAATTACCCTCAACTAACGGTGTCTCTTCTAGCTAAGGGTGTTAGGGTATAAAAATAACATGTCCCAAAATCATATGTCTTATTTATCTCATACCAATAAAATTAAGACACGTGCATATTTTTATTTATTTTAAATTTATTTAATTCATGTTTACTTTCTCTTTTGGTTATATGTATTGATATGATTGACCGATTTGGCGGACATAATTGAGACGTGTAAATTTAGGATATGTGATTTTTATCCGGGTGTTAAAGTAAAGGACTCGTTTTAGAGTCAAATGCATAATCTAGTATTATTTTTAGACCTATTGAAGTACAAAGACGATTTTCAAAATTTCAATAACCACATTGACCAAACATGGAGTTTAATTAAAAAATTTAAGTCACTTTTTTTAGTTGCTTTTAGGACTTAACGTTTTAAATATATTAATTTACTACTATAGTAAACTACAAAAATACTCTATGTGGTATGTTACAAAAATTAAAAGTGGTCTTGCAAATAGAAAAATGCAAGAATGGGCGGCCGATTATGTATTTTGCATTGAAAATGGTTCTAGAAATAACTTCGTTAGTTAAAGTGATGTTGGTGGTAACGAATTTTTGTTTCTTTTTTTTATTAGAAAAGTTTGTGTACTAGTTTATATAACTTATGTATAAGTGTGATTACCCTTAATTTTTCCTCTCTCATCCCCTTTCCGGTGATTTGTCCGGCTACCACTCCCTCTTTCCTCTTTTTCGGCAACCCGGCCCCTCTACACGACCGCTCCTCAAAACAGCAACTGTTAATCATTTAAACCCATGAATCACATGTTTCTTCGTAATAATATGACATTTAAAGAAAATATCGATTAAAAGGGACAGTAACCTAGTTTTGCACGAACTTTGAAGTGATTGCAGGGCAGATGGATCAGTATGAAGAAATGTTTGGTGAGATATCACTACGAAATTGAAGACTTTTATCTACGGAATTTTCCCTAGGAAATCCGTCACTAAAGAGGTGATTTGTCACAAAAGTTAATGGGTAAATTGTTGGTGGGAAACTCAAATCAATGAGAGATTAACCAAGGCTCATTTTGGTAATTTTTGGGTGATTTATTGAAAAATGTCGGATTCTAACGAAAACGTTGGCGTTTTGTTGGTGATCTGTCAGTAATCACGGACGAAATTTTCCTGGTTATTTTTGTGGGTAAAACCCATTTGTTTTGTATTGTATGAAGTTTGGTAGCTACTGAAATTGCATAAGAAAATGTGCTTGATCAGGTCCAAAAGCCCCTCTCGATCTTTCGTTTACCCTGGTCGTCCCATCCGCCTTGAGCTCAAGAGTAACCCGCTAAAGAACACTGAGGTTGGAAAGTTCATCTAAATCCTTGATTGTATCGGACCCCATTGTGGGCTAAGACGAAATCAGGTCAAAGGTTCAAGAATCTCTCATACGAGATTGAACATGTGTTGGGGATTGGCAGTAGGGCTTGACGTGGCAATAAGGATGCAGTGTGTAGACACACTCACAGTGATGGTAGGAGGGGGGGGGGTTGGTTCTTCGTGTTGACCATGTGGGGTGCTACAATCACGGCGTGGACCCATAACAAACGAGAGAGGGAGAAAGTATATTATTAATCCCTCCATCCCAAATTAATTGTCAACAATGAAAATAGCACGTAGTTTTAGACATGTGTAATTATTATACTTTTGAAATAACTAAATGACACTTTTATTTTTGATAATAAAGAAATAAATGTTTTTTCATCTCATAATTAATGGTAAAATACGATATTCGAAACTAAAATAGTAACGTTGAAATTTAATTTGGTATGAATGAAGTATTGGGATACAGAGAGGTTTCGAGAGTAACGAGACTTTTTTTCGATTTTTGGAGAAGAAGAAAACGGGCTCGAAAGAAGCTCGTAAATTTGCATCGAAAAATGAAAAATAGTTCCTTGCACAGCTTGGGTCGCGTGCCGTGTCGTGGGCAGTTTTGACGGGTCCCGAACAGATTGCCTTTATCTGTTTATTTGATTATTTCGTGTCTTAATTATGTTAGGATAATTATTTACTTTGAGTTATTATCTATTAGTTTTATAATAGATTAGGATTATTATTTAGTTACATTTTTATTATTACATGAATAGTTTCCTAATTGGTTTAGGTCTTAAAGATTATGATTGATTTAGTTTTTATAGTTATCTTTATTAGTTTAACTATAAATATGATTCATTGTTTTCATTATTATTCAGATTATTGATCAATAAAGTTATTTTAGAGTTTTATCTCTACTTTTATAAGAGTTTTCTATTAATTTATGGGTTCTATGGTTGTAGACTCGTTATCCTTTTGGATTTAGACGTTTGTCGATTCGTTTCGCGTTTTCTACTGCGTTATATTATATTATTGTTATGCATACTATAATCCAATAAGATATATATATATATATATATATATATATATATATATATAATTTTCTAATACTAGATTAAGGAAAACGGTAAAAATCCAAAAAAAAACTTTGACTTAATTAACAAGCATATTAACGAAGTTACTATTAGGGATCATTTTCAAAATAAAATACATAATCTAGTGATCATTCTTCTACCTTTCTTGTAGTTTAAATACTCTTAGTTCTAAGACTATCCACATTCACAATCTCAAACTAATCCAATCTCAATTAAAATATTACTTTCTCTCTCATCCACCTACATAATATTCAACTTCAATCTAATCTCAAAATTTTCATACTCTAACCACAATTTCCTAAAATCCACTCTAATCTAAAATATTATTTATATAAATTATATAAATAACCATAGTTAATTTTTTTTGACCGATTTTTTAGCATTTAACAATGATCCAATCCAATGTCAAAATATTACTTTGTAAAAAGTATATATTTAATATGTATTATATATAATAATAATTTTCTAAATACATAAATACCAATATTAAAATGATGAGAAAAATTGACGTGATAAAAGTATGTCATCAGTGGTTTCTATTTGTAGGGAATCGAAAAATATGAATTTTGGTGTATTTTTTATAATTTTATTTTTTTGTTATAATCATTTTTTTAATTAATAAATTTTTATTCTAAATTTTTTAATAATTTGATCAATGGTACTTTGCCATGTGTCAATAAAATGGAAAAGTAAAGTCTCGATTTGGATTTGTTCCATGAGAGAGATTGGTAAAGATTGTTGTGATTATTTAATTTTTTCTTTTTTTTAATTCTCTTTTTTTTATGTTATTCACGATCTCATATATGAGATCATCGATTATGGGGAAAAAAAAAAGTTAATCCATAAAATTTAAAGAAAATAGTTGTTTATGGAGAGATCACACTAATCCATAAAACTAAAAAAAAACTTAAAAGAAAATTAAAAATTAAATTTTTTTAATCCATAAAATTAAAAGAAAATCATAATTCATAATTATAAGGGTGAGATTAATAACATGCCTCAATTGGATTAAAGAAATAATTCATATGATTATGGTATTTTTGGTTAGAAAATTAATGTCTTTAGATTATTCATACATGTGTTGAACACATTTGAATTGATGAAGCTTCCATCTACTCACCTGACCGATTGACCCAGAAACTTCCAACAAAAGTTGACCTCAAACTTTCAATTTAATCTCCTTCCATCTCTTAAAAGTATTTACATATTCAAGAAGAAGTTTTACAAACCCAAATACAAATCCTCAATCTAAATAGATTCTAATCCATTAACAACAAAATTATTGCAAAAAAAAAATCATCAAAATCTGAAAAGAAAAAAATACTTAGTTATCTAACATATGAAGCAACAGTATGAGCCCATAACTTTAAATTATCTTTCATGTCAATCTCATCACTAAGAGCAGGAACCTCCCATTTAATCATCAATGCTGTTTTTTCTTCTTTCTTCTTCATTTTTCTATCCAAATCCTTCCATACTTCTGAAAGATAAGGTCTCCTTGCACCACCTGTAGTAGATGAAAATGAATTGCTATCATCATCATCACTTTCTCTCTCCTCCCCTAATCTTTGTAAACCAGGAATAATCTCAACCAAACTTGAATCTTTATCTTCTTCAGAAAAAACAAAACCCAAATCCATGAACCCTTTTAGCTCATCAAACTCAAGATCTGATAAGCTTTTGCTTGTTGTTCTAGCTCCTCTCTTTTTGCTCTTCTTCTTTTCCAGAAAAATACTGTGTTCTTTTGGATCTGTTTTTGCTGTTTCTGCTTCTGCTTCTGGTTCTTGTTCTTGTTCTTGTTTCTGTGATCTGAAATCTAAGTTACCAGAAGGAATGGATTTGAGATGTTGTGTGAAGAGGACTGAATTGGGAGAGAAAGAACCATAGTTGAAGCTGTTTCCAATGTCTTCACTGTGAGATCTCACAAGAAGTGATCTCAAACTTGAAAATTTTGGCTCTGATGATGAAGAAGATTGGTTTACTTTTGTGTAATAACTGTACGACAAAGATTGATTCTTCTTCAAGATTTCATAATTGAACCAGTAGGAATCAAAGAGGTTGATCACAGCTTCTGGGTCCATGAACAGTTAATAATTAACAGATGTAGAGGGAGGTAAAAGAAAGAAAATATATATGAAATGAAAGAATGATGATATGATTAATGAGGAAAGAAATTAAATGCTAGTAGGTTTTATAGATAATTCTAATGGTTAATTAAGTTGACCAAAATACCCTTGAGTTAGGTATTGTTATTACAAGATGCCGTCAACCTTGTGGGTTGATTACACGTTTTGAATTAGGGGTAAGCTAAAGAATTATCTAATTAACTCGTAAAGTGCTACTTTTTGATAAGATAAATGTTTGAATTGTAATTGTGAAAGAGATGTGAAATTGGTACTGAATAAATTAATCAAAACTATATTCAACAACCCCTAAAAATGGTTTATTCAATCTTTTGGTTAAACAGTTCAATAATCTTATCTGAATTAGATAAACTGAATAAATCATTATACAATTATTTTTCTTATACTTTGTATGTATAAAGTACATTGAAGTTTAAATAATTTCATGGTAACTACCAAGAGATTTTTTTAACCAAATTTATGATATATCAGGTCTTCTTCTTCGGTGTTTCTGACACTACTAAATAAAAAACTTTTGTCTAAATATCTTTTCCTTTGGAATTTGTCGCTAAAAAGTGATTCGTTATAAAACCGTCACGAAAATTGATGGGTAATGTAATTCAAGTTAGTGATACATTACTCATGGATTCTCTAGGAATCCATTAGTATTTTCTTCTAACACATTGAATTTCTACCAAATCATTGGTATTTTTTTGGTAATTCGTTGGTAATTACCGACGAAAACTTCCCTGGGTGATTTGTTTGGAGTGTGATAATCGAACAGAATAATCCAAATTCAATTAAAACGAAACTAATTATTCACTTCAGTTATTAGGTAGTCTGCCAAAAGTTAAAATCTGCATAATTAATACAAATAAACAGAAAACCTAATATTAAATAAAACTTACCGAATAAAAACTTTAATAATAAAGATATTCACATCCATTTGTCGTGGGATGCTGGTGATGGAATTTTTAGGGTGCCTATATTTAACAGTGTTAAATATTAGAATCAATAACAAGAGGCTTCAATGGTGGAATATTCGTATTTTTGGACACGGGATACTTTTTGATTATTACAAGAAGATGGCTTACCAAATATTTTGTCGGGTCAAACTCTCTGCGCTGACTTTATTCCATCATCTTTATAATACTTTTCACATGTGAACGTGTGATATATGTGAATTGTTAAAGAACAAATGTTAAATAATATTTATAAGAGTAAACTACATTTTTGGTCCTTAATGTATATTGTTTTTTAAAAGTGGTACTTAAACTTCAATATCTCAAGAAGTTGTCCCTGTAGTTTTGATATTGCTTTGAAAGTGCAACCTGACCACTAACCCCGTCTATTTCCATCGTTAGTGCCAGGGGTATTTTGGTCCGAAAATGTTTTCCCTTCTTTTTGAATGATATAACTAACATTTATTTACACAAACTAGTAACATTGTTTTTTCTTCTCCTTCCTACGTAATGGCGCTCTACTACTATGGATGTGAAGCGAGTCTTAGAACATCATGGACAAATGCAAACCTTGGTCGAAGGTTCTATACTTGTCCACGAATGCTAAACTAATATTTTTCCATTTTTTACATCTACTTCCAAACCAATCATTCTAACCTAATACTTATCCAATAGGGTCAAGAGTGTTTCTTTTTTAGGTGGTTTGATCCTCCAATTTGTTCTCGGGCTGTCGATGCCATCCCCGGGTTACTAAGAACAAAGAACAGAGTTGAAGCATCTGTCAAAGCTAGAGACAGGAAAATTTTGAAATTGCAGTTGTTGTTGGTTATTAGTTGGGTTTTGCATGTATGTTAGTTTGACCTAAACTTGGTTCTTAGTTGGAATTTTAATGTAGGTTATGAGTTGGGAATTTTGGCTTTTGTTTGCCACCCTCTATAATGGAAGGCTTAAGGTCAAAATTGGTTTCTGTTTGTTATCCTTTGTAATGGAAGATTTAAGATCAATGCAAATGACAAAATTAATCAACTGTCAATCTTTTGAATGCTTGCTATGTTATGTTTTAGTTTAATTTCTTGAAAACTGGTTGAAAACAGAATGAGTTTGTTATGCTTTGTTTTACCTGTGATATAACATTAACACAAAACTTATAATGTAAGTACCATACTTGTTCATAACAACCTTGTTCATAACCATTGCATAATTCAACAAAATACAACCATAATGTAATTTATCCACAACAAAATATAAACCAAAATGTTTGTTATGGCACGACATCATATGCAAACAAAGCAAACATCATTGTTCATAACCATCACATAATAGTCACTAAACAAACAACCAAATCATATGCAAATCATTCCATGCCATTTGAAGGTCCTCCTTGTCCCTTGCAAGTTCTGGAATTGTGTCCTGGATTTTTACACTTATCACAAGTGACAGTGTTCCCAACTCTAGAAAGTTTACCGGTCTTCCCATTGCTTTAAGACATCTCTTCAGCTGTCTTCTTTCTCTTTTTCTTTGGCCTGCCAATCTGTTTATGATATTTTGGTGGAACCAAAGTTGTAGGGCAGAGTAACTTTTCCCAAAATATGCTTCCATTGATTGGCTCAACCTTAAAGTTGTACATCTCCTTCCGTGTGTTAAGCTTATATGTAGTGTCCACCCATGCTTCAAGGACCACATCAACACCATTATATGCCATATCCTGGTTAGTAGCCACAACATGTTTGCAAGGAATTCCTGTTAACTCCCACCTTCTACAAGAACATGTCTTTTGATTGACATCAACTATACACTGACATCAACTATGTCATTTTACAAGACACAAGACATTTTGTAAGATACAACTATATATGACAAGAACATGTGTTTTTACATACCTGATATCTATCTCCACCACTAAATAACACAGTGTATTTGGATGCTTCTCCCTTGATTGTGTCCAAAATCTTGTTTGCAGTTGGGGTCAATTGTCCATTACAATTCTCAATCACTTTTGATACATTCACAATCCTCTTCATTAGATATACTCTAATGAACTCCAAGCAAGAATAAATTGGTTTATCCCTAACATCAACAATTTGTTTATTGAAGACCTTACACATGTTATTCACATCAGAGTGACATCTCCATGTTTTTATTACAAATAGTCACATATAAGTTAGAAACAGATAAGAACATGTAAAACAGTCTCATATATGATTAGAAACAGAAAACAGTCTCATATACCTGTGAAGTGTGATCTGCTCCAGTGTTTAGGTGAGATCTTGTTCAACCATTCATAACAAGGAAAACTGAATCTTTTCAAGTTATCCATTGCTGTATTAAATTAGGGGACAATGGGTGTTGTTACACATTGCCATAAATGATCATTGTAAGCTTTCCCTTTCCACTGTATTTTCATCTTCTCATGAATATGCCTAAGGCAGAATCTGTGTTCAGCAGAAGGCAACAACCTTGCAATTGCTGGAATAATACACTATGCATACAATCAAAACAGGTTATATCTTGCAAGACTGTAAACAAGACAGATAGTACATTATATGTAAATTTTAAATCAAATCTTACCTTTTGTCTATCACTAATGGAAGTGAAATTGGAATTGAATTGAAGATCAAGGTCATCTCCAAGGCATTCTAAGAACCACATCCATGAATTTGTTGTCTCTACCTCCACTATTGCATATGCAACTGGATATATATATACCATAATTTGGGTCAACACCCACAGCTGTTAACACTAGCCCTGGAAAAGGACCCTTCATAAAAGTCCCGTCAACACCCAACAAATCCCTTCTACCAGCCCTAAATCCCCTTTTTCAAAGCTCCCAAACATATGTAAACCCTTTTGAACTTTCTAGTATCACTTGATGGGTTGGGTTCTATCTCAACATCCAATTTAATAGTGGTATCAGGATTGCATCTCTGTAACTCACCTAGATAATCCCTAAGCCGATGGTACTGTGTCTCATAGTCTCCCCATATCTTCTTGGTAGCCATCTGTTTTGCCCTCATAGCCTTAGCAGGTGACACAAGAATCTCGAATTTCTCTGATAAGTGAGCTTGAATGGCCTTCAATGGCCTATTTAGATCTACATTTACCTGCTCTGTTATATGCTTCGACAAAAATGTTGAAGTGGTCATTCCAATTTCTCTTGATTTGAAGCACTTATTAGTGTCTCAATAGGTTTTCACTGTCCAGGTTTCTTCCATCTTTGAAGTTGAGAGGTATAAAACCCATGGACAAGTGGGTCCATTGGACTCTTTCCATTTGGCCTTTCTTCCTTTACCAGGCCCACTAGACTCATCACGCGCTTTTATGTTAGGCAAAGCACCCCTACAAACTGCCCTTATTCTTGTTGAGTCATTCTTCACCACAACTATATCCCTCCTAGTCTCAATTGAATGTAGTTTGATTAGATTCTTAACTGTTGTCTTGTTACCAAATTTCTGACCTAAGAAAAAGTTAACCAAATTACTTTCTGTATTATGTCCACCCCTCCTCATGCAATAACTAGCAACATCATTTTCATCTTCAGAAGAAAAATTGTCAATATCAAAAGGATCAACATCGTCATCTACATTCTGGCTATCACTTCCTTCTCCATTTAGTCCCATCCACTGTGCATCACTACCTATATAATCTCCCATATCTACATCAAAACCATCAAAATCATCTAACTGATCGCTATCATGACTCTCAATATCTCCATGGTTGCCACTTTCCTGGTTCAAGTCAAAATCAACACCATTGTTCAAGGCAAACCCATGTTCCATGTTCACATCAACACCATGGACACAATGAAACCCCTGTTCCATGTTCACATCAACCCCATGCACACAATGAAACCCATGTTCCATGTTTACATCAACCCCATGGCCCAAATCAAACCCATGTTCCATGTTTACATCAACCCCATGGCCTAAACCAAACCCCTGCTCCAAGTTGACATCAATCACATGGCCCAAATAAATAAAAGGATCGAAACTATGAATTATATGATCCAAGCTTTGATTCAAATCTAAGTATTGATTCAAATCTTTGTTTCATGAAGATTACTTTCCTCACATTGTGTATCAACCCATTCAAGACACAATATTTGCTTACCTACACTAGCAGCTTCTTTTTCCCCATTTTTTATGATTTCCTCAATAACAACATGACTAGGATTTGGTGATGACAAGTAAGTAGAAAACTTTGTTTTGCCATGCTCTATAAACACATCTATGGGTTTATTAATAGGGACATATTTTAAGAGGTTTAACACATCTTGGTCACTCCCTAAAACCCCGATAAAGCTGCTAGTACTAGGTAAACTCATATTGGCCAAAGTGAAAAAGAACAATCCAACGTCAAGGTCGCTACACGGAATCAAGAAATGGTAGTACATTATTTCTTTCCTATCGTACCCTAATGCTAACATCATACAATCAAACTCATGAACAGACAGTTGATCAGTGTTAACCAAATCAACAAAATCAATCTCACCCTTTATGGATCTCCTTCTAGGAAATCCTGTAAACCTACGTCCATGGTTGATCCTTACTGTTATCAATGTTGGATAGATCTTTGTGAACAAAATAAAAGGAAAGGAGGTCAATGGATCACTTCATTAAAAATGGTGATTCAAAAATGGAAAAAACAGAGATGCATGTATAATTACCATGTACATCCTTTGTATTCTAGCCTTCTGGTAAACTACTTAAAACCAACGATGTGTCTGGCATTGTTTCTTGAGCATGAGATTGAGGGTTTCGATTGAATGAGGGTTTTTTGTGAGAAAATGATTTCAGAGTGGAGTGAGGATGGAAATACGAATCGTTTGTGTAAATAAATGTGAGTTATTTGGCTAAAAAACGAGGGAAAACATTTTCGAACGAAAATACCCCTGGCACTAACGATGGAAATAGACGGGGTTAGTGACCCCACTTTCAAAGCAAAATCAAAACTACAGGGACGACTTCTTGAGATATGGAAGTTTAGGTACCACTTTCAAAGAAAACACTATACGTTAAGGACCAAAACTGTAGTTTACTCTATTTATAAAGATGCTACAATTATATTTTGTTTTTGTGATATCCTTGGGTATTGTTGAATATTTTAGAACATACTGAAAATTAGAATTCAATTTCAATGGTTTATAATAATGCAACATAAAAATCCTAACCATAAATAATTGAAATTGCATTGATTTTTTAGTGGTTTGTATTGCATTTCTTCTTTAATTCTTGTAACGTATGTTAATTATTTTGTGCTACTACTTAAAAGAAAATTTTGGATCTCCTTTCATATACCAATATTAGTCGGGTTAGAAAAAGTTAAAAGTATTTTTAAGAAGCTCTTGACTTATATATATATATGTATATATATAGGGAGATTCAAATGAGAACTTTGTTAATTTAAAGAAACAAATAAACACCTTGTAGACCACATATAGGGGTGGCAGAAACTGACCCAACCCGCCAACCCAACCCGAACCCAACCCATTAGTAGCAGGTTGGGTTGAGATTTTCAACCTGTTTAACTTAAATGGGTCAACCCGCCTAACCCATTTAATAATTGGGTTGGGTTGGGTTAAAATTTTTGACCTGTTTTCAACCCATTTACAACCTGTTTATAACCCATTTACAACCTGTTTGTAACCCACTTGTAACATGTTTTCAACCCATTAGTAACCTCTTTACAACCCATTAATAACATGATTTTAACCCACTTAATATATTTTATTTATTTTTAAAATAAAATTTTTGAATATTTTAGTGTTAAAGAAAGTGAACCTAAATAGGAAAACCCTAGATTCATTTAGATTTTGGAACGCCTCCATCAGAAAAGGAAAAAACCCTAGTTTGCTCTCTCTCGTCCGGCGTTGTGCTCTCGTCTTCCTCCATCAACTGTCGTCTCTTTCTCTCGCTGGCGCCATCTCTTCTCTTTCTCTCACCGGCGTCATCTCTTTATCTCGTGACTCTCGTCGGCACGTCGTCTCGTTCTGTCGTTCATCTCAACAGTTCCACCCACGCCGCCGGTGAGAATTAATGGGTCAACCCAGGTTGAACCCATTTATTTAACAGGTTGGGTTGAAATTTTGTAAACAGGTCGAACCCAGGTTGAACCCATTTAAATTGCAGGTTGGGTTGGGTTGAAAATCTCAACCCATTTAATTAAATGGGTTGGGTTGGGTTGAGATTTTCGACCTGTTTAATAAATGGGTTGAACCCAAACCCAACCCAGGTCGACCCATTGCCACCCCTAACCACATATGATGTGGGTCCCACAGAATATTAAATCATATTTGATTCAATGGGGGGATATTATTTAATACTATGTGGGACTCACATCATATGTGATCCACAAGGTGTTCCTTTGTTCCTTTATGATCCCTCCCCTGTGTATATATATATATAGAGAGAGAGAGAGACTCTTTCAAATACCAACTGTATGAAGGTTGTAAACTATGTAAATTGATCATAGCCGTTGATCAGATTTATGAATGGTCCTGATAAAGCCGGTGGCATTTTTGAAAATATGGTGAAAATTGAGGATACGATGGGGTTGAAAATTACCTTCTTAAGGGTAAAATTGGAATAAAGAATATGAAGCTTAAAAAAAGGAAAATTTATGTTACCAAAAATTAGGGATTCAGTGGATGGAATGTTTGTCGATTCCTGAATATACGCAAGCGATGAAGACGATGGAGTAAGTAAGAAGGAAACAAATCAACGACAAAAAATGAGATTTTCAACTGTGATACATAATTTTGAGACGAAATCGGGTTTAAAAAATTGCGGAAAACCCCGCGATTCAGAGGATTCGAGGTTAGGGTTCCGAAATTTTTCGAATTGTTTCAAGATTGCTATATATTATGTTGTTAATCATAATAAATTAACATCTTAAACAAGCAGTGAGGCGCCTGAGTGAGTGAAAAAATCATCTTGAAGACATACTTTTCGAACTACAAAAACACACCAGACAACCCTCTGCGTGAAGATGATGATGGGAACATAGTAAACGGAGATGACAATGGTAATGCCTAATGTTGTTGTTAAATATAAGGTTTTTTCCATTATGAAGAAAGATGTGTTTTGAAATGGTTAAACTGTGTTCGTTAGTCCATTATATGCAATTTTTTATGAAGGGGCTAAGATGTGTTTAGAATGGTTTAAGCTTTCTTTGCTAGATGATGATTTTGAAAATTAATTAGCGTATTTTTTTAAACCTTCTTGACATACTTTATCTTGATAGGGAGTATGTTAATATTCAAATATGCAGAGTATTTTTATCATCATTGTTAAAGTAAATAATATGGTTGGTTTTTAATATACGTATTTTTATCATCATTGTTAAAGTAAATAATATGGTTGGTTTTTAATATACGTATTTTTATCATCACTGTTTAATATATCATTGTTTAGCTGATGCAGAAAAGAAACAAAAGCCGAAAAGAGAAAGTACTAGGAAGAAGCCAAGGTCATTGAATGAAATCCAAATGGAAATAGGTAAGTACATTTTTGAATCAAAGATATGTAAATAAATGTTGTTACCAAGTTCATGGGTTGATACTTTTACAGCAATGAAGGCGAATGTTGTTGGAAAATCAAGCAGGGTGGCAGGTAAGGAAGTAAACGACAGAGTTGGTGTCAAAAAAATAGGTATGAAGGTGAAGATATGAAGTTGATGAAAGTAAAACACAATAATTAGTTTCGTATAAAGATGTTAGTTGTGCAATGTGATTTGGTAATAAACATATGAAAATAATTTAGTAACAGGAAGCAATTGTTCACGTACTTAAATTGGAGGTATATTCATATATGAAAGTAACAGTAAATTAAATTTCAAGCAAAATGAATCCACGTTTATATGAAATCTTGCATACGGATACATATGAAGTTGACGATAGTAAAACACAAGTATAAATAGTGTTTATAGTTGTTAGTTGAGCAATGTGATTTGTTAATAAACATATGAAAATGCATATATGAAAATAATTTAGTAATACATGAAATGTGAATTCAATTGTTCATGTACTTAAACAACAAGTATATTCATATGTTAAAGAAAAAGTAAATTCTTTTTTTCCAAAATGAATCCATGTTTATATGAAAGCTTTTTCATACGGAGACATGAAAAATTATAAAACATTTTCTCTTAATATGTTAATAATTAGTAATATTTGGTGGATTTGATGATATTTGTCGATTACAATTAGTAACAGACAACCCAGTAAAAAATGGGAGCATAAGTGACCCTTCATCAGATGTGTTACCCAAGCAGGCATGTAAGAGTGAAGCTATGAACGGGACAAGTACGAGAACACAGTAAGCTATGTATTATGAACATACGTGTATACTCTTTCTGGTGTTACATGTTTGAATTATAGGAGTTGGGAGAATTTTGAGGAGTTCGACAAGGAAAAGGAGCATGAATGGAAACGAACAAATAGGTAACCTTTTTGGTCTACTAAGGCGTACATAAAACTGATTTGTTAACATATAGTTTATAACATTAATGCAAATTTATGAAAATATACCGATACAGGGCTTGATAGTCTAACCTGATGTGAAAAGGCAGATAATGCGAATGCGGATGATAAGATTGAGCGGAAAGAAACGCAATCTTCTGGGAAAAGGGTTAAATTTGCATAAAGTAGTGGGGTTAAGAGTAGAGGTAAGACAATAGTTATGAAGTTCATTTTATGCATGATTCGTATTATATATGAAAATAATGTATAAGTGTGAATTCGAGAATTGGTATTTTTCACATAACAAGATCAGGATAAATTTGCAGTTGGTGTGAACATTGGATGCAAGGATGATGATTTTGTGACAGAAAATGTGTGCATTAATGGTGAGGTGTACGTTGTTTAACCTAATATGATGTATGTATAGATATTATACACAAAACATAAGATTATAACAGATAAAGGTTAACATAAAGTGAAAGGAGGTGATAAGCCGTTGAAGGTGAGAAAGGAAAAAAAAAACATAGGGGATGGTATAAGAACAACAACTTTCCCAATGACTATGCTTGAAACCATCCTGAGGCTATCACCGAAACAAAAAGCTGCTGTTAAGAAGACGGGTTTTGGATCTATATTGGGACACCGATTGGGGGGTTAGATTTGGAAGCAGCGGATACGAATGACAGGAGTGCACAAATGATAGCAGATTAAGGGACAAGATGAACCTAATGATGTGTTGAATGCTATTACACCTTCCTCAACAGCGTCACATAATTTCATACTTAACTTTCTGGTTCTGTTTGTGAATTCCATGGGTGAATGCATCAGCGACGGTAGTTGCAACATTAGTTTCCTTCGTAAGATTGGTAGCACCGATATGATACGAAACATAAACTAGTGTATATATAGGGGTTGGTTCATTTACAAACTAGATCAATCCTACAAACTCGTACAAACCAAGTTAAAAATAAAATTTTCATGATTTTTTTTCATCAAATGCTATGATTTAAGATGTCATTACATATATGTTTGTTTCGTAATGTAAAAGTTTTACATGTATTTGTTTTCTTAAGTTCAAAGTTTTACATGCATTTGTTTCATAATGTATTTTTTTCATATGTAATTTTTTTCACAAGGTGAAACAAACATATATGTAATAACATTTTAAATCATAGCATTTGATGAAAAAAAATCATGAAAAAATTATTTTTAACTTGGTTTGTACGAGTTTGTAGGATTGGTCTAGTTTGTAAATGAACCACCATTTATCTATCTATATATATATATATGAGTGTGTGGGAAGGAGCAATCGTAACTGGCTAATACTACTAGAAAATTGAGTATTTTCAACGGAAAATGTCGTTGCAAATTTTCTACGAATTTTAGAGGGATTAACAGAACATAAACTTTCTACGAATTTTAGAGGGATTAACAGAACATAAACTTTCTACGAATTTTAGAGGGATTAACAGAACATAAACTTTCTACGAATTTTCAACGAATTTCCGTTGAAAATCTCTCACAAACATGCATTTTCAACCAAAATTTTCAACCAAATTTTTTTTAACGGAATGTCTCGTTAAAAAAAATTTAGTTGAAAATACATGTGAGAGATTTTCAACGGAAATTTGTTGAAAATTCGTATAAAATTTATGTTATGTCAATAATCCCTCTAAAATTCATAGAAAATTTTCAACGACATTTTCTGTTGAAAATACTCAATTTTCTAGTAGTGTAAGGGATACGTATGAAAGCTTCTATGCCGGTCCACTAACATTTAACATTTAACAAATATATATATATATATATACACACCAGAAGATTACACGTTGCAATGCAACGTAATTTCGAACCCTTTCAAAATATCAAATTGTTTATCGTTATGAACTTATAAACCGGCATCCATTATTTTTAAAAAACTCAAGTACAATCTTAATTTAAATTTTTAAAAAGAAAATAGTAGCAGATTTAGTACCCATTTGATATGACAAACTGTTGTTTTTTATAATTTGGATTTTGTGGAAAAAATTGGAATCTTTGGTGTGTTTGATCTCTAGGATTTGAAATAAAATTGGATTTCATTATTAATTGATTTTTACAAAACAAGTATTGTAAACATTTGTAATTCTTAAAAATCTAAACACTCTTTATAATATAATATAGATATAAATAGATAAAGCCATAAAGGTGTAAAATGAAAAATGAAAAACTAAAAATTAAAATGTTAAAATAAGTTTTAAAAATAACTCGATACGTATTTATGATTTTAAATCAAAAATATCGATATTGAGCTCTTTTGAAGGTATTGAAAAACAACTATAATCGTATAATTTTAAAAAAAGTAAGCGCTTTTTTAATAATTTTAGTTGTATACGATTATGTATCTTTAAAAGTTAAATATAATTTTTAAATTTTAAGTTTTAAAATGATTCACTACATATTTTATGTTATTTGATAATATAATTAAGTAAAAAAATATTCAATATTAAGCTCATTTCAAAAATATTGACAAGACGATTATAATTGTATGATTTGTAAAAAAACATATTTTTAATGTAATTTGTTCATGTACAATTATTTATGTTAACATATATAGGGTGTAAAATGAAAAATAAAATAGTCTGGGATATGTGAAATTTAAAAACTAATTATATTATAGATTAGGGATGAGCATACAGACTGAAATCCCGAAACCGAACCGGTCCCGTACCGAACCGGTACCGGTACCGGTACCGAATATCATTACCGGTTCGGTATTCGGTACCAAAATTTTTCATATTCGGGATTCGGTACTTTCGGTACCGGTACTAGTCCCGGTAAATCCCGAACCGTACCGGGGAATTTAAAAAGTCGTTTTTTATTTGAATTGATAACAAACTCTTTCCTTTTTTACAATTTTCGGTTCTTGTATTTTCCACTCAAATACCGATTTTTTCTTGCAATTCTTCATATTTCGGTTATTGCAATTCTCCAAAATCGGTTCCGTAATTTATCCAAAACCCGGTTCTTGCACAATCGGCTCCTCCAATCCGGTTTCCACTCAAGTGATTTTGGTTTTGTCATTGTGTTTAATGGTCAACGGTGAAAAACGGTTGTCGTCCCAAAAAATGGTACCAAACGGTTCTAGTCTCGAAAATCCCGGTACCGAACCGGTACCGAATTTCTCTTATCGGTTCGGTATTCAGTATTGATTTTTTCCACTCTCGGTTTCGATACTACCCGGTTTCGGTATCGGTTCGGTACCGAGCTCATCCCTATTATAGATAAGGGTGTAAAATGAAAAGATAAAAAAATTAAATAAATAACTATAGGGTATAAATTGTAAATTTTTTAAAAGTAACTCGTCACGTATTCATGTATATAATAATATGAATTAGTCGAAAAATATTTAATATTGAACTTATTTTGAAGGCATTGACAACACGATTATAATGGTATAACTTACTACGAAAGAAAACGTATTTTTAAATACATTTTAGCTAATTTAAGATTATATATGTTAATATGGAAAAGTCGAAAAATATTTAATATTAAGCTTATTTTGAGGGCATTGACAACACGATTATAATGGTATAACTTACTACAAAAGAAAACGTATTTTTAAATACATTTTAGCTAATTTAAGATTATATATGTTAATAAGAAAAAGTCGTAAAATGAAAATTGAAAAAGCGAAGGATATAAAGTAAATTAAATAACAAAGTTTAAGGGTATAAAGTGTAACATAAAAATTAAATGAATTATATTCTAATTATAACATGGAACGTGGAGGTTGTCATGCATTAAATGGTTGTACGTAAAGCAAGAAAAATTGTAAGTATTAATTTTTCTAAACATTAACTGAATAACCGTAATCCATGCTTTATATAATAGTATAGATATAGATATAGATATAGATATAAATATTTGTAAGTCAAGGGCTTTTTAAAAGTAATTTTACATTTTCCTAACCCGACTTTTTAATATTAAACACCAACCATATTATTTACTTTAACAATGATGGTAAAAATACTATGCATCTTTGAACATTAACATACTTCCTATCAAGATAAAGTATGTCAAGAAGGCTCACAAAAATACGCTGATTAATTTTCAAAATCATCGTCTAGCAAAGAAAGCTTAAACCATTCTAAACACATCTTAGCCCCTTCATAGAAAATTGCAAATAATGGACTAACGAACACAATTTAACCATTTCAAAACCCATCTTTCTTCATAATGATATGCAATAAAAAAAAACCTTATATTTAACAAGAACATTAGGCATTACCATTGTCATCTTCGTTTACTATATTCCCATTATCATCTTCACACAGAGGGTTGTCTGCTCTGTTTTTGTAGTTCGAAAAGTATGTATTCAACATGATTCTTTCATTCGGGCGCCTCACTGCTTGTTTAAGATGTAATTTATTATGATTAACAACATAATATATAGCAATCTTGAAACAATTCGAAAAAATTCGGAACCCTAACCTCCAATCCTCTGAATCGCGGGTTTTTCCACCATTTTTAACCCGATTTCGTCTCAAAATTATGTATCGCAGTTGAAAATCTCCCTTTTTTGTCGTTGATTTGTTTCCTTCTTACTTACTCCATCGTCTTCATCGCTTGCGTATATTCAGGAATCGACAAACATTCCATCCACTGAATCCCTAATTTTTGGTAACATAAATTTTCCTTTTTTTAAGCTTCATATTCTTTATTCCAACTTTACCCTTAAGAAGGTAATTTCCAACCCCATCGCCTCCTCAATTTTCACCATATTTTCAAAAATGCCACCGGCTTCATCAGGACCATTCATAAATTTGATCAACGGCTATGATCAATTTACATAGTTACAACCTTCATACATTTGTATTTGAAGGAGCCTCTCTCTCTCTCTCTCTCTATATATATATATATATATAGTTGATCTCAAGGGTAAACCTCATATTCTTTACAAACTATGCAACCCAATCATGATCGTCTATTCATTTGATCAATGGCTATAAACAAGCGGTGACATTTTTGTTAATATGTTGATTTTTGTAATTAATTCATTAAATAAAAATAGGGTGTAGGGGCAAAAAGGTCAAAATGATTCAAGAGATATTGGCATTTGAATTTCTTCAGCAACAAGGGCGATTACATTCCCTAAATATATCTCTAAAAAGAAGCAGAAGATAATTCAAGCATTTTACGATTTCTTTTTTGGAATCATGAATGGGCAAATTAGAGGTATTTTGGTGAATAAAATCCTTGATAATTATATGTGATTTTTCTTTATTTTTCATTGGGGTTTTGGTGAATATGAATTCGTTTAATATGAACATGAATGGATTTACATAGTTCATCAAAAATGGTAATCCACGTCTGAATTGATGAATATGAAGTTTGATGAATATGAATTCATCTTCACGTTTCCGAATTTATCTTAATGCATCGTTCATGTTTCCGAATTCATCTTAATGCATCGTTCATGTTTCCGAATTCATCTTCATGTTTCCGAATTCATCTTCATGTTTCCGAATTCATCTTAATGCATCGTTCATGTTTCCGAGTTCATCTTCATGTTTCCAAATTTATCTTAATGCATTGTTCATGTTTCCGAATGAAAACATTAGAGGTAACTGAAGCTGTATAAAATATCATAAGAAGGTAGGTTTTATTTTCTGATTTTCATTAATGAATTTGGTAAGATCAATGAACCTGCTTGATTATTATTTTGAATGAAACATGTATGAATATGATGAATGAGAGAATGAACGACGAATGAAACAGATTCAGTAATTCATATGGGTATGAATACGATGAATGAACAAGATATATGTGAGTGATATGGTTGGTTGGTCGGACGGAATGGGTTAGAAGGCTTTGCAATATGAAGATCATGGAGATGAAGGACATGAAGATGAAAGTCGCAGAGATTAAGTCGTGTGTGATTCGTATTCAATGAATGAGATATATGTGAGTGATATCGTTTGTTCGTCGGCCGAAATGAGTTCAAAGTTGTTAACAAGCGACGACGCTGATGAATGTTATGATGAAACACTGTATTTCGATGAACCAGTCGGAATCGATCAATCGTTCGGAAAGGATACGAGAGATGGATCTGCAGTATTTTCTGATGATGAAGACGACGTCATGGATGATTCATGAAGCACAGTTGACGAAGAACAATTGTATCTTCAATCATGTTGATAAGAATTAACTTCACTAGTTTCTTGTTTCTTCTTCCTTAGTTTCTATGAGCAAGATGATTTAATCGCTGATTAATATTCATGGAATGAATATCGTTTACCAGTTAATGCAATCCCTTAAATTGTGTTAATACCATAACAGAATATTTGTATTTTAAATTTTCTATTTAATATTTCAGTTATATAATGATTGTTTTGTCCTCAATGTTTAAATAATACATTAAATTAATTAATTTTAATCAAATGATGATGCATGGTGGAGATTATAGTTGCAAAGTTTGTAAGGATTAATGGGGTTGTAATGGATACCTCCCCTATATATATATACACACACATATAGGGAGTATTCTTTTGAGAACAAGCCCAAGGCAATAAAATATGATTTTTTTTTCATATTTCTAATATTAAACAAAAAGATTCACAAATATAAGTGCTTATGCTACAACCAGATCAATAAATTGTTAAAGCTTTCTATAAAAGCCAGACTAAGCAATAAAGTACCTTGTATTTTTTCCTCCGCCTTGGGCTGTCTAGCGATACCTTCTACAACTTCACCCGCAGTAGTACCTTGACCAACTCCAGGTCAATAGAAGCAAGACCTACAGCTAATCCAACAACAATAACGGAAGTAGTAGAAATCAAGAAATTGTAATAAACTTAAGAGCTTGTGCATCATGTTAGGGGTGAGTATTTGGCCCGAACCTGTTTGGAACATGAACTGGAAATGAGAGATTCTTAGGACCGAGAACCGGACCGTATAGGCAATACCAGTGCCGGTGTCGGTTTTTCAGTCAAAAATCAGGTTGGAACCGATTGTTAATCCATTTGCTTTTCTTGAATTTAGTATTTTTTTTCTTTTTAATCCATGTCATCATTGTAGTAATCCATGCAATCCCTTTTATTATTTTACAACTTTTTAAATATATTAATCCATGACATCACTTTTTAAACAAAATTCATATTAATCCATCGCATTAATGTGCAGTATTCCGTGAACACTTTTAACCCATGGCATGACTGTCAGTAATCCCAAAATATTCATAGTTTAATTCCAAATCAACCAACAAAAATCATACTCTAATTTTCCATTGCCTCTTTGCCATTACTTTGGCATCTACTTTGTTTAAAGCTTGTGCCATAGCTATATATACATCACCCTTCAAAATGTCGTCTATTATCGGCTTTCTAGAGTTTTTAACCCATTTTTGGGTGCACAACAAAGTTTCAACTATCAACGTCGACAAACTAGTCCGACACTCATTTAAAGCTCTACCACTAGTGCTAAACGGGGGAAAGGGATTTGTTTTGCAAAGTGATTTTTGAACTTCCTTGATTAATTTAGATTCGTTATTAAAATATGTATTGTTTTTGGAAATTAAGATAATTATTAATTGAATTAAGATTTGTCTCTTGAACTTCCTTGATTAAATTAGGATTACATTGTTACTTAAACTTCCGGGCCGGGCCCAGTTAATTACCCGAAAAATTGGCACCGAACCGGTACCGAAAATGGAGGATTTGAAGGACCGAAAACCGGACCAGTTGGACTATACCGGTGTCGGTGCCGGTTCGGTTCTGACTCGGGCCGGTTCTTGCGGGTCAATTGCTCACCCCTACATCATGTGTTATTTCATATGATCTTTTCATCTAACACTAAGATTTAGGATATTGACTACATATATTAGTTTCATGATGTGTTTGTTTAAGATATACTCGGTTCACAATGTGAACATTTTTGGCGTGTTTATGAAACATAAAATACATGTAAAAAAGTTTCACACCGTGAAATGAATACATATAAAATAAACACATTATGGAACAAATATATGTTAATCACTACATTAAATAGTATGCCTAGATAGAAAAAAAATATAAAAAATAACACATGATGCACAAGTTATCAAGGTTATCACAATTTCATAGATCCTCAAATGATTAAGCCCCTATATATATAGACTAAGGATTACGTGAGACCAGTCTGTTTTCTTGAGACCCGTGAGATCATATATATATATACATATATAGGGGAGGGATCATACAAAAACACCCCTCATTTAAAGGAATAAAGGAACACATTTAGGACCACATATGATGTGGGTCCCACACAATATAAAATATCCCATTGAATCAAATATGATTTTATATTGTATGGGATCCACATCATATGTGGTCCTAAGGGTATTCCTTTGTTCCTTTAAATTTACAAAGTTCTCATTTAAACCTCTCCACACACACACACACACACACACACACATATATATATAGAGAGAGAGAGAGGGGGGGGGAGGTTCAGGGGAAAACGCTAAAAAATAGAGAAAACTGAAGAACACCCTGAGAGCCCGCCATCTGGACGGTATTTTTTTTCTATGCAGCACAAATGCATACAAGCGATTGGAGCTTTTTTTTTCTATGCATCAATGCATATATATGCATTAGTGCATATGTAAAAAGGCATGTTAAGGCATACCGTCCAGATGGAGGCCTCCTAGAGTGTTCTTGATCAGTTTTATCCTGAAGAACACCCTGGGAAGCCGCCATCTGGTAACATGCATTAATGCATATGCACTAATGCATATTTATGCATTGATGCACAGAAAAAAGGAGCTCCAATCGTTTATATGCATTTGTGCATATGCATATGCACTAATACATATATATGCATTGATGCATAGAAAAAAAATACCGTCCAGATGACGGACGCTCAAGGTGTTCTTTAGTTTTCTCTTTTTTAGCGTTTTCTCCTGAACCTCCCTCTATATATATATATAGGAAGATTCAAGGGAAAACGCTAAAAAAAGAGAAAATTGAAGAACACTCTGGGAGGCTTCCATGTGGACAGTATGCACTAATGCATACCGGTAATTTTTGTTCCTATGCATCAATGCATCTATCATTACAGATACATTGATGAATATTCATTAATGCATGTTACAAGTTACCGATATGCATTAATGCATACCGTCCACATGGAAGCCACCTAGGTTGTTCTTCGGTTTTATCTTTTTTAGTGTTTTCCCTTGAACCTCCCTATATATATATATATATATAGAGATTTAGGCTCACGTGAGACCAGTCTATTTTCGTGAGACCCGTGAGATCATTTTTTTATACTTGAAACTTCACAGTAAAACATTGTGAAGGTAATAAGTCTATATATATATATATAGGGGAGGGATCATACAAGAACACCCCCTCTTTAAAGGAACAAAGGGACACTTTGTGGACCACATATGATGTGGGTCCCACACATTAAAAAATCATATCTGATTCAATGGGGCCCACCATTGAATTAGATATGATTTTTTAATTTGTGGGACCTACATCATATGTGGTCCATAAGGCGTTCCTTTGTTCCTTTAGATTTACAAAGTTCTCATTTGAACCTCCCTCTATATATATATATATATATATATAAACTTAGGATCACGTGAGACCAGTCTATTTTCGTGAGACCCGTGAGATCACTTTTTTACACTTGAAATTTCACAGCAAAACACTGTAAAAATAATAAGTCTATATATATATATATATAGAATTAGGATCACGTGAGACCACTCTGTTTTCGTCAGACCCGTGAGATCACTTTTTTACACTTGAAACTTCACATGTGAAGGTTCCCGGGGGGGGGGGGGGGGTTTACCTTCACAGTGTTTTTCTATGAAGTTTCAAGTGTAAAAAATGTGGTCTCAAGGGTCTCGTAAAAACATATAGGTCTCACATGAACCCTGTAACACCCACAATTTCGGAAATCTAATTATGATAACTTCTTCATATAAGTGTAATTAAGGTGTTAATAGATGGATATTCTCATATTGAAAACATGTTGAAAAGTTTGGGATTCGAATCGGGCTCGAAAACGCAAAAAATGGCTAAAAAGAACGAGAAATGGTCTCCCGCGACCTGATTGTAACACCTGCGATTTTAGAGGTTTATGTCAGCGTTATAATGGGCTTTCGACTATTATGATCGAACTTTAATAAGGTTTTTTGTATTTATAATGATGGGTTTATCAAGGATCGAATCGGGTGCAAAAATAGGGTAAAGAACATAAAAGTAGAGTTTAGGCGGCCCAAGTCGCACAAGTCTCTGTGTTAGTGTATTTTGAGGCGCACGGATTTCCGGAGGTCTTGGGTTGCGGGGAGGGACGTGCAAGTCACCAAACCAGCTTAATTTCGGGATTTTTCTTCATTTCACCATTCGGATTTGTGTGATTTTTTACTATGGTCTCGATTTTTAAAGCTCTTCAAGATGAGATGAATGTGAGTAAACGTTTTTGGGAGATTAAAGAGCATTTGAGTAAGATAACCTCCTCATCTCATTCTTCATATCCATCCCTTTTCTTCCATATTTGTCGTAGGTTTCAGGTTTTTTGTGTTGGAAAAGATCTCTTTGGAAGATTTGGAGTTAGGATTTAGAAGATCTACTTGTAGATCTAAGTTCTTCACCTAAGGAAGGCCAAAATTGGGTAAAATCTAGATTTAGCCCAAATCTAGCCAGGTGAGTTCAAGTTGTTTTGTGAAAACTATGTACATGCCAAAAATGATCGTTTTAAATTATTAACATGTCTTACTTGTTATTCATCAAATGTGTGGGTATTTGGTAAGTTTTGCACATTTGGTTTATAAATCATGTAAAATGTTTATGCTTGAGTTTTTAGACATATAAGTGTGGGTTTTTTTTATGTATTATCTCATTAAATGGAGATCATTTGGTGTTATATGCATCTTTGGTGTAACACCCTAAAATATAGAGCAATTTAAAACGAAAGAAATGCGGAATTAAAAAAAAATCACCCAATAAGTGGGGAGTGAGTATCGGAGTTTATAATAAGATACGGATACTAAAGCAACAACCTATTAATCTATATAAATAAGAACATGGATAATACTCGGGTGTTGCTAATATCTTCAAAAATAAATCATCTAACATCTCCAATAATTACACGCTAAAGTGCAATATTCAAAAGAATTCCGTTACCGGCACAACACTCCACTCCACTCTATGGAGTCCCATCAACCCGCTTACCTGCTAAACAACATTTAAAACAAGTGTTAGGCTTATGCCTAGTAAGAACAAACAGTTAAATTGATAAGTAGTAAAATATTTTAAATAAAGACGCGGTACACTTTATCCCATTTAACTTTACTTGGAACCTTACTTTTGAGGAGCAAGGGTCTTTTGAAAACTATAGGGGAAGACCCAATATTACCATTAATGGTGGCAGGACACAAAGGTAGGCCACAAACTAATGTTTCGGGGCGGCCCAAAGAATTGCACGCAAATTCCACAACGCAAATTCAAGACATCTACCAAATTCCAGTACGATAGTCAATTGGAAAAACCGCACGCAAATTCCACAATGCAAGTTTCGAGAAAGTGAAATGATAGTTAGGAAATAACATGCAAATTCCACAATGTCAATTTCCAATTTAAAAGATAATTTAGGCTATCCTTCACAACAAATAAAATACAGACTCTTATGTCTATGGATCCATGACTGGCTAGTCTAATAATAATCAACTACGTCAAACAATATGTTCTGATAGCTTTTCCAACATCAAAAACCTTTTCATAAACCATTTCCTTTGAAATAAGGATTTTACCGAAGATTAGGTGAAACCATTTTGGTATCAAAAACCAAAGATTATTTCATCTTAGAACATTTCCAAATATTATAAACCATTTATGATGCTCGTTTCATCATTTATCTCAAGATACCCAAATTTCTCATTTTGACCTAAAACATCCAAACTTAACCCAAATACATAAAATACTTGAAATCATAACCTAAAATCAGTAAATACAACATTTATAACAAGTATTTGGAGTTTATAAAGTTTGGATTTGAACTCACAAGCTAGGGTTTGGCAAAACACTAGAAGAGTTTCTAAGGAGGATGAAGATGATGGAAGTTGATGAGAAGGGTCAAGAACATCATTACTTGTAGCTTGAACACTTGAGCTACCCTTGAATCTCAAACTAAAATAAGTAATAAAGGTGTTTGAAGGAGGTAGGTGGAAGAAGTGAAACCCTAAAAATCGCCTTTAATGCTTTGCTCCCGACACTGCGATTGATATATGATAAATAAGAAGACTGAGCTGAAAGTCGCACTTAAATGGAGCTACTAGACATTTCGGGCGACTGTGCCCGGCGATTGTGACATGGCAAAGTCGCCTGTCACAATCGCCCGTGTTGTACTGCGAGTTTCTCCCCCCTTTTTCCCGATTTTCCCATTCGGCTATTGGGACACGGCTATTGTGACATGGCACAATAGCCTGTCACAATCACCCGGGATGTACCTCGGCTTTCTATCTGATTTTTCTGAATTTCCTCTTTGGCGACCTTAACATGGCGATTGTGACATGGCACAATAGCTTGTCACAATTGCCAAACATGTACCGTGGGTGTTTTCGCTTCCGTTTTTCGTTCTTTTCCTCCAAATCATTGCAACCCAATATTAATCACTTCAAATACTTCAGATAGCTAATTATGAAAACATTACAATACAAAATTTATTAAGGTATTGAGTACAAAATTTCCGGGTGTTACAATCCACCCACCCTTGGAATTGATTTCGTCCTCGAAATCCCAGACCTAACCAAACAAACTTGGGTATCTTTTCTTCATATCCTCTTTCGCTTCCCGCGTCATGTTTGATCCCTGATGATGCTTCCATTGAACTTTAACCATGACTATTTCTTTGTGGCGTAACTTTTTAGACTTGCTTTCTAAGATTGCCTCCGGTTCTTCCACACATCGGTTGTTGTTATCAACCCGAATTTTTGTGAGAGGAATCACACTCTCTTCTTCCGCCAAACACTTCCTCAAATATCAAATATGGAACGTGTTGTGAATTTCGACCATCTCGGGTGGCAATTCCAATTTATAGGCTTGACGTCCCACTCGGTCAAGAATTTTGGATGGTCTGAGTAAATGTGGACTAAGCTTTCCGCGTTTTCCGAATCGGATGATACCGTTCCAAGGAGATACCTTGAGCATAACTCGCTTACTCACTTGGAACTCCATGGGTCTTCTCTTCTTGTCGGTATAACTCTTTTGATGATCTTGTGCCGCCTTTTATCGTTCTCGAATGATCTTCACCTTGTCTGCCGTCTCTTGCACAATCTCGGGCCCGGAGAATTGTTTCTCGCCCGCTTCTAACCAACGCACTGCGTCCTACATTTCCGTCCATAAAGTGCCTCGAAAGGTGTCATTCCAATACTAGAATGGTAACTGTTGTTGTAGGCAAACTCTACTAGTGGTAGGTGCGAATCCCAATTTCCACCGAAATCAATAACACATAACCTAAGCATGTCTTCAAGAGTCTGAATAGTTCTTTCACTCTAACCGTGTGTTTGAGGGTGGAATGTCGTACTTAAATTTATCTTGGTGCCTAACCCCGTTTGTAAACCATTCCATAAGTGAGAAGTAAACCGACTATCACGATCTGACACGATAGTCAAAGGTACACCATGCCTTGAAACAATCTCGTCCACATACAACTTAGCCAGTTTGTCAACTGGGTTGGCTTCTCGCATTGCCAAGAAGTGAGCACTCTTTGTCAATCTATCTACCACTACCCATATAGTGTCGTGACCCTTTAAGGTCTTTGGTAGCTTTGTACAAAGTCCATAGTAAGGTGCTCCCATTTCCATTCCAGGATCTCCAACGATTGATGACTTTCATACGGCCGTTGGTGTTCCGCCTTGACTTGTAAACAAGTCACACATCTCTCTACGTATCTAGCCACATCTAACTTCATGACAGGCCACCAATAAGTTAACTTCAGATCCTTATACATCTTGGTACTACCCGGATGTATGGAGTATTTAGACTTATGAGCATCTTCCAATAGTAGTTCTCGGTTGCCCCCAATCTTGGGCACCCAAACACGTCCTCAGAATAGTTTCAAACCGCGACTATCCTCCGTTAACAAAAAGTGTTGTTTCACCATGACTTCATCCTTTAGATGTTTCTTAGGTAGTGCTTCCGCTTGAGAAGTCTTGATTCGGTCGATCAAGCTTGACACTATGTCAACTCTTGTGAGCACGACCCGCGTTCCACTACCGTACTCCTTCCTACTTAAAGCATCTGCCACTACATTCGCTTTACCAGGATGGTATAACAACTCACAATCATAATCTTTAAGCAACTCTAGCCAACGTCGTTGCCTCATGTTTAGCTCCTTTTGATCGAAAATATGCTTCAAACTCTTGTGATCGGTGTAGAGTGTACACTTAGTTCCATAAAGATAATGTCACCACAACTTCAATGCAAATACCACCGCTTCTAGTTCCAAATCATGGGTTGGGTAATTCTTTTCGTGTTCTTTGAGTTGCCTTGATGCATAACCAATCACCTTGCCCCTTTGCATTAACACACAGCCCAATCCCATCTTTGAAGCGTCACTGTAACCACAAAATCTTCAGATCCTTCCGGTAAACAGAGAATCGGTGCTTCACACAATTTCTTTTAAAGAGTCCGGAAAGCCTCTTCTTGCTTGTCGATCCAAATGAACTTCACATTCTTCCTTGTCAATGCCGTCAGAGAAGATGCAAACTTTGAGAAGTCTTGAATAAACCTTCCATAATATCCCGCCAATCCTAAGAAGCTTCGGATCTCGGACGGGCTCTTAGGCGGTTCCCAATTCATCATTGCTTCTATCTTGGATGGATCCACCTTCACTCCATCTTGAGTGACAACATGTCCCAAAAATTGAACTTCCTTTAGCCAAAAGTCGCACTTAGAGAATTTGGCGTAAAGCTTCTCCTTTCTTAACCCTTCGAGAACTTCCCGAAGGTGTTGCTCTTGGTCTAACTCGTTCTTAGAGTAGACGAGGATATCATCGATAAATACTATTATCGATTGGTCTAGAAAAGGTCGGCACACGCGATTCATCAAATCCATAAATACCGCCGGCGCGTTCGTGAATCCAAACGGCATTACCAAGAATTCATAGTGTCCATACCGTGTCCTAAAATCCGTCTTTGACACATCATCCTCCTTCACCTTCACCTGATGGTAACCCGAACATAAGTCGATCTTTGAGAAACACCCCGCTTCTTATAGTTGATCAAAGAGATCATCAATTCCTGGGAGTGGGTACTTGTGCTTCACGGTTGCCTTATTCAATTCCCTATAATCAATGCACATCCTCATCGTGCCATCTTTCTTTTTCACAAACAAGACCAGAGCTCCCTAAGGTGACGAGCTTGGTCTCACGAAACCCTTCTCCAGAAGGTTTTGTAGTTACGTCATCATTTCTTGCATCTCGAATGGTGCCAAACGGTAGGGCGCTCTTGCAATCGGAGTGGCCCCCGACACGAGGTCTATTCGAAACTCTACTTGTCTATAGGGTGACAAACGGGGTAAGTCGTCAGGAAACTCATTTACAACACGAATGTCATCTAACTTTTTCTTCTATAACTTCGCATCCAAAACATAGGCTACATAAGAAGGACATCCCTTGGCTAGACATTTACGTGCCTTTGCCAAGGTTAACAATGCTACTTCGCCTTTCCTTCTCTCCTCGTAGACTACCGCCATATTGCCATCCACTAACGGAATTCAGATAAATTTCTTTGAAAACTTCGGCTTTGTTCTCGGCCAACCAATCCATCCCAATTATCACATCGAATCCTCCTATAGACATAGGCATGAGGTTTATCCAAACTTATTCCCTTCAATCTCTACAACGCAATCCTTAAGAATATCCCGAACTAGAACTTGTTTGCCATTGGCTATTTCAAGAATATAAGCATCGTCTAAAGAGCTAATGGGGACAAGAAGTTTTGGGTAGAAAGTAGCGGACAGATAAAAGAAAGTAGCACCGAAATCAAAAAGAATATGAGCGGGTACGGAGTTAACAAGAAACGTACCCGACACCACATCCTTCGCCGCTTTCGCCTCTTCCTCCGTCATCTTGAAATCTCTTCCCATTGCCTTTGGAGCATTCTCCTTCTTCCCTTGACTCCCTCCCGTCTTCAATTTTGGGCACTCATTTCGAAAATGACCCGGCTCCTTGGACTCAAAGCAAACGGGTCCCTTGACGGGGCAATCATTCCGGCCGTGACCCACCTTGCCACATTTGTGACAATACTCAGAAGGAGGTCGGCATGGGTCGTGAAGCTTGCTCTTGCACCTCGAACACCACCTAGGCTCTTGCCTAGAGTTGAATCCATGATTGTTATTGTTGAAATTCGGCTTCTTGGAAGGCATAAAGTTACCTTCCCATTTTCTCTTTTCTCCTCCCATCTTTCTCTCTTCCATACCCAAATTGCGGGCATCCTCCTTGAATTGAGCTTCTTCAATTGCCTCCCGGAGAGTAGAGGGCTTTGCAGCTCGTACCATCTCCATCATCTCGGCTGGTAATCCCTTGATGAAGGCCTTTATCTTCTCTTTCTCGGTTGGGGCCACATGCGCCACTAAACCCAACTTTTCCACAAATAGTCGGGTGTATTCTCTCATCGTCTTGTCTCCTTTCTTGAGGGCCCGAAACTCATCAACAATCCGGTCAATCGCCCTCTCGCTACAATACTTTTCCATTATCTTTGCCTTGAACATCTCCCACGTGATCATGGACACAATAGCGGGTCCAAGGGAGATCATAGTGACATTCCACCACTCTAGCACATTACCCCTAAGCATTTGCGATGCAAGCTTAACTTTCTGCCTTTCCTCACAGTCACTCGAGCCAAAAGCTTGCTCCATCTCCCGCGACCACTTCATGCACATCACCGGATCATCCGACCCTGAGAATTCGGGTGGCTTGGTATACATGAAGTCCTTGTACGAGCAAGTTCTTCCCGCTCTTCTCACTTTAGTCATGGGTGTCTCTTCAGTAGCATGTACGACTCCATTTCCTCCAGAACCTCCCACTTGGTTCTCGGTGGTCATTTTATGCCTCCGATAGCTGGCATCCCTTTCCTCAAACATCTTGAGGAATACTTCATGCTACTGAGTCATGAGAGAATTTACCGCATGTAACAACCGGACCTGTGTTCATCTTGAGAACCCGCCTCTACCATTAGAGGTCCTCCCGCGTTAAGGTTGAGTGGCGGGATAGTAGTTAATCTGGGTGGGCCTCTATTGGTGAGAGGAGGAATAACCAGAGGTTGTTCAGTAACCTCCACTGTCGTTATAGGGTCTGGATTTGTAATACTGTTAGTAGCACCTTCAGCTTCATTCTGCGATCGAGTACACGTGTTCACCATCTTAGTCTGTCAAGATTGTAGAGTAGGAGTAAGGCATGGCCAACATAATACGTACAACACATTCACCAGTCATCGCAACAATAGTAAAATAAGTATACTCAAAATACAATGTAACCAAAATAGCATTAGCTACGTGATATCTTGGATATATCATACACATAAGAATTCCTACTACCACAATCACATTCCATGATTAGCGCAATTCCATCGACTCTAAAGCTCTCCTATCTCAAGAGTGTCTACCCATTCTCACAATTTAACACTTAAAGTCTCAGCTTAAGTCTAGGCATCTTAACTTCACACCTAGTTCACTTAAACTAGAGCTCTGATACCCTTGTAACACCCTAAAATTTAGAGCAAATTTAAATCGGAAAAAAAAAATGCGGAATTAAATAAAAATCACCTAATAAGTAGGGAGTGAGTATAGGAGTTTACAATAAGCTACGGATACTAAAACAACAACCTAATAATCTATATAAATAAGAATATAGATTATACTCGGGTGTTGCTAATATCTCCAAAAATAAATGATCTAACATCTTCAATAATTACACGCTAAAGTGCAATCTCCAATAGAATGCCGTTACCGGCACAACACTCCACTCCACTCTATGGAGTCCCATCAACCCGCTTACCTGCTAAACAACATTTAAAATTAAGTGTTAGACTTACACCTAGTGAGAACAAACAGCTAAATGGATAAGTAGTAAAATATTTTAAATAGAGACGCGGTACACTTTATCTCATTTAACTTTACTTAAAAGCTTACTCTTGAGTGAGAAGCAAGGGTCTTTTGGGGGAGACCTAATATTACCATTAGTTGTGGCGGGACACAAAGGTAAGCCACAAATTAATGTTACCCGGGTGCCCAAAGAATTGCACGCAAATTCCACAATGCAAATTCAAGACATCTACCAAATTCCAGTACGATAGTCAGTTGTGCACATGCCCTCTCCTCAAAAACCGCATGCAAATTCCACAATGCAAGTTCCAAGAGAGTGAAATGATAGTCAGGAAATAACACGCAAATTCCATAATGTCAATATCCAATTTAAAAGATAATTTAGGCTATCCTTCACAACAAATAAAATACAGACTCTTATGCCTATGGATCCGTGACTGGCTAGTCGAATAATCAAATACGTCAAGACGTTTTGATAGCCTTTCCAACATCGAAAACCTTTTCATAAACCATTTCCTTTGAAATAAGGATTTTACCGAAAATTAGGTCCAACCATTTTGGTATCAAAAACCAAAGATTATTTCATCTTAGAACATTTTCAAGTATTATAAACCATTTATGATGCTCATTTCATCATTTATCTCAAGATACCCAAATTTCTCATTTTGACTTAAAACATCCAAACTTAACCCAAATACATAAAATACTTGAAATCATAAACCTAAAATCAGTAAATACAACATTTATAACAAGTATTTGGATTTTATAAAGTTTGGATTTGAACTCATAAGCTAGGGTTTGGCAAAACCCTAGAAAAGTTTCTAAGGAGGATGAAGGTGATGGAAGCTGATGAGAAGGGTCAAGAACACCACTACTTGTAGCTAGAACACTTGAGCTACCCTTGAATTCCAACTAAGGTAAGTAATAAAGGTGTTTGAAGGAGGTAGGTGGAAGAAATGAAACACTAAAAATCGCCTTTAATGTTTTGCTCCCGACACTAAGATTGATATCTGATAAATAAGAAGACTGAGCTGAAAGTCGCAATCAAATGGAGCTGCTGGACATTTTGGGCGACTGTGCCCGGCTATTGTGACATGGCAAAGTCACTTGTCACAGTCGCTCGTGTTGTACCGCGAGTTTCGCCCCTTTTTCCCGATTTTCCTCTTCGGCTATTGTGACACGACGATTGTGACATGGCACAGTAGCCTGTCACAATCGCCCGGGATGTACCTCGGCTTTCTATCTGATTTTGCTGAATTTCCTCTTTGGCGACCTTGACACGGCGATTGTGACATGGCACAATAGCCTGTCACAATAGCCAAACATGTACCGGAGGTGTTTTCGTTTCCGTTTTTCGTTCTTTTCCTCTAATTCATTGCAACCCAACATTAATCACTTGAAATACTTTAGATAGCTAACTATGAAAACATTACAATACAAAATTTATTAATATCTCGAATACAAAATTTCCGGGTGTTACATTTGGAGTTTTGATTTCATAAACAAGTGGAAAATACATGTTATTACATTATTAGGCATTTTGGAAATAATGGAGTGTTACTTCATTTGGAAAATGGTTTGTCTCAACCAATGATATTTGTTTTGAGTAATCACATAAGTGCTAAGTTGTTGAGATTTTGCTCGGTTTTGACTTAAACGAGCCTTGAGGACATTTGTCCGATTTAATTCGCTTTATGTCGAGCTTTTCGAGTTATATGCAATGGTGGCATAATTATGTATTATATTACACATTTTGAGTACGTTGGTCATTCATTTTGGGGTCCTGTAATTTAGACTGAGTTGCAATGGATCCATAGGCATATAAGTTAATTTTAGAGATGTTGGTTAGGAGTAGTTATTTCCACATTGTAGTTAGACACAGAGGTTATAGCACCGGATGAATCGACCTATAGACCGTAGGTGGTTGATCTGTGTGTCTCGTGGTATGTTGTTTCTAACTAGAGAGCGTATCTTAGGTATTGGAGGACTCGAACTAGAGACCGCGGGTGGTTGATCTCGATGATCAATACACTTTGATTGAAGCTCGATAACGTTGAATATGACTTATTTATGTGTCCCGCCACTATCAATGGTAACATGGGTCTCCCTCGTCGTCTTCGGATGTTTTATACCCTGTCATGGGTAAGTGTTAGTTAATTGTTATGAGATTTGATTAAAGCTATGTTTCCTGTTTTAATGTGTATAGCTTTATTTTCGATTGCGTGAGTGTTGAGTTTTGGCCTCATGTTAAATGGGTATTTGGTTAAAGATATTTCCTCTTGAAATTGGTGGGATTTGAGAAAGATGTCGTTTTCATACTTAATAATCGCATCTTGGAAATCGTGATTTACATAGCATTTTTCCAATTTACAGTTTTATATAAATGATGAAAATTGCTTGAGCTCACTAGGCGTTAAGCCTAACCCTTTTTATTTGTCGCCATGTGCATCAAGTCCTCATTGAGGTTGGTAATAGCGACAATGTGATGAGATGAGTGCTAATAGAGGCTCAAGAAGATTTTAGTTATTCGTAGACGTCTTTCGCATTTGGAGATAGTGACGGTTATTGAGTTTTAGTAACACCCGACCTTGACGTAGTCTCCATATAAGGCTTGGTATATCCTTTGTTGTTGTTGAAGTTAGATTTGTTATTTGAGGTAATTCAAGTGACGATTTATAGATAAGGGATTTACCCTTCATTTGATGTATTATTGAAAATTTTAATCTAGTCGCTCTTTTTAAATTTGAGGTGTTACAAACCCAACCCTATAAATATATATATACACACTACTAGAAAATTGAGTATTTTCAACAGAATTTTTTCAACGGAAAATGTCGTTGAAAATTTTCTACGAATTTTAGAGGGATTATTGACAGAATATAAATTTTCTACAAATTTTCAAGGAATTTTCGTTGAAATTCTCTCACAAACATGAATTTTCAACCAAATTTTTTTCAATGGAATGTCTCGTAAAAAGAAATTGGTTGAAAATACATGTTTGTGAGATATTTTCAGCAGAAATTCGTTGAAAATTTATGTTCCGTCAATAATCCCTCTAAAATTCGTATAAAATTTTCAACGATATTTGCCGTTGAAAATACTCAATACTCAATATTCTAGTAGTGATATATATATATATATATATATATAGAGAGAGAGAGAGAGAGAGAGGAAAGTTCAAATGTGAACCTATCTTTGATAGTGAACATGAGGATGAATCTCAGCCCTTCATCTAAGCCATATTCAAACTAATCTTTAAACATGGCTTGAGGGGTAATTTTGGAAGTTTTTATCTGAATTAAATTTTTGAGTAAAAATCTCCAGTTCTCAATCGAATCTGGAAATCAAAATCCAAAATCGTAAGACAAAGACAAAATCGAAATCCAAAATCGTGTTCATCAATCGAAATTCATGGTCAAAGAAATTGAAATCCAGGCACGATGGAGGCACAAAAAAGAAAATAAGCAGAAAAAAAAAAGTTGCAGGTGTGGGGGTTCTCCTTCTTACCTTTCTTCTTTGTCTGAGTTGACGAAATCTGAGGTTCGAAGGAGATGGTGTGAATAAATTTGAGGAAGATGGTGAAGAAATTCGGGGAAGATGATGATGCCTGGTTCTGATTTGAACAAATATGAGGAAGATGATGATGAAATTTGGGGAAGATGATGATGTCTGGTTCTGATTTGAATCGTCAGGTTGTATTTAGATATTTGAATAATTGTAGCTTATATTCACACTGAATATAAACTACAATTTGGGGTTTGTATACCTATAGCTAATATTCAGACTGAATATAAGCTACAATTTGGGGTTTGAATAATTGTAGCTTATATTCAGTCTGAATATAAGCTACAATTTGGGGTTTGAATAATTGTAGCTTATATTCAGACTGAATATAAACTACAATTTGAGGTTTGTATACTTGTAGCTTATATTCAGTCTGAATATAAACTAGAAGTATACAAACCCCAAAATGTAGCTTATATTCAGACTGAATATAAGCTACAAGTATACAAACCCCAAATTGTAGCTTATATTCAGACTGAATATAAGCTACAATTATTCAAACCCCAAATTGTAGCTTATATTCAGTCTGAATATAAGCTACAATTATTCAAATCCCAAATTGTAGCTTATATTCAGACTGAATATAAGCTACAATTATTCAAACCCCAAATTATACAAACCCCAAATTGTAGTTTATATTCAGTCTGAATATAAGCTACAATTATTCAAACCCCAAATTATAGCTTATATTCAGACTGAATATAAGCTACAAGTATACAAACCCCAAATTGTAGCTTATATTCAGACTGAATATAAGCTACAATTATTCAAACCCCAAATTGTAGCTTATATTCAGTTTGAATATAAGCTACAATTATTCAAACCCTAAATTGTAGCTTATATTTAGTCTGAATATAAGCTACAAGGATACAAAACCCAAATTGTAGCTTATATTTAGTCTGAATATAAGCTACAAGGATACAAACCCCAAATTGTAGCTTATATTCAGTCTGAATATAAGCTACAATTATTCAAACCCCAAATTGTAGCTTATATTCAGTCTGAATATAAGCTACAATTTTCAAACCCCAAATTGTAGCTTATATTCAGTCTGAATATAAGCTACAATTATTCAAACCCCAAATTGTAGCTTATATTCAGTTTGAATATAAGCTACAATTATTCAAACCCCAAATTGTAGCTTATATTCAGTTTGAATATAAGTTGTAGCTTATATTCAGTCTGAATATAAGCTACAATTATTCAAACCCCAAATTGTAGCTTATATTCAGTCTGAATATAAGCTACAAAGATACAAACCCCAAATTGTAGCTTATATTTAGTCTGAATATAAGTTACAATTATTCAAACCCCAAATTGTAGCTTATATTCAGTCTGAATATAAGCTACAATTATTCACACCCCAAATTGTAGCTTATATTCAGTCTGAATATAAGCTACAAGTATACAAACCCCAAATTGTAGCTTATATTCAGTCTGAATATAAGCTACAATTATTCAAACCTCAAATTGTAGCTTATATTCAGTCTGAATATAAACTACAAGTATACAAACTCCAAATTGTAGCTTATATTCAGTCTGAATATAAGCTACAATTATTCAAACACCTATTTATAGAATATATTCAGTCTGAATATAAGATACAAGTATACAAACCCAAAATTGTAGCTTATATTCAGATTGAATATAACCTACAATGGAACCAAAGGTTTTGAAAAACAAGAATTCAAGCAAATGTGTTTCAAAGAAGCTTTCTTTGATAAAATGATGAACGATCATATTAAAGAGAAAAAAACATTTGAATAACCTTATTATACTTCATCAAGAAAAAGAATTTGGATCTAAGGAGGAACACAAAGCAAAAACAAACTTGTGCGAAAATTTATTTTGGGAAAGATGATGAAGAAATTTGGAGACGGAAGTGAAATTTCTTTTGGGGAAGAGGATGAAGAAATATGGGGAAGATGATGAAGAAATTTGGGGAAGATGATGAAGAAATTTGGGGAAGATGATGATGCCTGGTTCTGATTTGAACAAATATGGTGAAGATGATGAAGACATTTGGGGAAGAAGATGATGTCTAGTTCTGATTTAAATCGTCAGGTTGTATTTATGATTTAAGCCATGACCTGAGTTTTCCACTTGTTTACAAAAATGCCACCGTGAATTTTATCCCTCATCTTTTGATCTGATCTAAAATGGATGGTTGTGATTCATCCTCATGTTCACAATCAAAGATAGGTTCACATTTGAACCCACCCCTATATATATAGGGTTAGGTTCAAATGTGAACTCAATTTTGGTTGTGAACGTGAGGACGAATCTCAGCCACACATCTTCGGTTATGGTGGACGCGATCCGGAGAATTGACGCGATTCATGGGAGGGTAGAGATTATTAAAGAAGGGGAACCAGGTCAAAGCCGTCTTTATTGACCGGATAAGTGGCTGAGATTCGTCCTCACATTCACAACCAAAAATGAGTTCACATTTGAACTTTCCTCTATATATATACATATATATATATATATATATAGAGAGAGAGAGAGAGAGAGAGAGAGAGAGATTGAGAGACAGGTTGGTTCACATACAAACCAGTTGAAGGGTACAAACTATACAAACTGGTTCAAATCAATATAAAAATAATTTTTTTCATGATTTTTTTTCATCAAATGCTATGATTTAAGATATTTTTGTATATATTTGGTATTGAGTTCTTGAGTTGTCAGCAAGGTTTTGTCCTACACAATGCATGTGAAGAATTTGATGAATCCTTATGGTGGGTAACACTGTAAAATAAATGATTTTTATCTACAAAAATTACCCAAAAAAAATTTCGTCATTGATTACCATAAGTCACCCAGAAAATATACTACTAAAATATTGAGTATTTTCAACGGAATTTTTTCAACGGAAAATGTTGTTGAAAATTTTCTACGAATTTTAAAGAGATTATTGACAGGACATAAATTTTGTACGAATTTCCTTTGAAAATCTCTCACAAACATGCATTTTCAACCAAAAAAATTTCAACGGAATGTTTCGTCAAAAAAAATTTGGTTGAAAATGCATGTTTGTGATAGACTTTAAATGGAAATTTGTTGAAAATTCGTAGAAAATTTGTGTTCTGTCAATAATCCCTCTAAAATTCGTAAAATATTTTCAACAACATTTTTCATTGAAAATTTCCGTTGAAAATACTCAATTTTCTAGTAGTGATACTAATGGTTTGGTAAAAATCCGATTTTTTCGAGAAAATACTAATGGATTACTCAAAGAATCCCTGGCTAATGATTTGAATTACCCACCAGGAATTTAACCACCAACTTTTGTGCGGCGGTTTTATGAAGAATCGCCCTTTAATGACACATTTCCGAGGGAAACATCCGTAGGCAAAAATCTTTCGCTTAATAGTGTAAAGCAAACCCGCTCCCTACGCGAGTACCAAAGAGTTTGAGAGGCTTGGCAATCGGGTTCAAAGTTACACATCAAAATCCCTAGTATATTGGGACATTCATGGGAGGGCTCAAGTTGAAAATAATTTATGGCATTCGAATGTTTCAACCAAAACCATTGAAGCAATCTATGAACCTTAATTACACAAATGAAGGATGAACAACTACTGCATCAACAATAAAGCACAAGACCATTAACCTTTTCAACTCCCTTTACTCCATCACCGACTGAACCCAAATCGGCTTCTGCATAAAGAGGCTCAGTTGTGATGAGATGCAAAAACTATTTAATTCAATTGCAATGACAAATTCACTCCTCGTCATAAATGTCAAGGATCACAACTTATGCTACTGAAAATGGTCGATACTCAGTGGAAAAACTGACCTAGATCATGACTCTGATGAGCTGGGAAAAGCAAAAGAAATCATATCCTAGTTCCAAACAAGAAAATTAATTAAACGGGTAATTTTACCTCACAAAAAATTCATTATGGAAGCATTGTACCCATATAGCAGCTTGTATATATCAAGTAGGAATCAACATGGAACGTGAATGTTCGTATATTGAATTGCTAGGCAAATCTCCTTTGGCAGTAAGATTGCTTTCCGTTACGATCTAGTAATACTGAAAGCAACTAATCTGCAAAAGGAGATATTACCCAGTAATTCACCCAACACTTGAAGACTTAACTTGAGGATCATGTACCACATTTAAAACTTATTTATAGTTGGTGTTTTTTTCATGCAAATTGGATATTCCAAAGCACCATGAACTTTATACCTTTGTAGGTTTCTGTAATTGGAGCATAAAAAAGAAAACAATTGGTGATTTACTTTGGTATAATAGAATCTTGGTGAAACCTAGAATCATGGACCATATCTGAGGACATAGAAAGTAAAAAACCATAAGGGAATTCCTGCAGCATATGCGGCTGTATGTATTCAGCATATCCAGCTTAATTGATTGTGAGAATCACATACTCGAAACTGTATACAAAGGTACGGGTCATATGGATCACAGTTCTATGTTTTAACATAAAACATTACAGGTATATTAATTGAAAGGTGGCTCAGATTCAATGACAAAAGCCAGTTAAGTAGATCTGAACGGTTCAGTTTCAAGGGGCCAAATAATTCATCAAACTGAGGAGGCAATATACCTAAATGAAGAAACAGGATATGTCTTAAAAGATCTGGGAATTGAGAATTATTCATCAGCATTTTGCATTGTTATACTTGAGAGTAAAACAAGTATAGTAAGAGCATCTCCAACAAAATGAAGAAAATAGAGAAAATGAGGATTTTGAGCCAAAAATTTTACCCAGCTTTTCCAAAACTATCTTCAAAATGGGAAAGCAGGAGAGAGAAGATTTTTTTCTCCAAATATGAATGTCTTAGCATCTTTAACAGATTCCCCAAAATACGGAATCTGTTAGAGATGCTAAGTATTTTGAGGAATCTGTTAGAGATGCTAAGGATTCAGATTGCAGTGAACACTAGGGTTCATGTGATTCACTTTTATAATTGACACTTCAAACTGTAAAATTGTTTCAGTGATAAAAATAGCCCTTGTAGCCAATGGACAGGATCTGTTTACAAATTTGCTGTTCATATGTCCCAAGTGTAAATGTTCTATATAGGCTCAAGTGCAATCATTTACAAATATCAATTCTTTTTTCAAAAATGAGCTAATAAAGTAAAAAACATACAGAGAAAGATTTGGGATCATGTGAAAAATGTTTTCCATGAGAACCCCATGTTGTCCTTGGATGAGTACTGCTAAAAAACGCAGTGGCGGACTCGTAATTAGCTAGACGGAACTTCGTAAGTAGACACGGAGCTTAACATATGTTAACATATCAGCATAATTAACACACCATAACATTAAAAATATTTAACTTTAACATACATTAATTAACGAATGAAACCACATGCTTCACCGCTTGTGCGGGGCCCATCTTAACAAATCTGAACAAACAAAAATAGCTTAACATACATTAAAATAAAAATAAAAAATAATATTATCTTAACGAACGTACACGCCTTAGCATATCATAACATACCTTGCACAGGGGCGGAGCCAGTATAGAGCCAGAGGGTGCGTTATATGTAGGGAGGTGGATCTCGGTTCTAATCCCCTCCAATGCATTTTAATATAAAATATTTTTCAATTTAATCTATAATGGTGTTTCTTACTTTGGACTCATCCAATTTTATTTTTTAATTGGGCCTCCTAAAATTTTAAAACCCACCAAGCCACTAACCAATTAATTGTAATATCATATTTACTTTTCAAAATCTGATTTTTACCCTACCCATGAGTCGTCAAAATCAGAATTCAATCATATTTACCTCCCTAAATTGAATTTTGCCTTTGAATTCTTGACGCAAGCCACACGCCCCAAACCACCGTGATCGACTGATCGACGAGGTCATTGTTGATTTTGTAAAGGTCCGAATATTATGAATATAATATCATTATTTTGCTATTTATATTTTACCTTGTGCTCCCCCTCATGAAATAATGTTTTAAAAATGTTAAAAACATTTGTTTTGTAATAACTGATTAATAAAAATGTAATTTAGTTTATATTTTTTTATAAATTATTTATAAATAATAGAAATCCAATTTCATTCAAAATCCTACAAACCAAACATTTCCAAATCCATTCCAAACCAGATCCCTCCAAATGCAAATCCTTTCATGAAATCTAAATCCCTCGAAAACAATCCTGCAAACCAAACGGACCCTAAGAGTTTTATCACATGTCAGCTCTTTCTTCACATAATTCTTACTTCACTCACTGAGATTCTTGATTATGTGCGTATATATTTTATTATAGCATGCCACTTTTGTATCTTTGATTACTTATGTAATTACTTATTTAGGATACAGATCATATCAATTTGATTAATCATATATATAATTACATTCCGTACGACGATGATTGGCACATTAGATAAAATCATGATAAACATATATAATCAAATTAATGATTTATTAAGATCCAAAGTGAACATTATTTCCAGAAACATTCTGATGTTGATGTGGTTTCGTGTTGTGATCCAAATGCAAAGAGACCCATTCGGTTTCTCCCTTGTTCCCTATAACCTCTAATGTGGGTCGTGTATTGTGGCCCGAATAATTCCTTCTTGATGGAACAAGACCTTTATTTATAGTATTTATAGGTGGGTAGATGACTTAATTTCCTAACATAAGTCTAATTAATTAGGTTACCTTTCGATTTAATATCAACTGTACATAATTATCTATATATGTGATAGCATATTCCTTGTGAAACAAGACTCCTATAACAACCTCATTTAATTAGGGAAATATAATTTCCTTACAAAAAATACTCACATTTTGAAACAAAGGTGCAACTTCTATCACAAAATTAAACAATAACCTGCTCAGCCACAAAGGCTATTAGATATTTCTATCACAAAATTAAAACCATATTACATGACTGGCCTGTAGATATAAATGATATTAGATATGAATCATATTAGCTGGTTGTTCATATACTCTTAATTTCACCTCAAAAGGTTCAAGAATTGCAATCTATATCTACCACATATAGTAGCAGGTATAAGGATCTCATGACTAGCAAGCTGAATATGCTGAAACACAAAGCAGCATATACTGCAGGATTTCTCTTAGGTTTTGCACTTTCTCTTTAACAGATGTGGTCCAAATGGGTTAAGCTCTCATAGCAAGATTTTACCCTAGTATATGTGTAAAATCACATGTTCTTTTCTGTGCTTAATTCACTACAAGAAATCAGTTCTATAGCGACAAAGAGTCGTCGCTAAAGTATTAAAATAACATTTTTACATTCGATTAGAGGCTTCAAATTCTTATTTAGAAAAATATAAATCTATAGCAATGACATGTCGTCGCAGTATAGATTCAAGTATTATTTTCTCCCGGCTGATTTATAAATAATAATTTTCTTTATTAAAATAAGAAATGTATTTTGAAAAATTAAAAGTTAAGAAATCAACAGCATCGATATGTCGTCGCTGTAGAGACAAAAAAAAATTAATTTCCTAAAATTAAAGTGTTTATGTTTAATTAAAAAGAAAAAATAAAATATTTCTACCCTACAGCCGACATGTCGTCGCTGTAGAGAAATATTATAAATAATAATTTTCTTTATTGAAATAAGAAATATATTTTGGAAAATTAAAAGTTAAGAAATAAACAGCGTCGAAATGTCGTCGCTGTAGAGATAAAAAAAATTTAATTAAAATTTTAATTTCCTAAAATTAAAGTGTTTATGTTTATTAAAAAAGAAAAAATAAAATATTTCTACCCTACAACCACGACATGTCGTCGCTGTAGAGAAATATTATAAATAATAGTTTCCTTTATTAAAATAAGAAATATATTTTGGAAAATTAGAAGTTAAGAAATCAACAGCGTCGAAATGTCGTCGCTGTAGAGACAAAAAAAAATTAATTAAAAATTTAGTTTCCTAAAATTAAAGTGTTTATGTTTATTAAAAAGGAAAAAAATATATATTTCTACCCTACAGCCACGGCATGTCGTCGTTGTAGAGAAATACTATTAAATCAGGGACTAAATGATATTTATATTACAGTACAGAGAAGAAATAACATAATCAAAAACCCTCATCGCTCACATCGCTCAAATCGCAAAAACCCTAATTCGCTCTCATCGCTCAAATCCAAAAACCCTAATCGCTCTCATCGCTCAAACCACAAAACCCTAATCGCTCAAATCGCTTCTGAGTTTCTTCATCGTCATTCACTGGTTCTGGTCGTTCAAATAATCGTCTTCTCATTGCTGTTTGATTCACTGAAAGGTACGTGGTTCGATTTGATATTAATGCATAATACATTTTCTGATTGGTAGGTTTTGTATGTTTTTAGAATCGGAGATGCAAGGGTTTATGTTTCGAGTTGACACCTAAAATTAACTATGAATTAGTGTTCGTGTCATAGTGTTTGAGTCCCAATTTCACCCTTGTGTTGTGCTTTCTAAAGTCTTCCTCAAAAATGTAGAGTTGGTGTTCTCCAGAAAAAGATAATTGATAGGTAATTAATGAGTGAATCTTGAATTTCATGTTGCTTTTGGTCGAAAATTAGAAATGTAGTTTGTTCCTCCCGATTTCAGGAAAATTTAATTTGAATTTAGTCAATTTACACGAATATGGAAGCAGACATTAAACATATTAGACATCAAAACAGTGAGGCCTAGTAGAAGGTATTGCAGCATGTTGGGAGTTAGTCCTGGTGATAATCTTGAATAAAGTTGAAGGGTTCCGTTTCTTTATCCTTATTTGAACCGCCCACGCCCCCACTGCCGCCCCCGCCCCCACCCCTACCATCCGTTGTAGATGCATCTAAGAATGTCGTAGATTCACTAAACGCTTTTCAAGCATACATGAATCTTATGCACACCTCTCCACCGGTCAGCCAGCTCCCCCCACCACCCGTTTTTGATATGCAGGCATTACTAGCGTTAGCTACGGCGGGACAACCACCACAGCAGCCGCCACCACATCCGCCACCACAACCGCCGTCACATGATGAGGATGATAATTACACAGATAGTGACTCGTACGATCCTTAGATGTTTATGTATTAATATACTTGAGACATTAACGTTTTTGATCCTTAGATCTTTATGCATATTGATTTTTTTGATCAAAACGAATCTTTAGAATTCATCTATACAAAGCAATGCTTGTGTTGATCGTGTCATTAATTTTAGTGGATTGAAATAAACTATTTTTGGATTGAAAACGAAAAAAGAAAATTAAAAATTGGTTTTTTACCTATAGCGACGACATGTCGTTGCAGTAGCAAAAAATATATTTTATTAGAATATTTTATTTTTTTACCTACTGTGACAACTTGTCGTCGCTATAGGTATATAATTAATTATTTTTATTTTATACCTATAGCGACGACATGTCGTTGCAGTAGCAAAATATATATTTTATTAGAATATTTTATTTTTTACCTACTGCGACAACTTCTCGTCGCTATAGAGAGCTATTGCAACGGGCCTACAGAGACGGAGGCTACAGCGACGACGGTCGTCGCAATAGACCTTTAGCGACAAAAATTGAGGTATTAGCGACGACTTTTGTCGTCGCGTTAAGAGTTGATTTCTTGTAGTGATTGAAGGGCCTTTACTTCTTATAAGGTATAATGTTCCTGGTGCTTGGCATATATATCCAGTTTACACATAAAAGCACCAGCTATAAAAATAGTTTCTAATGTGATATATGATCTTCAAGAAATTAAAGTCTGAGTGTATAGGTGAATTACTGGTAAGTTCTCCTTTAGCAGCTTGGTGAATTTGAATATTACAAGATCATCATATGCATGCAACTTAACCATGCATATTGCCAAAGGAGATTTGCCTAGCACTTTATCATACATATATATACATGTTACATGTATCATGTAAACACAGGCAAATTAAGGATCGTTGAAAAAAATTAGTTAAGATGAGAAGCGTAAAAAGAGATATGGACCCTTGATTACTTTTAATCTCATGCTAGCTATGAATTGTGCTTTAGAGGTGAAGTGATTTGGCGCATCTCGGTGCACCTGATTAGTGTTGACATTCAATTATGATTGATCCAAGGGTGGAGATCTCTTCTTACGCTTCTCACCATAATTTCACTTCTTACTGGAACCCAAGCCTCTAAACACATACCCCATACATACAAAGCTACCAAGAATGAAGGATAATTATGAAATCAAATCCTATGAGGTACTATCAAACATTTTCTCCTGTTCAAGAATATTGATATAGATAGTTAATTATTTTCACTTTAATTGTTTTACCGTTTGACATATCCACACACTACTAAAAATTCGGGTTTATATGGCTAAAAAACTTGTAAGTATCCTAATAGACAAATTTAATAATACATAAGTATATAGGAACAAAACAATTATGGATCCTATGTAAAACTGTTACAATAAGTTTATACGACGTTTTTAGACATTTTAACATAAAATTAAAGACATATTTGAAATAAAACGTCCCATTAATCTTTTTTATCACATTATAAAAAGAAGTGTTCCACAGGAGAATCTCCAATGTGTCTCATAAAAAGGTTATAATACTACACTTTTGTTTAAATGTCTCCTAAAAAACTTATCAAGGTGTCCAAAAGATCGATCGAAGTCATAAACTTATTATAACATTTTTACATATAACCGCATAATTGTTTATCTGGTTCTATAAACTTAAGTCCTAAAAAATAATCTATTCGAACATCTTTTACGTCCTATCCACCCAATTTTATTGAAATAAGGTACACGCATATAAAATGGTACAGCACATTCTTCATCTCCACCCCTATCTTTTTTTGTCCTGAATGGCAACCTATGTTCCACCATGTTACCATGTCTTCTTAATCAAGCATTCTCTACCTTTTTCTTGCGGTTTTCAGCAGTCTCATTCCCTTGGAGAGAATTAAGATTGGTTCTTGAACTTACCATTAAGTAATTTTTTAAAATATCCAACAGCTCTTATATATGTTCATATTAATTTTTAAATGTTGATTGAGTCATAGTCATATTTTTGATCGAGGTAAATCAATCTTTAATTCTTTACAACTTCAATAAACCATTATTGGCTCTATTGCTTTGATTATTCCCAAACAATTTTCCCCACCTTTTACTGATTTAGGGGGTCCTACGTGTTGGAATTAAAAAAAATGATCGCTTCAAATAATTATTTTATACATTTAAATTGGTCTTTTAACTATTTCTTTTTTGAGTTGTTCTGAAGTTCACTATTTCAACAATATCTAACTAAAAGACAAAAATAATTATCAGATTCAACACAGATCTGAAATTACGACGGCCAAGTTTGCAATGACGACGATACCACTAATCAGTTGAATTTGATTTTTTTTTGTCTTTTAGATAGGTTCGTAATATTGCGGACCTGGATATTCTGGAAGTAATGATATTTAGGTCAACTCATAAGAGATCAATTTAGACGTTCAAAATGGTTATTGTGTCAATTTCCCTAGAAAAATGTCAAAACTCTTAGTTTGATAAAAGTATTTTGTTTTCTAGGTTTGTTGAACAATCTACAATTAAACAAAATCCAATAGGTTTATTTAATTAATTCATATTGATTGAAGATAATTCATGTCTTTTTTATTAGTATAAATATGAGGCTTTGCCTAAAATTTATAACTCTGGTAGTTAGTTAAGAATTGAGATATTGTTGATCAACCAATTAATGTGACTTGTGGTAGAAAAATGTAAGGCCAAAATGAAGAAGTTATAGTCTAAGTTCTAAGCAAAATAAAAATCTCTTATCTCCAAACTATTCAATCATATAAATAGATATCAGAACCAATTTGTTAAAAAGAAAATTTTGAAAATGTCCTTCCTACAACGATTCTTTTTTAACCATGTCATGTCTTGTTTCAATAGAGATAATTTTAATTATACAAACAGTCTAATGAAGTTGTGTCTTCAATCTGAAGACATATAGAGCATCCTTGCAGGAGTAAGTATTCCCGAAGATGAATCTCAATTGATTGAATTACAAATTAAAAGTTCTTTTAAAGAATAGACGGCAAAATATAGGAAAGCTCTTTTTCAAATCTACCAAACATTTGAATCGTGGTTTATGAAAGGTTTCCAAAGCAAACGTGCACAAGAAGCATGACCAATTCTAAAAAAGACTTAAAATCAAGTTAAAAAGTTTGTTTGCAGTAACTGTGAGTGAAACTTGAGAAGCTGGACATGGGAGATAATGAAATTTATTTAAAATATTTTACTAGAGTTATCTCTTATTTAAATCAAATGGCATCAAATGTTGAAATTATAAATAGAGATAGAGTCGTAGAGTAAGTTCTTCATAGGCTACCAGCCTACCAGCTAAATTTGATCATTTGGTGGTAGCTAGTGAAGAATACCAAGATCTCTTGTCAATCGCATCGGAATACTTATAAAGAAGATCGGAAGTACATGAATCAAGAACCTTTCAAAGAAGTCCTTGTCCTTCTCATGATCAAGCATCATATCTAAATTTACATGCAATAGAGGTCGCGGTGGTAATCAATGACATGGTCAAGGATGCGATCAAAGAAAAGTGGAAGTCTTCAATCCGGTCGCCCTACGTGACTGGTGCTTCAAAAGGCGAAACTCTCGTCGTAGTTTGGCGACCCACCAAAGAAATTCTTACCTGGTAATCGTTTTGGTAATGGCCTTAAGATGTACTTCTTTAATGCCTATGGAAGTCAGTACTTGATACTTGCCCCTAATCAATGAATTTTCTGGATCCTCCGCTGCTCTATGTCACTATTCTTGAGTTGATGATAGAGTACAACGAAAACAATCAAAGGTACCCTCCAAAGTATTCGTACACTCTTCAAGTTTATCTTATTGTTGTCTATAATTTTTCTGATACCATCTTTCATTCCTAACTTGTATGTATCAAAAGAAATATTATACTAAAGGAAAAGTCGATATTACAAATAAATTGGTGCATTGTACTCTTTCATCATTTTTTTTCCACTGGGCTTAAATGAGACAACAATCATGCATCATCACTCATTTGACTCCACACAAGGAAAGGTTAAATGATAAATGTGCCATCATGAAACAAACGTGACGATAGAGAATTTACTTTTCCTTCTCTCTTATTTTGTTGTTCTTTTATATCAACAATAAAAGTACCAAATTTTTGTTCGGTCAAAATTTTTGTAGTGTTTTAAAAAAAATAGAAAATATACAACATCTAGTGGTGACTTACTTGAACCCATCTCAATCCACTAAATTTCAGCCGATAAAAATTGTTGCTCCTTATGCTTGAAACGTGTGCAAACTTATGGTATGAGTTTTTTTTATAAGTATGGAACATATATATAAATGAAAAGACCATAAAAGTGTTATTTTCAACAAATTACAGAGATCAAATTAGTTTTTAGTTTACTCTAAAATTAATTACATTATTTTCATCAAAATAATATTAAGAAAAAGTTAAAGGCTCAAAATATTTTATCTTGTCCTCTTAATTAGTTTTGATTAATATTGATTTGATTGTGAAACTGTGAACACGTCAGCTCTAAATTCTTTTATTAAAATTACCAATAATTACAAAAAGAAAATATAAATACATATAATAATTTATTTATCTTGCTTTAAAAAGGTATTTTCTAAAACCTTTTTAATTATTTATTGTTGTTTGAATGTTTTTTCTAATAATGGCTTGAGCTGCTACCCATGTACATATACTGATATACATGTGCATGTATTGAATTGCATTGAATGCATGTGATAATAACTGTGTTACATGTGCATCCATCCCTGCATGTGGGAGGTAGCAGATGCAATCTATTTTTGGATAAAACGACGTCATCTGTTCATGTCGCTTACTCTGACAACCACCGCATTATTTTAATAAATGTGTTAGGGTTTATTTGTTAGAAGCTTTAAAACAGTTTAATAGAAATCATAACTTATTTGATCAGTTATATATTTAATATTAGCTTAAATGATATAAAAATCGATGAAGTGTATCGAGATGTATCGGAGCAACTTTCTTTTAAAACATAGTTCATGGATTGGTATGAGATTGAAAATGATCAAGGATTCAGATTTCTTCTTACGATTCTTACATTAACTATTCTTTTCAAACGATTCTATTCTTTATTCAGTAAATTTTTATGAGAAGTTTTATGAAGAAAGTAAACTTTTTTCTAAATTTGCTCCTTCCATTCAAAAGAACTTTCTCAATTTATAAAAACAAATTAATCATAAAATACTTTGAAAGTCTGAAGTAGCCAAGTTTTTCAATGATCTAGCCGCTTTATGATAACTCTGAAACTTTTAATTAATTTTAAAATCACAAAATTGCCAAAATAGTCACCAAACCACAAGAGGGTTCGCGTTTTGTATGGATTTTTTCGAGCTTTGCGGTCGTCACTATATAGACTCTATTTCCTCATTAATCGATCATTAATGGGGCGTTTGGTTCGCCGGAATGGAATGGAATCTGGTGGAATTGGAATCTGAATTTCTTTGACCAGATTCCAATTCCCTTGTTTGATTCATTATTTTCAAGAATTGGAATTTGGTTCGGTTTTTTCGGGGGGGGGGGGGGGGTTCAGTTTTCGATTTTTCGATTTCGGTTTGGTTCATTTTTTTCGGGGTTTTTTTTTTCAATTTTCGGGTTTTGGATTTCGGTTCTGTATTTCGGGTTTTTTTTTAGTTTTCGGTTTTCGGCTCTCGGCTTTTCGGTTTCTCTGTTTTTTTTCAGTTTCAGTTCGGTTTTTCCTCACCCCTAGTAGTTAGGTTCTCCATCGTCTCCTGCAACAACTAAAATATGTCTTGCCCTAACAAATGTTGTTGTGCTGTAGTTTTTTGCTTTTTTCTACAGTTTTTAGCTATTTTTGCTGTAAAAAATTTATGATTTTTGCTGTTTTAGCAGTTTTTAGCTGTAAAAAGCTCAAATTATTTTTAGTGTTAAAAAAATTGAAGTAATTAATAATTATTTTATTAAACTAATTTTAGTTTAAAAATTAAATTTAATAAAAAGGGTATTTTAGTCATTTACTGGAATTTCATTCCAATTCCAAAGCTACATTCTGTGAACCAAACAGACAGATTCCAATTCTTTCAACAGATTCCATTCCAATTCTGCCAACCAAACAGCTGGTCAAACCTGACAACATTCCAATTCCAATTCCTTTAAAGTCAAATTTTTTTGACAGATTCCATTCCATCCAATTCCATTCTGCGAACCAAACGCCCCTTAAATCTTTAAATTGTCTTTTTAAATGAATATTAAGTTTTCTCATTTTGAATAACCCTAAACATTTTTTTTAAATTGAATAAATAAACAATCGAACTTTTAAAAATCGGTTATTCACAATTGTTTGACAAATAAAATTACATGTAACTTGCTAGAAAGATTTTAAAATAAAAAACGCAAATCAGTTTTATCGTTTCCAAACATTACGACACTCAAAAGTCAAACCCTTGCACTCAATGGCATTTCTCCCCCTTGCCACCTCTCATTGCTTCATCTTCGTCCTTTCTTATCACTATCGTTGGCTCCTACCATCAATCTCCCTCCTTTTGATATGATTTTTGTCTTCAATTCTCCCTCTATTACCAAAATTTAATGGAGTATGTATAGATCGATCAAAAAATGAGAATCGAAAAACAAAAAAACGATCAAGAAAAGGCAAATTGATGGCAGAGACCAACGATGGTGAAAGGTTGGGCAGTCTTCTACTCTTTACACCCCTCTATATTTGATCCCAACATGCAAAATGACTCAAAAACTCTGTCTTTCTTATGATAGAGAACAAATGGTGATTGGGGGGGGGGGGGGGGGGGTAATGGTGTTAAGTGTGAGGGGTTTGAGTGACGCAGTGATTGTGAACGGTAAAATGTTTTAAGGTTTTTCTACTATTAAAATTTTCTACCTAGTTACAGGTAGTTTTTTGGGTTAAAGAATGTAAGTAACCAATTTTAAAAAGTTCAATAATTTATACTTATTCAAATATATATATATATATATATATAGAGAGAGAGAGAGAGAGAGAGGAAAATTCAAATGCGAACTCAAATTTGGTTGTGAACGTGAGGACAAATGAGAGCGCGACACGTGTCTGAATATAGATTATTCAGACTGAATAACTTATTCAGTCTGAATATTTCTTTGAATGTGACACGTGTCGCGCTCTCATTTGTCCTTACGTTCACAACCAAATTTGAGTTCTCATTTGAACTCGCCCCTATATATATATATATATATATATATATATTAGGATTTAATTATTTAAAATGAAAAAATTCTTTTATTTTTTCAACTTTTCCTCTAATTAATAACGAGAGTACAAATTCAACATCTGAATTTAAAGCTACGGACGTTACAAGTTGTTTCTACATGAATTTTCAAGAATCTTACTTGATGCATCCTTAATTTGCGATTGAGCACATTGAGATGAGCTTAAACTGATTTTCATCCACTCTATGGTCATAAAGCAAGTTCTTGTCTCAAGGTTATCAAATATGAGATATGGAACAGAGTTTAAAAAATTTATGGCTCAATTATATATACTTTTGTTGTAACTTAATTATATATGTTTTAACTTTTAGTTCGATTAAGATGTTTTAGATTTTACTCTTTTAACCAATATGACGATTCCAATTCTAACTTCCTAAGAATGTTATAAAAATGATTATATTTAAGTGAATTTCATATGTTATTTTATTATTTTAAAAATATTTTTTTTGGTTTTAATTTGTAAGCTTTTTAATATAACATATGGTGTTTTTTTATTACTCTTCTAGTTGATACGGTGATACTAAAAAGACTCACTACAATGAAATTGAGTTTATTGGGTGTCTAAAATGTTTAAGTATTCCAATAGAGTGCATTATAGGACAAGTTTATAGAACAAATAATAAAATATTAAATCTCATAGTGTTATAAAAATCTTATAGACTTTTGTAGGCATCGTAACAAAAAAAATTAAGATTTTTTAAAAATAAAATGTTGTATTAAGTATTAACTACTTTGTAGAATATTATTTGAAAATGTGTTTTGTTAACACAAAAAAATGTCATATAAAATTGTTAATACAATATTTTATGTTAAAAGATCCTAAAAACTTGTTACGAGGTCTAAAACCTTTTTATAAACTAATTGTCACTCTTTTAGATATAACACTTTATTCTTTGTTCCTATAAATTTAAGTGATACAAAACACTTTATTATGATATTTAAATATTAAAACATCCTATAAACCTATTTTATTTTAATGGACTAAAAAGATTAGAAATTAGAATACAATTGAAATATGTTTATCAAGTACAAAGAATTAATCTTGATCTTCTTCTTTTATTTTTAAAGTCGAGATCATTTAATAGGATGTTTTGTACTTCATTGACAAAATAAGGCCAATCATATTAAATTATACTAGTGTGTACCACCACGCGTTGCGTGGTGATGAGATTATACTGTTAACAAATATGTAATTACGTTAAGTCGTTAAGATAAACCTAATTCATTGTTTGAAACTAATAAAATACAATGTATCATTGTATTTGACTGTTTTAAATGTAAATTGTTTTAGCAAACATACATAATATTAGGGGTGAGCAAAACCCAAAACCCGAGAACCAACCTGAAAATATCACTAAAAACCTCCACCCGAAAAACCTGAAACCCGAAAATCCGAATTTCAAAGGTTTTATCGAATAAGTAGGGTCGGGTTGGGTATCTAAAATAGACACCCGAATAACCGAAAAACACGAACATTTGTTACGCTTATACATGCTACCCCCTCTCTTTCTTATATAGTAGCTTCCAAACCTCAAGTTTTCTTCTAAAAATCGATGTGGAACGGCTTTAAGAGTGAGAAGAGGGAGAGGGAGGCATTGATGCCCTCATCCCACATCGCCCTACAAAGCTCTTTTTTGCTTCTTTACTCTACTATAAATATGGATAGAGGTCCCTTTTTTCCTTGAGTTCCTCCTTCCTCTCTATGAGCTTTAAGCTTTTTCTAAGAGCTTGAGTTGTATAAAGGGTTAGTTGGGATTTAGGAATGCCCTATAAAAGGGGTGCACCTTCTTTTGGTTCAAGTTTGTTTCAAATTTAACTGAATAAACATGAATGTTTAAAACATTTTTTAGAGATTTGGGGATCGGATACCCGATCCAAACTACCCGATGTTTACGGGTTGGTTTAGTTTCGGTCACATTTCGAGGTTATCATTTCCCACCCGATATCCAATCGGGTTTTGGGTTTAGGGCCCTGAACCAACCCGACCTGTCCGATGCACGGCCCTACCATAGACCGTTGGCTAAAATGAGTCAATCCAAGAGTTTGGAGGGTTAGCCAACATGAACCAACAACATGTGTTTACATGATTAGCCAAAAGAATCCAACCCCATGTAAACAAACACACCCTAACCTTCTCTCATATACCTACCATCAATTGTTAATCTTTCATCCCTCCAATGTGGGATATACAAAAATCTCAATGCAAGGATAATACTCAATTCTTAGGGTGCTACATCATTTCTTGTGGATCTTACTTTTATATATATAAAGATACAAATATAGATGCCGGCATTTTATTCCTCCTTTCACAAACCTACCCACTATATTCGAACACATCAATTTCTCATGGTAATTTTTTGGGTAATCTAAAATTAGTCAAGTCTATTATTTAACGAAAAAACATTATTGTACCAACTTGTTATATAAATTGACTTATTTTACAAAAATAAAATAGGCCAAATTAATCCAACTATATGAGTTGACACAAAATTATTCACCCATTTATTCTTGTACGCACTTTATATTTTTTAACTTGCATCTTCTCACCAATGTGGGATGATGAAACTCAACCACATTTTAATATTTGAGAATTGTCAAGTTATCATATATTGTTTATCCCCTCATTTCTTATACTCACTTCCTACATCCAAACTTGTATTTCTTTTCCAATGTGGGATAATGAAACCCTACCACATTTCAAGATTTGACAATACTAAAATTTCATTTTGCCACCTCATGTTTTGAGGTTGTTTTTGTATATATAAAGATAAAGATTTACCATTTGGTTGGTTTGTTTTTCAACCATGGTTAAATATTGCAAAAAGAGTTATCAAAAATAAGATATCTACTTAAGCCAAACCCATGAATTGACACAAAGAAATTAAATCCACTTTTCTTATATACACACCACTTTGTTCAAAAATTTTAACTTTTCACCAATATAGGACAATTAAAACTCAACCATAATTCACTATTTAAGAACACTCAATTCCCATGGTGTCACCTCAATACCCCAAGGTTTTCATATTATATATATATATATATATAAAGATTTACCATTTTATTGGTTTGGTTTTCAACCATGGTTATATACATTGGGGTCATCCAAAATAAGATATTCCCATGAGCCAAACACATGTTTTGACACAAAGACATCAAATCCATCTTTCTTATATAGACACCACTTTGTTCAAAACTTTTAACTCTTCACCAATGTGGGACAACTAAAACTCAACCACAATTTACTATTTGAGAATGCTCAATTCTCATGATTCCACATCATTCTTTAAGGTTGTTCCTTTTATATATATAAAGATTTAACATTATATTAAGAATAAACTACAAATTTAGTTCATGTGGTTTGCCATGGGAAGGTTACAATTTTAAAGATGCATTACTCGTTAGCAGTGGCGGATCCGGAAATTTTGTCGACTGTGGTCCCATTAAGGTAGACTAAAGGCGCGTAAAGTCACCCGACGTGTTTCAAAAAAATTTATAAGTTTTTTAGTTGATTTCAAGAGATATTCTTAGTGTTTTTGTCGATTTTAAAGGGAAGTGTTTTTGTGGATTTCGAAAGATTTTTTCGGTTTTTATATTGATTTCAAGAGACATTTTTAGTGTTTTTGTCAATTGCGAACAAGATGGGGTCCTTTGAATTTTTTTACTAGGGGGACGAAAGGCTAAATCAAGTATTTTTAATATTTTTTACCCTATATAGTTTTTTTAAATTCAATGGGGTCCTTGGACCCCCCCCCCCCCTCTTTTTCTTAGCTACCTCCGCCACTGCTCGTTAGCGAGCGTTTAGTATATGAAGATATTTATACTTCTTTTCACATACGTAAATAAGAAAGTTAAATTGTTGAAATAATACTTTTCGTCCCTATAGTTTCGAAATTACAAGATGACCATCTTTATTTACAATAATGTCCACATTTGATCCCCTCCATCTAAAAGTCGTTAAAAATTTCCTTAAATAACAGGCATGTTCATAATTTTTATCGATTTTTTTTATCCAATCAAAATTGATTTTTTTATCTCGGTCTATGTAATTTTTGATTGGGTAAAAGACAAAATATTAATAAAAGAATAAAAATGCCCTTATTTAACGGAATTCTTGAAAAACTGTTTCTAAACGTTTTTTGCAAATCAAAACAATCATCTTTTAAATTCAAAATTATATGGATGAATAGTATTATTTTTGAAAAATCGTAGGAACCAAATTTATAGTTTACTCTAGTATTAAAATCAACAAAAACGTATTTGATCATGTAAGAGCATAAAACAATTCGAATATGACCAAAGCTTTCTTCTTTTTTAACAATATTTCTATTTTCGTGTAACAAATTTATAATGAAATGTTTTTTCTTCACTTAAAATTTGAAGTTTGTAGGATAATTTTTCAAATTAATATTTTTTTTGTCTAATTGTTGAATCAATTGGGCCTTGTAATAATTCTTAGCAGAAAAAAAAAAAAAAAAGTGCACGAAAGGAGTAACGATCTGGGCACTGTTCCGGAGAGAGGCTCGGTGAAATAGACATGTCTGTGAAGATGCGGACTACCTGCACCTGGACAGAAAGACCCTATGAAGCTTCACTGTTCCCACTGGGACTGAGACACGGCCCAGACTTCTACGGGAGGCAGCAGTGGGGAATTTTCCGCAATGGGCGAAAGCCTGACGGAGCAATGCCGCGTGGAGGTAGAAGCATTTATAATTCAAGGGTCAGATTTAAGGAGAAACGTTAAAAAAAATTGTAGAACATACTGGAAGTATATCTGGACGGTATGCACAAACGTATACTGGTAATTTCTAACATGCATTTGTGCATATGTACTAATGCATATACATGCACTGGTGCATAGAAAAAAAACAACTTCAGTCTCTTGTATGTATTTGTGCATACCATCTGGATGAAGGACTCCTAAGATGTTTTTCAATTTTCTTTTTTTTTAAACATTTTCCCTTTTGTCTCACTCTATAATTCAATATCATTATAAACTAATTGTAAAAATAGTAAGTAGTTTAGTACGTAAAAAAAAGACTAGAACAACTGCATCATAAATAAATATATTTTGCTTTAATTCCCTAATTTAGGGAATCAATTTTCAAAAATTCAATTTATATGCCTACGATAAGACATAAAAAAAGCTTAATATTTTTTATAATAAGGATTTTTACAAAGTTATAACTTACAATATATTTGTTTTGTTTACAAAACTATATTATTTTTCTTTAATTGCATAAACATAGTGTAAATTTCCTTAATATATATACTATTTCTTCGTCCCAAATTAAGTGTCCATATTTTTATTTTCATTTCTTTCAAATAAGTGTCAACTTTTAAAAGTAAATAATTAAATTAACTTACTGTTAATTAATGCATAAATATTTAATAGTTGTGAAAAACAGAAATTAAATAAGGATAAAGATACTATTTGGTTAAGTAAAGTGTAAGAACTATAAGGTCTAAAACTGTATGTCATTTTAATTATGGAGACTTGATTTAAAACAGAAAGAGTATCTAATAACTTATAAAAATTCTCAAACTTCAAGAGTACAACCTCTAAAAAATACTAAATACGTACAAAGTGCTAATACAATAAAAGGTTATTGGCTAAAATAAAAAAAGGGTGTGAAAGTATGTCTTAAATAGGTAGAGCAATAAAAGAAGAAGTGCAACATTAAAAAGTTTAATTTGTATAATTGCAATAATTTTTCAAATGATGGATTGTTTCTTTGAAGGCCAAATGTTTTCAAATGCAAACAAACAAATATAAAGGGACGAAGCAACATCATGAGAAGCTTGAAAAGAAGGCAAAACCCCCTCACATTGCATACAAAAAAAGGGTTGAATTCTCGAATCGAATGTATATGTATTAGCTGGCTGATTGAATAAGCTCCTAACTAAGCCAAGCCACAATCAAACCATCTTGTATGACTAACAAAAATAGCTATACAACACAGTGGCGGATCTAGATTTTTTTTCGTAGTGGGGTCATCATTAAGATAGATTCCGTGTGCGTAAAATCACCCGACGTGTTTTCAGTCTAATTTCACCATTTCGAGGGATTTTTAAAGCTTGATTTCGAGATATTTTTTATTGTTTTTTTGTCGATTTCGAATGACTTTTTCGCTTTTTTTGATTAATTTTAAGAAACTTTTTAGTGTTTTTGTCAATCGCCGGCAAGAGGGCCCTTGGAAAATTTATTGAGGAGAACTAATGGTAAGCTTTGTATTTTTGATTTTCTGTAACCTTGGTAAAATTTTTTTGACCATTCGACTGGTCCTTTCCCCCACCTTTTAGGTCCGCCACTGGTACAACTTATTAAACATTCAGTAGGAGGCTGTTCAAATAAGCTCCTAATTAAGCCATTAAACCACAACCAAACGACCTTACAACCTATTAAACATTCAGTAGTAGGCTTATCGAATAAGTTCCTAACTACCTTACAACCTATTAAACATTCATTCAGTAGTAGGTTGATAGTAGCCATTAATCTACAACCAAGTACATTGATAATACAATTGCATATATTTCCTCCACAATTACAAAAATTGTATGATTCCAAATGAACCTTTTTACATAACTAATTAACCAAAATAAATGCATAATACAAAATTACAAATCTCACTCCACAACTCTTTCCAAATTCAAAAGAATGATGAAATAATCTTTTTGCTACAAACAAACAAACAAACAAACAAAAATAAACATAATTTTGCCAAATCACATCCCACTCAAGATCTTTGATCATTATCAAGTGAGACCAAATTCTTTTTTCTATGTTTCAATCTCTTTGTGTTCGCTAAATTAATTTCCAAACTATATCCCACCATTCTTCACAAATGAATAAAACAAATATCATCCCCAAAATTCTAAATGAATAAAAACTAAAATCTCTAACTAACAACACCCACAACATCTCCCACCACATTTTGATAACATAACCAAGAAAATAATCAAGAAAACCACAGCCGATAGCCCAATTGCTACACCAAGAACAACCTTATTTGGTCCATGATCACCATCATCTTTATGTTTCTTCTTTCCATCATCACCACCATCATCATCATAGTCACCACTGCTCATATCATCCGCCGACGACGACGGCTCATCGGCGGCCGGCGGTGGCAAAATGGGTCGGCCATGTTTATCACAAGGAGCAATCCCAAGCTTCACTTTTTTCGAAATAGTCGAATGATTATAACACAAATTGTCATTTCCACCTATTTTGAACACCACAAGTCTCTTGATGAACGATGCATTAAACGGCATAACTCCATGGAAATTGTTCTTCTCGAGATTCAAGTACTTCAACCCTTTCATATCGGAAATGGATCTAGGGATTGTACCGTTTAATTGATTTGAACCCAGATCCAAATGAACCAATCTTGAAATGGTGGATATGGATCCGGGTATCGAACCCGATAATGAATTTGATGATAAAGATAGATTTTGAAGAGAAATCAAGTTACCAAATGAAGTGGGTATTTCACCACTGAGTTGATTTGAAGATAAATTCAAGAACTTTAGACCTTCCAAGAGTGTTAATGATGTGGGTATGGTCCCATTGAGTTTGTTTTCGGAGAAATCCATGTGGGTGAGCTTTGGATTCCAATGTTTTGGTATAAAACCAGAAAGATTCGTGTTGGAAAGGGTTAAAGTGTTTAAAGAGTTCATGTTAGAGGTTATAATGTGGATACCGGAGGCTTTGATGTTGTCGCCGGAGATTTGGAGTTCAGTAAGGTTGCTGAACCGGCTGAGGAAAACTCCGGTGAGTCGTCGGAGGGAGTTAATGGAGGTGAAAGATCGGAGATTGGAGGAAAGGGAGGTGGGAAAGTGGACGATGGGGACGTGGCAGTCGAGAAAAGTGAGGGTGGTGAGTGTAGAAAGGGAGGAGAGTGCGGTGGTGGAAAGTGAGAGGTCGTCGGAGCAGTTGGTGAGACGGAGGGAGAGGAGGTGGCGGAAGGGGGCGGCGGTGTCGCAGACGGTGGCGTTGTGGAAAGAGGGTTGGGTGCAAGGGTCATGGGTAGTTGGAATGTAGAGAGATTGTAAGGCTCTTAGTTGTTTTGGGTCAAGGGTTGAGGAGGAGGATGACGGTGGAGATAGGGTTGTGGGGATAGGGGCGGCGGCGGCGGAGGAGGACGACGGAGATGGGGCAGTAGCGGCGGCGGAGTGGTGGAGGAGGAGGAGGAAGAGGTGGAGGAATGTGGTGGTGGAAGGTGTCATTGGTGTGTGTAGTGTGTGAGAGAGAGTGAGTGAGTGAGTAGTTTGGAAGGTAGTAATGGGGTTATTGTTGTGTATTGAAGTTTGTACTAAAAGAAGGCTTCTTGGGTGGTGAAGAGATGGGGGCAGGAAACAAAGAAGTGTAAGGAAAGAAAAGGGTAAGGTGTTGAAAAGACTGTTTTACCCTTCTGTGACTATTCATTTATCATTTTGACCGTTACTGCTTGCAACTTACATGTGGGTTGTGAATCTCAATTTTAATATAGTATGCAAGATTTTATTATGAATTTTAAAGAGTAGATTATATTTTATGTATATGATGTTTGCCAATTTTTGTCCATTTTACAAATGATTTTTAAGGTTTTTGGTCAACTCTAGTGAAGTTAAGGGTATTTTAGACATTTTACGTTTAAAATATATACGTGACATTTAAAATAATAGAAACCCCTCATCCTTCTTCTTCTTCTTCTTCCCGAAGACATTACCTTCATCTTCATGTCTTTTCCAAGGTTCTTCTCTCTTTATCCAAGTCGACCTCCTTCCCCTTCTCCCGATCCCTTCCGCTTTCTTGTTGTGTAGTTACCACAACTGCACTTGAAGTGTTCTTACTTGATGGTTATTGTTGTTGAGGTGATACTATCACTATGAAAAAATTTCCATCTAAACACCTAAATTGTCATTATTGGTGCTAAGTTGGAGAAGGGTTGTCGTTATTTGAATATCCATGTTCTTGATTTGAACGAAATTATGATGGTCCCTACTTGGGCACATGATTCTCATCTGCTTTCTTGTCTATTGTTGATTTATTAATCGTTACAACAACAAAAGTTTCAATGTATCACTACACATTTTCAGCAAACAACAAAAAATAACGTGTATTTTCGAATGGTTTATAAATCAAATACATAAAAAATGCATTAACACTAAATAATCTCCATTTATGAGATGAATCATCAAAAGAGTCCACACACATGCTTTTTTATCAAAATGTCTAAAAATCCCAAATCGTTTGTCAAGTTTTATAAAACCATACAAAAATATAAACTTCATCAAATAATGACCACATTTGATAAAAATCAAAGGAAACATTTCAGGACATCAAAATAGACATTTTTAGTATGTAAATTGTCTTCACAAAGTAACTTGAACTCACCATGTTAGAATTAGGCTAAATCTATGTTTTACTTCATTCTTGAGCTTCCAAAGTTGGAATTTGAGATCCATTAGCTAGACTTCCAGATCTATGGTGCAAATATTCTCAAGAACACTTCATTTACTCCTAAAACATACACAAACAATCAAATCAAACCGTAGGTTAAGAAATGGTTGGTTAGCCTTACTTTTCGACTTCTAGGAACCCAAAATGTTCAAGAAAATTTAACTCTATTTGTTCCCACTTTGAAGACTTCAAAAATCGAAACCATAACAAAAATAATCCCTAAAAAGGATGAAGGATGAAAAAGTTATGGCCAAATGAAAATGGCTCCCGATTTTTTACCTTTAAGTGCAGGTCAGGCCTTCTCGCTGTCATTTCAGCAGCTAGGACGCGTGGGAGGTTGCCCGGATCCCCCAAAAACTCTCAAATAGAGGCTCCCACAACTTGGGAGGCGGCATGGTTGCACGCGAGGTCACGTGAGGCCATTTCTCGGTCTTTTCCCCATTTTTCGAGCCCGATTCGAATCCTAGACTTTCCAACATGTTTTATGTATTAAAATCTTCATTTGTTAACAACTTAATTACTTTTAGATAGAGAACTTATTATAATAAAAGGTCTGAAATTACGAGTGTTACAACACAATATATGTAAGCGAACACAATGGGACAATTTAGATCGTATCTTCTTTTTCTCACAACTTCGACGAAGATCAACTCCATCGATGGACAACTCTATAGAAGCTAAAACCCAAATGAAGCTCCGACCTCCCACCCATCTCATCATCCACTATGCATCTTCGTCACCAACCACCACCCTATCTCCTTCCTTGGGCACTGTCGATCCCCCTTCTACTGACACTATATACACACAAAAAACCTCATGTTGATCTCTCTCAAACACCCACCCACACACACATAAAAGACCTCTTATTGTTAAATGTTAAGACCTGTTAACACACACACTCACTGCAAGTCTTCGTCGAAGCAAACACACACATAGTAAACTTTGTTTTAATGAGGTTATGTGTGCGTTTGTGTGTGTTTTATGTGTCACGAGTGTGATTGTATGCGTTTTTTTCTTACAGGTGGCCGAAGTTCTTTTTTGTTACAAGTGACCAAGATGATCACTATGTGTGTATATTATATGTATATAACATTTTTATATAATTATAATATTGTTTTTTAATAAAAGGAAAAGAAAAAAAAACTTAATAAAAGGATAAAACAGTAAAAGACAAAAGAATAGGTAAAAAGACTAAAATGTCCCTCAATTAATAGACACCGTTTAATCTAGTTAGTAACTAAGAACCACTTTCATAGCAAAACAAAAACCATAAGAATATTTTCTAAACTTATCAAAGTTCAACTCTCACTTTCTTTCTTTTTTGGAAACGATATTCTAAGCATTTGTCTAGACTAATCAGTAATCCATGACAATTTTAAGACTGCTAAAGCATGCAGCCTGAGATAATTTCTCAGTGACCACAAGTTGTTTGCGTCTGGATTCGAACTCGAGGTAGATGGGTTTAGGGGTGGCAATCGTGTCGTGTTCGGGTTGGCGGGTCACGGGTTGGCGGGTCAGGGAGGCTCAACCCAAACACGAGTTGTTTAGCTTATCGTGTCGAGATACACAACACTAACCCGGACACGGGCGTGTTGGCGGTTTGGTGGCGGGTTGACGGGTCACAAACGGGTTGGTGGCGGGTTGGCGGGTCAGGGAGGCTCAACCCGAACACGACCTGTTTAGCTTATCGTGTCGAGATACACAACACTAACCCGGACACGGTCGTGTTGGCGGGTTGGCAGGTTGGTGACGGGTTGACGGGTCACAAACGGGTTGGTGGCGGGTTGGCGGGTCAAAAACGGGTTGGTGGGTTGGCAGGTCACCTAAAATTTCAGCCATATATAAACATCCAAAATTCAACGAAAAGTCTTAACAAACACATAAAACGTTCAAAAAATATTAAATATTAAGTAAATAACTAAATATAAAATATATTTAAAAAAAATATTTTTTTCTTGGCGGGTTGGCGGGTCGACCCGTGACACGATTGGGTCAACCTGAACACGACTCGTTTATTTGACGAGTTGACGTGTCAAAAACTGCAACCCTAACCCGTTTATTTTCGTGTCGGGTTCATGTCGTGTTTCGTGTCGTTTCGATAATCGCCACCCCTAGGTTATCTAGCCTTGGCCTCACTTTCTTATGATTTTTTAAATTCCCGTTTAGGGTTATGCAAAACTCTTAAAACTACAGGAGGGTAAACTGAAACTTGCATACCTACACCCTCTTTTGGATCATGTTCACAATTGTAGTGTACGAATCAATCTAATCCACAAAGAATCTAACGGATAATAATAACCCACCAAATTTTACAATGGAATCAGTAATCACATATCCTCACTCTCTTCCTTGCTTGCATCCGATTTCTGCTTTTACCAAACCCAAGCTTGGAAGGCTCACTTTGTCTGCAAAAGGTACTATTTCTTCCTTACTTCATAACCCTAATTACATCCAGATCTCTGATTTTGATATATTTCGTCTTTTATGTACACAAATCTTTGTTGGTATTTCGTCTAATTTGATTCGGAGAATGGTGTTGGGATAATTTATTGGTTAGAATTTTCACATCTTTGTTTCCAGTACCCTGAAAAAGTTAAAAGGGATTTGTGGTTTTGAATGTTAAAATAAATTCATGGAATGTGCCCATTTTTATATCGATTCGAATCCTTTTCACCTGAAATATAGTGATTAAGGTTGGTTTTGTTTAATTTATTTTATTGAAGTAAAATGGAAGGTTCAAATTGATTTAGGGTTTACTTGATTATACAAATTTGTTTGATTTTGAGATGAATGATGGAGAAAGTAAGGATGATTATGATGAACAAGAAGATGAAGATGAAGATGAAGATGTTTTTTTTTGGGTTAGATTTGTGGATTTTGACTCTTTTTCTTTTTTGTGCTTTTGTTATTAATCATGAAGATGAAGAAAAGGGTATTTTTGTGCTTTTGTTATTAATCATGAAGATAAAGAAAAGGGTATTTTTGCCTAAGTTGCATTATATGCATTGAGGATGAGAACCAAAACGATTTGATCAAAACTCATAAGGTCATAGAACGACGAAGGGGTTATTGTGCTAAGTTGTTGAATGATATTTATGAGGATGGTAACAATAGGATAAGAGTGAGATGGACCAAATAGCAACAAACATTAGATATCTTAATGTGATTATAAAGTCTGTTTGGAACTAAAAAGCAAGTTTTAGGGGCCGTTTGGAAGTTGCTGAATGGTTTGGTGCAGAATGATTAAGTGGTCAGGATGATTAAGAGGCTCTTAAGATATAGTCAAAATGAATTATAATTGTTTGGTAATTGTTTATGATGTAATTAGAGCTCTTAATGGTTAAGGGAGGTCCATGATACAAAACGATTCAGAGGGTTTTGGAACCATTAAGAGGCAGACTTATTTTTTGTCAAACATGATTCACCTCTTAGCGATTAAGAGACTGCCTCTTAATGGAACTGTTAAGAGGTAAGCTTCAGTGGATGTGTGGTGTGGCACACATTGAGGGATTGGATTTGGAACAATGACATGTGAGAAGGCTGTTTGATTGGTTTTCCATTAAGTCCTGTATGGATAAAGTTGTCTGTGTTGATTAATCTGTCTGTATAGATTGGGAAGGTTTTTGTTCGGGAGGGTTGTTTCATAGATGGTAAGAGCGTGTTTTTTAATTGGAAGGGGCAGGTTGGGGAAAAATTTGGCTTTATGCATAAAGCTCCCCTTAAAAGCTTATTGAATAAGCCACTTTCTATATCATTAAGCCACTACCAAACAGTCATGTATAGCTTACTGAATAAGCCACTTTCTATATCATTAAGCCACTACCAAACAGTGATATATAGCTTATTGAATAAGCCACTTTCTATATCATTAAGCCACTACCAAACAGTGATATATAGCTTATTGAATAAGCCACTTTCTATATCATTAAGCCACCAGCAAACAGTCATGTATAGCTTAGCTTACTGAATAAGCTGTGAGTCTCATTAAGCTGCTAACAATCTTTTGATGCAGCTTGTTAAAATTTGGCAGAAATTGCAGATGGATCTTTCTTATTTACACACCAAAACAGCCTCCAACTTTCTATATCATCGAACATTAGAGGTGATGGCAACCGAAGAGCAAGGCCTGCCCAAAGAAATTCGGAGAGTGGAAGATCAATAAATGGGGATGATAACAATAAGACACCTGAATCATCAGAAGGTACAACGCATAATAAAGAGGAGATACTTGCTCTTTTTAGAAGAATACAGTCTTCAATATCAGGAGAAACTGGTTCCAAAGGAAGAACCAACAACCCATCTGCTGAATCGGTTTTAGAAGTTCTTCGTCAATCACGGAAATCCGTTAAAGGTAACACAATTTACCATAAATTATCTGAAATAAAAATCACCTGTCCCAATCCCTATCCACCAATCAAATAGATTTTTTTAATAGTTTCCAGATATTCACATATGAATCTTCCTTTAACCTTCCCTTTTTACCTTCTCACGATATTTAAGGTGCTGTCTGGTAGTTGCTGAATGATTAAGTGGTCAGAATTATTAAGAGGCTTTTATGATATAATACAAAAAATGAAATATAATTGTTTGGTAATTGCTAAAAATGAAATTAGGGCTCTGAATGGTTAAGGGAGGTCTAGGATACAAAATGATTAAGAGGGTTTTGGAACCATTAAGAGGCAGACTTATTTTTTGCCAAACAAGATTCACCTCTTAGTAATTCAGAGGCTGCCTCTTAATGGAACTGTTAAAGAGGTAAACAAACAACGTTCTTCTTCTTATTTGAACCTCCCACATTGAGCAAATAAAAAGATACATAACCGGAAAAGCAATTCAAATAAAACACATAGTAGTAAACATCTAATAAATATAAGTTCACTATTGAAAATCTATATTAAAAAAGAAACTTACTTTTATTATCTTGTTTCTGTGTTAAAAATGGTGTAATGGGTTGGAGATGAATTACTGTTTACACCAATATTTAACACCATATTTTGGTGCAAACGACTACAAATGGTCTTAGAAAACAAATACGTTTTTCAAAGTGCTATTTTGATTTCGAGTGAATCTTCTCCTTTAGGGAAGACGACTTCAAACAAAGAAGTGAGCGTAGCATTGGGTGAACGTAAAAAAGAAGCAAAGAAAGAGGAGAAGATAGATTTTGCATCAATGGAGGCAAAAACAAGCCGACCGCCCTCAAATTTTGTAAAGAGGTCACCGATCCCATCTACACTCGTTGAAAATGTACAAGATGAGGTAACCTTAAAGAGTGTCACAAAGGGGGAAGATTTGGAGACTATGAAACTTGTTGCACTCAAAGAATTAGCAAAATCTCGAGGGATCAAAGGCTACTCCAAATTGAAGAAAGGCGAGCTCATTGAGTTGCTAAAAGTGGCGTGAAGATTATTTCACTTTTATTTTTTTGTTCTGTTTTTCTGGCTTAGGTGGCGTTTGTTTTTAAGAGACGGTGAAGTCTGAAGTCTGATTTTAGTTCTGAAATGGTTATGAAAAGTCTAAATGAATCAGACATAAGTGGTGATTAAGAGCTTAAAATGAAAAAAAAACAAACAAGCAAGACCTAGTGTTTTTGATATGCATTTGTGTTGTTCAATTATTAGCATTTTTAGATGCCTTCTTTCCAAAATGAAAAATATGGTTCGACTTTTGCAAGCGGTATTTTATGTGTATTGATTTGTATTTTTTAGGATTACTTCGTTTGAACGAATATAAATTACATGTTCTCGAGCTCGGTGTACCCGTTTTGTACCCGTTTGACCGATTTATTATTGACAGATGATTGCTTATTTAGGGGGTGTTTGGATGAGCTTATTGACTTATAACTTATTACCGCTGTAGAAAAGCACTTATGAAAAGTTGATAAGTTAAAACTTTTTACTTCTTAAAAATGACTTATTACTGGTTTGACACCGGATAAGTTGTTTTATCCAAACACTCAAAACGACTTATTGCCAGTGCCACACCGGAATAAGTCAATAAGTTGTTTTTATAAGCCCATCCAAACACCCCCAATATACATTTATTTAATTTATTTTTTTATAGAGTTTGGCTACGTACATGTGATTTGTATTGTGGTTTTTGAGAAATTGGCCCATGTTCTACTTGTTGGCATTGAGACGAAAGATTTATATAGATTATATCTTGTAATTTTTCGATGCTTCTTCTTATACTTTTTGTGCTACTTAATGACCAAAAAATTAGATTTCTTATAATGGTAATTAGCCAATTCATGTCGTTTTGTGCACTCATTTTTCACAATATTCTTCAGAAATTTTCCTTAATTATTCTATCCTGACTTCTCGTAATCAGTTAATTTTTTATTTTTTTTGAAAAATAAGATATTTTAATACAATGATAGAAAAAGAGTTCAAGCAGTTTTTTGATCTTCTCAATTCTTAAAACGTATTTATACACGATCAGGAACATGTTATGGATTATAGCAAAGGAACATCCAAATAAGAAAGATGACCTGGGGCCGTAAATATTGATGTTGTAACATATAGTTGACTTAAAGGCTCACCTACCAATGATTTATGTTATCGAACAGAACACCATCGACTCATGAATAAAATCACATGTGTTAGGTGGTTCTCATCGGGTCAACATGGGCCCGCTCATAACGTAGTGGAGTTTGGGTTGTGGGTTTCATCCGGGTCCACCCATAGTATGTTGGGAATGAGATTGCTTTCCTTAAAAAAAATATTTTGACTCTAAGGCCTTGTTTGTTTTTTTCATTTTAAGCTCTTAATCACCACTTCCACTTATGTCTGATTCGTTTACACGTTTCACTTATGTCTGATTCGTTTACACGAAATCTGCTTGAGGACAATCTCAATTCACATTCTTAAGCTTAGAGCTTTAAACACAAAGAAAATTGTAAACCTTTTTTGTAACATTAATCAGAGAATGAATGCACCATTAGTTTTAAAAGATTTTTACACCCGTTAGTCCGTAAGTCCGATCCACTTATAACACAGGTTATCAAACCCGTTGAACCAATTTCACCATAATTCGGCTCAAACCCATAAATGGTCGCGAATGATTAACCAGAACTTGTCAAATTCTAACTAGGCTTTGGTAAAATATTTTAACCCAATTAAATCATTAAAACCGATCGGGTTGCTCGTACAACCAAGCTAACATCAAAATTTGTTTTAAAATAATATCTCGATTACACCAACAAATCAAATCTCAGCCGCATCCATTAATAGTACAAATTGATAAGTTAAAAAGTCGAAAACCGTACTACTTTTATGCTCCAATTTGTTGAGATTTATTGAGGATTACTCCCTCGTATTTCACCTGGAACCACTTCATTGCATCGTCCTTTGTAACTCGATGTTGGATACCAACACGAGCCTTGCACCTGCGACGACGACCAACACGGTAACCGGGGCGTTCTAGGACAACAAAGAAGTCCATACCATAGATACCGGTTGAAGGATCATACCTAGCAAAAGAAAATTATAATTTATACTACGTATAAAGGGCAAAAAGGTAATTATGGTAAACTAATTTAGGAACCCCCCCCCCCTCTCTTTTCCCAAATAAAGGGTAAAAAGGTAACTTTGATAAAAAGGGTCTTCCAAATATCATTTTCAATTTTAACAAGCCTAAAAAGAGAATATGCTTTCACAATAACTTCCATCTCCATCATATACACAATAATTTATACTCTACATATAAAGGGTAAAAAAATAGTTTTGATAAACTAATTAAGGTTTTCCATTAAGCCCTGCATAGTTAAAGTTGTCTGTGTGGATTAATATGTCTGTATAGTTTGGGAAAGTTTTTGTTTGGGGGAGTTTTTTCATAGACAGAAAGACCATGTTTTTATTTGGGAGGGATTTGTTTGAAAAACACTTGTCTTTCTGCATAAAGCTGCCTCCTAGAAGCTTACTGGATAAGCTACTTTCTATATCATTAATCCACTATCAAACAGTTACGTATAGCTGACCAAATAAGTTGCAAGTCTCATTAAGCTCATTAAGCTGCTAACAAACAGCCCCTTAGGATGCTTGCTTCTCAAGAACCATGATGCATTTTAAGTTTTATTTTTTATGTCTGATTTAGAAGAAAACTCCATCTTCACACAGAACCATATAGACATGCAAACTCACTTTTCATCCATCCACCAATAGACATTCAGTTTTTATGCAATAGGAAAAAAGAAACTCTTTTTATATTTATTAATATAATAAAGAATGTGCAAAAAGCAAAAATTCCCCATAAGGTATGAAGGTAATCTGATGTATAGTTAAATGATCTTTATAGCTCATATTATCACTAGAAACTCTAATATGAACTCTAATATTATTCAAAGAACCAATTAACCACAACAAAGACGCATCATAAAAGTAAAATGAAGTCAGATTACTGATTAAATAACTTACTTGATTCCAAGATCAATGTGCTCCTGAATACCGAATCCAAAACAGCCAGTATCACTGAAGTTACGTCTTAACAGCTCGTATTCCTTGACCTTCAAACCACTCTCCAAAAGTTGCATTGCTTTATCTCCCCTAACAGTAACATAGCATGCAATCTTTTCGTTACGCCTAATCCCAAATGACCGCACAGTGTACCTTGCTGTACCAATTCCCACAAAAAGGAATTAAAAAAACATCAATGTAGTGCTTTGTGGATTTTTAATTATGCAAGTCCAAGATCATATCTATGCTAAACTTTTAGAATTATGTTGTATAAAGATACGATTAATAAATCATGATGGTAGACAATTGAAACAATCCGAACAAGATTCTACAGTCTACAAAAGATCAACAGATGTAGAAAGATTAAGGTGGCATTTGTTTTTTACGAGGTGCTAAAGGCTGATTTCACTTCTGATTTATAAGAGTTGGTGCTGAACTTCTGATTTATAAGAGTTGGTGCTGAAGTCTGATTTCACTTCTGATTTATAAGAGTTGGTGCTGAAGTCTGAAATCTGAATTAGTAAGATTGTTTGTTTTTATGTCTGAGGTCTAAAATCTTAATCAATAGGACTGTTTCTTTTCATCTTGGGATCAAAACTATATTGTTAATGTCGTTGGCTAGGAGTCTATCAATTTTGAAAAGTCAAAAGACTTGGGAAATAGAAGCAAAGTAAAAGAACAGGAGGCGTGGGAAGATGATAATAGGGATTTAAGAGGTTAGGTTTTCACTCATTTATTCGGACCATATTAAGCGACAAGAGGCTCTGAAAAGAATAAAAAAAATAAACAGTCTGCATTATGAAACTTCTAAACGAATCAGATATAAGTGGTGACATAAGTGGTGATTAAGAGCTTAAAATGAAAAAACAAACAAGGCCTAACTCTTCAATTTTTAATAAAATGATGTGAAGTTACTTCCTTCAAATCTACGAAACTTTGCAATTGTGATTCTTGTATCGTTTTTCCCCAAACTTAACGGAAATGCATCAATATCTCTTATAAGATCCTCATATAAAAACTAAAATTAAGGTTTGTCTAAAGAAATAAAGTCATCAGCAGAAACTACAGTTCTGAATTGAAATTAAGCAATAAAAAGAATTCTAATTAAGAAAATGGAAGTAGAAAAGGTAGTAAAACATATCTTACCCTTGGAAAAAACAGGCGATTGGCCACTCAATTGTTCCAAAACCTAATTCAAATTTCCATTAACAGAGTAGAAAAATGAATCAGAAAAAGTACAGATAAACAATTCATATAGATACAAAAACAGAGATCAACATTCTTCCGACCTTGGCAGCACGAGTGAGACGATCGCCACTTTCACCAACGGAGATGTTGAGAACAAGTTTCTGAACCTTAATCTCTCTCATTGGATTCGCTTGCTTCCTTTCTGAAGCCTACATCAAAATTCATTCAACAAAATCAACAACAAGAAATCAAAAAAATTAACAGTTTCGATTGCATCAAAGAACACGAGAACGTCGTCCATATACCATTGTTGGTTGCTGCTGCCAAGGATTACGGCGAGAAGATGGAGAATAATATGGAAGAAGAGAAAAAGGGTTGTTAATAATAATAGGGTTTTTGTTCAAGAAAAGCAATGGCGAAATGACATATATACCCCTCTCAGAATAAAAGGAAAATTTTAAAATAAAAAATAAAAAAATTGTTATTCCGTTGCCGGGACTTGAACCCGGGTCTCTCGGGTGAGAGCCGAGTATCCTAACCAACTAGACAACAACGGAATTTTGTTTCATACTCTGTTATCACTCTTATAAATTCTTCTTCTTTTAACTAAATCGTGTTACCATTTCTAATAGCTATGCTAAAATAGAAAAAAAAAATGGGATTTTAACATTTTTGTTGCTCCAACAACTATGCTATCCTCTATGTTAAATTAGAAAAATGATAAGAGATACTGTAAAAATCTCTAAAATCCATTAGAAGAGATAAAATAATATTTAATTGTATCCAACCAATTAAAGTGATTCGATAAAATGTGTAGGAGAGAAAAATAATATTTTATTAGGTTAATTAAATATTTTATTAATATAACTAATGCTAGAATTGCTAAAATAGAGTAGCTGTTGGTACGGCTGTGCAAAACCCGATTCAATCCAAACAAACCGAAAAACCGAACCGAACTAACCCGATATTATCCGACCCCTTTACCCGATATTACCCGAAACCCGAAACCGAACTATATAGCGGGGTTAATAGGATCGGTTAGGTATGCATATACCCGCCCTGAACGAACCTGAAACCCGAACATGCATTATTTAATATATTTTTTTTTTTCCTATTTTACAAGTTTGATAATTCTAATTTAATATCTTTGATAAATTAAACTTACATAGTTACATGCACAGATGCACTTTTTTTATGGATCTTGGATGGCACTTTCTGTTATGGATAGCACTTTCAAACTTCAAGCTTATAAAAGGCTCTTTCTATTATTTTAGTACTTATTCTAAGTTAAAATAAAAAATAAGTTAAATAACTTTCACTGGCATGCATGGTCATGGATGCCGGATGCAGGAAAACGAGGCTCATCCAAGAGTAATGCAGATGAAACAGATTCATTTGCTTCAAATACAACAATTTTTTATCCTCTTCCGGTCTCCTCCTTACGACCCTACACCGAACCCCAACCCCGAACAACCCGAACCCGATCTGTCTGATCCCGAGCTACACTATTCAGGTGTTTTCCTTTATACCTGAACCCCGATCGGGTTTTGTTTTTTCGGCCCCGATCCTATCCGTGCTCACCCCTAGCTGTTGGAGTTGGATGTAAATTATTATAGAGATTTTGATTTTTATTATTCTATTATAGAAATATTATAGCATAGCTGTTGGAGATGCTCTAAAAATAACCGAAACCAAATAACTTATTAGAAATTAATGTGATTTGGATAAACGATTTGGTTAGTTGAATAAGGATCCTTATTCGGTGCAGTTTTCGATTAATTTTTTTCTAAGTCGGTTAAAATGAATTAACCGAATTACATATTCTACTTATATTTTTTTATAAGAATAAGATCAAATACACATTGTACTATTATTATTTTAGATAATCTATTGTTATATAATTTATTTTGCTTGATGGTATAGATATTGTTTTTTTTCAATTATATGTGTTTTTCACTTGATATAATTGGTTCGTATTAAGAAAAAGATATTTTTTTTGGTAATTTATGTTTTTTACTTAATACATGACAATTGTTGATTATGAATATATGATAAAATTATATATTAGAAATAATGGGCATTTTATTCGGAAATTTATTTGAGCAAATGTCCAACGAAAAAATATGAATTTTTATTCAGTTTAACCGGGTAGGCGGTTACTGAACCAAATAACCCGAAACCGATTAAAATGAAGCTTATTTGGTTTGGTTATCGTTTCGGGTATGAAAATAAATCCTCGTCTCTGCTCCGTTAGGGTCGCGAGTACCCGATCCAACGGGTAAATTTTTCATCTCTAATTCAAACCCTTGCACCCAACAACATCACTGCTTCTTGTTGCCTCTTGCCACCCTATCGTCGTTTGCTCTCCATATCGCAGATCGCTGTCGTTGGCTACTACTACCAATCTCCCTTTTTTATATCTTTTTGTCTTTCGGTTATCCCTCTTTTACAACAGTTTAATGGAATATGTATAAATAGGTCAAAAAAAGGAGAATAAAAATTCATAAAAACCAATCAAAAAGAGGGAGATCGATGGCATGAGCCAACAGTGGTGATGGGTTGGGCAGTGATAGAGAAGGGATGACGATTGATATAGGGTTTGGAAACCGTAAAACCTCTTTCTATTTTAAGCTTTTTTTAACCAGTTACAAATAACTATTTTGGGTTAAAAAATGTAAGTAATTAATTTCAATTTATAAAAGTTTGATGACTTATTTAATATAAAAAGTGTCTAAAGACTTTAAAGGAAAGTTCAATGATTTAGGTTGCGTTTAGTTCGTGAAAGAATTTCTGTTTTCTAGAAAAAATTTCCAGAGAAAATGAAAATTTGGAAAACTCGTTTAGTTCGTTCAGTTTTCAAAAAATTTCCAAAAAAAATTTCATTTTCATTTTCTAAATTTATATTAGATTTAGAAAACAACTTTTTTTTGACTTTTCAGAATTTTCATTTTCAAAATAATTTTCTACATGCACACACACTTACACTTTTACACGTGTGTACATACACACTTTCACACACACACACACACACTCTCTTTCACTTTCACACACATACACATACACAATTTCACACACACATACACTTTCACAAACACACACACACACACACTCACTTTCACACACAAACAAACACACACACACACACAGTTTCACACACACATACTTTCATTTTCACACACATACACATACACGATTTCACACACACACACACACATTTTCACTTTCACACACACACACATACACTTTCACACACATTTTCACTTTCACACTCATACACAATTTCACACACTTTCACACACACACACACACATACACATACTCACTTTCACACACACACACACACACATACTTTCACACACATGCACACACACACTTTCACACACATATATATATACACACTTTCACACACACGCACACTTTCACTTTCACACTCATACACACTTTCGTGCGCGCACACATACACACATTTTCACTTTCACACTTCCACACACACTTTCACTTTCTCACACACACTCACTTTCACACACACACACACACACTTTTTCACACACTCACTTTCAGACACATACACACACACATATATGTACACTTTCACACACACACACACACACACACACTTTCACACTCATACACAATTTCACACACTTTCGCGCTCACACACATACACACATTTTCACTTTCACACTTTCACACACACACACTTTCACACACACACACTTTCACTTTCACAGACACACATTTTTTCACACACTCACTTTCACACACACACACACACACACTTTCACACTCATACACAATTTCACACACTTTCGCGCACACACATACAGACATTCACTTTCACACTTCCACACACACACTTTCACTTTTACACACATACATTTTCACACACACACACACAAGCACACACTTTCACACACACACACACACACTCACTTTCACACACACACACACATTCAAACACACAGGGCAAGTTGTTAATGACATCCCTACCAAATGAATACCCCCTCTCACACATCTATATCAAAACCAACTTTTTACATTTCTAATGTTTTAAATATATAAAATATTCCGTATATAGAGATGACAATAGCATTGCCCAATAATAAATTTTCTTTTTAGATGACCTTTTGATTGGGATGAAATATTTTTTTCTTTAACAAAAAATAAGGCCATAAAATTTAATCAAAATTTCATTTAAAATTATATACTTAAGGGGGTGTTTGGAGTAGCTTATCAAAACAACGACTTATTAACTTATACCGGTGTGGAACCGGTGAAAAATAGATTTGAGTGTTTGGATAGGAGAAAAAAAATGCTTGAAAGGGAGATTTTAATAAGTTAAAAAGTTGTGACTTATCAAAAACAACTTATGACTTATGAGTACTTTTTGGCCATTTCACATGTACAAGCACTTTTTTGCCAAACACTAAAAAACAACTTATTGACTTATTCCGATGTGGAACCGCCATAAACTAATCCAAACACTTTTTATAAAAAGCATAAGTTGTCTTAAATAAGCTAATCCAAACACCCCCTAAATATCCCATATTTTTAATCAATAATCATGACTTTTTACCGTGACATATGAATTCACATATGAATAATATGAACCTGAATCATGTGATATAGTGGTAGCGCAACCATCACAAGTAGCAGCAAACTAATCATCTTTATATAAACAAACAAAGTATTCTTTCTTGTTTTTTTTCCTATACATACACACATATATATATATATATATTTGATCAAACAAGTTTTACACGAAAAAACCAGGGTAGCACGAAAGCAACGATTAAGCACGCCATCAAGAAGTTACAACATGGTTTCCCACGCCACCATCTGCCTTGCGTTTCAGGTGAGTAGCTTGCATATGATCCTCGATCGTTCCATTCTACGTCCATTTGTTCTTGGTTCATGCCTCTAACGTTTCTTGCACCCTCTCCACATATTTCACATATCCTACATCATTCATATATTCAAATCTTAGTCACAAAATTCATTCCATTAATTCTTTGTTTGCATTATTAACTTCATTTTACATGCGTCTTAATATTAAGGGTTGTTTGGCAGTTGCTGAATGGTTTGCTGCAAGATGATTACGTGGTCAAAATGATTAACAAACTCTTATGATATAATGCAAAATGAAATATAGTTGTTTGATAATCGTTTAGAATGAAATTACGACACTTAATGGTTTAGGAAGGCCCAAAATAAAAAACCATTAAGAGGGTTTTAGAACCATTAAGAGGCAGACTTTTTCTGCCAAACAAGATTCACCTCTTAATGATTCATATGTTGTCTCTTAGTTCAGTTTGCTTAGTGTAACTTAGCATAATTAGTTTAGTTTATTTCAACCGTGGTGTTGATCCAATCTCTCATAGTTGACTACGTGCAACTAACTAATATTGTGAGTAAGTTTGTGCTTATTCCACTCTCCATGTGTTCGACTTGTATGATACGGCACCATACGCTTGTGGTTACAAATGATTTTAAAACTCAAAACAAAAACCAGACCACACCAAACAAGCCCAACATAGACCACCCGAAGGTGGGATCTGGGGGTAACATGTATACAAACCTGACCTCTACCCGAAGAGTAGCAGATACATTTCACTAAAACCAAAACAACATTTCACCAAGACTATAAACATGGTTGTGGAGGGAAGTCTTTCAAATTTCAGTGCAACATTCCCATGCTCTTTACAAAGGTTAAGAGCATCTCCAACAACTTCTCTAAATTTTCTCTAAAATAGAGAATGTAAAGTCAAAATCTCAAAAATTATTATCTTCTAACTCCAACAGCTTCTCTATTTTAAAGAATCTATTTAAAAATTATATTATTAAAATATTCAATAAATTTATTATTCCAAAAATCTCTAAAATTATAAGGTTTGTTATTGATGGAAATCATTAAAATAATATTTCTCTCTCATCCTTTTATCGATATAGAGAAATCTTTATATTTAGAGATTTTTCCAAAAATCTCTATTTTAAAAATTGATATAGAGATGCTGTTGGAGAAATTTAGAAAAGAAAAAAATAGTTTTTCTCTATTTTAAAGAAGCTGTTAGAGATGACTCTAACATGCTTTCTTAATCCACAAGGGCCGTTAGAAGACTCAAATGTGAGATAAATAGTGATCTCACAATTAGCAACGATATTGACCGCTAAATGACCGCATTCTGAATGCAAAAAAGCGGCCGCATAACCGCTATTTGTAGATAGGATATTTTAGTGTTAAAAAGGTAATTTTGTAGGCATGCATTTGGTTTTATTTTAGTCCAACAACATTAAGGGTTTATTATTACTACCTTTTTTGGACTTGAACACCATCACTTTGACCTCTATTTTGAATAAAAGTATTCACAATGTTCAATTATTTTTATTTGGACTTTGGACATCATTTTTCTTATATATATCTTTTATTGAATACATATAATATGTTAAGTTATCTATTACATATACAATTATAATCATAATATGAACTCCTATTTTTGGACCGCTACACACCACCACTTTACCATGGCGATACCAATTACTTCAAATCACACACCTGGCTGTGATTTCATATTTTGACCGTTGTAACAACATAGGTCAGGGGTCTTCAGGGTAACAACCGTTTGACTTTTTACGGTAGAAGTCAGATTTGCATACATCTTACCCTAACCTTAAGACTCCACCTCCGGGTGGGATTTGGTTTAAATTAGGGGTGAGCATAACCGGGTACTCGGTCAGTTTCCATGGAACCGGAACCGGACCCGCCGGTTCCTGGAAATCCGGAACCGGAACCGGAACCGCTAACACCGGTTCCTTATATTTTGGAACCGGAACCGGAACCGATGGGAACCGGTTCCGGTACCGGGTACCCGGTTTCAACTTTTTGTAAAAAAAATTTACATTGCATACGATAAAAATGTAATTATAAACTATAAAATATCGATTTAAAGTAATAAATACAACAAATATTCAAAACTAATTCGATAAAAACTAATTATTACATAAAAAACTAGAAAATTTGAGTTTTTATTAATTATTTATAAATATATAAAATATTTTTTATTTAAAAGTGGCGGGTAGCGGGTACCCGGCGGGTAACGGTTCCAAAAAAATGAGAACCGAAACCGGAACCGGAACCGGAACCGGTCCTGATCGGTTCCGTATTATAGGAACCGGAACCGGAACCAATCACATCGGTTCCGGTTCTGGAACCGGCAGTTCCGAGGCGGTTCCGGTTCCAAAGGCAGGTACCCAGTTCCGATGCTCACCCCTAGTTTAAATAAGCAGTATTATTGCTTCAAAACAAATCAACGTGGGAGCCTCTATCCGGACAATATGCATAGCCGGTATGCAGGGACGAACCCAATTTTTTTTTCAAACGGTTGCACCATTTAACTATAAGAAAAAAAATGTCGAGATATTTTTCATAAAATCATAATTGGTTTATTGGTTGGTTCATTGATTTTTATAAGTGAGGTCTTGGGTTCAAGTCTTTTATTGTGCATTTTTTTTAAAACATAATAAATTTGAAATTAAAGCAAAAAGCTAAAGAAAATGACACTAGCAAGATTTGAACTTGGGTCTTGGGTGTAGAAAAAGCCTTGCAAACCAACTCTCCTAAGGAAAACTTGTGTTTATATTGTAGTTTCAAAATATATATGGTGACATACTGCAAAACGATACCGTTGCACCTTTCACAAACCTAATTTTTTTACCCTTCGCCACGGGAGAAATAATACGATGCCACGTGCCACCGTGGACTGGTATGTACAAATGCGTACAAATGTTTTTTTATATGCACAAATGCATGTTACAAATTACCGGTATGCATTTGTACATACCGTCCAGATGGAGGGCTTTCAAGGTGTTCTTCAGTTGGTTTTTTTTTTTTTTTTTTTTATAGGTTTTCCCCTGAATCTGACACCGTAACGTATATAGTCACGTAAAGAAAAAAAGAAAGAAAGAAATTACCTGTTTCCTTTGAGTTTGAACCAAGCCTCAGCACAATGAGAATGAGCAACTCCCAAATCATCCTTACAACCACATCCAAGATTTATCAAACTTGATTCCTTCATCATCTTACCATCAACATTTATAACTCCTTCTCTTTCAGGTGATTGATCTGAACTCAAATGACATATCCTACACACCATCTCTTTATCATCATCATCATCATCCAATTTCACATCAATTGCACAATTACCATCTAATATCATTATCCCCTTTGCTTTCTTGTTTTCATCAATGGAAATGGAGTCATCTGTTTGTTTGATTGAATTTGATATCACACTTTCCTCTAAAACAACTTCATTAACAGCCATTGTTGAACTAGTAGAGCATTTTTCATCATGATTGTTTGCTCTTTGGCCATCCATAACAAAACCACTGTTCTTAATCACTAATTAATCAACAATTAAATAAAACCCCCCAATTAGAAAGCAAAAATCCCCAAATCTATTTCTTCGATTCAACTTCAAAAAAGTGACAGATCTAAGTGGGTATTCGAGATTTGTTTTCATTTATTGACCCATCACTCAAATTCGCTCAAAACGAAGATAACTTAATGAAGATTGGGAGGTGGGTATGTGTTATGTATAGAATAGCTGAATAGATACAGCTGTATATATATATATATATATGTATGTATATATTATAGAAGAATCATCAATCAGATAGACAGAGGGGATGACGATTGAAAGAAATTGATGATTGGAATGTTGGATTGATCGTAAATGGCATGCTAACTTCCATGGGGTAGAAATAGAATAAGCCCAACATCCATTGAAGAGCTGTATGGAGGTTGTCGTCGGCTGGTCGCTTCTCAGCTTCAAAACATTAAATAATGTTAGGTAAGGAATCATTCTTACCTTATCTTAACTCATGTGTTTTGGAAGTAATCTAAAGGCTTATTTTTAAAATAATGTTAATATTTATAACGATTTTCATGTTTAAAATCTTGAAATCAACCAAAAAAATCGATTTATTTTTTAAATCAACAAAAAAAAATCAAACAAAAACTCTTGAAATCAACTAAAAAAAACGGAAATGGTATTGCTCCCCCGTCACTCTGTGCTGCCTCAACGTTGTCTGTTTTCCATACTGCTTAATACGCTGTTGGTTCCTGTAAGCGATCTCTCACTTTTTGATCTATCAAAAAGGAAGAATCAAAAGATAATCGATTATAAGTAGCTTTTTGGGGGTTAAAATGATATAAACATCTTCAACAACTATGATATAATTTTTCTATACCAGAGTATGAAAAGTTAAAATCTCCAAAAAAAATTACATCCAAATCTAATATCTACTTATTTTATCAATTCTAGCATTAAGTATATTAAGAAATTAAGGGGAGGATTATACAAGAAGTTTAACATTTTGCAAGACGTCTGAATATCATATATGATTACACCCATTTGGGTGTGTTCAATCATATATGATTAAGCATATGTGTATTGTAAATGCAACATGTGTTTAATCATATATGATAAAACTTGTATATTTGTGTGTAATCGTATATGATAATGAAACTTATTGCCTTCTCACAAAATATTTATCTTCTCATTTGAACCTGCCCCTAATAAATTATTCCATACATTTAATAAAATATTATTTATCTTTCCTACACACATAAATTTAATGATAATTAGTGGAATATGAAATCTCTAAATTTAGATAGTTTTACAACATTTCTCATTTTTTTCTATTTTAAAATAGAGGATAACATAACTATTGGGAAAAAAAAATCACCTATCCAATTACTCCCTATCTCATCCATGTTCCACCCTAAAAAATTGACACCTAAACAAACATTAAAATTAAATGATATAACTCCTAATTTACTTAACACCGTTAATCACTATTGTTTCAAACACTGCATCCACCCAAACATCCTTCATTCCTCATTTAATAATAAATAAAATAGAAACACTCATTCTATAAAATTATTATTATTTTTCTCTTTTTATTCATTTTAGGAAAAAATATACTATGTCTCATATTTTTACATGCATATTTTTTAAAAAGTTTTAAATTATTCTTTTCCGATAGTTTTCAAATTAATTTTAATTAACCTTGGATTTTTTTTTTTGAAATTATGAATTATTTTAAATTGAATAAGATGTTTCTATGACAAATTATAATTTTTAAAAAAATGTTTATTTATTCTCAAACATAAAAAATGTACATATTGTTTATAAAAGTTAACCAAACAAAACATAAACTAAATATAACAAATTTAGACAAATATAATTAATATCAGACATAATAATTAATTAAAATTCATATCAGTTAACGCTATAAATATAATATTTGACATAATAACTAACTTCCATGTCAACTAGTTATAGCTTTGAGAACGCTAACATCACTAAGCTAAATCATTAAAATCCTTGAAAAATTGGCTATCATCAAACCTAGTACATATAGACTCAGCTTGCAAAAGTAATTATGTCATGCTTGTTCTTGTACTTGGATTTTCATGTGTCAAGACAATCTGTAGAAATATATATACATACATCATCAATTTATAAACATAATTCTTGAAATAAAAATTTTAAAATATATTATATTACATGGTTTGGTATTGTGGAATTTGACAAATCTGGTCTTCAATAAACATATTGTTGGGCTGTCCTTCCACACCGTTTGCATCAATATTCATTATCTTAAACAAAAAGTAAAATAGTTACATGCTAATTTCTACAATATATTATCACTATATACTATTTAATTGAAAAATATAAAATAAATAATACTTACTTGATATGTGGTTTTCTATATAAAAACACAAGCACATTAAAGAAAAACGAGAAGAAAAAGAAGGAAACCCGAGCATAAAATGACAAATCAAAGAAAGAAAACTAAAATTTTAAGAGACAATTATGATTCAAAAAGATAAGAGATTAATTAAAAGTAATTTGGGAAGAAAATAGAGATAAAGGAATATTTACTAATTATTACAATATATTATTAAAATCGTTTATGCATAATCCATAAAATATATTTTACTTAGGAATGATTTATTTATTTGATTGATTTTTTTAATTATATGCCAAATTAGTAATACTTTAAAAAGGAAATAGTAGAATTAATTTGGAAAAAGATGATAAAGAATAATTGGATTATAAGAAAAAAAAATATACGTCTTTAAAAATAATAAGATAGAATAGAAAAATAATAATTTAGTAAAAAATGAAAAAGAATAATTAAAAACTTTAAGAAAAATATGCATGTAAAAATGTGAGATATAATATATTTTTTCTTAAAATGAATAAAAAGAGAATAATAATAATAATAATAATAGAATGAATGTTTATATTTTATTTACCGAGGAATATTTCTTAAATGAGGAATGATGGATGTTTGGGTGGATGGAGTGTTTGGAACAATAGTGGTTAATGGTGTTAAGTAAATTAGGAGTTAATTAACATTTAATTTTAATGTTTGCTTATGTGTCAATTATTTAGTTGTGGGACATGGTGGGATATGGAGTAATGGGATAGACGATTTTTTAGCAACAAAAATGTTAAAATATTTTTTTCCCCATTTTAGCATAGATGTTAGAGATGCTCTTGGAGCATCTTCAATAGCTTCTTTAAAATAGAGTAAAACTCATTTTTTTTTCTTCTAAACTTCTCCAACAACATCTTTATATCATTATTTAAAATAGAGATTTTTGGAAAATCTCTAAATATAGAGATTTCTCTATATCTCTAAAATAATAAGAGAAAAATATTATTTTAATGATTTCCCACAAAAAACAACCAATATAATTTTAGAGATTTTTTAAATAATAAATTTATTGGATATTTAATAATATAAATTTTTAATAGATTCTCTAAAATAAAGAAGCTGTTGGAGTTGGAAGATAATAATTTTAGGGATTTTGACTTTACATTTTCTATTTTAAAGAAAATTTAGAGAAACCTTTGAAGATGCTCTTATGTAGCCAATTTCTAAAAGTCTAATGGTTTATTTTATTGAAAAAGATGTTCAAAAACTTAATCATTAAAAAAAATACTTCATCATTTAAAATAAGATTCTTTGGTTTTTTTCATAAATTTATTCCTCTCAATTCGATGAATAGTAATAACATGCAAAAAAAATTAAGGGTTGTTATTCATACCCCATCCCACAAACATCTCACAATTAAGGGTTGTTATTCATCCTCCATACTTTACACTTTACACACATATCTTTATAATTTATGCCACCATACTCACACACATACATCTTATAGAAGGGATGTGAATAAAATAGGGGTATTTATGAAAGATTTTAGGGAAAACTACTACTACATGATATAGGCAACGGAAGCATACTTAAAAATCATCTATGGCAATACTAACAACCTATAAGGATACATTCGTTCAAGATATTTAACTACAAAAAGATGAACGTAAATTACTTACTTGGATATTGTAATTGTCGAAAACCACAATTATGAATCAAACATTTTGATCTCGCTTCTTGGATGCCGAGGCCCAACAGTATGAATCCCTCTAGTGGCTCACACTTAAAAACACCAAAATCCAACAATCAAGAAGAGACTTAAATCTTACACCCTTATTAGGGTTCTCGATTTTGGGAGAGAGGGAGAGGGAGAGAGAGCAAAAAACTGAAAAACTGATTTATGGTTTGACCCCTAGCAATTTATTTATACCTGTTTAGAATCATCCATGTCTTCTTCAACTCTCATTTTTTCATCCCCCACCAGTAGAATTTTCTAAAAGTTCATCAAAATTTTATCTGAATCTATATTATTCAAAACGTAAACACAATCAAATCCTATTACTACAACAAATACAACAATACGGAAATTGAAATAATATAATTTCTACATACATGTTTAAAATCTTCCATGAGTTCTTCAACTCTCATATTCTTCATCCCTTCCAAGAAATTTATCGGATTTCATTTTGTTTGTTATTGCAACTTTGAAAACATATTTCATAAAGAAAAATTATGAAGGCAAATCAAGAGTTGGATGTTAAATTTGGCATGCAAAATTACCAAAAACCTGGGTTAATAATGAATTACACATTTTTTCTACAGGGGTAGAAAAGTATTTAACATATTCAACATTTAAAATAAATCAAAAAATTCATAAAGAAATAAAAGAAAGTAAATGAAGGCGAATAAAGAGTTGGAGATTAAATTTGAGCATGCAAAATTACCAAAAACCCGGGTTAATAATGAATTACACATTTTCTTTATAGGGGTAGAAAGACATTTAACATATATTCAACATTTAAAATAAATCAAAAAATTAAAAGAAAAGATAAAATGGATTCCAAGTATTAGGAGATGTCACCTAATGCTTCTTGGTTCTTCTTTTAATATATATGTAGATTTTAATTGGTAACACAGTAATTCCTATGTTTACTTATCAATTTTAATTTGGGGCCATATATATAGATTAGAGTTTAATATATAGAGTATGGTATAAAAGGTAACACCTAAAAGATATCAATCCTTAGGCATAAAGGGTTTTTGCCTAAGATTTTAATTATTATTTTTACACTTTACACCTTATAGTTTGTTACTAAATTTATTTTATATTTCTTACTTTTTCATTTTCTATTTTACGTTTTTATTATATTAACACATATAATCATATATTAATTAAAATACATGAATTTTTTTTTTTTTACAGATTACATCATTTTAAATTTCGCGTCAATCATTCAATACGTTCAAAATAAGTATAATATTGAAATTTTTGAATTTAATCTTGTTTTACTAAATAGAGTTAAATACAAATTTGGTCACTGTGATTTACAAATATTAACACATAAGGTCCTTCAAAGATTTTTTTAACATCCAACATCCCTGTGGTTTTTATTTTATAACACTGAAGGTCCTCATCCAACTTTTCCATTAAATATTAACCTTTTAGCATATTTTCTTTATTTTTCAAACCACATGAACCAAATTACTTTAAACTATATAATTATATTAATATTTTATAAATTATATAATTTTTATATTTTATAAATTATATAACATATTTATATGCACCTAATATTTTTATTTAAAAATTATTTATATATTTAATTTTTATAAAATGTATTTTGTATTTATATTTATATAAAAAATACAAATAATTTTATAAAATCTATGGAATGTTCAATTTATATTAGAAACAGTTAATTTATTTTAATTGAATATATGGAAGCTTTAAAATTCAAACACATAAAATATATAAAAATATAAAATATAAAATATAAATACAAAATAAATTTTTTAAATCCAAAAGAATGAGGACTCTAATAATGGGCTTCGGCATTGCCATCAGCCACTTGAGTAACATTCATATCATTGATAGGAGGGTTGTTACAATAATCGTTCATACATATTTTAAGGAAATCCGGAATCTCCTGAAAGATAAAAGGACAAGATAGATTACGAGAGTGTCTCGCAGTCAAGTGAGCCAATTCGTTTGCATGTCTTCCAATAACGTGAATAGAGAAATCCCTGTTGTGATTAAGGGAACCGCGGATGTCTCTAACGATATCGTCAAACTCAGAGTCGTCATTGAAGGCGTCGTAGAAGGCATCCACAACCACCTTAGCATCGGTTTCAAAAATTACGAACTTGTCTTGTCAGTGGGAGACTCATTGGAGAGCATCAAGGATGGCTAAGGCCTCGCATTCGCGAACAGAGGGGAGGAAGTTGACAGGAGAGGCCTTGCCGAGATGAAGGCACCATTGTGGTTTCGAATTATGGCCCCAAAACCTGCCAAGGAAGGCGTGTCCGCAACTGTAGCATAAACTTTGCACTTGAGAAAACCCACTCTCGGTGGACTCCAAGAGGAGGATCTATTCTGCTCTACGGGGTTGGGAAGAATTATAGGCGACTTCCTACCGAGCTTCAATTCCGTATGGAGACTTGAAGCTCCCTCACTACAGAGGTCGGGTCCCAAGGATCATTGTTCCACAAAATATCATTGCGGCGGTACCAGATACTCCACATGGTTATAAGAAAAATATCCCCCTCAGGACCTGAGAAAAGTTGTAAAAGTTTAAAAAGGAGGTCCGCAAAAGAAGTTGCATTGTTGGCATGGGAGTCAATTTCTGTCCAAAAACCTGTCTGAATCCAAATGGGTCGCACCAACGAGAAATCGATAAGCGTGTGGCAAGTGTTTTCCAAATTGTAGTTGCAAAGGGGCCAAAGAGGGGAGACCGGAACACCTCTAGATTGGAGGGCACATCGAGTTGGGATTACATTTCGTAAGGCATGCCAAAATTTTTTTTTAATTTTATTTGGGATGTTTGCTTTCCAAATTTTTTTCAATCTCCCTCTACAAAGAGATGGGACGTCGGTGTTATTTTATCGGTGATAGTACGATAACTCGATTTGACAGAATAAATTCCGTCAAGAGCCTTGTGCCAAATCACTTTGTCCGGGTGAGACCCTAAAGGGGGGAGGAAGTTGTAGGATCCGAGAGCGATCTCGTTGGGAGAATAAGTGATTGTTTAACTCGAAATTCCAGTGAAATGACCTGGGGTCGATCAAGTCCCCAACCTTCAGCTCCGGCTGAGCGGGATCCATCAGTTTTTCCACTTTAAAATTCTCATCATCTTTTAACCAAGGATCTTTCCGGACATTGATCGACTGTTCGTTTACAATCTTCTAACGCACCCTCGATTTGAGGACTAGTTGGGAGTGTCAAATACTTCTCCAAATGAAGCTAGGAGAGTGTCCTAGGTGGGCAGCCAAAAAGTCCCCCCACGGGTAGTATTTGGCTTTAAGATTTCTACTTACAAGGGAAGAGGGGTTAGATAACAATCTCCAACCTTGTTTTCCAAGAATGGAAAGGTTAAAGGCGGTAAAGTCACGAAAGCGCAAACAGTCAAATTTCTGAGGCATTCACAACTTGTCCCATGAAAGCCAGTTAATAGATCGAGTACCATCCGACTTCCTATTCCACCTAAAAGAGTTCATCATTCGTTCCAAGTTTGGATGATGGAAACCAGGATAAGAAAAACACTCATGTAGTAGACCGGAAGGGCTTGGGCCGCTGCTTTAACAAGTATGACTTTATCGATGGAAGAGATGGGCTTTTCCTTCTACTTCTGAAGTTTAGACCAAAGTCTGTCACGAATGTGTCGGAAAATGTTTTTCTTCGAACGACCCACCAAAGATGGAAGACCTAAATAACGCCCCGTATTGATGGGGTTGCCGATTCCAATGATATGCGAAAATCCGTGCATGAGATCGAGTGCCAGATTGCTACTATCCATGTTGCCCGATTTGGTGTAGTTGATAGCTAGTCCCGATGCTTCTTCATCGGAGGAGAGCATGAATTTGAAGTGACAGATTTCATCGATCGAGGCCCTGCAAAAGAAAAAAGCATCATCCATAAAAAAGAGGTGGGAGATAGGAGGGGGCCCCCTAGCCACACGACAACCATGAATACGACCCTCCATTTCCTCAAGATTCAGATAAGCCGAGAGGCCTTCCATGCACATAATAAAGAGATACGGGGAGAGCGGGTTGCCTTGCCGAATACCTCTCTTGGTAATTATGGGGCCTATCATCTCGTTGTTGACCTTTATGAAGTAATTAACGGACTCAACACTCATCATGATCATGTTCACCCAGCGGGGAGGGAAGCCAAGGGCCATCAAGATATGCCGGAGATATTCCCAGTTAAGGCGGTCATAAGCTTTGCTTATGTCAATTTTAAGGGCCACCTCTCCTTCTTTCTTACGAGTATTCTGGTGCATGTAGTGGAGCATCTCAAAGTCAATGATGATGTTATCCGTTATCAATCGGTCTTTAATGAAAGCCGTTTGGTATGCCAAAATAATAGACGGAAGAAGCGGTTTGATCTGATTTGCCAACACCTTGGTAATAATCTTAATGATAAAGTTCCAAAGAGCAATGGGCCTAAAATCTTTGAGGCACGATGGAGCATCAATTTTGGGAATAAGAGCAATGATAGTGTCGTTTACTCCTTCAGGTAGGATGCCATTTTCAAGCTAAGACTTGGCAGCTTTGAAAATTTCGTCACCCAAGGCCTCCCATTTCTTTTGGAAAAAAGGGGATTAAACCCCTCCGGTCTCGGAGATTTATCCGGATGCATTTGAAAAGGGCTTGTCTGAATTCTTCTTTGGAAAAGGGCAGCTCCAACCGGTTTATATCCTGCAGAGAGAGTTTCTTTTTGACAAATCTGGTAATTGCTTCTGGGTTACCCGTACTAGCCAAGAAGGTAAGGTTGAAATGCTTGATTACCAGGTTGTGAATATTCGATGGTTCTTCCACCCAGTTGCCGTTAGCATCTTTTAATTTCAAAATCCGATTCTTTTTTCGCCTCCCGTTCACAAAGGCGTGAAAAAATTTAGTGTTTTGATCACCCTCTTTTAACCAGTGAGTTTTGGCACGTTGTCTCCAATGATCTTCTTCTTTTGAAAGGGTGGCTAGAGTTCGGGATCTTTCTTCTTCAAACGTCGCTGTGGCAAAGTATTCACGAGATTGCCGAAGAGTCTTGAGTTTGGCATACGCTTCTTGCATTTCCTTTTTAAAGGAATAGTTGAGATTTCTTCCCCATTTGTTCAGAACTTTGCCAACTTGGAGAGTTTGGGAAGTAAGTCAGTGTTTCCCGTGTTGGTCCAAACACTAAGGAAAACTTGGTCAAATCATTCCTCTTGCAACCATTTGTTTTCAAACCTGGATTTTTTTGAAGAATGGAAACGAGGTCGAACCTAGGTATGGAGGATAATTGGGGAATGGTCAGAAATTTGCACAATGAGATTTTCCACCCTATAATCAGGAAAAAGATTGAGCCATTGTACATTCCCCACCACTCGATCAAGATGTTCTAAAATCTCGTTTGGTCTTCCTTTATGACGACTCCATGTAAACGGAAATCCGTGCATGGGGAGGTCCGTCAACAGACAATCCAAAAGTTTTTTTTGAAATCGTTGGATGCACCAATATGGGTAATCGTTTAGACCCCATTTTTCATTTTGCGAGAGGAGATTGTTAAAATCTCCTATAATTACCCGCGGACGGTTGGAAGTCCCCCGCGAGGGATCGAAGAAGATTCTAAGTATCTCGGCGTCTGGTTCGTTCGGGAAACCCATAATAATCGGTAATTCTCCATGGTCCATTTCCATTATCAACGACATCCATATCAATATTATTTGTAACACCCTCAAATTTGGAAAGAGCAACTAATTTAAAATTTTCAATATTAAATAAATTGAAAGATAAATCAATCCCTATAAATCACTATTTAAAATTTGTCTCAACAAATATTATAATTAAACTTCAACAAAGTTAGCCCAAGTTTTATACAAAGACCTATAAGTAGTCGGGTGTTACTAACCCAATAAGCGTCGCTAGCTCCAAATGCGGAAAAACGTCACCAAAGCTAGGTCTATAACATGCTACCCTCTAGCACTCACGTCGCACGTCGCTAGTCCCAACCCCACGAGAGCCTAGTGCACATGCCGACAAAGAAAAAGGTTAGGCTTAACGCCTAGTGAGCTCAAGAGTTTTATAACAACTTATAATTGATTGAAAGTGAAAGATTTGCTTGATAAGGTAATAAGTTTTCAAATAAAAGACTCCATTATAAAAGCAACATATTCCCAAAATGCGTCATTTTCACAATAAAAGCTTTAGACCAAAATATCATTAGTAACGAAAGCTTTAAATACAATATTCGTTCAGATGTGAACTGTACATCTTTTACTCACCCGAAACATGAATGCATTTAAATGGTTCAAATACCAAATTATGGATAAAGCTCCATTTATTTAATACCAAAATATGGTTAAGTCTCGAAGATCCACTAAAACAAAATGTGGATAATACTCTATACTCCAAAATACGTCACCGAAAACAATGGATAAGACTCAATACCCAAAATAACACCTTTTGGTGACGGGGGAGACCCGTATCCGTCGACAATGGCGTACAAGAAGTAAACCATATTTTCAAAGTTACTAGTAGCGCCCTAAGATCACGGTCCCGACGTATGACCCATCAACGAATACCCACCGCAATACCTAAGGTCCCGGAGCCCGATCCATACGGATTAATCTCCAAAACACCCCGATCCAAGACCTACTGAAGATACATGGGTCCCGACAGCATACTCCAACTAGTTTCGTCATCGTAATACCCAGACCGGCTAACAATACATGGGTCCCGACAGCATACTCCAACGAGTTACATCATCGTAATACCTAGGGTCATAGGGGCATTCCCACTTGGGTCCATCTCTGAAATACCGACCACTAAAAGCCCAACGGCTTATGGCCTCAAAGGAGGGACTTCGAAAGTCTTTCAACAACTAAATGACCGACTCATATGCCTATGGATTCAAATTGCAACTCAGTCTAATTTACATGACTCCAGCATGAATGACCAACGCACCGAATGCATGTAATAAAACATAAATTATGCCATGAATGCATGTACCTCCAAAAAGCTTGACATAGCCATTTAAATCGGACAATCGTCCATGAGACTCAATTTAGTCAAAACCGAGCAAAAACTCTTTAACTCAACACTTATGTAATTTCCTCAATTCATTGATTGAGACAAACCATTTTTCAAATAAGATTATACTCGTATATTTCAAAAATGCCTCACAATGCAATAACATGTATTTTTCCTATGGTTCATAAATCATTATTCTCAAAAATGCATAACACCAAATAATCCTCATTTATAAAATAAAACATCAAAACACCTCATGGATATGTTTTATTTATCAAAATGCCAAGAACCCAAATATAAGCATTTCTCAAGATTTATAAAACCATTTATACCAAATAATTATCATTTTATCAAAATATATACTCAAACATTTGACAAATAGCAACTAAAACATGTTAATAAAACAAAATGGACATTTTTGGCATGTACACCGTTTTCACAAAGTAACTTGAACTGACCTTGCTAAAATGGCTAGATCTAGGGTTTATCCCAAGCTTGAGTTCCCTTTGGTGAAGACTTTAAACTCACTTCATCCGCCACTAAGAACTTCATCTAAGTTATCAACAAACCCAAAATAGTAAGGTTACCTCAAATTTAGATCCAATGTTAAAACCCCAAATTACTTCAAAGTTTAACCAGGACTTACGTCCTTAAGATCTCGGAGCTCCCAAAATATTTCAAACTTGTAGATTTGATCTTTTCTAAAATACTCCAAAAGTAAAACCCAAAAACAGGTTCTAAAAGAGAGAAACAGAGGAGGGAAGGTTAAGTGATAGAAGAAGATAGGTGAGGATAAAAATGGGAATGGCGGTAAGTTTCTACAGAGATAGAGAGAAAAACATAGGGGTAGAAGAGAGTGGGTGAGGAAAAGTAAAAATAGAAATTAGGAAGTAGGGTTCAATGTGGGGTTAACTGTTGGTTCACTTTTCAATCTAAAAAAAACAAATCCAAAATGGTGATATAAGGTCCACATTATATGTATATTTATATATTTTTAGTTGTCGTCACTCAAATATAAGATTAGGATAGGTGGGTATTTTGTTTAAACCTAATGTCTAGGGGTTGTTTGTGTCTTTTGCTTTTGAAAGTTTGGCTAGATGATATACAGATTATTTAAATATATATATAGTTATATATAATTATATATAAGTATTTAAGTATAAATACACTTTAAACTCATTCCGTCATGCGTGAATATTTTTTACTCAAAATCCCGAGTGTCACATTATTCTTCGAAAAAGACGAAAGAGAAAGGTGGTACTTTTCATTCCAAAACACACATAGGCCTCCACTATGGCCATTACAACTAACAGCAAAACAATAAGAAAAGCCCAAGCGATTATTTAGACTAGAGGCCCTAGCTTGGGAGACAATTGTTTCATAAAGAAAAAGAACATAGGGACGGGAAGTGCGAATGAGTTCCCGTAAGACCGGAACTGCACGAAGGTTGGCCAGACCTCGACAGTTTCAACTATTGATAATCATCGGTGTAGGCAGGCCTGCATTACAGGTCCCACCTCTGGTAAGTCGATGCTTGCAGTATTGTTGTCGGTGATGGAGCTTGATGAATCCGAGGACTCAATAAACAGATCTGTAGGAGGGTGATCAGCTTTCTGTTTTTCGCCTTTGTTTCTTTAATCGATCACTGATGACGTAGCCTTTTCGATTCGAGATGTGGTTTGGGTGGTCGGTTATAGGCAGTGGGGTGGGGAGTGGGCTTGGGGATTATGAGTTACATGGGAGATATCACGGATGATTTTGGTTTAGTGGGGTTAAACGGAATTGTAGGTGGGTCCCTCATGAGAGAGGATGAATAAATTTTTAATTTTTGGGTTTTGTCTTGAGGGATATACGATATTTAGGCTGGGTTAGAGCATCTCCAAGAGCTATGCTAAAATAGAGAAAATAGAGGTTTTAGCAATTATTTTGCTCCAAGAGCTATGTTATGTAGATTTGGAGAAATCTCTAAATCCACTTTTAGATTAAGAGAAGTATTATTTTAATTATTCCACCCAATAAGAAGCATTGAAATAAAATGTATAAGATAGAGAAAATAATATTTTATAAACATATTGATTATTTAATAATAGAATAAATAATAGAATCTCTAAAATAGCATATCTCTTGGAGGTGGAAGCAATTTTGTTTAGAGATTTTGACTTTTTTTACTCTATTGTAGAAAAATAATAGCATAGCTCTTGAAGTTGCTCTTAGGAGGTAAAGTAGTAGTATCAAAGATAGAGGGTCAAGAATTTTGAGGTGTCCCTTGGGCATTGGAATAGGTTTTAGGGTTGGCTTCTAAAAGGGAAGACAAAAAAGGTGGGTAGGTGCCACAATCTCCATTTGCCTTTTCCAAATTTATTTCTTTGGTAATATCAGACATCAAAGGTGCTTTTTGTGAAAATGGTTGGAGATAATAGCTAGGGAGCTTGTTTCTTTTTCTTTCCAACTTGGTTTTCCTTATGTACTAGGCTCAAACAAATCTGGCAGAGCATCTTCACCTTTTTCTTTCCAAGACAAATTTGGCAGAGTATCTTCACCTTTTTCCATTTCAGCTTTTTTGGTTTCCTCATCTTCTTTTTCAATGGTTTCCTTTTCCGGCAGCCGGATAATAGCTGAATGGTTCTCATTGTTCACTATAACAGCTTCAATTTTTCTTGAGATTTTGGATGAGGTTTTACAATTTGCCATTCTCGATCTCCAGATCGTGGGGTAAAACAGCAACCCAAATGGTCTAGGCTGAGCCAGGGATCATAAAGTTGCACCAGGTCTCCATCCGGTTCACGAATTGTCACCGGCTTATTTTGACATGTCGTCTTATCGTGGCCCCAAATACCGCACTTGTAACAGATGAGAGGAAGTCTCTCAAATTTAAATTGGATCCAGTGATTTTTACCTTCGAAAGGAACAAAAAGACCCACCGTGGGACGTTTATTAAGGTTACCTGCGTGCGTGTGCCTGCTCGCATCATATCAACATTTGATCCCTTCCAATGTAAAAAAGCTTTTGGGTCAGCCATGTGCAGCCAGCTTTGAAGGTTATTTTCGGTGAATAGTCGGAGTGGGATGTGACTGATGGATATCATTATAGGGATAGAGCTCAGATCACCTTCCTTCCAATTACCAGAATGAGGCCATGAAACCCCCATCAGAAATCCACCAGTAAAGCTCCAAAGGACACGATGGAGTACCCATTTCAAATCTGAAGAGGAGGAAAAAGAGAACCCGAAGAAGGTACTGATTTTATCTTGGTCAAGGAATCGTACATGCCAAGGGTCTTTGAACTTCCACATCCAGGTCAAGACTTTCTTAAGGAACGATGGGTTGAGATCTTTTTTAGCAAAGACTCGAGTAATCATGGACGAGTCGGAGAATGAATCCAGATTGAGGATTTCGACTTTTTCTGCTAGACTTTCACAGGTGCCTTCAATAACATTATCTTCATGAGATTCTTGTTTTCCTTTGCTAACTTGGAGGTTGGTAGTGAGTGTAGTGAGTTCGTCACTGTGGTTGTTTGAATCTGGTGGGTGTTAGATGCTGAGAGATTTAGATGTAGAAAATTGAAGAATGGCAAGGGTAAAGATTTTACAAGTAATAGAGATGGACTCCAAATTCTACAGAGAGAAAGCCACCAAGGGATTTAGACATATATTGTATATTGTAAAAACTTGACGGTTTCAATTTAATTCCCTTCTTTGTGGAGTTTTAAATTTAGTTAGTTATTAATTAAGTTATCCTTTAATATAAATTCCTTCCTTATTTGTTTTTATGAATTCTTTACTTCGGTTTTTATGGTCGTTTTCTTCATTGACATATTGTTATTAAATCTGGTGGGTGTTAGATGCTGAGAGATTTAGATGTAGAAAATTGAAGAATGGCAAGGGTAAAGATTTTACAAGTAATAGAGATGGACTCCAAATTCTACAGAGAGAAAGCCACCAAGGGATTTAGACATATATTGTATATTGTAAAAACTTGACGGTTTCAATTTAATTCCCTTCTTTGTGGAGTTTTAAATTTAGTTAGTTATTAATTAAGTTATCCTTTAATATAAATTCCTTCCTTATTTGTTTTTATGAATTCTTTACTTCGGTTTTTATGGTCGTTTTCTTCATTGACATTTTTTTGATTTCTTCACTGTTGTTTTACGAATGGATGATGGTTTCATATATGACTTGCTTCATAAAGATGATTATGAAGACGAAGTTTTTTCTGATGTTGATTCAATGGAAAATATGAATCAACATTCATCCGATGATATTCACAATGAGGATATGGGCGTAGTCGATACTAACCAGTTTGGTAGTTTTCCAGAAAATGGTTAGTTTTTTATATATTTTTTAGCTTTAATTTTTTATGTATTTGACTGCGTACATAAAATATTTTTTATGTAAATGTTTTAAATCTATTGGGAAAGTTATGTTTGTTGATGATGTAAATTTATGAAAATTCTTAAAGGCATGTGTTTTTTATGAATCAGTATTATGAAACTCGGTCATTATTAACTTGTTGTGAATTGGAATTTATTTAATAAACACACGTATTTGAAGTTGTGTTTCTTATTCTTTTGTGTGAACTTTAGTTGTTTTCGTATTCATCGGAATTACAATGTTTGCATGGCAGTGTGTGAATTTTTTTTCATACATTGATATCATGTGAATAACTTATGCTACATCTTGTTTTTAGCTCTAGTTTTCTCGTTTGTGAAACAGAAGTTAATGTTGAGATTGTTGAATCACCCGGTGGTCGTGTTTATTGGGTTCCTTTAGTTGATGAAGAGTTTAAGATCAGTCCAGCTTCTGAATTTTCGACAATTGAAGTTGCAAAGGATGCGTATATGAAATATGCCAAAGTTGTTGGGTTTGATGTTGGGAAGTCCAATAGAAAAACGAATAATATGAACATGGTACAGAATAGGTATTTGGTATGTAGCAAAGAGGGGGTGCCAAACAAGAAGGAATACAATTCACTTGACGATGGTAGTGGAAAAGAAAATTTTCGTAACACTAGTATAAAAAGATCTAAATGCAAAGCAGGAATTAGATTTCGTCTTATTAAAGGTACTACACGTTACGGTGTTTACAAGTTTGAGGAAAAACACAACCATCCACCATTTAAATCTGAAGATAAATCATTGTCTCATTGTAAAAGGCAACTACAGTATACTTATTACCAGTATATATATAGTACGACATCAGCTAGCATTGGTGTTTCAAAACCCACATGAGTCAGGCGACATTGAAGGGCGGGTGTGAATATATGGGTGATACTTCAGTTGACTACAGGAATGCTAGGCGTGATATGTCTTTTTTCGTTGGGAACAAAGATGCCCAAATGCTCGTTAACTTGTTGATGAAACGTAGACGTACATTACTCGCTTGTTTTTCGAGTATCTATGTGTTGATCGTCAATTGCAAGCTATTTTTTGGGTTGATGAGATTTCAAGCCTAAACTACAAGGAATTTGGTGATATCGTATCGTTCGATGCCACGTTTCGTACAAATAGGTAATATTTTATGACAGTACATTGTTTATTTGTTTTATTTAATTTTGGTATTATTCTTTGATTTCTATTTTTTACTTTTGTTGTGTAGCCATGCTATGATTTTCATTCCCTTCACAGCTATAGACAATCATAAAAAGTTTGTTGTATTTGGTTCTGCCCTTGTTAGTCATGAGAATATTGAAACCTTTAAGTGGTTGTTACTAGCATTTTTTAAAGCACATGGTAAACAACAATTATTTGTAATTACTTATCAGTGTGCGGCTATGAAACAAGCCATTCCGTACTTGTTTACCGAGTCAAAAAGTAGGTTATGCATGTGACATATTATGAAGAAGTTGCCCAACAAGGTTTGTTATAGTATATTTTTTAATTTGTGTACGTTACGAAGATTTAAAAACATGTTGATTTAAATTTAGTTTACACTTCTTTGCTTTTTATAGATAAGTGCATATTTAGACGCGAATGCGAAATTTAAGAAAGGTTTTAACAAGCTAGTTTGGAACACATACATTACACCGGATGTGTTCGAGAGTGAGTGGCGTGATCTTATTCAAGAATATGCACTGCATGGGAACGATTGGTTGAATGATATGTTTGATATCAGACACTCATGGATTCATGCGTATTATGTTGATGATCCTATGTTATGGTTGATCAAGACCACCTCAAGGTCGGAAAGTACAAATGCCTTTTTCAGAATTTATGCCAATTGTTGTAATGATTTGGTGAAATTTCTGCATGCCTTTGATAGTGCGATCGAGCGTCAAAGAAACAAGCATCATTGTCTTGAGTTTGTGACGGGGAACACATTCCCATGATGTGTAACTCCGTTATTATTATAAAGACACGCATCTGAAATATATACACGCAAAGTCTTTTTTGACGTGCAAAAGGAGATTAAAAAGGCCGTTTGGTTTTGTGGTTTGGAATTACTTTCCAATGATGGGGTTGTTAAGTGTTTCAATGTTTCACACAACAACAAGAAATCAATTATTAAAGTTTCATAAATGGTGAGTCCTTATATGATTTTTATTAACTATTTTTTTGTTTCACCATTTTTTTTAACTTTCCATCTTGATATTTTAATATTCTCATGTTACTACCTATTTTGTAGGTTGTTCAAGGAGTAAATGATGATTCTATAAAGTGTAATTGTCACTTTTTTGTGAGGAATAGATTAGTATGTCGACACATGTTCAAGGTTATGATTAATGATGACGTTTATGAAATTCCTCAATCGCTCATTTGTCGTCAGTGGACTAGGTAATTGGTTCCGGTTGATGTTCAGGTTACACGTGCGCGCTATGGTGAAGTTGACGTCGATAAAGAATGTTTGATAAATGAGATTTTCGCTTAGACATACAGCAGTTGCGTTAAATAAATTAAAGTAAATTTACAGGAAGTTCTTTCAAGTTTCGACATAGTTATACATAGATATCAATTTTATGAAAATGTACTTACGGTAAGGAAAGTTACTGGCCCACAGTAGTAACTGTCGTAGGTGTCCCTTCGCCAGTTTTTCTTGCTACGTCGTACGCATTCGTATATATACCTACTCCAGTTTATCGTTGGAATCATAGCAGTGCTCGCTATTTTGTGCATAAAATTTATGTTACACGAACCCGTGCTGCAACATTCACCCATTGAGTTAACAAACAATATTAGAAAGCTTATCTTGAAAAAGTTTATGCATCTTCAGATTCTATAATTGAATTTATCACGTCTGTTGGTCTAGCTTTCTCCTTTTTTATATTCTTCTTCCAGTCTGCTAATAGTTTCACGCTCCTCTGATCGACATCAAGTTTGTCCAAGTCCCAAACCTTCTTTTGGCACCCCTAATATGTCACGAACCATGCTTTCGTTAATTATTATATTATCGCTTTGCATTCGTATGATCATGTTTGTTGTGTCGAGATTGTCAACAACATAGAATCCCATCTTTGACGGGATGCCATCAACTGTCATTCCCAATAAAGATCCTAAACCAGTTTGCTTTACAGCTTCTTGTTGATCTTCGCTATGTTTTAATATGGTGTTATAAAGTGTCATCGCTGAGGTTCGCGTTCGAATTCCGACGACAGTCTAAGTCCTCTTGGGTTGCGTAACCTTGTTATCTAGTTTTGCTTTTTCACGCTTATCAACCCGTTTCTTTTGCTTTTGTCCTAGTGCGTCTCTCTTTGCTTCGTCTGTTTCAGTTAAATTATTTTATGTTATACGATTGGTATCCAAAAATATTTAACTATATAAGTCGTTGGATCATACCTTTTATGATTAGTTGCTCAATCTTAAAATCGTCATCTTCAGATCATACCTTTTATGATTACTTGCTGAATCTCAAAATCGTCATCTTCAGCTATTATGTTTGTCACTCCTGTTTTTGTCAATATACAACATATTAAACTCATATTATAATAGTTGTACTTATGAATAAATGACATTTATACCTTCATCGTTCAGATTGCTTGAACTTCTGAATGTAACCTTTTTCGCCTGCTTCGTGTGGTTCGTTCAAATAGTGCGTTGTGATTAATTGTTGTTTCCCCATTTATACCTTCATCCCTAATTTCCCGTCGCATCCGAGTTCACGATTAAAATGGAAAACATATTCGTAATTTTATAATTACTTTTTTTTAACCTTTCCTTGTATATGGTTTTCCTATTTTGCCTTTCATAATTTAATTAATTACATCTTTTGCCACCGGTTTCATCTTAGCCGTTGAATGTTTTAATCAATGGATATTTTTGGTTTGCATAGTTTGTATACAGAATTGAGTTTGTATTTGAGTTAAACTCTCTCTCTCTCTCTCTATATATATATATATATATAGATGTTGGTTCATTTACAAATTGGATGAATCCTACAAACTCGTACAAACCATATATAAAAATAATTTTTTAATGATTTTTGTAAACATTAACCCGACAACAAATGCGGATAATAATGATCTAGATGTCACGAAACGAATGCTAGCTAATGATCCAACGACTTATATAGTTACACAAATGTCCTTGGATTATAACACCAATTTCTAGTAATATGAATTAAATTATTTTATGTTACACAAATAATCCAAGGACATTATTGTTAGGAAATTATGTGTCACAAACAAATGCTAGCAAGTGATTTCTAAGATCTCAAACAAGTAGAAATCCAAGGACACAAATAACCCGACAACAAATGCGGATAACAATGATTTAGATGTTGCACAATGACTCTAACGAAATAAACCACCCCAAATATAGATAATAACAATATTTGTTATTATCTACGTAAATGACAAAATTCACCAAACAATATTAGCAACACGAGAATTTAACGTGGTTCCACTATCGGTGTGATAGTGTACATCCACCAAAGAGAGAGAGCAAGAATATTATTACCAACCAAGGAGATTACAAAGTGCTTGTTCAAGGATCTTATGATCCGTGATCAACTAGCAAATCTTCCGGAACACCAAGTCTTCAAAAACACTCTCGTATCTCACAAATAATATATATATATATATATATATAGATACTAGCTAGAGAGTATTTAGGTGTTGCATCTAAGAGGAAGGAAATGATCCAAAGGATGGATTATTATGTTCATCCTAATGAGGTATTTATATACCACCAATGAGTAGGCATCAAGTAACTAAGAAGAGTAAGGAACAAGCTTGGAGATTGAGTAGTGGGCAAGCATGGCAAGAGTAGGGAGCAAGCTTGGTGGATTAGTCACCAAGTTTCGATGAGGTAGCGACCAAGTTTCGGTTTTTACTGATTTGCTCATCGAGTGCAGCATCCATAAACAAATAATATATTTTATATTACAACACTCCACCATGATGCACGAGATCCTCGAAAGCAAGACGAATCCCAATCCAACGAGTACAATTCTTCCAATAGTTGATCATAAGTAGATAACAAGTAAATTGGCATGAGGTAGCAAAATTGCATTCCAACCGTGACGAGCTTCGGCATGGCCATCACTCGTCAAAGTTACAAGCAAACAAATAACCTCAAATTCACAATCCACTAAACAAGGTAGAGCAAAGCAAAGCTTTAAAGCACTTAACAAAGTAATTCCTTCAAAGATGTCATTTTGTCACCTGTGGTAATATCTTCTCTCTCTCGAACAAGGTGCCCAACGACACTAACACGAATAGATGTATGTCGAACAACGAGAGAAAAAATATCGTCATACTCGATACCTTTCCGTTGAGCAAAACCTTTGGAACTGTGCATCATCCTTGACCTTGTACATCCACTTGCACCCTATTGCCCGACCTTTCGGTAGTGGACAAAGTTCCCAAGTCTTGTTCTTTGAGAGAGCTTCCATCTCTTCTTGCATGGCGGATAGCCATTTGGAACTGTGGGTTGACGCCAATGTTTCCTTCAAATCAAGCGGCTCCTCTTGCCCTACATGCAAAGCATAATCCAATTGATCTGTAAAACTCATGTTAGAAAAATACCAATCTCCATACCTGTTAGACGGTCGAATAGTCCTTAGACTATGCCTGGTAGGTGCAATAACTGGGATTGTATCGCCTTGGTCTCCACCATCAATCAGAATCTCTTTTTCAGAATCACAGTAGAAGTCACTGGCGGAATGACTTCTTCAATATTTTCAGGTGATCCTGAACTAGTATCAAGAGCAGTTGAACTGGGAATATAAGAATTGATTACTGTCTCCACATCTACGGCAGTAGGAGAAACAGTAGTAACAACTTCTGGATCTTGAGAGGGTTGAGGGTCTTGTGACTTCAACAAGACTGATTCACCAAATGTAACGTGACGAGAATGAATCACTTTACGAGTCAAGGGGTTCCAAATTCGGTAACCCTTGATACCATCTGTATAGCCGAGCAAAGATCCTTTAGTGGCTCTCGGATCTAGCTAGTCCTGACCTGAAATATGAACATAAACAGGACAACCAAATACACGTATGTATTTCAGACAAATGTTTCCTTTACCTCTCCAAACCTCTTCCGGAATCTTTCCCCCAACAGCCGAACAAGGAAACCTGTTAATAATGTGCACCGCAGTGTGAAGTGCTTCGGCCCAAAACGATTTAGGGAATCCCGATGTAACATACATCAGACTTTTTCAAGCAAATTCCTATTCATCCGCTCGGCAACCCCATTAGACTGAGGGTCACCCGGTGTGGTGTAGTGAAGGTGGATGCCTTTACGGGAACAAAAGTCTTTGAAGTTACCACTAGTAAATTCTCCACCATTGTCAGATCTAAGCATTTTCAACTTCTTTCCAGTCTCAACTTCTACTCGTGCTAACCAAGTCTTGAACGTATCGAAGACATCTGACTTTAACTTTAGCTCATACACCCAAAGCTTATGTGAGAAATCATCAATAAACGAAACAAAATATTTACCTCCATTGAGGGACGAAGTATTAGATGGTCCCCAGACGTCTGTATGAACATAATCGAGGATTCCTTTAGTGTTGTGTTTTCCAACACCAAAAGAAACACGCGTCTGTTTTCCTTTGACACATCCCGAACAAAAATCCAGGCTAGCAGGTACAGGGACTTTGATAAGATTTCGCTTGCACAAAATCTCCAAGTTCTTCTCGGATGTGTGGCCCAAACGAAGGTGCCATAAGCGAGCAACATCGAGATTCTGTGAGCTATCGGCCACACACGATTCAGAAGAAATAGTCTAGCCAATCAAATGAAAAATATTATTTTCAGCCCGTTTGCCTTTCATTACAATAACACTCCCTCTGGAGATGCGCAAACTCTCGTCTACAATCTGAATCTTGCAACCCAATTTAGACAGTTGTCTAAGAGAGATCAAGGAACGAGCCATGGATGGAACAAATTTGACATTGTTCAATGTCCGAATACACCCATCAAACTTCTTGATCTGCACAGTACCGATACCCTTAGTAACACACGAAGTATTATTTCCCATATAAATACTGTTACCTCAACTTTTTCGAAGGTAGAGAAACAATCCCGAAATGGTGTCATATGGTAAGATGCACCGGTATGTGTGTCTATGTGTGTGTGTATATGTCGCCTTAGGGCACACCTTGAAAAACGCCATGGCCTCGCCGTAACTCCTAAAGCTTGAGGCTTGACCTTGCCGCCACGCCACGCCTTATGCCATTTAGAACCCTGGGTTTGTACGAGTTTGTAGGATTCATCCAGTTTCTCCGACGAACACATCCCTTGCTCTCTTTCTTCTACGGCGAACATAAGCCCTCCCCTCTTTTATCCGGCATCACTGTGGACACAACCGTTGGCCGCAAAGTTGTTTCTCTCATCCCATATTTGGTCCCTATCACCACCGTGGACAACATCTTTGGTACCTGTTTGATTTGCTATAGTAAATTACATATTTGGTATTCTTGTTTGATTTGCTATACATTTTTTAGATTCAGTAATGTTTACATATTTGGAATGTATACTTGTCTTCTCCGACAACATATTTTGTCGTTATCATATCCAGATCCGAAATTCCCTCTCAAATCCAGATCCAAAATATGCTGTAGTAAATTACATATTTGGAGCAATCAGAAACAACCATAACCCCCCCCCCCCCCCCCACTTGTGTTCTCCGGCGAAACAACCACCCTTCTGTCCTCTTCGGCGAAATAGAAACCTCCCTCCCTACCCGTTCATCTTCTCTGACGACCCACCTCCATCACCGATCATCTTCTCCGAGGAAGAGAAGGGAATAGTCCATGTGTTCATGATATGTTGTTCGTTGCAAATGATAACACCACTTGGTTCTCCGGTGAACCATCACCTACCGGAGGGGCTATGCCGAGGGGGAGGGACTTGTGGGTTTCTCCAATTAATGCATATGTATACATATACAGAGTAAATTAATATTATATATATGTGTGTGTGTGTGTGTGTGTGTTAATATTATATAATATAGAGTAAATTACATGTTTGGCTCCTGTGGTTTTTAATAGAAACAAGAAAAGGGGAAAGAAGTAAAATGACTAAAATAATTCTGTATTTTACATGTTTAACAAAAAATTTAAACAAAGTTAGATTTTAGGGACCTAATGTTAGGGGTGAGCAAAACCCGATCATACCCGAAAACCCCGAAAAACCGATCCGAAAAAACCCTGATCAAGCCGACCCTAACCACCCAATCGTACCCGATAGCTGAAGTCCGAAATTTAGGTCGGGTATATAGGTTCGGGTAGGGTCTTAATATTCGCCAACCAATCCGACCCGAAACCCGAATTTTTAATTACTAAATATAAATTTATTCTTTCATTACTTTTCCTAAAAAACTTAATCGTATTTTTTTAGCATCTATTTTGTAATTTGTATTGCTATTATCTTTATATATGCTAAATGTGGAAAAATTAAATTACAAAATAGAATGGAGACGAAGTCTTGTGCTTGCAAATTCAAATTTATATTATCTTTATATATACTAATTTCATTTTGGATTTACTCGAAATCCGAACCGATCCTACCCGAAACCCGACTAGACCCGACATCGAAAACCCGATTACAAAATTCGGGGCTTCCATATCCTACCCGAACCCCGATCGGGTTTTCCATTTTCTCCCCCGATACGATCCGACCCATGCTCACCCCTACCTAATATATTATAAAATGGAAACCACGAGTCCATATTTGCAATTATTTCATTTTAAGGACCCAGACTGTTAAAACCAATATAAGGACTAAATATGTAATTTACTCTAATACATATAAATTTGTTTGTTTAATAAGAAAATGATAGAAAATAAAAAATACCAAAACGTCCTAATTTAATGGATGGGAGTTAGGGACTCTATGGTTTTTTTTCGTATGGATAAAGTTAGGCTTGTACATAAAGTTGTCTGTATGTATTAATAAAACTGTTGTTTGTTTGTTGTGCTAAATAAACTGTTTGAACAATTAAAAAAATGACCATTTTGTCTTTCTAATTTTTTTTGTTTTATTGATCTCCAAACACTTTTACTACGGGTCAAGAAAATCAAAACAAAATTCACTAAAGATTAATGAAATGAACTCCAAAAATAAGAATCTGATTACAAATTCAATAAATAAAATATCTCAAGAACATCAAAAACTGAATCCTTAAATCAAATACAAACATAAATATGTGATTAAAAATCTCAATCACACATCCAAATACAAAATCAATATCTTAACAACATCAAATCCCTAAAATCAACCCTAAAATGACAAAATAACGTGAAATTAGCATTGATCTTAGCTTGTCAAGGTGACCCTCTTTGTTGCCCCTTTACTCTTGGTACTCTTCAATCTTCATGTATACAGATCCTCAAAATAATTTAAACAAAAATTTGAACGTAGACGTTTTACTACTAGCATCCATGAAAATCACAACTACTACTAATCAAAACTCAAATACTATTGAATCTCATTGAACAAAAGCAAATGCATCAACAACTTCCAACAATGACAATGGAGAAATACGAAAATAAATCTATATATTTCAAGAAACTTAACAATGTTCTTGAAGCATAACAAAATCCAATTATTAAACTAAATATAAAAAATCAAACCCAAAATTCCTAAAATCCCAAAATTTAATTCTTAACCTAAAATATAAAAAATCAAACAATAGTCCACCGATTGTGGTAGAGGTAAGAACAAGAAGCATGGAAAAATCGAACGCCACTCTATCGATTGTAGGTTTCTACTAGCAAAATCAGAGAGAGAGAGAGAGAGAGAGAGAGGAGTAAAGGAGAAATATCAGCATCGTGAGAAGAGTAGAGAGGAGGGCGGTGACGAGAGGAAGGAGAGATGCTCTGATGAGTGGAAGGGTGCATTGGAGGAGAGGTTGTGTGGTAAAGATCAATCTGGTTAAACGCATGAGTAAAGATGGAAATCTTATGTTTGTGTCCATGAAGGGTATCCCTCAAAGCTGAGCGAATAGGTTGTTCCCTAAATCATTAAGCTGCTTCTAAACATATCAATATGGCTAACCGAATAAGATGAAGCCTTATTAAACCCATTAAATTACTTCCAAATAGGCCCTTAATTGTCACTAGGGGCTAATTTAGTATCTTTTTTTTAAAACCAAATCTAAGATAAACTTAAACTACAAGGACCAAATTTGTAATTGTTTGGGAACAAACTTAAACTTCAAGGACCAAATTTGTAATTGTTTGGGAACTTTTCCCCATAAAAGCACGTATTTAGCGATATTATTTCATATTTGTGATTTCCTTCCTTGGGGAAACCCTAGCCGCAAATAAAAGGACAAGCTCGAACCTCTCCCCTGCCCCGGAATCGTTTACAGATCTCCGGTGACCGTCCTTATTTGTTAAGCATTTGCTATTCAGCGTCCTTCTCTGTTAAGCATTTGCGATTCAGCGTCTTCGTCTTCCTTCGTCTTCCTTCGACTCACGTATATATCTTAATATTGATCTCATTATCTCTCTGATTTGAATCCAGGGTGGTGGTGCTTGATCACTGTTAAATGGTATCATCTTTTATATATATATATATATATATATATATATATATATATATATATATATATCTCGAGCATCATGAATTGTGTTGATAAACGTCTTTTACCGACTCGATGGATTTTCTCGCTCGCATTGGTGGTCCATTCGATAAGTTAAATAACACCCAATAAGCACTTGCCCCGGTAAACGTTTTGGTAAACAATCTCTTAACATTTAATCACCGCCAAGGACAAGGACAAGGACAAGAGGTCGATAAGTTAAATATCACCCGATAAGCACTTACTCGATAAATGTTTGGTAAACAACCTCAACATTTAGGCTACGTTTATCATATGCTTATTCGATAAACACTTACCAAGTCATATACCATATTATCTTGCCGGCAAGAATATAATAATCTTAGGTAAGGACATCTTACCCGGTAAGTAAGGGGTAAGTAAGGGTGACGACTCTTACTATGGTTAGCACTTACCGGGTAAACTATTGCATACGATATCATTTTGATAAAAGTAAGTGATAAAGAGGTTGGCCAGTCAAGAGCTAGTGCAGCCCGCTGATTCCATTCTGCTACTAGGGTCCCAAACCTTCCCGGTTGGAAGTTTCCCAGCCCCGGGGGAGTGTCCGTGAGTGTTGGGGCTCACTACTTCCCTCAAAAGCGAACAAGTAGAACATGTTGAATTTTTCCGGTAAACACTTACCCGAGTAAGGGGCCGTTTACCAAATGCTTACCAAGTCATATTATCTTATCGGAGAAATATGACAAGTACCAAAAATCTTACCAGTAAGAGCGAAGACAAGGAAAATGACCAAGAGTTTTACCCGGTAAGTGATGGTGGCGACTCTTACCATGGTAAGCGCTTACCGGATAAATTGTTGCATATGATGCCATTTTGGTGGACTAAAATCTTATCCGGTAAGTAAGTGATAGTATTGAATTTTACAGATCAACACTTATTCGAGTAAGATTTGGTAAACCCCTACGTTTTGGTAAACAACCCCTTAGGGGCTATTTGGCAGTTGTTGAATAGTTTGGTGCAGAATGATTAAAAGGCTCTTATAATATAATGCAAAATGAAATATAATTGTTTGGTAATTGTTTAGGATGTAATTTGGGCTCTTAATGGTTAAGGGAGGTCCAAGATACAAAATGATTCAGAGGATTTTGGAACCATTAAGAGACAAACTTATTTTTTTGTCAAACAAGATCTACCTTTTAGCAATTCAGGTGTTACCTTTTAATGAACTGTTAAGAGGTAAACAAACAACCCCTAAATCACCTCCAATAACATACAAGAGGCGAGGATGACAAGAACTTGTTTATTATAGAAACATGTTATATAATGGTTCCGTTTACCGAACTCTTACCGCATAAATTTTTACTTTACTGGATGAACATGATAACTGAAAATCTTACTCAGTAAAATACATAGCAAGGACCAGAAATTGTACAGAAAAAAGTCTTACCCGATAAATATGTATTTGATAAACGACATCTTAGTTTTTATTATATATATATAGAGAGAGGAAGATTCAAATGAGAACTTTGTAAACTTAAAGGAATAAAGGACACCTTGTGGACCACATATGATGTGAGATCCGCATCATTTGTGGTCCACAAGGTGTTCATTTATTTCTTTAAAAATGGGTGGTTCTCGTATGATCCCTCCCCTATATATATATATATATATATATATAGAGAGAGAGAGAGAGAAAGGTTCAAATGAGACATTTGCATTTTTAAAGAAACAAAGGGACTATTGTGGATCACATATGATGTGGGTCCCACATAATATTAAATCATTTATGATTTAATATGGTTTAATATTAAATTATAAATGATTTAATATTACGTGGCACCCACATATTTGTTCCTTTAAATTGGTAGTGTTCTCGTATGATCCCTCCTCTATATATATATATATATATGTTTTTGTTTCATGTCAATCCTATTCCATCTATGCATGACAACTACCATGTTATCTCAACATTGTACTTTTCCCAAAGTGGTTGAACCTGTGATGTTTCTTGATTTGAGGTCATCACTTTGTTTGTCTTTATTTTGCATTTGCATATGTAACAATTAAGCATTTATGATGATGGATAAGAGTTGGATCACGTGTAGATGGCGTAACTCTAACGACTTTTGGAACGATCTTCTCTTTTAATAGTAAGATGATGCTAGAATGTCGTATAATGCCATGTATTCCATTTTTGGAATGCAATATTTATGGAATCTCCATAAATAGAATCAAACCTTCAAACCTTATTAAGGAAAATGACTTTATTTTCATCGAGCTAAAATAATATGTCGATGCTACCCTCTTGATAAAACTAGAGGGAAGCTATTGCTCCTTTTTTAGTTCAAAAACTCCTATTGCTCCTTTTTTAGTTCAAAAACTCATATACAATCAGACCAAAGTCTTATCCAATTATTACAGTAAATAACAGAATCATGGATAGGAAACTCCATTAGGGACCTACCTTTATTTAATGTAGAAATTTTCGGGATCATCAGCAATGCTATCTCCTTTTTTATTTTTACCTAGAAAAATACGAACTAACCCAACACCTTACGGCGCGATCTGACGATAGCCATGCACCACCTGTGTTTCCACGTTCCCGAAGGCATCCCTCTATTCCAAGAGGATTTGCGGCATTTTTCAATTATTCAATCATTTCATTTTCCCAAGTTCAATGTTTTAGAGCGATTAGTCAACATTCTTATGTTTCGATGCAACAGCATGACCAATACCGGATTAAATTAATAAATTATAAATTCTAATGAATCGACTGTAAAGACCGCCCACTAAAAGAATTGTGAAATGGGTGAACGAAACCGCTCAGTAGTATGTATGATACAAGTAATTGTTCGACTTTAGTTAATTAATTAAATGTATTTTAATGCTGAAGTACGTACGTGATTATTGTTGTTTCAAAACAAGCATCATACAAAACGCAACAAAATTCAAAAGTATTGTCCAAAGTACAATGAGTGTCAAATCAAAATTAGAACATTATAGAATTAGTTTGAGCAAACAAGTAATTAGACATTTAATTAGTTTGTATCATTCTTCGGTTGTGTTTATTAATAATATTTGTCTTCTTAGTTCACTACAATAAAATTGATTTTACAGAACGTCTAAAATGATTTAAGCGTCCGAATAAAATAATATATAGGACTTAAGTAATAAAAAATCTTATCTAAAATGATTTAAGGTGAAGGTTCGGGTCCCGCATACTGCCCATATGGATGTCACTGTGGGTTCGAATCACTAACTACTAACTTGCCATTAAAAAAAAAGTGTTATAATGTTTATACGACGTTTTTAAATGTTTTAATAAGTTTTTTTTGGATGCTTTAAAATAAAGTGTCATTTTAAATATTTTATAGGACACTTATTAATAGTGTTGTATAAAATAACTAACACCCTTTATTTTAAAATCATCCTAAAACCCTTATTAAAAATCCAAATGCCGTCCCATAAACCTATTATAGCCAATTCATCAGTATACTATAGTTTTGTCAATAAAGTTAAGTTTCATAAAATAGATTTACAGATTTGTTCTTTCTGGTTTTAACATTCTTCCTGGCACTAACAATTGTCAACTCTCATACAAGGTATTTTTCGTGTTTTTAATCTTTTTATCTTTTTTCTACTTTTGTTTTACTATTTTATTTTTGTCTTCTACTAAACAACCTATCCGACCCTCAACCCACTTCCTTACTCACCCCTAAAACAAACACGTTACTATTCTCGTTTTCGACACCTACTTTTCTCTCCTACAACAATCCCATCTCCGGTAATCATCTACCTTGGCCTACCATTCCCTTAGTTAATTCTATATATGTATATAGAAAACCCACTTGAGCCTCATTGTCAAATCCCTAAAATTAGAAGAACTCCTTCTCTCCCGACATCAACTCCAACAACCTCCCCATTATGATTCTTCGAACCCCCCCCCCCCCCCTCCTAGCCCTAACCACGTTATACAAACATTGCCAAATCTAGATAAAATAGGTACCAAATCGAGATGAAAAAGGGAAAACTAAATCGATATGAAATAGTGATGAAACATCGCCAAATTAGACAAAATGGGGACCAAATCGATAGTTTTTAGAGAGACAGGGTTGTATGTGCAATTTATGGGAAGATGGAGGGAATAATATGCACTTTGTATGTGTAGCTAAATACATGAAAACACAGGTAGAGATCTTTTGGTTTAATTTATATTTGGCGTATGTTCAAAACTAAGGACAACGAAAGGATACAAAGCTACGATAGTTTGATAGTTGGGTGTTTTTACGGACATACTCCATTCTAATTCCTACCAACCAAACACATAGTTAAATATAATTAAGTTTCATTCCAGTTCATGTGACAGATTCCATTCTGTGATCAGATGCCACCTAAGGGGTCGTTTACTAAATGTTTACCCTGTAATTGTTTACCTGGTCAAATACCTTACTGCATGTACATGGCAAAGACTTAGATTCTTATATATCTTGTAAGAGCGATAGCAAGGACCAAGAGTCTTACCCCGTAAGAGAGGGTGATGACTTTTACCCAATTACTTACCAGATAAAATATTGACTAAAATCTTACTCGGTAAATTAAATAATGATATAGGCTCATCACTGGTAACCACTTACAGGATAAGCATTTGGATAAACGGACCCTAAATCGAGAGATTTGTTGATTTCTCTCGTTCATGAGAATATACATGATAAACGAGACAAGATTAACTTTGATTAGTACTAGGTATTAAAATAGACCGCGTGTGGTTGGGGATGGATCAATTTGAATAGGTTTTTTAAAGTATATAATATTTATATCCACGTATATTTTTAACCTTTTGAGGTTGGGTACGACTGGATCAATGACCCTTTACATAATTAGTTTTACTTCTCATATCATATGACCATATAAACTCGAATTCTACCTATAATTTCGTATCATTCTTTTCACTCTAGGAAAAATGTCTAGAAGCTAGCAACCGTGGCCATAAAAAAAGGTTTTGCAAGGCGGAAGATACACGAATTGTGGGTTGCAGTTAGTTAATGCGAACAACCCATCATCACAAATGTGGTTTTTTTTAGCATAGTTTCTGTTCAACAACAAAACCACGATGAGCCTTTTCGGAATCTAGTGATGGAAGATGTCCTAGAGACAATTGTTCGTGCTTTAAACCGTCATATGGATGCACATCAAAGGATGTTTCTCATTTATGTGAAACTCTACACATATCATGTCAGTTTTGTTCTTTCATTCGAACAAAAATCAGCTGTTGCCCCTTTCATGTTTCTCCAACCAAATTTCAACATGTGTAAAGTTATGGAATGGGACCAATACGTAACAAATATAAGGATGTGCGTCTTATTGGAGGGACATGGAGGAAATATGGGAGGGTAACAAGAGAGTTTTTCCCAATTATCAAAAGGGTACATATTTGTTTCTAATTAACAATGCGAGCATGTCAATAGTTTGATCATCTTACTCACCAAGTGAAGATGGGGATGTGATGGAATATTCCATCTGGCTAGGGTTCGAATCCAGACGTACACAACAATTGTGACCACTGAGTTTATCAGGGTTGATGTAATAGTTGATGGATTGCAGTCATAATTTGTCGGGATTAGTCCAGGCATAGCCTGGGACACCCTTCAAAAAAAATTGTGACTTCATAAATTAGTATGTTTACTTTTTATTTTTTAATACTCTAACCATTGTCACTAATTCAGGTTACGTCTAGATTTTCATTAAATACTCTCTCCGTTTCAAAATAAGGATTCACATAAAAAGGTATGCAATTTAAGAAATGTATGATCATCACACTTTTTACATGGATATCTCCATCTAATAATTAAGGGTATAATTAAAAAGTAGGCATTAAAATAGAAATGTGGACATTTGTTTTGAGAGAGGGGAGTAGTAGGATCTCATTTAGTTATTTTAATGGTCTTTTGTATCGTACCTAGTAATAGAAGATTATTTAGCAATGGAAACCATGATTAGCTTATGAGGTAAAAAAATTGGTCACTAAAATGGCAATGTATGTAATTAATCTTAGCAGATAAGTGCTAATTGGATAAGAGTCATCATCTTTACTTAATTACTGGATAAGTTACTCGGTTATTTAAAAACTTTAATTCATTTTATTTCTGGTCTTGTGAATATTTTAGCCACTATTTCTTGGAGAAAATGGAATGGATGAGCTTGTAGAGATTATTAAGGTTTGGCTTCTTTTTCTAAACATGGTCAACCATGTTATAGATTTTTTAGCTTCTTACATTCGCTATCAGGTCCTGGACCCACCAGGCCACTCGAGAACAATTTTACTGTATGAATCCAATCTACACCGATTTTAGGTTTCTAAAAGTATCATATCAACTTACTGTAACATTTTTACGTCAGATGCATAATTATTTGAATTTTATAAAACAGTTTAATGGGGACATTTAAACAATCTTTTATGTGGAGAGAAAGAGAATTGTATGTTTTATGATTCTAGGAACAAAAGCAAGCATTTACAAAGTATAGACAAAGGGCATACCTTAAGCATTTACAAGACACTTCTTAATCATGATGGAATCGGTATTATTCGATCATCAACTGGAACCGAAAGATTTCACATTTTTTAAGTTTAGTGTGGAAGTTATATTTCTTGCTTTCTGATTTTAAATTTCATTAATAAATATTTCATTTGTCTCAAAATACATTTTCAAAGAGACGCAGTTTTAGGATGAACGATAATATTATTGACCAATCACAACCCATCCATATAACATATAAAAACTTTAAGGGGGAACAAAATGTTTTCTCTGATCTAAATGCGTTTTCAGTTGTGCAAATTTTCATAATCTAAATTAAGTCTAGTTTAAGGATAGAACGACTTACATATCAGTATCTCAGTTGGAGCAAAGTTAGGATCCACATTGTAATTTACAGGTTATCAGAGTGGCTAAAGGGGACAAGACCGATTGAATCAACAACTTTGTTTACATCGTCCTTAGTTACCTTATATAAGTCCAAATGGCTAAGGTTGGACCGATTCTTGGCTTGCAATTATGTAATAAAAAAACAAAAAGAATGTTCAAAAAGACCAAGGAGGACAAAAACTCGGCCATCTTAACGATTCGTTTGCCAATAAGAAGTTGCCACATGGCAAGTAGAAATATCAAGCAAAAAAAAAGCAGACGTTCAATCACTATAACTGATTATGTAGCCGGTCCGAACTGCTTATAAATCGGGCCAAATCCAGTTAACTCCCAATCATCCCTAGGAACAGGTTAAATTTACCCATCTCTACCGATCCCTCTTATACCAGTCACAACTTGAATCCTAGACTTAACCGTTTTTGAGTCTTTCATGTCCACCTCTAACGTTGACCATGGATCGGACTCGGTTAGAAGCAAGACCTACCTAGACTAGACCCCGTTAATGGACCAAGCTCAATATTCTTTGCCATTTAAACATTATAACAAGCATAAAAAATAGGAGACTTTTAGATATATATACAACCTTAAATGAGACTTTAATTAAATCCACGACCTCATAAGTATATAGCCATTTTTCTTTAATAGGTTAGGAGATCATGAATTTAATTTAAGTCATTAAGATCATATCCCAAAATGACCCCATAAAATAGCTTACAAAATAAATGAATTCTTTGTTTTTGAGAGGGATCAAATGACCATTTTTTCCACATTCAGAACCTTTTGTGCACAACTCAAAACACGAGTGGCTTTCAAAACAACGATATGACAAAAACTCACTGTTCTACATTTAGCACGATACAAATACAAAAAACTCACCGTACCACATTGTACATGCCAATAAGACTATTAAGACCAAAACTGAGTGGGACTAAAAAGGTTTTTTATCCCACCCAGAATTTTGAGAGAAAAAAAAAAAGAGTAAACTACTGATATCAAATTAAAACCTTCCATAATTCTTTCAGCCAGCATACGAAACTAGAGTGAGAAATATGACAATAAACAAGATAGCAAGTAAAATAGCATTACAAATATAAACAACATAATAAGCTCCAACTCTATCATTTACACAAACCAACTTAAAAACATAAAGATCTACAACAAAACAACATAGTCAAGTCAGTCATACTTATAGAACTTAAAAAAAAAAAAACACAAGTATAAAACCCATAAAAACAGCCACTCTTTCCTTCTTCTGGCTTCTATTTTCGGGTCGATCATCCAGTCTTTCTAGCTATCCTCAAGACTTCAATTTTCATACTATAAAAACAAATTACACAGAGCTTTCTCCTTCCTTTTTTTCTCTCCCCCCATTGGCCGATACAGATACAGATACAGATAGAGATAGAAAGATATAGAGATAGAGATATAGAGATATAGAGAATATAGTAACGGTAATAGAATGGCAAACGGTCGGCCACCTTAGTTCATGTCGTGAAACAAGATATGATGCGGCTTCAGGATGATTGAATTGATTAACAACCCTTTTTTTTTTTGCAAATCACTTTTGAATATAAATCCACACCACATCATCTCCTAGTTTATGTACCAACAGCAGCAGGTTGTGGTATTATAATTTGTGCACCAATTTGCCTCTTAACATGATCTGGAATTAGCCTATTCACAAGCTCTGCTGATGCTGCACATAACTGGAATAAAATCCACAATAAATAAAATTTAGTAAAAACTATCCATATCAGACATATATCTAGAGGAAGCCGAACCCAATGTTTATATTTATTTAATCTATTCATCCTAAGGGGTTGTTTGGCAGTTGCTGAATGGTTTGGTACAAAATGATTGAGAATGATTGAGAGGCTCTTATGATATAGTGCAAAATGAAATATAATTGTTTGGTAATTGTTCAGGATGTAATTAGGGGTCTTAATGGTTAAGGGAGATCCATGATACAAAATGATTCAGAGGGTTTTGGAGTCATTAAGAGACAAACTAACTTTTTGCCGAACATGATTCACCTCTTAACGATTCAGAGGCTGCCTCTTAATGGAACTGTTAAGAGGTAAACAAACAGCCCCTAAAACAATTAAACTATACACTTCACTTTGCTTATTTACAATGATTACTTTCCATGCTAGTCCTTACCAATAATATGATTACTTCTAGACAAATTGGGGGAAAAAGTGGTATGTCATTAAAATTTTCCAAATAAGTGGTCCAAAAAGTGGTTTATCAACTTAACTTTAATGAGGTTAAAGTAAACCCTTTATCCAAAAAAGAGTTTTCAGAAGAGGAAAAGTTGCATATAATTAGGACAAAGTTGTAGGAAGTGCATCATTAGTATTTTCAGGCAATTTCCCCATGAATGATTATCTTAGAATTAGCCTACACTTTTATGAAATATAACTCATTATATGAGACTATGAGAGATTAAATATGAAAGTCTCAAGATTAACGATATCTAAAAATGTACCTCCTGTTTGAAGTTGAATAGAGGTGGTAATTGTCTACCATTTGGTAATCGAGCATTAGGTTGCCGAATCTCATCAAAGAAAGGATGTGCTATAGCTTCAAGCTGTATGGTAAGAAGGTTATAGTAAGACTTATAGATACAAAAGAGTAGACATATAGATACAACATTTATAGCAAGTGTAGATTTACTATGGCCTTCAGCCACCATAGAAACAAAGATTTGTGATCATAGATATTGTATACAGAAATAAAGTTCGAAACTTTAGATCAATAAAAAGTGTGGATTATTAAAACTTACAGCATTGCAACGAAGACTTGGAGAGTATTGCAAGAGCCGTGAAGTAAGATCGATAGCTTCAGGAGGCATCCGCTTATGAAAGACCTGATAAAAGACCAATGTCATATTTCAATCAGAAGATTGAATACTGATTCGATCACCATTGAAAAGTGTCTTTTAAATGCTTAAAAATATGCCCTTTTGTCTATTGCTTATGCTGGCTTTTGTTACAAGAATTATAAACATATATAATTATCTCCATATGGATTATAGGAACTAAAGTAATAAATATAACAAAAATTATACCTTGTGCCAAGGGTGAGCCTTTACTTGTGGAAACCTAAAATCAGTGTAGTTAGGATTCATACAGCGAAGTTCTTCTCGAGTTGGTGTGCCCAGGACCTGTTAATTGAATCTAAGAAGTTAAAAAACTTATAAACTTATAACATGGTTGACCATATATAGATAACAAAACAAAAACAAACCTTAATAATCTCTACAAGCTGATCCACTGCATTTTCTCCGGGAAATAGTGGCTAAAAATTCACAAGAATATAGAAATTTCAGTATATTAAGGTTTTTCAAATGAAGAATTTCGCAAAGATTTAATAATTTGAGCTGCTGACCTGTCCAAGAAGAAGTTCAGCAAGAATGCAACCAGCTGACCATATATCAATCGAAGTTGTATACTCTGTAGCACCAAAAATAAGTTCTGGTGCCCGATAAAAACGAGAGCAAATGTATGATATATTTGCTTCTCCCTTCACCTGATGACAGCAAATATACATGGTGAATATATATAAATTATATTGTGGAAGGCTACATATATATAGTTCAACTGTTCAAGAATATAAAAAAAATGACAAAAAGAACTTCTATATAAGAAAATCGAAAGAGATTTAAAAATTAAAAACACACATATACATATACATAGGCAATTGCCACCATTGATAATCACTCTTGAGGAGTTGAGACTAGAAAAGTTATGGCTTCCATTGCTAAATAATCTATCATACAAAGATCTTTCAGTAAGTAAATGAGATCCTACTACTTCCTCTTTCTCAAAACAAATGTCCACGTTTCTATGTTAATGCCTACTTTCCAATTATACCCTTAACTATTAGATGGAGAAATCCATATAAAAAGTGTAATAATTAAACATTTCTTAAACTGCATGCCTTTTTCTGTAGACACTTATTTTGGGACCAAGGAAGTGTTTAATGAAAATCTATACGGATCCCAAAATCAGTGACAAACGTTAAGAGTATCAAAAAGTAAACATACTAGCATTTTTGCACTTCCAAAGTCACAAATCTTCACTTGGTGAGTAAGAGGATCAACCTGCAGAACAACAATTAAAACAAATAAGGACAAATTATTTAAAACGAAATGCCAAAAAAGAAGAGACTATAAAAGCTAAAATGTGTTCACACCAGAACATTCTGAGGCTTCAAGTCCCTATGGCATACTCCAGTAACCATATGCATGTATGCTAACCCCCTAAAAATCTGTATAAAATACTCATGTTAATTCTTTAAGCAGAATATATATATATATAAATACTCATGTTAATTCTTTAAGCAGAATATATATATATATATATATTATTGAACCCTTTGGATGAAAGAACAAAACTAACTTGATATGTGTAGAGTTTCACATAAATGAGAGGCATCCTTTGCCGTGCATCGCTATGATGCTTTAAAACACGAAAAATTGTCTCTGGGACATATTCCATTACTAGGTTCAGAAAAAGCTCATCTTTGCTTGTTGTTGAATAGAAACAATGCTTCAAAGAAACCACATTCGGATGATCCATTGTTCGCATTAACTGCAACTCACGATTCTTGTATCTTCTGTCTTGCAAAACCTTTTTTATAGCCACGGTTTCGCCAGTTTCTAAACATTTTGCCTAGAGTGAAAAAAGATCACACGAAATGAGAGGTGGAATTCAAGTTTATATGGCCATATGAAGAGTAAAACTAATTATATATATATATGTATATATACCTGGAAAACTATTCCAAATGATCCAGCCCCAACCACACGTTCTGCCATGTAACTAACGGTCTGCATGAAGGATCATCACACAAATAAAGGTTAAAAATGAAACCAAAACTAAATAATGGAACTGAGATGCAAAAGCATATGAAATTATCAAGTATGTATGCAAGTATGCAATTATTAAATCTTCACCTAAAGAATTTCTAAATAACAAATTAAGTGTAGGTCTAGATAGAAACTGAATAAATATTGTGGCATACCTGCTTTGGTTCTCCATTTTTGCCTCCGATTGTGGTGGATATAATGTGACCGGTTTCAGCTCCATTTCCATCAACAACTTGGGTGGACATTTCCTGCACCATTTATCAAGCAAATATGTTGGAAAACACACTTATAAACCAACATTAATGCGGAATAAATGATAAATAAGCGTTGTTTTATCTACTTTATTCATAACGTTACAGTTAAAGGTTCTTTTTCACCCATGAAGTTTATCATCATCATCATCCTGTTAATTTCTTCTGTTTTTCCTACTTCACCATCGTAAATTTATCATGGATAAAATAATATGGAACCATATTTATCCAACAATTGGAAAAGAAGAACATAGATGGATCTCTAATTTCAATGGTTACTACAAGAGATTGAATCCCAATTCAAACAGAGTCAAAATAGGATGAGTTTTTACAAAATCTTATCTCAAATATGGTTTTGGAAAGATAAAAAAAACAACCAAAAAAAGATATTTGTTGATGATTTTATGAAATCTAAAAAGAAAACAAATAAGAGATAATATCAGATCAGCTCAACTCAACAAATTAAACGTAACCAGATTACTACAGAATCATAATCCAAAAATGCAGTTGGTGCTCATGCGAGAAACTTTCGGAATCAGAAAAGCAGATAAAATCAAATCCATATAATATATCATTGATCTAACAAAAATTCAACTAGATCGTCGCAAACCAAATAGAAATCGCAATATCAGAGACCCTGAAACCCTAATTAAACGAAACCCTAGTCCACTTTCACGTTTAGCTGCTGAAAAATCCATATAACAAAACGTAACCTAAATCTTGCCCTAATTTAACACAATCAACACCAAAATTTTCCAAAATCAGTAACCTATTTCGATTCTTTGTGCTAGAAAACAAGAGGGTTTCCTTTCTTCATTTCCTTAAATTTTCTCAAAATCGGAGGAACAAGAGAATCATAACTTTACAACACAGATCATAACAAAAATACAAGAATTTCCTGCAAATAACAAAGAATTGTACAGAATGATGTATATACCTTATCATCAGCCATTTCTTTGTTCAGACGATCGAAATGGTAAAGAAAAAATTTTCCTTTTTTTTTTTTTAATTTTTTAGTTCATAATTGGTAGGAAGAGAGAGAGAGAGAAAGAAAGAGGCCCCATCAGACAAACAGCTCCATGTGATTACAGCTCCTCTCTCATTTGGTGTGTCTTTGAGATAGAGTGAGGAAGAATATTGCTAGGTCCCACACATTAGGTTTTATTATAGTATTTGAAATTACCAAAATACCCTTTTATTGTTTGTGTAAAATGGGCTTTTGGGGTGGGTTATCAAGGGCAACCTGTGGAAAACTTTTGTATTGGGCTTTGTAGGTGTGACATTTTGACTCAATTATCTAAAAATAAATTCTAATTTTATGAGAAACTAGTTATTGATTAAGAACTTGTTGTTTGTTTATAAGTTAATTGATATATTAATAAAAACTAATCGATATGCTAAATGATAATGTAAATTGATTATCCGTCAAACGGATTTTTTAGATCAGTGATCTATAAAAAAAAAAAAAAATATATATATATATATATATATATATATAACATTTAGGGTTTCTTAATTGAACTTTGTTATTGTAGCCACTATTAACCCATTACATGAGGGGTAAATTGGTCTTTTAACCACAAGGGTGGTGCCTCAATGGTTTGAGCTTGGTCTCCAAAGGTCACCAGTACCAGGAGGTCCCAGGTTCAAATCCAGGAAGGGGTAAAAAAATTCCCTTGTGGCCACGGAGTTTCAAATGCGGTGACTCCGGGCTATCTGCAAAGCGGGTAGTCGCCCTGAGATTAGTCAGCTCGCATAGCGGGCTGGATATCCAGGTTAATAAAAAAAAACTGGTCTTTTAACTTTCCTGTCTTTTTCTCCTATTTTATAAGGCTTTTTGACAGTTACAAGAAACGCTTCATTTACTTAGGGGTTGTGTACTAATCTCTTACCACATCTTATTTGGTAAGGAACTCTTACCCTAATAAAAGGTTGGATGTTTACCACACATAAATCACTCCTCTGACTAAGTAATGGGAAAGAGGACCGAAACATGCCATTGAAAGACTTTACGGAGACAAAGATGGGTTGTCAAGAACGTAGAGGGGGTAGGAATGGCAGTTGGTGATAGAGCATTGACCGTGTGCTGACCAGCGAAGGTGAAGAGGATATGTCTTTCCAAAGTAAACAATAAGGTTTTAAAGGTTTTCCTTATTTACCCTCTTCAAAACCCTATGCCTGTCCCGTATTTTCTTTCTTTTAGCCTCATCCTTCTCCAAAACCTACCATAATCACCGTTAGACCTGGCAAAAACTGGCACGACACGCTAACCCGACACGAACTCGACACGAATTAAACGGGTTTGGATAATACATTTCAACCCGTTTAAGTAAACGGGTTGACACGACACGACATGAAAATTAAACGGGTAAGGTCAAGGTCAAAATTTTCAACTCGAAAATGACCCGAATAACCCATTTATATTAGGCCCCTTAGACCGTTATGCAAATAACGTCAACAACCCACAGTTTATAGTTTTTTTTAACAAAGAAAATGCTAAATAATAATAAAAAGTGATTGTACATTCTATGTAGACCTGGCAAAAACTGGCACGACATGCTAACAAGACACGAACTAGACACGAATTAAACGGGTTTGGGGTAATACATTTCAACCCGTTTAAGTAAACGGGTTGACACGACACGACACGAAAATTAAACAGGTTGACACGACACGACACGAAAATTAAACAGGTTGACACGACACAACATGAATATTAAATGGGTCGGGTTAGAGTTAGGCATTTTCAACCCGTTTAACTTTGAACCCGACACGACACGTTGGCCAGATCTAATCACCGTTAGTGGTTGTAGTAAATATTAGAGAAAGAACGAGGATCAAGAAAACCCATCAAATCAAACAAGAAACAAAAGAGGGTCAAGAGAGAATAAAGAGAAACTATATGTTCAAGCATATGTAGAATATATGGTTTTTCAACAAGCTCTAATAGATCTATTTGGTACGAATCAAGAAGAGAAATTGAACACAGAGAAGATAGATCGTTTTTTCTTAGGATTAAACAAGTAGAGGAGAAATTAACATAAACGGTGGATCAAGAGAGAAGAGAGAGAACACATGTGATGGTTTTTGTCTTATGATTAAAACAAAGAGAGGATAGAAAGAGAACACATACGGTGGGAGATAAAATTGAAATGACAAGTTTGAAATTTTTATTATTTATTAAAAATAAAAAGAGAAGATAGTAGCTTGTTTTTTCACTTAATCATCATCTGGTTCAAAATTTATGATAAACAACAACTTATGGTCAGTACTTACCTGAGTCAGACCTTTTACTTAAATCATACTTCTTACCTTGGTCAACATTTGCTCATAAATTTTGGTAAACATCCTCTTACCCTACACTATAATCAACAACACGAAACTTCCCTTTATCATCAGCATTATCATCATCATCGTTGTTCCTTCAAAGCAAGCCACGAACTTGGTAGCAAACCTCCCTTGGTCATCATCGCCATCGTTCCTTCAAAGCAAGTCACGAACTTGGAAGCAAGTCATGAACATTAGAAGCAAGTCAACATGGGTTGAACTATGTGGCAACTGTGAGAAATCTCAAATACAGTTGATTATCTCGAAATATATATGGTATAAATACATAGGTTTCGATATGTTTTTAGAAGATTTTAATTCCTTTCTAAGTTAGGATTTTAATTTGTTTTTTACTATTTTAATGTAAATCACATATTATTATCCTACTTTAATACATTGAAGATCCATCACAGTGGAATTTTCACAAAGTCTCCTAGGAGGATATAAGTAAATGGTAATACTCAGTACGTTGATTTGGTGGATATTGATGAATTTTCTGCTTATGAGTAAGATAGGATGATGACGGGAATAGGTTCAATATAAAACGAATGCCTAGTTTTTATCAGGTTTGGATTCCAAAGGCTGAATTAGATTTTGGTTTCCTTGCTCTAGGTAATCACCAATACGTTTTGAACTTTTTTAGCATTTTCTTAAATGAAAAGGAGCTAATGTCAAGGCAATGTGTTCGACTGTAGTTTAGAGATAGATTTCGAGGATGAAATCTCTTTTAAGGTTAGTATGTATAACAAACCCTAAAATGATCAAGCAAAATGAAGCATTTAAGCTTCTGGGGGTGAGATGCAACCCTTGTGTCACGACCTTAGGGTTGCATGCCAAAGTCGCATGTTGTGTACCATAGGTAGCAAACTTCTCGAGGTTGGGGTGACCCTTTCACCGTGAGGCTAAGGTCACTAGGGACATAAAGGCGTAGGCGACCCTTGTTGCACGACCCTAGGGTCGTGACTTTGGGAGCTAAAGGTCCAATCTTGGAGCATTGGATTACCTTGAAAAGCTTCATTACTGGATTTAGCCTTAAACCCTCCAAGTTTCTTGAGCAGGTAAGGTTTTGGATGTTTTGTATCTTAGTTAGGGGTTTCATGGATATAAACCTTGTTTTCATCTTTGGTGCCTTATTAGGTTTGGTGGATGCTTGTAACGAGTTTCCTTTGGAAAGTTTTGCTCTTGAAGCTCAAAAGATTTGGGGTTTGGAACTGGGTTTAACATAACCTAGTAATGTGAGTTTGTACATACCAAAAATATGTATTTTGAAGTCTTAAAGCTCTTTACTTGATATTTATCAAATGTGTTTTTTTAAGGCGGGCTAACATACTCACTCACACACTTTCCCGGGTTATCCAGGCTCCCACTTAAGGGTGCCACCTGACTAATCCCCGTCGACCACATCCCAGCCCAATTAAGGGTACCACTAAGTGGCAGGCCCATGATCAGGATATCTCCACATGCGCACCGCAGGGTTCGAACCTGGGTAGTCAGGAATACCATCCAATGACCCCCTAGAATGTTATCTTACCACTAGGCTAGACATGTTTTGATATCAAATGCGTTGTTTAGTTGATAAGTTTTGCATATTTGGTACATTTGATCTTATAATTCTTGTGAAATTCTCATATTTAACTCTTGGGTAAATAATTCTTGAGAGTGTGTTATTTTGATGATTTATCTCATAAATGGAGATTTCTCCAGTTAATGCACTCTTAGTATCTTTGGTTTTACAAACTATTTGGAAAATACACGATATTGTATAATGCCGTTGGGAGCTTATATGAGAGTTAGTTTGACTTCCCTAACTACTGCCCTAACTATGGCGGAATATTTTCAAGATGTTAATGAACAAGACGTACTTTTTTTTTGATACAGAGGGGGGCGACCCCTCCAATCAAGAAAAAAATTATTCATTAAAGATTACGATTATTTTTGTATTTTAAGGATTTTACGATTTAAAAAAAAAGCAAAACAAGAACCAGACACACAAAGAAAGAAGAGAACGGAAAAGAAGGGAAATGAGGAGAGGAGCAGAGAAGGAACAACCCCTAGAGGAGGTTCCAGACAAGCCGTTATGACAAAACCCACATAACAGATTAGGAAAGGATTCCCAAAACCGAAGCTTATCATGTGTCTTAAGTCGCTGCTTGATGGCAACCCAAAGAACGAAAGCATGTCTGGGAATGTTTTGCGAGAACCAGACCATGTGGTGCCAATCAACGTCCGGCTCATTGGGACGGATAGAGAGCCAAACTTCATGAACCGAGAAAGGAGCGAGCCAACCATCCCTTTTTCTCCAGAGGTGTCTGTCAGGGATTGAAGGGGAGAGAACCCGAGGGGAGGAATCACGGAGAACAGGATTAAGACTATCCCACATTTGGGGACAGATCCATCAACCACTAGAGAAGATATCCTTGACCCGTGCATCAAGGGAGAGATTCACATTAAAGATATTGTGAGGGGTAATAAGCCGTCACAAAGGGCCAACAAGGTGCCAATTATCAAACCAGGCAGAAGCGGAAGAGCCATTGCCAATCTGTGAGACAACAAAGTCTCTTATCTTATCCCGCACGCCAGGATCTTCCTCCAGCCCCAACAAACATCACTGCGAATCGGGGCATCCCAAAAATTACGCTCTTTAAGCCTGTAAGAGTGGATCCATTTAACCCAGAGGGAGTCCTTGTTAGAAAGGATTCGCCACGAGTGGAAGGCCATTAGGGCAAGATTCCATGTGGCCAGACTCTTAATGCGAAGACCGCCTTGAGTTTTGGGTAGGCACACGGTCTTCCAAGAGACCTTGGCTTTCCCTATTTTAAGCTCACCATTGCACCAAAGAAAACCCCTCATAAGCTTCTCAATATCTTTATTGATAGAAATGGGGAGAACGAAGATAGAAGACAAATAAAGTTGTATCGAGGAAAGGACCGAAAGGATAAGCTGGAGTCTACCAGCAAAAGAGAGAGATTTATTGCACCAGTCACTCAACCTATCTTTGACCTTATCCACAAGACACTTACAATCATTATGATAGAGACGAGTAGTGATGAGGGGGACCCCAAGATAACGGACAGGGAGGGATCCTTCATGGAACTGGATGATGGTGTGGATGGTGTTCTTTGTGTGCCGACCAATACTGCAAAAGAATGCTTCACTTTTAGCCTAGTTGGGGTAGAGGCCAGACACCACAGAGAACTCATCCAAAGAGTCTTTGATGACACGAACAGACTCACTATCGCCATGAAAGAAAAGGATAAGGTCATCGGCAAAGCAGAGATGGGTGATCTCCTGCTCCTCACAGTTCCGGTGATAGGTAAAAGTACCCAACTCTGAGATTTTCCTCTAGATCATAAGGTTTAGGACCTCCATGACCAAAGTGAAGAGATAGGCGGAAAAAGGATCTCCATGTCTTAGGCCCCGATGCCCTTTAAAGTAGTCGTGGAGGTTTTCATTTATACTGACCGAGTAGGAGGCAGTGGAAACACACGTCATGATCCAACCAATCATCTTGAGGGGAAAAACGAAGCCAAATAGGGTGGTCCGGAGGAAATGCCAATCAACGGTACCATAAGCCTTTTGAATATCAACTTTAAAAGCACAGCGGGGAGGACCCTGTTGCCTATAATAAACGTGCATGAGCTTTTGGACAAGAAGGATATTCTCGGTGATGAGCCGACCTGGGATGAAAACAGACTGATTTTCATTGACCAAAGAAGGAAGATGATCTTTTATGCGATCCGTGATAATCTTGCTGATACATTTATATATGACATTGCAACAAGAAATGGGGCAGAAATCGGTGACTCTAGAAGGGGCAGTAGACTTAGGGATAAGGGCAAGGATGGTGCTATTGAGGGACTTTAAGAGTTTACCAGATGAGAAGAACTCACGGACGGCCAAGCAAACATCCTTTCCAACAATATCCTAGGAAGCCTTAAAGAATTTAAAAGAGAAGCCATCAGGCCCAGAAGCCTTATCGCTTCCACACCCATATGGAAAAGAGCCTGCTTAATCTCGGTATCAGTCACAGGACCGAGCATCATGCTCGTCTGATCGACATTGAGCTTGTTAGAAAATAATGAGACCGGGTCACGTATGGGAAGAGTGGAATGAGACGTGCCCAAGAAGTTTTGGAAATGAGAGACAAAGAGACTAGGGACATCCACATTATCTACCCAGAGACCGTCAGCATTCTGAATGGTATCAATATGGTTCCGGCTGATACAACCCTTGACGCACTTATGAAAAAAGCGGAATTTTTATCTCCCTCGCGGAGCCAGTCAATTTTGGCTTTTTGTTTCAGAAACCGCTCCTCATCAAGGCAGGCACTATTGTAAGCAGACAAGTACCCACAATGCTCCTCTCGGAGGGCGTCATTTTCAGGATCCCTATCAAGTGCAATCTGGACCCTGTCAAGCTCAAGCTAGAGCTTAGAAACATTCGAGTGGAGATTACCCTGATCCTTAAGAAGCTTACGAATGGGGCCTTTGAGGAGTTTCAGATTTTGAGAAATCTTATACATCTCATAGCCGGACAGATCAGGTTTCCAGCTCGAATAGCTACTTTTATTTATTGACAATATCTACAGTTTTGCGCAAGCGGGATCTGAACGAGATAAAAATAGTATGTTTTCATTCGGAGAATGCCAGTGATGGGTCTTTAAGTTAATCATTTATTTGGAGCATGTGTTTGCATAACCGTTGATTAAATACGTTTTATTGCTTATAGTGAATTCTATTGAAGTGTCATTTGTATTTTGAGATTTTGGCTCAATTTTGATTCAAATGAGTCTTGAGGGACAGTTGTCCGGATTATTTTTCTATATGCCGAACTTTTGGAGTTATATGCAGTTATGACATATTTATTTGGAATTACCTGTTTTGAGTGCGTTGGTTATTCAGTTGGAATCATGTAAATTAAATTGTAATATAATGAACCCATAGGCATAGGAGTCGGTTTGAATGAGATGAATATTTCTGTAATGTAACATGAAATAGGGATTAGGTCTTCATATGTTATAAGGTGTGGGCTCTTTGAGTTGGGCATCAGTCATTGACCAATAAAATGAAATATTTCTTATGAACGAGCCTAACTAGGATTTTGGAGAACCCAATGTATAGATCTAGTATAGTTGAACTTGGTTGGTGACTCTACAAACAATAGACTTGGAGTAGTTGAACTTGTTTTCTTGTTAAACTGTAAGACCTGGATTTGTTGATCTTGATGAATGTATAGTCTGTAAGTGATGCTCATATAACAAAGATATGTGACCAACTTTTGTGTTCTGTCACATTCAATGGAATCGGTCTCCCTCGACACCAAAAGGTGAGTTTTGGATATGACATTTTAGCCATGTTTTTCGTGTTGTTTTAGGTATGAAGAGTATCTACGATTTGATGCTCCAAATGTTGTGTATTAGTTATATCTGGTTGCTTTGGGATACTTAAGTTTTATTTATGTTTCTAGTAATTGAACATCAAACTTTATTCTTGGTTGTGTGACTATTGAGTTTTAGTTTCATAAATGGGTGTTTTGATTTATGAGTCTTCATCACGAAAATGATGGGTTTCGAAAAGACGTTGCTTTTATGATAAAGACATTTTATTTGCGAAATTATAATCAAGAGTCTTTCAGTTTTATGATTTTGATGAAAACTATTTGAACTCATAGGTGTTAAACTCATAGGTCATTGTTGGGGTTTGATACTAGCGACACCATGATTTGAGAGCTAATTAGAGGCACGAGAAAGATCTACTTATTCGACGACGTCTTTCACATTTGGAGATATCGACTATTATTGATTTTAGTAACATCTGACCTTGACCTGGTCATTAAGTAAGCCTTGGTTTATTAATTGTTGATGTTAAATCTAGATTTGCTATTTGAGTTATTTTAAGCATTGATTTATAGAAAGAGATTTATTCTTTAATTGATGCATTAAAATAAAATTTTAATTTAGTCGTTGTTTCTTGATTTGAAGGTGTTACACGTCAATACCTTAAAATGAGTCTAACATTGAATATTTTTAGATTTAATCATCTTATTATGTATAATAAATACTATGAAATTGTTTTTAATACTTATATTTTATACTCTTATAGTTATTTATTTAATTTGTTTTATATCTTTTAGTTTTTTTTTATTTTTTTATTTTACACTCTTATTTTATAAACATATATAATCATATATTAAATAAAATACATTAAAAATTACGTTTCTTTTTCTGCAAATTACACCATTATAATTGTTTACTAAATACCTTCAAAATTAATTCAATATTGAAAATTTCTAATTTAATCATATTATTAGATATTATATACACTAACTTTCTACAAGTTATTTTTAATCATATGCTTTTTATATCCTTGTAATTAATTATTTAATTTTTTTCATATTCCTAGCCTTTTCATTTTTCATTTTAAACTATAATCATATAAACATACATAATCATATATTAACTAAAATACATTAAAAATATGTTTTTTTGTTGCAATTTACAACATTATAATCGTCTCGTCAATACCTATAAAATGAGCCTAAAATTGAATATTTTTAAATTTAATCATATTAATAATATGTAAAAAAATACGAATTAATTTTAATACTTAAATTTTATATCTTCAAGGTACAATGTACATTCTCAGTATGCAAGCTTGTGCAATGTATTTATCGTATGGATACAACCACCATCACTACTAGAAAATCGAGCATTACCGACGGAAATATGCGTCGGTAATTGCGACGGATTTCCAACGATTTACCGATGAATCCAATTAAAAGTAAAAAAATAATAAACCGTCGGATTCGTATTCCGTCGCTAATTACCGACGAATTTAAGGTTTAAAAAGTTAAAAATCAAAACATCTGTCGGTAATCCATCGCAAATTACCGACCCGATTATTTATTTTTATATTTTTATATTTTTTCAAATCTTAAATCTGTCGGATACGTCGGTAATTAGCGACGGAAGACGAATCCATAGGTATTTTTTTTCTTGTGTATAGATATACGTATGTATTACTATGTCTATATATATGTATGTCTCTTTATGTACTAATGTTAATTTGATCGATGATGACTAGTATATATACATGTATATGTACCCCTTGTAGTTCATTAATATAGATGTTAAAGTCCATCAAGGCCCATTGTTGTTCATTAAGAGTTCTTAAAGTCCATCATTGTTGTTTGTTAAGAGTCGTTAAAGCCTATCAAGGCAAATTGTTGTTCTTTAAGATTCGTTGAAACTCATCAAGGCACATTGATGTTCCTTAAGAGTCGTTAAAGCCCATCAAGGCCCATTGTTGTTCGTTAAGAGACGTTAAAACCCATTAAGGCCCATTGTTGTTCCTTAAGAGTCGTTAAGTTTGATTAATTGAACGGTATTTTAGTCATTTTTAGACGATACACATATTTGTAAAATGACTAAAATACCCCCTAGTTAACTAGATACTTAATGGTAAAATAATAATCTAATAATAATGATTAAAATATAAAAAGTAAACAATTTATTTGTTAATAATTAAATTAATATTTTAATAATTAATATTAAATACCGTCGGAAATCCGTCGATTGATGGCAGTATAAATTTAAATCACGTTTGGAGCCCTAATCACTTAGGTTAGACGAATCGAAGACCACGGCCACCGGAGGAACTCCTACACGTTCACCGTCCGTCCGTCCGTTTTTGTCGGGTGTGGCAGCGCTCAGGCCGATGACACTGACGATTACACGGAGGGACTGGATCAGATCCAACAGGATGATAAGGAGCAGGAAAGTGTGGATGTGATCCAGACCTCTGGATCAGAGTCGAGGACTCGAGGCCGCAATGTTTTCCCGAGATGCCTAGTAATTCGAGTAATCGACAGGAGATCCACGCATATCAGGGCCAATAAGTAGCTAGATGTGAAAAAGGTTTTAAGCTAATACATAATAAACTGATACAAAGGTCTTTTGTATTATATATTGTGAAGGTTTGCAGAGCACGAGCCCGTTCGGGCTATCACTATGATCTTTAGGTGCATGTTCGCTAGTTCGTGAGCTCACTTTGGGAACATCCCCGAAGATCACCTCTGTCGCATGTTCGAGCGTTTTTCGGGTTTGTATTTTAGTCGATATAAACTATTTGGTGCAATTTTTTTTACCTAACACAAACAATAAATAAGCAGGTCAGTTTAGTTGGCATCCTACAACATAGTCGGGCGTTTTCGTTGCCTTTTGTCATATCTTGCTACATAGGGGCACATACATGATGAGAGATTGCTGAAAATGGTCAGAGAAACAGGTATGGGACGCTCGGGTACGGTTCGACAACCAGGACTGGACCAGAATGGATCCTCGATGAGCATTGGATTGATATGATCAACCGGGTATGTGTAATTTTTTTCTTTGTAACGGGTTGTGATAGTTTCTATATTGATTTTTTATCTTTTGTGTCTTAACATGTGTGCAGTGGCAATGTATTTAGGTGTCAATCTGTGGCCAATAAGGCCAACCGTGCCCCCGAGTATGGGGGATGTCCTCTAGGCACACCGGAGGATCTATTTGCACGTTTTAGCATTGGGAATTAATGGTATTTTTTCAACTACTATGTTAACTGTCTATAATTTATTATGAATTTGTTGTCTACTAACAACTGAAGTTGTATATTGTAGAAAGAAGTATGGAACCGTGACCCTACCATCAATAAGGTTTTTGACAGGACACACTGTACGAACAGGAAGCCAGTTCCGGGTGGAACCGGACCGCCCCAGATCCTCCGATATAACTACTCCGAGGGCGGCTGAGTCGACGGTAAGTTCAAATTTTGTACTAGTTTGTTTTATAGGATCTATTAGTTTTATAGGATATATGATTATTAATTCGTTTGGGCGGTGTTGGGCAGACAATATGTGTGCTTGTTATAGTTTCATTTTATTAGTTAAAAACATGTAATGGATATGTTACCAATTGTTATATTAGACAACCGTTATGCTGCCGAACTATCTACAAGTATAAGTTAACAAAATTTCGTTTGGTGTTTGTAGGCGTCGTTTTTGAATAATATAGATGAATACGCTAGGGTTGATCCGAACACCATTACTCCCGACGCCGGTTCTAGCAAGGGCCTCGACCAATGCTCGTGATGAGGAGGTATGTTTCATATAGTTGTAAATACATGCATGTATATTGTTTCTAATAATTATCGGCTAACATTGTTCTATGTTTTTCAAATGTGGAATAATTTCAGGTACAGATGTTGAGAGAAAACCTTGAGGAAGAACAGATAAAGAGAGAACAAGTCGAATGCGTAAAAAAAGGGGCAAGCAGATCAACTAGCTTAGGCAAGAACAGGATATACGACGACAGAGGGAGTTGCCGTCATGCCGAGTTGAACAGTTCGAGGCTTTTATGTTTCAGCAAGGCCGTGCATGAGCATGTTAAAAAGGTTAATTGGAATAGGGCCCCCAAATTTCTTGGGGCCCAATTTATAAATAGTTTTAACCTAAAATTTATAGTTATAAATAAAGGTGGTCATGGTACGGTACCAAGTTTTCTTTTTCCAATAATATCGTGTGTCAACCATGTATAATTTGTATGCAAAAAAATTTATCTTATACCAACCAACTATATTTGGTACCAATTTAAATGGTTCCAACATTTTTTGGTGGATACTAGTTTTGTACCAACTCTAAGTTATATATATGAAAATTTGGCATTGTTCATATTTTGAATGATATTTGAGTTTTAAGGTAACACAGACGACGCTTAAGGACTTCTAATACAAAGAATAAGGGAGCGTTTGGTTCGCGGGAATGTAATGGAATCTGGTGGAATTGGAATCTGAATTCCTTTGACCAGATTCAATTCCCTTGTTTGGTTCAATCTTTTCAAGGAATGAAATCTGGTAAATTCCAATGAATTCCAAAATAATTCAATTTGAGATTACTTAGGTAAGAGGTGAGATTTCATTGGAATGGAATTTGTTCTTTTTTTAATACCCAAAATACCCTTACCACATTACCCAATAATACCAAAACCGAATTGTTTGGATTTTTGATTCGGTTTTTTCGGGGTTGTTTTTTCAGTTTTTGGTTTTTTGATTTCGGTTCGGTTTTTTCGGGGGTTTTTCAGTTTTCGGTTTTTCGGATTTTATCCGGTTTTGTTTCAATTTTTGCTCACCCCTAGCAGTTAGATTCTCCATCGTCTCTTGCAACAACTATGATTTTTGCTGTTTTAGCTGTTTTATGCAGCTTTTAGTTGTAAAAAAACTCATTATTTTTAGTGTTAAAAAAATTGAAGTAATTAATAACTATTTTATTAAATTAATTTTAGTTTTAAAAAATTAAATTTAATAAAAAAGATATTTTAGTCATTTACTGGAATTTCATTCCAATTCCAAAGCTACATTTTGTGAACCAAACAGACAGATTCTAATTCTTTCAACAGATTCCATTCCAATTCTGCCAACCAAACAGTTGGTCAAACCTGACAACATTCCATTCCAATTCCTTCAGGGGGCGTTTGGTTCGCCGGAATGGAATGGAATCTGGTGGAATTGGAATCTGAATTCCTTTGACCAAATTTCAATTCCTTTGTTTGGTTCATTGTTTTCAAGGATTGGAATTTGGAAAATTCCAAAAAATTCCAAAAGGAGGCAATTTGAGATTCCTTAGGTTACCGGTGGGAATTCATGGGAATTGAATTTGTTTTTTCTTAAGGGAGAATTTCATACACGTCCTTAAAAACTTGCATTATTACGCATATATCATTGTAAAGTTTGAAATTACGCATATATCATTCTAAACCTCTAAAACTCACATATATATATATATATCCTTCTCCCTAATTTAATTATTATTAAAATATTTAAAAAATACAAATTTACTTAACTACCCTTCTAAACTATCCTAATTTATTTAAGGAAAAAAATATCAAAATAAAAAACAAAACCTAACATATGCTACTCCAACCCCATCTTCCCCACCACCCATCTTCTAAAACCCACATTTTTTTTCCGACCACCACCATTTTTTCCGGGTTTTAGAAGGGTGGTTGCCGGAAAAAATGGTGGAGGCCGAAAAAAAGGAAGGTGGGTTTTAGAAAGGTGGTTGCCGGAAAAAAGGAAGGTGCGTTTTAGAAGGGTGGTTGCCGGAAAAAATGGTGGTGGCCGGAAAAAAAGAAGGTGGGTTTTAGAAGATGGGTTGCCGGAAAAAATGGTGGTGGCCGGAAAAAGGGAAGGTGCGTTTTAGAAGGGTGGTTGCCGGAAAAAATGGTGGTGGCCGGAAAAAAGGAAGGTGGGTTTTAGAAGGGTGGTTGCCGGAAAAAAAGAAGGTGGATTTTAGAATATGGGTTGCCGGAAAAAATGGTGGTGACCGGAAAAAAGAAATGTGCGTTTTAGAAGATGGGTGGTGGGGAAGATTGGGTTGGGGTAGCATAGGTTAAGTTTTTGTTTTTTATTTTGATTTTTTTTTTCCTTAAATAAATTAGGATAGTTTAGAAGGGTAGTTAAGTATTGTATTTTTTAAATATTTTGCAGGTTTTCTACCATGGAAAACCTCATAAGGAGTCTTGTCATGCATTTTGACTATGATTGACCTATTTTGAGTAAAGCATGCGGTGTTAACTGCTTCAGCCCAAAAATAGGTTGGCAACTTGGATTCACTCAGCATTGATCTTGCAGCTTCACACAGCGTCCGATTCTTTGTTTCAACAACACCATTTTGTTGAGGGGTACGTACAGCAGAGAAGTTCTGAGAAATTCCTTTTAGGTCAAAGAAATCTTCCAGAGCAGCATTTTTGAATTCTGTGCCATTATCACTTCTGAAAGACTTCACCAGTTTACCATTCATATTTTCAATCTTTTTTGTAAACCTGATGATTTCTTCAGCAACATCACTCTTATGTTTTAGAAAGAACACCCAAGTATATCTAGAGAATTCATCGACGATTACTAGCATATACTTTTTACCACCTAGACTAGGTGTGCTTACTGGACCACACAGATCCATGTGAAGCATTTGAAGAGGTTCTGGTGAGTTTTCCTTTTTCACATGCTCCACACAGCTTTTCTTTCTCAAAAACTATTTTTGGCATTCCAACAACCAGCTCTTTGTTGGAAAGTTTATTCAAGGTTTTAAAGTTTAGATGAGAGAATCTTTTATGCCACAGCCAACTTTGTTTGGCTAGTTCTTGAGAGAGGAGACACACAGCTTCTCCAGTTGCACTTTCCTTCATGTTGATTATGTATACATCGTTCAGTGGAGTTCCTGCCAGTACAATCTTATTCTGTACATCAAAGACCAAGCACACACACAGCTGAAACATGACCTTATAACCCAAATCACATATTTGGCTGATGCTTAGAAGATTGTACATTAGCCCTTCAACATGAGCTACTTTAGAGAAAGTGATGGTTCCATTTGATATGGTATCATATCCTTTGGTGACCCCTTTTCCATTTCCTCCAAAGGAAACAGTGGGTCCCTTTTCTTTTGAGAAGTTAGGGAGAAGAAGTTTGTTTCCGGTCATGTGTCTTGAACAACCGCTGTCCATGTACCATATATGATCTTTGTTTGGTACCTGCACCCAAAAACAAATTTAGACTTTTGGTACCCATTTTGAGGTGGGTCCTTTAGGATTAGAAGGCATTTTATTTATGCGAAGATCCAAATCTTTTGGGAAATTTTTAGCAAGATGAAGAGTATTGCCACAATTATAGCACTTCTTTAAAGAAAAGGCCCTTTTAAAATCCATATCATCAAAACTTTGAACAGAAGTTGATGACTGAGAAGAGGAGGGATGACCGACACCTGGTCTTGGTCCAAGAATGCCTTTACCAGGATTTCTTGATTTCTTCAAGTTCACTGATCGAGGAATAAGATAAGTAACTATTTGAGATTTCCTTTTAGATTAGTTGTTTATTTCTCTTTGTAGTTTTCCCAATCGTTGTCTAAGCTCCTATCTATTTTTTAGGATTCCATTCCTCAATTTGGAGCTTAAATGGATGCTCTCACCCCGCTTACTCATACGTTGGAGGATCACTCGTCAATCAGGGGAGTTTACTGTTTCCCCTCGTTCTCTTATTGCTTTGAGTGTCCTTTACATATTGCACACATTGAGGACAATGTATGAACTAAGTGTGGGGGTGGGGTTATTTGCATGATTTTGGGTAGATAAATGGTTTTAGGGGGTAAATTTTTGCAATTTTTTGCAGAATTTTGTGCTTAATTGTGGATTGTTGTTCGTTTTGGAAATGCAGAAATTTAAAAACCCATGGGTTGCCTCCCATGTAGCGCCTTTCTTTTACGTCTTTGGCTAGACACCTTCTCTAACTATCCAGTATCCAAAAGATCGATGCCCCAAACATGTTTCTTCTCTACATGTTGGGGTGCCTTGAAGTCCGTCTGGATTTCAAGTATGGAGCCTTTGCATTGTGGAGATGCTTCTCTTTGTAGGTTGGCAAAGACACCATCACCCGGGATCACCTTCTCATATTCAACCATCGGTTCTTCAAGCTTTGTGAAGGTTTCCCAGATATCTACACACTCCTTCTCCTCTTCTTTAATAAGATCAACTATCGGCGTGAGAAAAGGAAGAGGAGTCACCACCATCGGATTCTGAATTTCAACGTCTTCTCCCTTGGTGTCGTTCATATGTGAATGAGATGTACTTAAGACCGCTTCTTCATCATCTTCTTCGATGACGGTCTCTATTTTCCACTTTTCAACCAATCCTAGCTCTTCATCTTGAGCTTCCCATCTACTTTGAGAAGATATGTACTCGTTAATCTGGTTCTCCAAACTCTGAATTTGAGCCCTTGCCGCTTGTTGGAACTCAAATGTTTCCCGCTGAAATGAAAACAATTGCGTATTAAGAGCTATTAATTGGACTATATCTTCAAGTGACATACCTGAGTTCTCATAAGAGTGGTGTGCTGTTGGTGGTGTTGGTTCATAGCTATAAACTGGTTGCTCTTGCCATCCGTACTCATACTCGTTCGGGTTTGGATGGTCTTGCCATCCTGGATAGTAGGTGCTTGAGTATGAGTTGAAAGAGCATTGGCTCGGGCATGGAGATTCTTTGTAAGTGTAGGCCGGCTCGGTGTTGTGGTGGAAAGTTGGGAATGTGTTCATTGAATGAGCATTGTAAGGATGCATCCCAAACATTCCAACCGGTTGTGCTTTCCTACCAATCATCTCTTTCACAACATCGATTAAATCAGAAACTTTTGACTCAAGGGAAGAAAAACGTACCTCAATTGGATCGCATTCCATGGTGGTGTATCGTGACCCGTAATCATATGGATGATACGCCATGATTAATATAAAAATACTCGAAAAGAATTGGCGTTAGGCACACGATTAGCTTGCAAATAAAAACTAAAAAAATTAAAGACTAAAAAGAAAATAAACAAAAACAATAAAAACTAACAACAATCACCGATGCCAATTCCCCGGCAGCGGCGCCAAAAATTTGACGGGTGTCGAGCCCGACAAATAATAATTAACCTATTTACCTCGAATTACAACCTAAATTGTAATAGTGGCAAAGCAGGGTCGAATCCACAGGGATTGGTCGTGAAAGGTTATTAACGTTTACGCTTTATATAAAAAGGGGGTGTGTTGATGTACTAAACTAGACATATGAAATTAAAGCAAATAACAAAATAATAAAAGACTAGCAATGAGTTATAATTCAATTAAAGTTCAGACTTGTGTATCACTGACTTCCCAAATACATTCTCGTTTAATTTCAGAATAGCCATAAGTGCCGATACGCATCAAACACTCTGTTTATCCTTATGATTAGACTATCATGAGAAGCTCGATGAAAAGTCCCTAATTAGTTAAAACAACTCTAGTTACGAACATAGAAATTATTTTACCAATTGCATTAACAACGAGATAACCACCAATCCTAACTAATGATGAGAAGCTCAATCATTTAAGCTAGATTATGAAAACCTATAACACGTTTCAAATAATCTGGTTGTCATTTGAAGTGTTAATTTCTACTTAATCAAAATTAAGAACAATTACGGATTCCTAATTTTGACTAGAAATACAAAGTAAGGTTAAACAAATCAATTGGCCCTATCAATTTGTACAACCAAACAATGATGAAAATGTTCATCCAAGGTTAGCATAAATGAAACATAAAGGAAAACATATTTATATAGAAAGTCTCAACACAAATCCATCCTTCAAATGATTACAAACTCATTGCTTGAATGGAAAACTTAAAGATTAAACCTAAAAATTAAAATACCTAAAGGAATTGAAGAAATACCAATGAAAGCTTCTAAAATCGTCTCCTTTGCTCTTCCGTACGATTTCTGATTGGAATCCCCCCTTTGACAGTCGACGGTTGCATCCCCTTTATACTCCATTTGAAAGGAACCGCTCAAATAAAGAATCGTGGCTGTCCGATATTGACGATCGCTACTTAGAAACGGACTAAACCAGCGTGAACAACTCACGCGAGAACATTTTGAGCATCGAACAGTGCTCGACGCTAGTTGGGGCGTGAGTTTCGGTTGGTGAAAGCAGCGACGTGAGTTTGGTCGTAAGACAGCAGCCATGAACTGGATTAGGGCACTGGACTGGAGCTGCAAGAAAGAATTGGACCAGCTTCTCTTTTTTCCTTTTCTACTCTGGGTTGCGTGGTGGGCTTCATCAAAACCCCAAATCAAATTGGGTCATTTTTAATTCTTTGGCTGCACACATGAGACCAAGACCACAAATTAAAATAATTCTTTCTTTTCTTTTGTCTTTTGGTTGGCTGCCAACATAGATCACCTAATTCAAATTGTTTATTTATTTATTTTTCTTTTCTTATAAATAAAATAACTCAATCGTAAATCACAAATTGTAGGATATTTTGATATATAAAATGTACAAATAAAGCATTTATCAAATACCCCCACACTTAGACTATTGTCCGTCCCGACAATGACTGAATTAGCACGTAATGATAGAAACGAATCAAACGGGAATGTCAACACGTATAGCAACTCATGAGTTTAAGATTTACAACCTAGCATCAAAAAGTGAGCACACACACAGTTAAGTAGACGCAAGCTAATCTCGAGAACTCTCACGAATTGGAAAATTAAAACAACACTCAATTCACTCTTGGTTCAAAGTGTATCGCTCAAACCATCACTACCGTAGCATGCATCTACCATATGCTTGAAAAGTCTCTCTCTATCCACTACTTGGATAAAATACATGCAAATAAATCAAAAGGTCTTTATGGGTGTAATGTAAACAAGGCTAAAGGTAAGGTAGGGATGTGTTTGAGAAAAAGTGACTAAAGACCTTACACCAATGGATAACCCGGTTATTCAACTATGATTTTTTTCTTTTCTTTTCATAAAGGACTTTTGTATCTATCTTTGAAGCACATTCCTTTTCGTACGATAGGGAGTAGAGATAAAGCGCGTATATTCAACCCTATCATTATATCCGTCGTCTATTTTTTTTTCTTCATTGACGACATATTATTTTTTTTCCCTATATATATGTATTTTTTTTTTCTTTTTGAATTTTTCTGTTTTTTTTTCTTCTTTTGAACTTTTTTTGAATTCACTGGACTGGAGCTGCAAGAAAGAATTGGACCAGCTTCTCTTTTTTCCTTTTCTACTCTGGGATGCGTGGTGGGCTTCATCAAAACCCCAAATCAAATTGGGTCCTTTTTAATTCTTTGGCTGCACACAGGAGACCAAGACCACAAATTAAAATAGTTCTTTCTTTTCTTTTGTCTTTTGGTTGGCTGCCAACATAGATCACCTAATTCAAATTGTTTATTTATTTATTTATTTATTTTTCTTTTCTTATAAATAAAATAACTCAATCGTAAATCACAAATTGTAGGATATTTTGATATATAAAATGTACAAATAAAGCATTTATCAACACCTGTAATGGGATTTCAGCAGCGAGTGAAGCGCAAAGGAAAAGTGTTGAAGAAGCTAAACTCAAGGATCTGAAAGTCAAGAATTTTTTGTTTCAAGGGATTGACAGACAAATTATGAAGACCATTATTGACAAAGGAACCTCAAAGGCAATTTGGAATTCGATGAAGCAGAAGTACCAGAGATCCTCAAAGGTGAAGAGAGCACAATTGCAAGCATTAAGGAAGGAGTTTGAAATGCTTGCTATGAAAGAAGGAGAAAAGATTGACAGCTTTATGGCACGAACCCTCACGGTAGCAAATAAGATGAAGATAAACGGCGAAGATATAAAGCAAAGTACAATGGTGGGTAAGATCTTAAGATCACTGACTCCAAAATTCAATTACATTGTTTGTTCAATTGAGGAGTCAAATAATATTGGCACCATGACTATTGATGAGCTCCATGGGAGTTTGCTTGTTCAAGAACAAAGAATGCAGGGGACACAAGAGGAAGAACAAGCTTTGAGAATTTCATATGATGTTAAGCCATGAAGGGGAAGAGGCTCATTCCGAGGAGGCCGAGGCAGAGGTAGAGGAAGAGGGAGAACGTCTATGAATAAAGCAGCTGTAGAATGTTTCAAATGTGGTAAAATGGGACACTTTCAATACGAGTGTCCTGAGTGGGAGAAGAAGGTCAACTATACGGAGCAAATAGAAGAAGAAGAGGAACTTCTTTTGATGGCATATGTTGATCGAGTCGAACAAAAAAAACCTTTTCCTTGGTTTCTTGAAGAAAAACCTTGTTTGATGGCGTCTGTTGATCCTTGGTTTCATGAAGAAAAACCTTGTTTGATGGCGTCTGTTGATCCTTGGTTTCTTGACGAAGAACTTCTTATGACGGCATATGCTGGACAAGTTGAACGAGAAAAAGTTTGGTTTCTTGACTCAGGATGTTCCAATCACATGACCGGGAACACAGAATGGTTCTCAGAGTTGGATGAAGGCTTTAAGGAGATGGTGAAATTTGGCAATGATACCAAAATGGCGGTGGTTGCTAAAGGAAGTATACAATTTCGGGTGGACGATATTACTCGGGTAATTTCTGATGTTTTTTACATACCTGAATTGAAAAGCAATTTGTTGAGTGTAGGACAACTTCAGGAGAAGGGTTTATCTTTCTGGATTCATCAAGGAGTATGTAAAGTCTATCATCCTGAAAGAGGTTTAGTCTTGCAATCTAACATGTCCGGAAATCGGATGTTTTATGTATTAGCATCCTTGGAAACAAATAGACCCTCTATGTGCCTTCAAACAGCCGTCTCTGAGAAAGAGTCACACTTGTGGCACCGTAGATTTGGGCATCTAAATTACACAGGGTTGGTAGCTCTTACACGCAAAGAGATTATAGAAGATCTGCCTTTGCTCAAAGTACTAGAAAAGGTATGTGAAGCATGTCTGGTTGGCAAACAACATCGTGAATCTATACCAAAACAAAGTTCATGGAGAGCATCAAAGCGACTTCAACTTGTTCACTCTAACATATGTGGACCTATCAAATCGGCTTCCAATGGTGATAAAAAGGAACTTTACAAGTTTTATTGATGATTTTTCACGTAAAACTTGGGTTTATTTTTTGCAAGAGAAATCAGAAGCCCTTGCTGTTTTGAAAAATTTCAAATGTTATGTTGAAAAGGAAGTTGGTGCTCACATACTTTGCTTACGAACGAATAGAGGAGGCGAGTTCAACTCCAATGAATTTGGGGAATTTTGTAAAAGATCAAGGTATAAACAGGCAGCTGACAACCGCATATACTCCACAGCAAAATGGAGTTGCGGAGCAGAAAAATAGAACTGTTATGAATGCAGTTCGTTCGATGCTAGCCGATAAAAAGGTTCCAAAAATGTTCTGGCCAGAAGCTGTAAAATGGTGTGTACACATCCAAAAACAGAAGTCCAACAACAGCAGTACAAGATAAAACTCCAGAAGAAGCATGGAGCTGTGTGAAGCCGACAACAAGTTACTTTTGGGTCTTCGGATGTGTAGCACATGTCCACATTCCAAACCAAACAAGAAGTAAGTTGGATCCTAAAAGTAAGAAATGTGTGCTCTTGGGTGTTAGTGATGAATCGAAATCCTATACACTATATGATCCAACTACAAAACGGATCATCATCAGCAATGACGTACTGTTTGAAGAAGAAGAGAGTTGGGATTGGGATAGAAGAGAAGAAGAATTAACGTTAGACGTTCTAGACAACGTTGATGGAAGTAAAGAACATACCGAGGAGGAACAACCGGAGAATGTCATAGGCAGTAGTAGTAGCAGCAGTCCAAGTAACAATCAAGAAGTTGTAGTTGAAGAATCTGCAAGGAGGTTTAGAAAGACTCAGAAAAGAGCCTGTTTGGATGGCAGATTATGAAACAAAAGATGATTTCTCGGATGAAGAACGTGTGCATGAAATGATGATGATAACAAAGGACGATCCTCCGTACTTTGATGAAGCTGTCAAAAGCAAGAAATGGAGAGATGCCATGGCAGCAGAAATTGAAGCTATAGAAAAGAACCAGACTTGGGAATTAATGGATTTGCCTAAGGGCGCCAAACCCATTGGAGTTAAGTGGGTCTTCAAGACCAAACTTAACGAAAATGGGGATGTTGAAAAATATAAGGCACGGTTAGTAGCCAAAGGATATGCCCAGCGATATGGAGTGGATTATGAGGAAGTGTTTGAACCGGTTGCAAGACCTGACACCATTCGAGTCATTCTTGCCGTGGCAGCTCAGTGTGGTTGGAGGTTTTTCAGCTTGACGTACAAAGTGTTTTCCTTCACGGTGATCTCAAGGAGGAAGTGTTTGTACATCAGGCTGAAGGATTCATCAAGAAGAAAGAGGAAAGAAAATTTTACAAGCTGAAGAAAGCCCTATACGGCCTCAAGCAAGCACCGAGGGAATGGTACAGCAAAATTGAGGCGTATTTTCTGCATGAAGGCTTTGAGAGATGCAGTAGTGAGCATACTTTGTTCACCAAAACAAAAGGAGGTAAGACTTTAATATTAAGTCTATATGTAGATGACTTAATTTATACTGGTTGTGATGTAAATATGAGCGAGGAGTTTAAGAAGTCGATGATGACGGTGTTCGATATGTCTGATTTGGGAAGAATGCGACACTTTCTTGGAGTCGAAGTGAAGCAAAGTCCTAGTGGTATCTTTATTTGTCAAAGAAGATATGCACGAGAGGTGTTAGCAATGTCCGAAATGGAAAGTTGCAATGGGGTTAAAAACTCGATTGTTCCCGGTACAAAATTATCGAAAGACGATGAAGGAACTCCGGTTGATAGAACTTTGTTCAAACAAGTAGTTGGGAGTCTCATGTATTTAACTGTGACTCGTCCGGACTTAATGTATGTTGTAAGTCTCATAAGCAGGTACATGACAAGGCCAACCATGTCGCATTGGTTGGCAGCCAAGAGGATTCTGAGGTACTTAAAGAAGACAGTTGAACTTGGCATCTTTTATCAGAAAAAGGAAAGCAGTTTAAAGTTGCTAGAATTCACAGATAGTGGATATGCTTGTGATTTTGATGATGGAAGAAGTACGTCTGGATATGTCTTCATGATAGGGTCTGGATCTGTGTCATGGTCCTCCAAGAAACAACCAGTAGTGACTTTATCAACCACTGAGGCAGAGTATATTGCAGCAACTTTGTGTGCCTGCCAGTGTATATGGCTTAGAAGAATTTTGGGAAAAGTTGGATTTGAAGAAAATGATGGTACTATAATACAATGTGATAGCAGCTCTGTTATACAATTAGCTAAAAATCCAGTCTTTCATGGGAAAAGTAAGCATATCCATGTGAGATTTCACTTTTTGAGGGACCTGGTAAATGATGGTGTTATGGAGTTGAAGTTTTGTAGTTCTCAAGAACAAATTGCAGATCTGATGACTAAGCCACTCAAGCTGGAGCAATTTGAAAAACTTTGTGGCATGCTTGGAATGATGATTGCATCTTAAATAAGCTAAATCCATATGTTTTAGCTTAAGGGAGGGAATGTTGGAGTTTGTTTTTATTTTTTAGTTTTTTACTTTGTTTACTGGTTCAACCCTTTGGTCAATAAGACCTATTCTTTAGGAGGAATAGGTAGCTGCTTTTATCTCGTACTTTCTGTTATTTTTTGCTTTCTTCTTTGTACTTGTTCTGACTATAAATTAGTCTTTGATCTGTTGAATAAAAGCATTCCTTCATTCATTTTTCTCGTGCCTTTGTGAGTTCTGTATTCTACACGACCGCCATCTAACTTCTTTCTAAAACTCTCCTTCTCTCTAGAAATTGTCATAAGTTATTGAAAGAATCAAAGAAGTAATCATATATTTGGAATCCTTTCGTCGAACCCTTCTTAAAGGTATAAGTTTCCTTCATTTTTATTAAGATTGATTATGTTAGGATTTACGAGGTTGGTTTATAATTGTTTAGATGTTTATTATAAGAATATGTATTGTAAATTATGGTTAAATACATGTTTTTGGATGGTTGGATTTGTTAAAATGATGAAGAAATGAAAAGGGTTAAAGTATGGATTCAATATGGTTAAGTAAGGATTCAATATGGTTATGCACACTAAGTGTTTGGTTTTATGTTTAAAAGAGCAAAAATTGTGTGATTAAGCTTAAGTCTTAACCATTAAGGTCTTTTATAGTTTATAGTATGTTAGGTATGTTTTGGAGCTTTTGAATGTTGCAAATTATGAGGTTTGAATCATTAAAATGAATTGGTGAAAAATGTGGAATTTGGAAATTTGGACAGCCCCATGTCCAGTACTTTGACGATGCGTAACTCTCAAACCGCACGTACATATAAGCTCATATTTTGCAGATGGAAAGGTCTTACCGTGTACTACAACTGTTATGAAGAGTCGAGAACCCAATTGTGTCTCTAAGTGACTCAAAACAGTGAGTGTACAGGGCTGTTTGGTTGTATACGGCTTAATAGCTGCTGTTTTGTTTAAGCCATATCTCATAGATGGAGTATCAAAATGAGTTGATTCCAAAGCAAGTAGACTCATAAGAGTTCATTCTACAACTTTCATTAAGATTATAAAATCTGGATTGACCTCTAAATAGGGTGAAATTGGTCAAAAAGTAGGGGACATAAGTTGTTGGAATGGAACCGTATAAGGCTAAATGTTGCATTTGAGTTCTAAATTTGTATAAGGTTGTCCTTCTTGAAGTCTAAGTTGTTTAGAGTCATTAAGACTTATGTGATTCTATTAAGAATATGTATGTAATGAGTTGTTATGTAGTGCGATTAATAACACGTTTATGTATTCGTTAGGCACGCGGGTGAATCAAGCTTGATCGTGAATTTTCTTAATCGTGCGTTAATTGTCAAATTCGGTTAACGTACGGATATCATACTTCACTTGAAACGAGGATAGTCATTTGTATAAGGCTTCCTAATCCGAGTACGTTGATTTCTAATCCACTTTATAATTGTTAATATTATGGAACTTTGTTTTCCTCCGAAATATGATGTACATTCTTATTTGAATATTGATCACTTTGATCACTTGACTTGTACATTTTTCCTATAGACTTGGGAGCACCGGTATTGAGATGCTTCCATGGTGGCTAAAACTATCATGGCGTCCTCAATGGTATATTGACTTGACTGGGTACCGGTCAATTAGAGGGCGTATGGATCGATCCTAGGAACCGTTATCGGATAATGATTATGGTCGTGGTTAAATCCACGGAGAGGATTGCTTGTGTTGTGCTCACACCCCTTTCCTCACTGACGCCCGAATAGACTGATCATCCTTTAGGAACAACGTATCCTCGTGATACGGTTTGGTCTTCGGACTCTTGATATACCTTCACGCCATTGTTCTTAACTTTATTTTGGATTATCAATTAACGTTATGAATTCTTTTTTAAACTTGTTATCCCATATTAATTGTTTAATTATTATTATCTGTTCACTGAGCGTTAAGCTCAGTCGAGTTTTCTTTTCCTCGGCAGGTACATGATCTTAGATGGGACTTTGGGAAGAGTGTTGTGGAGATAGCATAACTGGAATGTCTGCTTTTGTTAAGCTGTTAAGGATTAATGTAGATATTATATACTTGTACCTTGTGACCGTATATTGTTATACGGTGTTATCTCCGTTAGTGGTTATGTAAATATTATGTTATGTGAATTATGTTAGTTGTTGTCTTAGTTATAATTGTTCTAAAACCGATTGTGGCACCTTCTGTCCTTGAACCACGTGGGACAGGGGTGTTACATCTTAACAGTTCTATTAAGAGGTAGCATCTGAATCGCTAAGAGGTGAATCATGTTTGGCAGTAAATAAGTTTGTCTTTTAACGATTTAAAACACTCTGAATAAATTTGTATCCTGGACCTCTCTTAACCATTCTGAGCTCCGATTTCAGTTTGAACAACTGCCAAACAACCCTTACTCTTATTGTAGCCAGCATACAATTTCATAAAACCATCTATTTGAACAAAATAAAAGTAACTAATAAATTTAATATATTTGATTCATTTTATTAAATATAAATTATATTAAATATGACCAAGTTTTTAATTAAACAAATTTCATAAAAAAGGAGTAATTTTTTTAAACTAAAAAAACAATTATTTATTGTATATTATTTAATTCTGATATCGATGTATAAGTTTTTCAAATTTTTAATAAGCTTTTAAAAATTTCGATCACAAGTATATTTAGACGAGTATATTCATACCAGTATGTTTACCATATTACTCTTAACATTTATCATATGCTTATAAAAGAAATTCAAATTCAAATTACAACTTTATTAAAGTTTCATATTTGAACATTATAAAAACTAACTGAATACCAATTGATAAAACACGTTCAAATACAGAGTAAACATTGAAGTCTTACTAATAAAACATTATACTCCACAAAATTGATAACCAACTGATGGCTCACTCGCTCTCAAAACTAGACAAAACTTCAAAGTAAAATCAAGAGGGGATGGAGAATAGAATGACTCATGAAACAAGATTGAGGGTTCGAATGTCAGCTTTAAAGTCAAGATTGGATTGCACTGCATTTTAGGAGTACACTTCTAGTAAGTCAAAATACACCCCAATGATGATAACAACAGTTAAAATAAAATAAAAATTAATCCAATTGACATTAATATTCTTGAAATTAGATAAAAATCAAAATAGAACATTAATATTCATTATTTTCATCGTTTGTGTATTTGGCACAACCAGTTGACCACTTAGCGTTTTTTAGACCTGTAACTCTTGAAAACCCTAAAAATACACTTCTATCATAATATTTAAAGTGTATATCATTCTCATAGGAAAATTAAACGAACCCAGTAAATCTCACACTAAATTAGAATATAAGGGTTAGGATATATACAAATCGTGTCTCCTACCCCATGGGTAGAGTACCAAACATCTGACTAAAAACTAAACCAAATTAAATCAAACTACACGAATCCAGTAAATCCCGTACAGACGTAGAACATTAGAGTTAAGATATAGTCAGAGAGACCAAACATATGACTAACAACTAAACCGATCAAAGCAAAAAAAACAATAAATATTACAAATAAAGGTTTAGGATGTATGTAGATCTGTCTTTTACTCGGTTGGCAAAGGACCAAACATGTGACTAAGATTCTACCTATATATATATATATATAATCTATATGTAGGCATGGTGACAAGAAGGACAAGGTATATGCCACAATTATACTTCAATTTTGCCTCTAATGAACAACACACAACATTCAACAACAATGTACTTTTATAGTTGATATTTTCCTTCAAACAATACCCATTAAATTTTTACAAAAAATAACCCTCATCTATATCTTTCAGGGCACTTTAGTCATTTAAGTTTCTATGGAAAAGTGGATGCCATGAGATATATTGCAACTATAAACCAGACCAACATTCTAATTCTAATTATAATTATTAAAAAAAAAAAAAAAAAATTGTAGTGTCCATCTAACAATTTTACTTGGTTGATGCAACGTCCCTTCAAATTATCCATCAAAATTAGGTGTTAATTAATAAATTAGTTGATGGCTGAAAAATTAACTATTGTCATATACGTTAGCCAATAAACTATGCATGTTCAATAAAAATTAACCCATAAGCTAAATGACAATAAAAAATAATATAAACAGGAAATATATGATGCATAATTAAAATATATTTTTATTTAAAAACCCCAATAAGCAATCTATAATAGCTTTCAAAAAGTTGGTTTTTAGATTACCAAAGCCTTTTTTTTCAAAAAAATAATATATATATATATAGGTGGAGGTTCAAACCAGAACACCTTTATTTTACGAGAACGCAAAAACACCCTTATCACATTTGATAAATTGATAATACATGTGAGGGGACTTGGTGGTGTATAGACGACGTATCCTGGGACTTAGGTTATCCCAAAGGTTGTTTGCATTTATGATTTAGTATCACATGTGATGGTCTTGATGGATTATAGTATCACATCAAGAACATGTAGTATCACATGTGATAATACATGTGACGGGGCTTAGTGGCGCAACATAGATCGCGTCAAAAGTCATCCATGTCTCTGATTTACTATCTTATGGGATGGAATAATAGTATCACGTGTGATTTTCTATAGTAAAAGGGTGTTCTCGCGTTCTCGTAAAATGAAGGTATATATATATATATATAAGTTAGCTTACCATTGTCAAATATAGCCACATAGTACACAAACTTTAGGCCTTTGGGCAGTAGACATGACTTTTGACGAGTTGAAAAACAACCGTGGAATTAGAATCTAAAACTTATAAAATCCGAGTCTATTGTTTTACCATAAAAAACCGAACGATTTTGTACCATCCTACAGAAAGAGAACACGAGGGTGGGTGCACATATAATAAGACGATTAAACACGAGTTCAGCCAACAATTCATTTACTAAGAGATGGGTCCGTGTTCATATGGATGCGGAAATGCAAATTAGGCCGAGGCTCGATGGTCAACCACGAAAGATCGAAGAACCACGAAAAAGACACAAAATTAGAAAAAAAGCAAACATGAAAAAGATGGAGGAAAGATTTAAATGGCACATGCCCCCATTGAATGACAAGTTTCATTGGCAAGTCACCACCCCACCATGGTAGGTTTATGGAAACCTACCACTTCTTTCCTTTCTTTGACTTTAAATATACATAAAACAAACAAGATTATAAATAATAAATTCAAAATTATTCTACCAAATTTTTTAAGTTCTAAAAGAAGATAAAGGGAGCTTAAATCTTAAGATTTATGCAGAAATTTTAATGGCATATAGTGAAGCTAAGGGATTTTTTGGTTGGTTTTCTACTGAGTCCTTTATGGATAATGTTGTATGTGTGAATTAATCTGTCTGTATAGTTTAGAAAGGTTTTTGTTTGAGAGGGTTTGTCTGTATAGTTTAGAAAGGTTTTTGTTTGAGAGGGTTTTTCATATATGAAAGAAGCGTATTTTTTAATTGGGAAGGACGAGTTTCGAAAAAACTTGACTTTCTGTATAAAGCTCCCCCTAGAAGCTTAATCACTAAGTCACATTCTATATCATTAAGCCACTACCAAACAGTCATATAGATTAACGAATAAGTTGTGGGTTCTATTAAGCTCGTTAATTAGATATCAAACCAGACCCTAATGATTTCAAAGGACCATTTATCAAACTTGATCATATGAGTATAATCACACATATCCATTGATCATTTAGACCAAGAAAGTAAACATTTTGTTTTTATAATCATCAGATTGTTCATAAATCCTAATTCCTGAATCCTAACAAAATGAAAGATTTCATGAACAAAAAACATTTTTTTTCCAAAGCATTGAACATGGAAAATGTTAAAGATGATGAAGAAATTTGGTGTGTTAATCTTGGCAAACCTCTTTCTTTTTATAGCAAAAATCCCATATAAAAACAGAGCGATTTACAGTCTGGAATGAATTCAAAATGCAATTTTTTTCAAACAATCTTAAACATTGATTAATACCCAAATGAACAAAATGACTCTTTATCTAATCTTTAAAGAATTAGGGGCTGTTTGGTTGGTTTTCCATCAAGTCCTGTATGTATAAGGTCGTCTGTGTGGATTAATCTCTCAATATAGATCGGGAAGGTGGTTTTACATAGATGGAAGGAGTGTGTTTTTTTTTTCTAATTCGGGAGGGACAGGTTTGGAAAAAACTTGGCTTTCTGCATAAAGCTCCCCCTTAGTGGGCTTGTTTGTTTTTTTCATTTTAAGCTCTTAATCACCACTTATGTCTGATTCGTTTAGACGCTTCATAACTATTTCAAGAACTCAAATCAAACTTCAGACTTCAGCACCTCTTAAAAAACAAACGCCACCTTACTGGACAAGCCACTTTATATATCATTAAGCCACTACAAAACAGTGAATAAGCTGTGGATCCCATTAAGCTCATTAAGCTGCTAACAAACAGGCCCTTACTCTAATTTCAAGAACTTCAAATTTGTCTTCATTGATATATAAAATAGAACATTGGGTATTATCAGTATCATGGGAGAGCAATTTCTAAAGTAGCTGTAGCTATGATGGTAGACATAAAGAAACAAAACTGATTAATCGAACAATCGTTTACACATGCCAACAGGTAACCGAAAATAGCATATAAAAACAATTGGGAATCGAAGGAAAGTTATGAAATTTATAGATCATTTACAGTATACAATCATATAGTTGAGAGCAAACACTATCAAGCCTTGTGGAGTAACAAACAACCACCAATTTTTACTCAAATTAGCACTTTAGCAAATCATATAAAAAAGATATCTAAAAGATCGATTTATCATACAAACAAAACAAAACAAAATCATTACAAAAACACGCAAGAAAATGGGAAAAGATCGTACCCTTTTCATCTTTCATTCAGTATCAGAAGGCAAATGTTGTGAAGGTTCGCCAGATTCGGTTATCATAAGTTCTTGCAATCTTGGTCTCAATTCTCGTTCACAAAACTCATCGTATTCCCCTTTATCTCCTCCTTTCTTTTTAACTTCTACAACTCTTAACGAAGGTGTTAACTCGAATATTTCAGCTCCAATTGTTAAAGGACCTTTTACTCCTTCTCTTGATCCTTCCAAACTAACTTTACAATCCTTTTTTCTCACTGCAAAACTAACCACTTTTGCAATCTCTTCCAGTTTCGAAATTATACTCGAAACTGGTGCCCCTGAAACAAATCTTGATTCCTCCATTCCGTCTTCAAATAAACCAGATAAACTAAACCCACGAGAGAATGAAATCAGATCGAAAGCATTCAGACTTGCGGGCCTAGGTAAGCTAGCTAACCTCCTCTTATTTTCAGTTTCACTTTCTGATTCAGAGTATGAAGACTGATCAGATGAATAATCAATCCCATCATCTTCAATCTCACCATCTTTCACACTACATAACTTATCATCATCGAAATAAAACTTAATATGCCTAAAACCCTTTTTAAACCACTTATTTTCCATGATTTCAGGAATGGTGATTCGGGTTTCTGGGTTAGTGTCAAGAAGTCGTTTCGATAATCGGGTTAATTCAGGCGAAAACCATCTAGGACATCTGAATTCCCCTTTGTAAATCTTTTTATACATAACCATTACATTTTGATCATGAAATGGTAAGTATCCAGCCATTAATACAAATAAAATCACACCACAAGACCAAATATCAACCTTTGCAGCTTCGTACCCTTTTCGACCTAAAACCTCCGGTGCAACATAAGCCGGAGTTCCACAAAAAGTATGAAATAAGCCATCACCTCTGATTTGTTCAGAGATGGCACTCAGACCAAAATCAGAGACTTTCAGATCTCCATCATCATCTAATAAGATGTTTTCTGGTTTTAAATCTCGGTGAAAAACACCACGAGCGTGACAAAACCCTACTGCTGAAATCAGTTGTTGGAAATACTTTCTAGCAACTTCTTCTTTTAATCTACCTTTAGCAACTTTATTGAACAGTTCACCGCCTCTAACGTATTCCATAACGAAGAAGATTTTGGTTTTTGTCGCCATTACCTCGAAGAGCTGAACGATGTTCGGATGACGAACACGACGGAGGATGGAGATCTCGCGTTTGATGTGAGCGATTAAACCGCCTTTCATTATCTTCTCTTTGTCGATGACTTTAATGGCGACGGATTCATTGGTTTTGACGTTGCGAGCTAGGTAGACTTTAGCAAAGCTGCCATGGCCGAGAAGCTTTCCGATCTCAAACCTTCCGAGAAGAAGACCATGTCCTTCTTTTCTTGTGGTTGTGGTTGTAGTAGATACAGATGATTTTGTTGCTGCTGCCATGGTAGGAGGAGGAGGAGGAGGAGTTTTTAGGGGTTATAGAGATTTAGAAATTGAAATCGGAAATCGAGATTCGATTCAACATTTGAAAAAGAATTGTGGGTTTGATTTAGATTTTGGAAAAGAATTGTGGGTTTGATTTAGATTTTGAATTTGATTTGTGTAGAAGAAGATGTTTAATATAGAACAACGATATTGTAAATGTAATGTAAATGAAAACAAACAGAGTGTCAATGTTACGCCTGCTTCATCCCAGCACCGTGTATTAATAGTTTTTTATTCTCCAGATTTTCTCTTTTTCTATTTTTTTAATTATTTACATTTCAGCCTTTTTGTCTATCTAACAAGGCTATCTTTGGCAAATATAAGCTAGCTTATTTTAAGTGTACATGTATGATAAACCGTAAGTTAGTTTATTATCATATCTTCCAATTATAACCCTTAATAATATTAATTATTATTTTTTAATATATATTTTTGGTTATTTTACATTTTTATACGCTAGTTTTGTTAAACATAGTTTTTTTTCATCAGCTAAGCTTATAAGCTATCAGCTAGGTTATCAGTCATCTGCTAACTTATCAGCTACCAGCTAGCTTATCCGCTAGTTTGCCAAACATAGCCTAAGAGCATCTCCAAGAGCTATGGTAAAATGAAAAAAATAGATATTTTTGTAAAAAATTTACTCCAGGAGTTATACTATATTATATGCCAAAATAGAAAAATACGAGAGAGAAGATAAAAATCTCTAAATTTAGAGAAATTTCTAAATCTACTTTTTAAGAAAAAAATATTATTTTAATTATTCCACCTAATAGAAGACATTGAAATAAAATGTATAGAAAAGAAAAATTAATATTTTATTAATATATTGATTATTTAATAATATAATAAATAATATAATCTCTAAAATAGCATAACTCTTCGAGTTGGAAGTAATTTTGTTTAAAGATTTAGGCTTTTCTTACTCTATTTTAGAGAAAATATAGGATAACTTTTAGAGATGTTCTAACAATTTTATTAAAAAACAATATTTAAATTGCTAAAATATGAATAATCTTCGACAAAAAATAAATTCGTTTTTTAATGATTATTTTATATGATTAATCTTTTTTAGCCATTAAAAATATTCAGTAAATCTAAAATAATTATTAAATTTTTATTTTAAACTATTAAAATAATTACTTAATCATTCTATATGAAATCATTCGGTAAAGATAAGTTTAATTTGTTTTTGAAATTCAAAAAGAATAATAAAATTTTAATGGTAAAGTAGTAAAATGGACGGACGGAAACGGACCCTGGTTTAAAAGAGGGTGATGTGACCCTTCAACCTTCCTTTTTGGCTTTATTTTATTTTTTGTAGTTATTTTAATTTTTAGATTTTTCATTTCCTTTAAAAACCCTCTCTAATACAATAATATTTTCAAATTATTTTTATCATTTAAAATTTAACATTCATCATCTTATATTTAAATTGTCTTATATAACACCCTTCATAAAAAACCATCATAAATACATTGTATTTAATTATCACACGACATTTTATCCTTAGTTGTTCGTTTGTCATGTCCATAATCGTTCGTTACCTGTTAAATGTGTGATTTTGAACATTATCCTAAAATTTACATTATTTAGAGTCTTCCATAAACAAAAGATGATAAAAATATATAAATAAATACACAAAAAATTAATTTGTAAGAAAAAATAAAGATGATGAATATATTAATAAGTTTTATATTTTTTAAGTATTCGATGTTGGTGTCATTTTGATCGTCTTGACGAGAGTTTTTTAATAATGTATTTTGTTGTAAAATATATTTGGTTTTATTATAGATATTTATTAAATTAGATTAATTGATAAAATATATTAAGGCTTAAAATAAAATTAACATTGAAGGGAGGGGGAGCGGGGAGTGAAAATTTAAGGCCGGTAAAATAAAAATTGATACAATGCAATAACCGGTTATAAATTAATTTGTAAAAATAAAATAAAGACGATAAATATATTTTTACAAATTAATTTATAACCGGTTATTGCATTGTATCAATTTTTATTTTACCGCCCCCCCCCCCCCTCCCTTCAATGTTAATTTTATTTTAAGCCTTAATATATTTTATCAATTAATCTAATATAATAAATATCTATAATGACTTTTATATTTTTTTAGATATTTGATATTGGTGTCATTTTGATCATCTTGACGAAAGTTTTTTTTAATAATGTATCTTTTTGTAAAATATATTTAGTTTTATTATAGATATTTATTGAATTAGATTAACTGATAAAATATATTAAGGCTTAAAATAAATTTTACATTGAAAGAGGGTGGGGGGATGAAAATTTAAGGCGGGTAATGTAAAAATTGATACAATGCAATAACCGGTTATATTGTAGTAAGTATTTGCAATAAAAATGTTTGTTAAGTCATTGACTCCAATGACATTAAGTCTTCACCAAAGACTTTTCAAAAAATATAACCTAGAGAAGACTAATGTATTGGAGATGCTCTTAGAGCATCTGCAATAAACAAGTCTTCAAAATACCTTTTTGTTTTGTCACGTTATCTTTTCACTAACTTATTTTAGCAAAAACCATTTCTTAGAAACCTTTTCCAATGCAATAATCTTTTGAAAAAAAAATTATCATTTAAAATTTAACATTTATCATCTTCTATTTAAATTTTATTATATAACCCCCTCCTAAAAACCATCATAAAATATATTTAGTTTTATTATAGATATTTATTGTATTAGATTAATTGATAAAGTATATCAAGGCTTAAAATAAAATTTACATTGAAGAAGGGGGGGTCTTGAAAATTTAAGGCGGGTAAAGTAAAAAATTGATACAATGCAATAACCGTTTATATTGTAGTAAGTCTTTGCAATAAAAATGTTTGTTAAGTCATTGACTCTAATGACATTAAGTCTTCACCAAAGACTTTTCGAAAAATAATAACATACAAAAGACTAATATATTGGAGATGCTCTTAGAGCATCCGCAATGCACAAGTCTACAAAATACTTTTTTGTTTTGTCACGTTATGTTTCCACTAACTTATTTTAACAAAAACTCTTTCTTAGAAACCTTCTCCAATGCAATAATCTTTTGAAAAGTTTTTTATCATTTAAAATTTAACATTTATCATCTTCTATTTAAATTTTCTTATATAACCCCCTCCTAAAAACCATCATAAATACATTGTATTTAATTATCGCACGACATTTTATCCTTAGTTGTTCGTTTGTCATGCCCATAACCGTTCGTTACCTGTTAATGTTAGTCCCCAAGGAGAGATGGCTAACTAAGAGAGGGTTTTGTAGAAGGGAGTTGAATATAAAACACACAGAATATACTCTTTTTAAATTTTTTAATATAAATATTAAAAATTTACACACAGGTAGTTTGATGCGGAAAATAACAGGCACACTATTCTATCAAACTAAACACACAGATAATAGTAATTAACTTATACACTAAGGAAGTTAAAACAATACTGTTATAGCACACAGCTTTGCCACAGTCACACAAATAATCACTTTGAAGATTTGTTGAAAGCGTGAGATTTCTGGGAAGGACTTCATCTCCTTTATAGTGCCCATGCATGGGATGCATGTGGACAGCTGTCAAGGTTTCATTAGCTGGAAGTTTATCTGCTGGACAAAGGAAGAGACCACTTCCTTTGTACTAGAATAATTGATGAACCATTCCTTGTAGCACGTAATGTCAGATAACTTTATCTTCTTTTCTTCATGCTCTGTGAAGTCCCATCAAACCTTTTAGCTAAAAGACAAATATTCCTTTTATAAGAATAAAAGAGAATGTCTTTATTTAAGGCTTGATGCCCAAGTTCTTGCTGCTCACGTGTCTTGCATTTGATGTGAGTCAAGAACTTATCTCTTTGAAATTGCTAAGTGATACATCAAACTATGTATCACATCGGTGGATACCTTGTAAGGCTGGAATTGATAAGTGTACACTTTGCTTGATAAACTTCATCTTTCACTAAATGTTGAAAGTGTACACCCTTGAACTTGTGACTTGATATCACAGCCTTAGACAATATACCTGCAATTTCGGTGACCAAGATTATAGTGTCGGTGACCATGACTTCAAACTTGATGACCTCATCTTGTTTGATGTCCTTAGTACTTTTGATGACTTTTGAGTGTACCATCGGTGACCCACTATATTGGTGACCCAATCTTGACTTTGGCAAAATGATCTGAATATTGAAGTTAGTTGATACATCCAAAATTTCACTTTTTGATGTACAACCCTTGATTGAATAGTCTTTGACTCTTCAACACTTGAAGCATATTTCAGACCTTCAAAGAACCTGTAAAAATTCAATCATATAAAGGAAGGTGGTTCATCACCAAATCATCGGTGACCCAACAATCTCCCCTTATTTGATGATGATACCTGTAAGTTAGAAAAGAATTCTTTTTGACCCTTTCTTTTTTTCTTTTGGGTTCTTTTGACTCAGATTTCTTTTTTTTCCTTTTTTTTTCTTTTTTTTAACTGAGTATGTACAGTATAAATATAAGAATAAATGTAAGTATAAGTATGTGCAAGAAAAAAATAAAAATATTAACAAGAATTTTTAAGGAAGAAGAGTATGAACTTTTATAAATCAACACACAGCTTTGAAAAATAAAGTTCACACTATATGAAGAATATTTAAGGAGTGGGTTCCCTTCTTTTTAGCTCATCCAAGATAAGCCTAGTAATTCCATGGTCTTCAACCGGAGGTACTCCTAGAATAGCAGAGAGGAAGGAGCTATGAGCCCTTGGGATATCAGAAGCTCTGAAGAAACCGATGTTTCCAAAGATGTCTTCAAAGAAAACCCCAAGCTCAGGAGTAGTCAGCATGGTTTGCTCCAGGTAAGCAATAGGAGTAGGAATGAAAAGATCTATACCCGAAGCATTTATCTGGATGCCTCTTTCATGAAGCATAACAAAGTGTCCCTTCTTCTTGTTTTTAGGAGCTGTGATGACCTCTCCTTTAAGACCCTGTTGTATGAAGTACATTTGTTGTGCTTCAAGATATGTCACAAGAATATTATTCTCCTTTTGGATGTTGAGCATCTTAATGAAGAGTTTTCTGAGAATATTAAGTACCAGCTCCTTGTACTTGCTTTTGCTCTTGGAGATGCATTTACCAACTTCCATCCACTCGGTCATCCCAAGAACTTCCAACCATTCAGCTTCATATACCTTTGAGAAAGTGTCAGCTCTCTTAAGGGTGACAAGTAACTTTGGAGAATTTTTGGTTGGAGGTTGGATGGTGGCACTGATAATCTTGGAATCATCCTTCCTGTTCTTTAATCTCCTTTTAAACCACTCTACTTTCTTTGCCTTCTTGGCTTCATCAAGCATCCTTGCAGCTTCAGATTTCTTCTTAATATTTTCAAGCTTATCTTTTTGAGCTTGAAGTGCATCCTTTACCATTGCATGAGTGGCCTCATCTTGAGCCAACTTGAGTACATTTGTCTGATCATACTCAAGTTGTGCTCTAATGGCTTCTTCTTTTTCAGCTTCAGATAAAATTACCCCAAGAGGATCGGTCAGTGCAGGGGCAGGTGGAAGTCTAAGAGTATCTGCTTGAGGACTTCTCGTTCTTTTCTTTCTCTTTTTCTCTTCCTGTTGATCTTCAAAGGAAACTGGCTTCTTTCCTTTGGCCTTCTCTTTTCTCTTCTTTTCTTCTTCAGTTTCAAGGGGTTGAACACTGATACTCTCCCCCTCAACAGCTGCTTCAGGTAACTCGGTGACCAGAGAGGCAGTGACAGTGGTGACCACGTGAGGAGTCACCTCGGTGACCAGATGGGTCACGTCGGTGACCGTGGCCACACCACCATCGATGGCAGGAGATGCCACATCAGTGGCTGCATGAGCTGGAGAAGCCACATCGGTGGATGGCTTGGCAGTGTCGGCGGCTTCGGTGGCTGGCTTGGCAGTGTCGGCGGCTGTGGAGGTGGTAGCATTGGCCTTCTTATTTTTCTCCCCCTCAGTGATTGAACCCTTGAAACCCACTGAAGAGAGAAAAGTCTTGATCCTTTCTATATCAGAAGCCATGGTATTTACTTTTCTTTCAATTCTTTGAAGAATAAATCTATCTTGTTCCTGAAAGAAGGATCCATCCACATCAAGCTCAATTGTTGGAGAAGAAATTGGAATCTTGTCAATTTTGGTGAGAATAGTGGCAAGAGACTCCATAATGTTCTCTTGAGTAGTAGAAAGAGAAGCCAGTCTTTCCAAGTCTTTGGCTGCTTGGTCTTCCAAAGTTTCAACCCAACGTATAGTGTCACGGGTAAAGCTGGTGAAAGCTTGGAGAAGATCATCTCCTTGTTTGGAAGACATGGGAGCAGAAGGTTGAGGCTGTGGTGGTTGATCAGCATCATCATCACTGGAAGAATAATCCACCAAACCTGTATGTTTTCTTGGGGGGGGGGGGGGGTTAGGAGATGTGGGGGAGACACGTTTAGGAGAGTGTTTATGAGGGGATTCCTCAGTAATGGGTTCTTCCACAACCTTGGTACGTACGGGAGACGTATGTGTCCAAGGTGTAGTGTCAGAAAATAGAAAATCAGTAAATTGGGATGCTCCATCAAATGCACTTGGTTGTGATGTACTCTCATGTGGAGTAAGGAAAGGGAGCTGTGAGAGCTCACGGGGTGGAGAAGAGGTACCTTGGATGGGAGATTCCAAGTCATCTTCATCAACTAGAGAGAAAGTTGATGAAAGAATAATAGGGATGTCCCTTTTTACAACCATGTCCTTTTGGGAGGGCATGGAGGAGCTAGTTTGGGTTAACTGGTCCTTGGGTCGGGTAGGCAACCTTTCAACACTTACTAACTTTTGGGAGTTAGTAGGTGGCTTGTGAGGTGAGACCCTTTGGGTACCCTTAGACTTCTTTGAGGAAGTCTTTGGGGGGCTTTTGGAGTGTCTCCGCTTTTGGGACTTAGATGCTTGGGTAGAAGCCAAAGGTTCTTTTGGCTTCGTAGCATCGGTGGGTGCGAGGTAGATGTGCCCGACGCTTTGGATCTCTTACGAGATTTGGGCACATCAGTTACTCTAGGTGCAGAAGGGACAGAAGACTTACCTGAGGTCCTTTGCAGACGAGGCTCATTTTCTCCCCAAGATAGAGTTGCATTCCTTGCAAACTCAACCATAGATGGTCGGAGAGGGTTGTCTGATGCTAAGACAGCCTTTTTCATAATCTGATTTCCCACTTGATGAAGAGGGAGATCATATATGATGTCATCTCTTTTCTCCAGTTTATCTGCCAACTTTGCATTAATGATAAGGGAGAAAAGGCGTTGAAAAGGTACCTGAGGACGTCGGAGGGTAGAGAAAGAGGAGATCATTTCATTGAAGAAATAGCTTGCAAAGTCTATCCTCCTTTGAAATATTAGAGCATGTGTTAATTCAGTCACTTGGGAAGGTGACTGATCAGGACCACCTGTCTTCTTGCTCAGGCACAGAATAAGATGAGCAAAAAGAAAGTTCCATATGTTTCCCATATTCTTGCGTAGTAAAGTACCTGGACCCTTTGACTTTGAGTCCTTCTTCTCTTCTAAGTAGTTCAAAACAGCCACCACTTGTTGGTGTTCATTTCCAAGAGGAAATGTTTCATATGAATCATAAGTGGGAAGCCTAAGGATGTTACAAACATCTTCAACATCAAAAGCCACATCATGTTCATCATTGCTGAGAACAGATGCAAGGATTTGATCTGTAGAAGCATCAAAAGTACATGATAGCCAAAAGTTTCCAAGAAGAAACTTACTCATCTTGGGTTTTGCTGTAAGAGCATATTGGAGAGGGCACCATTGAAGGAACCAGCAGATGTCATTGTACTCAGGATGAGCATTATCAACTCCTATTCGTCCAAAGTAATTGCATGCAGGAAAGGAGAGAGATCCAAATGTCATGGTCTGTTCTTCAGAAGTCTTTGAGGGAGAAGCCATTGAAGAGGATGAAGAAAGTTGCAGGTTTTTGCTTTTGAAGGTGAAGGAGAGTGGGTGCGAGAAAGATGGTGAGGTAGTAGGGGAAGAGGTTATATATGAGAGGGAAATTTCAATTTTCAAAAATAATGATTACTTTTGGTGATTGAAAGGTCAGAATTCTAAGGGTTTTAGGGTTGAATTCGGCGCATGTACTGACATTGATGATGTCATTAGGGATAAGAACAAAGAATCTTGCTTATCAAGAGTGGTAAGTCAAGAGTTATTTTTAAGGGGTTAAGAATGTGAAAGGTTTGTAACGGTTACCTCGGTGAGTGTATAACATCGGTGGCTAGAGAGGGTGTGAGACAACGTTGGTGGTTAAACGTCGGTGGCTTGTATGAGGGAGAGACGTCGGTGGCTCGTGAAGAAGATGACGTCGGTAGCTCGTGTTGTGGTAAACGTCGGTGGATGAGGGTGGAATCGTCGGTAGATGCCACGTAGGTGAGACGTCGGAAAGTGACGTCGATGGCTAAAGTTCTCAAGGCTCGTCGGAAAGAGAAACGTCGGCGGCTCAGAGATTGATCTCGGTGGCTGAGTGTATGACGTCGGTGGATTGGTGGCGTGTTGGTGGTGCGTCGGTGGTTGGGCTGTCGTGGCGACGTCGGGGGGTGAGATGCCGACGTCGGCGTCGGTGACTCGTCGGTGTAAGGTGGCAGTGGGTAGGTGGCTTAGTGGGTGATTTATGGTGGTTGAGTCGGTGGCTTTCGGTGGTTGTGACACCTTCGGTGAATAGTGTATGGTGGTTAGCGGCGGTGGCTTAGAATTTAGGGTTTTGAGAGATGAAGGAGAAGAGAGAGAGGAGAGAGAGGAGTTCCGTCGGTGACTTAGTCACCGACATTAGATATATATATTATTTATTTATTTATTTATTTATTATTTATATATATATATATAACATATATCTAATATATAGGTTATAAATTATATAAATGTATATAATATATATATATAGAATATATATATATATATAAAACATATATTTATATAAAATTTATAAAATATATATTAGTCTATGTTTATCATACCTAATTCACCGATGAGGAACTTGAACCTTGCTTCATCAAGGAGCTTTGTGAACAGGTCAGCTAATTGATAATCAGTGGGAATGAAATGAAGTTCCACATCACCTTTAGAGACATGATCTCTTATAAAGTGATACCTGATATCAATGTGCTTAGATCTTGAATGAAGCACCGGGTTGTTGGCAATGGCTATTGCACTTGAGTTGTCACACAATATTGGGATTTTTGAGAAAATTTGATTATAATCACACAACTGATTTTTCATCCACAATATCTGTGCACAACAACTTCCAGCAGCCACGTACTCTGCTTCAGCAGTAGATGTAGACACCGAATGTTGTTTCTTACTTGACCAAATTTCACAAGTTTTCCACCAAGTAACCGGCAACTTCCGGTTGTACTTTTTCTGTCTATTTTTGAGCCTGCAAAATCAGAATCAGAGTACCCGATGAGATTGAAACCTGAGTCTTTGGGATACCAAAGACCCAGATTTATGGTACCTTTCAGATACCGAAAAATCCTTTTCACAGCAGCCAAATGTGATTCTTTAGGATTTGCTTGGTATCGGGCACAGAGACAAGTAGCAAACATAATGTCAGGTCTACTTGCAGTTAGATAAAGAAGGGATCCTATCATGCTCTATAATTTGTAATATTAACAGAAATGCCATCAGGATCAGAAAAGAGTCTAAGAGGAGGGCCATAGGAGTTTTCATGGTAGAGCAAGTATCAAATTGAAACTTTTTCAGAAGATCCTTAATGTATTTACTTTGATTTATTAAAATACCTTCTGGTGACTGTTTTACTTGCAAACCAAGAAAGAAAGTTAACTCCCCCATCATGCTCATTTCATATTCTTTTTGCATGAGGGAGCTAAACTCATCACACAAGGATTCATCGGTGGCTCCAAAAATAATATCATCAACATAGATTTGAACAAGAATGATATTACCTTGTGATTTCTTGAAGAAGAGTGTGTTGTCAACCTTGCCTCGTATGTACTTATTTCTAAGTAGATATTCTGAGAGAGTGTCATACCAGGCACGAGGAGCTTGCTTCAGTCCATACAAAGCTTTATCCAGCCTATACACATGATATGGATGGACTGGATCTTCAAACCCAGGAGGTTGCTTCACATACACTTCTTCAGCTAATTCACCATACAGGAAGGCACTTTTGACATCCATTTGGAATACCCGAAAATTCTTGTAAGCTGCATGAGCAAGAAATATTCAGATAGCTTCCAATCTGGCAACAGGAGCAAAAGTTTCATCATAATCAATTCCTTCCTCTTGCCGATATCCTTGAGCAACCAGCCTTGCTTTGTTCCTTATGACAGTTCCTTCTTCGTCCATCTTGTTTCGAAACACCCATTTTGTTCCAATAATAGTTTTGTTGGATGGACGAGGAACTAACTTCCAGACTTTGTTTCTCTCAAATTGTGAGAGTTCTTCTTGCATGGCAATTACCCAGCTAGGATCAGCTAGGGCTTCATTTATCAGCTTAGGCTCAGCAATGGAAACAAAGTTGACATATAAGCACATATTGCTTATACCTCTTCTTGTTTTTACACCAACTTGTGGATCACCTATGATTTGATCTATTGGATGATCCATGGTCCACTTTAGTGCAGGAGGTAAGGTAGAAGGTAGAGAAGAGGATGAGGTAGGAATTTGAGATGGTGAAGATAGGTTTGTGGGAGATATGGTGTTTTGGTGGGTAAAGTCTTCTGTAGAGTTAGTTTCAGGAGGTGGCGAAGAAAGAGAGGGTTCTGAAGGTAAGGTGGTGTTTATGGGAGGCTGAGAAGGATTGCTATCTGAAGGATTTGGTTGAGAGAAAAATGGAATTTCACCAACACATGAATTTATCCATAGGTTTAATTCTTCTTCATCACAAGATAATGAATAAGTTTCAAACTCATCGAACTTCACATGCATGGATTCATCTATGCATTGTCTTCTTAGGTTGAAGATTCTGAAGGCTCTTGAGGAGAGAGAATAGCCCATGAAAATTCCATCATCAGACTATGGATCAAATTTTCCAAGTTGTTCCCTGTCATTTAGCATGTGACATGCACAGCCAAACACATGGAAGAAGTCAACTGCAGGTTTTCTACCATGGAAAACTTCATAAGGAGTCTTGTCATGCCTTTTGACTATGATAGACCTATTTTGAGTAAAGCATGCAGTGTTAACTGCTTCTGCCCAAAAATAGGTTGGCAACTTGGATTCACTCAGCATTGACCTTGCATCTTCACACAATGTTCTATTCTTTCTTTCAACAACACCATTTTGCTGAGGAGTGCGTACGGCAGAAAAGTTCTGAGAAATTCCTTTTAGGTCAAAGAAATCTTCCAGAGCAGCATTCTTGAATTCTGTGCCATTATCACTTCTGAAGGACTTCACCAGTTTACCATTCAAATTTTCAATCTTTCTTGTAAACCTGATGATTTCTTCAGCAGTATCACTCTTGTGTTTCAGAAAGAACACCCAAGTATATCTAGAGAATTCATCGACGATTACCAGCATATACATTTTACCACCCAGACTGGGTGTGCTTACTGGACCGCACAGATCCATGTGAAGCATTTGAAGAGGTTGAGAGATAGATGAGCATTGTTTTGTTTTAAAGGAAGTTCTAGTGAGTTTTCCTTTTTCACATGCTCCACACAGCTTTTCTTTTTCAAAAACTATTTTTGGCATTCCAACAACCAGCTCCTTGTTGGAGAGTTGTTCAAGGTTTTAAAGTTTAGATGAGAGAACCTTTTATGTCACAACCAACTTTGTTTGGCTAGTTCTTGAGAGAGGAGACACACAGCTTCTCCTATAGCACTTTCCTTCATGTTGATTATGTATACATCATTCAGTCGGGTTCCTGCTAGTACAATCTTGTTCTGTACATCAAAGACCAAGCACACACACAGCTGGAACATGACCTTATAGCCCAAATCACATATTTGGCTTATGCTTAGAAGATTGTACATTAGCCCTTCAACATGGGCTACTCTAGAGAAAGTGATGGTTCCATTTGAAATGGTACCATATCCTTTGGTGACCCCTTTTCCATTTCCTCCAAAGGAAACAGTGGGTCCCTTTTCTTTTAAGAAGTTAGAGAGAAGAAGTTTGTTTCCAGTCATGTGTCTTGAACACCCACTGTCCATGTACCATATGTGATCTTTGTTTGGTACCTGCACCCAGAAATAAATTTAGACTTTTGGTACCCATTTTGAGGTGGGTCCTTTGGGATTAGAAGGCATTTTATTTTTGCAAAGATCCAAATCTTTTGGGCAATTTTTAGCAAGATGAAGAGTGTTGCCACAATTGTAGCACTTCTTTAAAGAAAAGACCTTTTTAAAATACCTATCATCAAAACTTTGGACAGAGGTTGACGACTGAGAAGAAGAGGGGTGACCGACACCTGGTCTTGGTGCAAGGATACCTTTACCAGGATTTCTTGATTTCTTCAAGTTCACGGACCGAGGAATAAAATCAGTAACTATTTGAGATTTCCTTTTAGATGAAAATTTTGATTTAGAAAAATTTTTCTTTTGAGGAGAAAATCTTTTTGGAGAGGGATACTCAGCAACACCAGATGGCTGCTCCTGGGAGTACCTTGACTCATGCAGACTTAAGGAGTTTAAAAGTCTTTGGATAGATTTGGGAGAAGAAGAAGAGCTTGGAAGAGTTGAAACTTTTGAAGACTCAGAAGAGATTTCTTTAGCTTTAACAAAGACTCCAAACTTCTTAGAACTAGATTCTATTTTGAGCATGTCAAGTAGATCTATAGAGTGAACAGAGGTAGAATCCTCAGATGAGTAACCGAAGAGATCATCATCGTCATCGGAAAGGAAACCAGCAGGAAAACCTTGACACTCAGAAGAAGGAAGTGGAAGGTCAAAAGGTTGAGGAACATCTTTTCCATAACCAAGGCCAGACTTATCCTTGCTGGTGATTTGATCTTGTAGGATCCTTTCAAGATTCTTAGAGGATTTAGTCCATTTAGACAGAACCTCTTGTTCCTTTTCAAGAGTGGAAGAGATTTTTGATTTTTCCTCAGAAAGACTGTCGTTTAAATACTGTAGGTTTTCCAGATCAGCTTTCATTTTATCAAAATCTTTTAGTTTGGAAAAGCAAGAGAGAAGTTGATCATTTAGACATTTTATATGCATATCAGCCTTTTTCTTTTGAATCTTTAAGTCACAGAAGTCAACAGTTAAAGAATCAAAGGCATCAGCCTTTTGATCATCAAAGAGAAAGGTAAAAGGATGTACCTGAGGCTTTGTTCCTGAAGTGGATCCCTCAGCAGATACAAGGGTAGTGTAGAGTGACTTTTCCATGTCTTCCAGCTCATCAATTTTGGCCATGAGGCATTTAGTGACATACTCACTCTCACTCTCAGAGGTTTGCTCATCCTCCCAGCAATGAGCCTCAGCAACCAATGTTTTATTTTTACTTTGGTTTCTTTCTTTTTCCCTCTTGTATTTGGCTTTGTACTTCTTATACCTGGAGGTTTCTTTTGATTCAGAATTTTCTTTAGAGGATTGGCTATTTCTCTCTTCATGCTTCCTAGAAGCTGATTTTGAGAAGTCATGGCCATAAGAAGAAGAAGGTTTGAGAGAAGAGAAAGCTTTTGATCTGCACTCAGAAGCAAAATGACCTTTCTTTCCACAATTGAAGCATTCTTCATTTGCTTTATCAGAAGAGGATTTTTGAGAAAAAGGTTTTCTATTAAATTTAGAGCGGTTTGAAGAAAATCTTTTATTCTTAAGGTTTCCAGCAAGCATTGCCATACTATCAGAAAGTATGCCAATGGCTGATTCTTCTCCTTCATCATCAACAGCACTATAGTATGCATCTGACAGATGAGAAGAGTCTTCCTTAATATCTTTTTCAAAATCAGAAGAAGGATAGGTGTTCTTAGTTTGTTCATAGTGAAGAAGAGTTCCATAGGGAGCAGTTAAAGGCATTATTTCTAATATCTTTTTCCTTAATATCTTTTTCAAAATCAGAAGAAGGATAGGTGTTCTTAGTTTGTTCATAGTGAAGAAGAGTTCCATAGGGAGCAGTTAAAGGCATTATTTCTAAGTCCTTGGTTTGCTTGATGCAAGTACAGATAGTTTCTCAGAAGTCTGGGAGACAATCCATGAACTTGTAGAGAACTTCTTCATTATCATAAACTCGTCCAAGAACTTTGAGATCATTGAGAAGACAGTTAAAACGATTAAAGTAGGTAGAAAGAGATTCTCCTTTTTCATGGGAGAAGAGTTCATACTTTCTAACAAGACGGATCCCGTTAGATTTCTTGACTTCTTTGGTGCCTTCATATAAGACACTCAAAGTATCCCACATTTCTTTAGCGATGGAAGGTTAAGAAGAGAGTGATACACTTCATCGGGAAGGGATACGACAAGAAGAGCAGATTTGACTTTAGTGTCTAAAGCAACTAGGCGTTTATCATCTTCACTAAATTTGTTTGAAGGTTTGATGATATATCTACCAGTTTTCTCACTTCTTTCATCATCTGACTCTATGTCCTTTCCTTCAGCGTCCTTTTAAGGGCCAAAGCGAGCCCATATTTTAGGAACAATAGGTCCCTTACTGAGAATGTTGGGATACCTGCAATCGATCCCTTCCAAGAATAATAACATGCGATTTTTCCATAACCCAAAGTTACTTGGGTTGAACCTTGGAGGTTTGGCCAAGGATCCTAAATCATATGTATTACTGGAAGAGGTCTGCAAGGTACCATCAACATTTGAGGTAGTAGCCATCACAGATCTGGTTTATTGAATTAAACCAACTGCTCTGATACCACTTGTTAGTCCCCAAGGAGAGATGGCTAACTAAGAGAGGGTTTTGTAGAAGGGGGGGGGTTGAATATAAAACACACAGAATATACTCTTTTTAAATTTTTTAATATAAATATTAAAAATTTACACACAGGTAGTTTGATGCGGAAAAGAACAGGCACACTATTCTATCAAACTAAACACACAGATAACAGTAATTAACTTATACACTAAGGAAGTTAAAACAATACTGTTATAGCACACAGCTTTGCCACAGTCACACAAATAATCACTTTGAAGATTTGTTGAAAGCGTGAGATTTCTGGGAAGGACTTCATGTCCTTTTATAGTGCCCATGCATGGGATGCATGTGGACAGCTGTCAAGGTTTCATTAGCTGGAAGTTTATCTGCTGGACAAAGGAAGAGACCACTTACTTTGTACTAGAATAATGGATGAACCATTACTTGTAGCACGTAATGTCAGATAACTTTATCTTCTTTTCTTCATGCTCTGTGAAGTCCCATCAAACCTTTTAGCTAAAAGACAAATATTCCTTTTATAAGAATAAAAGAGAATGTCTTTATTTAAGGCTTGATGCCCAAGTTCTTGCTGCTCACGTGTCTTGCATTTGATGTGAGTCAAGAACTTATCTCTTTGAAATTGCTAAGTGATACATCAAACTATGTATCACATCGGTGGATACCTTGTAAGGCTGTAATTGATAAGTGTACACTTTGCTTGATAAACTTCATCTTTCACTAAATGTTGAAAGTGTACACCCTTGAACTTGTGACTTGATATCACAGCTTTAGACAATATACCTGCAATTTCGGTGACCAAGATTATAGTGTCGGTGACCATGACTTCAAACTTGATGACCTCATCTTGTTTGATGTCCTTAGTAATTTTGATGACTTTTGATTGTACCATCGGTGACCCACTATATTGGTGACCCAATCTTGACTTTGACAAAATGATCTGAATATTGAAGTTAGTTGATACATCCAAAATTCCACTTTTTGATGTACAACCCTTGATTGAATAGTCTTTGACTCTTCAATACTTGAAGCATATTTCAGACCTTCAAAGAACCTGTAAAAATTCAATCATATAAAGGAAGGTGGTTCATCACCAAATCATCGGTGACCCAACAGTTAAATGTGTGATTTTGAACATGGTCCTAAAATTTACATTATTTAGAGTCTTCCATTAACGAAAGATGATACAAATATACAAACAAATACACAAAAAATTAATTCGTAAAAATAAATAAAGACGATGAATATATTAATGAGTTTATATTTTTTTAGGTATTCGATATTGGTGTCATTTTGATCTTCTTGACGAGAGTTTTTTTAATAATGTATTTTGTTGTAAAATATATTTGGTGTTATTATAGATATTTGTTAAATTAGATTAATTGATAAAATATATTAACACTTAAAATAAAATTTACATTGAAGGAGGGGGCGGGGAATGAAAATTTAAGGGGGGTAAAATAAAAATTGATACAATGTAATAATCGGTTATATTATAGTAAGTCTTTGCAATGACATTAAGTCTTCACCAAAGATTTCTTAATAAGTAATAACCTATAAAAGACTAATGTATTGGAGATACTTTTAGTATAGACTACTATAGAGTGAATTGTGGATTTGGTCCATGTAGTTTGATGAATTTTTTGTTAGGGTCCTTATATTATATTTATTGTTGGTTTGGTCCTTGTGTTATTTAATTTGTCTTGGTCATGATCCCTTTAACTAACGTCTTTATTAACTCTGTTAAATCGAGGATCGTTTTTGTCTTTTACCTATTCTTGTATCTTTTTTCTATAAAAAAATAAAAACAAGCTTTCTATGCGTGCACGCACACACACACACACACAGAAAAGTGAAAAACACTCTAGGACCCTTCCATTTGGACGGAATGCATTATTGCATACCGGTAATTTGTAACATCATTTGTAAATATGTATCAATGCATATGTAATGATAGAAAAGATTGTATACATTGGTGCATATGAACAAAAAACGATTGTATACATAGGTGGATAGTAATAAAAAACGCTTGTATGCATTGGTGCATACCGTCCAGATGGAAGACTTCGAGGGTATTCTTTAGTTTTCTCCCTTTTTAGTGATTCCCTTGAACCTCCGTCTATATATATATATATATATTATAATGATATCAAAGTAAATAAAATAGGTTATTATTGTAGATTTGATTTATTTAAAAAAATTACTATATTAAATACAATTTAATTATACAAAATTTTCAAAGAAATAATTATTTTAAATTGGTTTTCATGATTTAAGGCAATTAAAATTTTAAATTAAACAAACCAAATGATAAAGTCATATCTTATTTTATTTAGAGGGGATAAAATAAAATATGTTTTATGATTGATTTGTTTAAATAAAAAAAAATGTTAAAGACGATTTAATTAATTTTATTGTTTTTTTTGTCATTGAAATAAATAAGCTTATTATCGATATTTTAACACCAAAATTATTAAAACCACTAAAAAATGAACTCCAATTTTATCAATCTAAAATTAGGGTTTCGAGCTTTCATATTATTTTTCATTCAGAAACTCAAAATCAACTATTTAAATTTTAACCAAATGGAAAATCATACATACTCTCATATTTGTAACTTAAAATTGAACAAACCCCTATGTAAATTCAATTAGGTTTTCATACCGAAATAAGAAGAAAACTTAGAAAATTAAAATTAAATCTTATTTAATATAATTAATTTTTTAATTAAACAAATCAAATCAAATCATAAAATAATATCTTATTTTATTATTTTGATATCATTATGCATACATATATATACATATGTGTATGTGCGTGCGCGCATACGTAAAAATATGTTTTTATTTTTTAAATTTAAAAAAGACAATAAAATAGATAAAGAGCAAAAATGATTCTTGATTTAACGAAGTTAACGAAAGCATTAGTCATAGAAACCATGATCAAAATGAATCGGATACCATAAGAACCAAATCCATAATAAACATATTATAAGAACCATAGTAAAAACCTATCCAACCATACGACCAAATCCACAATTCACTCATTTATATAATACATTATAAAGCATGTATATGTTTTTAAATTCTTAATTGAGTGAATTGTAGATTTGGTAACAATTCATATATATATATATATATATAAACAGGTTCATGCGATGACGGTAATAATTTACGAGAATGCGAGGACAATCCTCAAACAATTATTTTGTACATGAAATTCTAATGTACAAAATCACATATGATTCACATACAAAATCATATGTGATTAGCGGAGATTTTTCCTTCGGCAAAAGTCGTGCATGTCATTTTTTATGCTAGTACAAAAACACATGTGATTTTGTAAATGAAAAAAAAATCATGTACAAAATGATTGCATGAGGATTGTCCTCACATTCTTTTAAATTGTTACCGTCCTCGCATGAACCCGCCTCTCTATATATATATATATATCCATATATACAAGGTCAATTTCAGAGGAAAACTTTCAAAAAAAAATAGAAGAACACTGAGAGCCATCCATCTTGAATGCATGTACAAATACATATAATAGTAATTTGTAACATGTATTTGTATAAATGCACTAATATATAGAAAAAACTCAACTTCAATCATTTGTATGCAAATGCATACCATCTAGATGGAGGGCTTTTAGAGCATTCTTAGTTTTTTAGCTGATTAAGACTTCATCGAGTCTTTTTTTAGCCGAACCATTTTTTTTTTCGATTAAGAAAACGACATCTTTATGACGAGTTAAAACCGATTATTATTATGCATCTCTAGATATAGAATGTTTTTAAAATAAACGGATAAGGGTTGATGAGTCAGAAATTAAGACCGTTGAGCTTGTTCCCGAACGATGGTTGCAGGTCACACGATGGTCGGTGCCAAAAAAGTCAACCGGTGGTCGGTGCTGACTAAGATCTTACAAGCATTTTATTTTCATTTATCCATTGTATTTAAACCCAAACAATTTAAATTAATATATTATTACCTTAAAGTCTATAATACCCTTAAGCTCGTAGCTTTGACTTCATTTTCGTTCAATTAAAAAGAATAAACTAGAACCGCCCATAATTTAAATCCGATTAAACCGTCCAACACATTATGTAAATAATTTAATTAAGCTCAACTTGATAAATCCGGTGACATTAGTTAAGCAACTAATTTAAAATGCAGATAAGATATAAATATAAAACAATGTCTAACGGGTCGTTTACCAAGTGTTTATCATGCCATATTACCTTAACGGATGAATATGACAATGATCAAGAATCTTACCCGGTAAAAACAAAGACAATGACCGAGAGTCTTATCCAGTAAGTGAGAGCGACAACTCTTACCACGGTTAGCGCGTACTAGATAAATTGTTGCATACAATATCATTTTAATAGACTAAACTCTTACCCGATAACGAAGTGAAAGTGTTGAATTTTTCCGGTAAGTATTTACCCGGGTAAGTTTTGGTAAAGACCCATAAATCTTGATTATAAATTGGCAAAATCAAAATGAACATTGATGATAGAAGATTTGATGCATTCTTTTTCATTTCAAGCTATTGAATTTTGAGCTTAATGAATAATAGTTAAACAAATATTTTGATGATTGTAATATTCTGTTTCGGAACCACAAAGATTGTGGTGTAGTGGTTGAGACCTTAGGAGATGTGATGAAATATCTCATGTGTCAAGCGTTCTCTTCTTGGGCACACAACAATTTTGACCGCTAAGTTTATCAAGACTGATTTCTTACAGTTATTATTTATCGGGATTAGTCCAGACATAGTTTGAGACATCCTTCTAGAAAAAAGATATTTTGTTGGTCCCAAAGGAGTTTACAATAGTGTTAAAGATATCACAATTTGTAGAAGGGAGGGTGAATACAAATACAAATTTTACTTTTTAAATATGTTTATTAATCATAAACAAATTTACAGATTGTTCAGGAATAAGAAAAGGTTAATAAGACCTATTCTAAATAATGTAAGAATCACAAAGTAGATGCACAAGAAGAATAAGAACATAAAGGAGAGGATTCGAGAAGAGAAAGATATAGATGCATGCATGATGAAAATTTCTTCATCTATTTTTACTCACTGCATTAAATGCAAGTCAAAGGGAATGATATCAAGCTTCTATTGGAGAGCTTATGCAGACTTTTGGTTGCATATGAAGAATTGGCTTTTTAGGGTTAGTAAGCACGTATGGAGGAAAGTGTGGAGGCACAATTTCACCAGATTGGACCTCTGATCCTCCTGGGTTCTGAATTTTTTTAAATTTTATATAGCATCCCAACATAAAAAAATTGAAAAGTAAAGGCACGCCCACAAAGTATTTTAAATGGGCCTTTCCTAATAGCTTTTTTTTTACTCATTTACAGTACATTACAATATATCAACGTACAGTAAAAATTAATAATCACTCTCCCGCCTTTCACGACTCTCCTCTCTGCTCTCTAGACTCCACCTCCCAACAGCAACACACCAACTTTGACAGCGGCAAGCCGGAAACCAGGTTCATTTCTCACCGGAATCTTGACTCTCTTTCTTGACGACCACTTGAAATCTCCAATTTTACAGATTAGGGTTAGGGTTTCAATTTTCTGTTTTGAATATGTTAAGAACTTGATAATTGAGATACATATATAAATTACTCATGCTATTTTAGATATGTTTTAAATATACAAAAACTTTGATTTGTAAATATGGTTTGATTCAGGATTCCTAAATCCTAACGACATAAGTTCAACTGCCCCTGTTAATTGCCATTGATCACTATATATTAAAATACATAAGCAACAATATTGTTTAGGAATACAATATGATTTGTGAATATAATTATATAATATGGTTTGTGAATATGATTTGATTTGTTAGTCTTAGGGGGCGTTTGGTTCGCAGAATGGAATTGGCTGGAATGGAATCTGTTAAAAGAATTTGACTTTGAAGGAATTGGAATTGGAATGTTGTCAGGTTTGACCACCTGTTTGGTTGGCAGAATTGGAATTGAATCTGTTGAAGAAATTGGAATCTGTCTGTTTGGTTCACAGAATGTAGCCTTGGAATTAGAATGAAATTCCGGCAAATGACTAAAATACCCTTTTTATTAAAAATAATTTTAAAACTAAAATTACTTTAATAAAATAATTATTATTTATTTCAATTTTTTTTAACACTAAAGATACTTTAATAAAATATACTTCCTTAATTTACACCATAAAATATAGTATAGCATTAAGCCACTTTAGATTAAAAGTCTGTTTGTTAGCATTAAGCCACTGCCAAACAGTCATGTATAGCTGAGCAAATAAGCTTTCAGTCTCGTTGATATATATAAGCCATTTCTATAGTATTAAGCCACTTTCTATAGCATTAAGCCACTGTAAAAGTCTGTTTGTTAGCATTAAGCTACTGTCAAACAGTCATGTATAGCTGAGCGAATAAGCTTTCGATCCGTTGATATATATAAGCCATTTCTATAGTATTAAGCCACTTTCTATAGCATTAAGTCACCGTAAAAGTCTCTTTGTTAGCATTAAGCCACCGCTAAACAAATCATGTATAGCCGAGCGAATAAGCTCTCGATCCCGTTGATATATATAAGCCATTTCTATAGTATTCAGCCACTTTCTATAGCATTAAGCCACATTAGATTAAAAGTCTGTTTGTTAGCATTAAGCCACCGCCAAACAAATCATGTATAGCCGAGCGAATAAGCTCTCGGTCCGTTGATATATATAAACCATTTCTATAGTATTAAGCCACTTTCTATAGCATTAAGCCACCGTAGATTAAAAATACGTTTGTTAGCATTAAGCCACCGCCAAACAAATATGTATAGCCGAGCGAATAAGCTCTCGATCCCGTTGATATATATAAACCATTTCTATAGTATTAAGCCACTTTCTATAGCATTAAGCCACCGTAGATTAAAAATACGTTTGTTAGCATTAAGCCACCGCCAAACAAATATGTATAGCTGAGCGAATAAGCTCTCAGTCCCGTTGATATATATAAGTCATTTCTATAGTATTAAGCCACTTCCTATAGCATTAAGCCACTATAGATTAAAATTCTGTTTGTTAGCATTAAGCCACTGCCAAACAGTCATGTATAGCTGAGCGAATAAGCTCTCAGTCCCTTTGATATATATAAGCCATTTCTATAGTATTAAGCCACTTTCTATAGCATTAAGCCACTGTAGATTAAAAGTCTGTTTGTTAGCATTAAGCCACCGCTAAACAAATATGTATAGCTGAGCCGATAAGCTCTCAGTCCCGTTGATATATATAAGCCATTTTTATAGTATTAAGCCACTTTCTATAGCATTAAGCCGCTGTAGATTAAAAGTCTGTTTGAGGCAATTATTGATGTTACATAGGATGAGGGTATTTTAGGCATTAATAAAAGAACCAATTCAATTCCCATGAAATCCCATGGGTAAGCTAAGGAATCTCAAATGGCCCCTTTTTGGAATTCTTAGGAATTTACCCAATTCCAATTCTTGAAAACAATGAACCAAACAAGGGAATTGGAATCTGGTCAAAGGAATTCAGATTCCAATTCCACCAGATTCCATTCCATTCCGGCGAACCAAACGCCCCCTTAGACCATCACATAATTCACATTGAATATAGGAATTAGGATTCCTAACAGCATAAGTTGGTGTATTCTTGAACTGCTGCTAGATTCCACAACATAAGTTTACTCTTTATTAAAATACTTTGTGATTTTGGGTTTGGCTTTACTTTTCAACATAATTATATGTTTGGTGAACTTATTTGTGAATGTGATGATGGACTGCTCCGCCCTGTCGTTGATCATTGATTACTTTATATTATGGTTTCAAGCTTTAAATGTAATGGTTTTGTAATTTGTATTAACTTTAAATAACTTTTACATTCATGGATAAATATTTAATTAAAAGAAAAACAATTGGGATTCATCAATGATGTTGGAAAAGAATGATGTTGATAAAAATAAGCAAAGTCGTGTGGAAACCAACTTAACTAATCTTCCCGCTGACCCTGGTTTACGCAAAAGGATTTTATATTAGAATCCTAATATTCGCGATGAAGTTTGTAGAACATATCTTTTGAAAAGGTCTTGTCAACCTCGAAGCCATAATTTTCCTCATACATTATTTGGGAAAAAACCACGAAGATTCAACCCTGCTTGGTTTGATAAATTTTCTACTTGGCTTGAGTATGGTGTTACAAAAGATGCAACTTACTATTTATGTTGTTATCCTTTTAAACCAAGTGTTGGAGATCAAGGAGGCGGTGAGTCTTTTGTTGGTTTAGGCTTCACAAATTGGGCGAAGAAAGAAAAGCTTACGATCCATATTGGAGGCGCTAATAGTTCTCACAACCTAAAAGTGATCAATGATCTTGCGCCAAAAAGTGGTCAGTGATCTTGCGTAGAAAATGGTTGAAACAGAAAAAGGATAAGGTGTTCACTCCGGTATATTGCTCATAGAATTAGCAATGGTATTAACATTGCGACTACGACTATTCAGAGGACATTTTCAGCTACGGAAATCATAAAGAATAGGTTGTGTAATAGAATAGGATATCAATGGATGAAATATTACTTATATTGAAAAATATGGTTTTGATGAAATTGGTAACGAAGATCTCATAGATAAGTTCCAGAAAATGAAAACTCGTTGAGGTCATTGTTAAATATAAGATCATTATTTTTCTACTTGGCTTGAGTATAGTGTTACAAAAGATGCAACTTACTATTTATGTTGTTATCCTTTTAAACCAAGTGTTGGAGATCAAGGAGGCGGTGAGTCTTTTGTTGGTTTAGGCTTCACAAATTGGGCGAAGAAAGAAAAGCGCTTACGATCCATATTGGAGGCGCTAATAGTTCTCACAACCTATAAGTGATCAGTGATCTTGTGCCTAAAAGTGATTAGTGATCTTGCGTAGAAAATGGTTGCAACAGAAAAGGATAAAGGATAGGGTGTTCACTCCGGTATATTGCTTATAGAGCTAGCAATGATATTAACCGTTGCGATTACGACTATTCAGAGGACATTTTCAGCTATGGAAATCATAAAGAATAGGTTGCGCAATAGAATAGGATATCAATGGATGAAGGATTGCTTGGTTACTTATATTGAAAAAGATGTTTTTGATGAAATTGGTAACGAAGATCTCATAGATAAGTCCAGAAAATGAAAACTCGTCGAGGTCATTGTTAAATATAAGATCATTATTTTAGCTAATTTTAAATATGTAAAGGTCAAATATCATCAATATAAGATCGTTATTTTCTTATTTTTGCTAATTTAAGAATGTTAGACTTCTATATTTTTATATGGTGCCCCCCAATACAAATTCCTGGCTCCGCCCCTGATGGGGAGCAATAAAGCAACTTAGTAGAGGTACCTTCCCGACAGGTCTGGGGGGGGGGGGGTGTTGTCCTTTGTGCATATAGGATAAGACAAAAGCTAATCTTGTTGAACAAGAGTCGTTTGATCACTGATGTTGAAGTATCGCCGAGGATCCTTACACCGGGTCTTGATTAGATTCCACAATTGTTGTAGACAGTCTTGTTATCACTGAAAACCGCTTCAGATCACGAACTGACGTTTCTCTATCTTCAACTACTTATTCGACATCGCTGAAGGTTTATTTGGTGTGTGTTTTGTTTGCAGGGTTACTCAGATTTATTTGTTATGAAAGATGTTCAACAGTCACTAAGCGTAGTTAGTGATGCTTTGTTGAAACTGAACAGAAACAAAAACCTAAGTAACTTCACTAAGTATAAAAGATCATCATCAAATCACTTAAAGGAGCTTGGATCAACATATTTTTCTTGGATAAAATTTTAGTAATGTTTATCTTATTTTATTTTGTAAAGTTTATGTATAGTATAATACTACAACTCCACAATCCAATTCAAACAGTAAGGATTCGGTTATTTTTTAACGGGTTGAGTTGAATTAAGATTTTTCTAAAACGTCATAATTGTGCTGAGATGTGTAAGTGAGCAAACTAGAAAAAGCGAAATTGAGCCCGACATGGGACCGGTTGTGTTCTGACGGTCCAAGATCTGATCATTTATGCTTTTCATGAAAATTCAATACCCCGGCTCGGCCCACCGCTAGCCCAAGACCCATATTGATCATACACTGACCCACTTTAAAAGAAATTAAGTTTTGATAAATTTTGAAACAAGTTTTTTTTACCAAAAACTTTTAAAAAAAATTGAAGCTTTTTGAAGTGATTTTTTGATGTTTTTGAACTTTTTTTTCAATGTTTTAATACTAAATCTCAAAATTTATAATTATAAAAATATGCATAATATTTAGTGTAAAAAGAATATTTAAAGTTTATTTAATGACCTAATTAGAGATTTTAAAGTGTATTTTAATAGGACATTGTTCAAAAAAAAATCTCCAAACAATAAGTTTTATACGTTAAAACCTGATTTAGAAAACAATGGGACTAATTTAAGTCTAGTTCGGGACCAGGCTTTATCATGGTTCTAAAAAACGCGTTATTGGCGGCGTTATGACGCGCCATAACGTCGAGGCGTGGCCTCGCCGCCACGTTAAAGCCCGTGGCGCGACTCTGAGGCATGGCTTGCAGTAAGGCGCGTTATGGCGTGTTATGGCGGGTTATAAAGCGTGATTTTGGTTTTTTTTTTTTTTTTTTGTAAACCTTGTGTATTTGATATAAAATTATGAATGCATGTTTCTTTCTTTGTTTGTAGTTTTATATGAATTTAATTTGTTTAATCATTATTGTTCATTACACTGGCTCACATAGACATATGTATATATAATATATATACAGATTTACCGCCTTAAGTCACGCCTTAAAAAACGCCATGGCCTTGCCGTAACTCGTAAGGTTTGAGGCTTGACCTCGCCGCCACGTCACGCCTCACGCCATTTAGAACCTTGGGCTTTATACATGAAGGACGGTTCAGTGTTTTTGGTCAAGACGACTGAGACCAATTACAGGAGAATAATCTTGGATGGAGACCGATTTTTAGACACCTCTAACATAAAGTAACTGACCCAATCCATATGTGTACGTACCTCTACATTAAACCACCAATTAATTGACTTTAGTAAAGAAATACATTAAATATTAATGGAGAAATTGAATCAAAATGAAATATAATTTCTTTTGTTTCTCATTTAAATGAATCTGCTTATAAAAACCTTTTTTTTTGAGAAATACGTTAAATGACATATTGACATGTTTTAGATCAAAAGCAAAGGAACTTGGTCAACCTACTATTATTTATGAAGAAAAAAAATACTATTTGTAAAAGAACAACGATAGTACAAAGAAAAAAAATCGTAAATTGTCATTAATAATAAAACCTATCTTTATCTATACTATATTATAAAGCATTTAGGCAAAACTTTTAAAAACATATTATAATACATAAGATACAAATTTTTAATACACATTACTTAAATTTCAAATTTTCAAACTAATATTGCATCAATACAACATATTGAAGCACACTAATTATCCCAACCATATTTATCTCACACGCATCCTAATCCCTAAAATTGCTCTCATCTCAAGCCCAAAATTATTTTCTCATCCATATCCTCGTAACAAAAAGATACTCAAATTATATAACCTCCAAGTCTCCAAGTCCCTAAAATCTCTCAACCACATCTCCCTTTTTCCCTCCTCAAATAGGCACCTACCCTTCAAATCTCCCAAAACACTTCCCAAATGAAATCCTCTTCGTGGAGGTAATTTTCAAGGTATCCAAGATCAATTCCTCTAAGTTTATATGTATGATGTAGATGAATTCAAACTATTATGTTGCTTTGTCTGTCTAATTGACATTTTATCATCAACACGAGCAATTTTACTTATATGTGAAGGGATAGAACTTATACGTAATGAAACCTTTCAATTTGTAACAAAGTCATTTTTTTACCATGCAGGTTGGATGTTGATCAGTTGTTCCTCCCCCAAAGAATGATTCACGGAGGTAACTATGACGTGTCTTGATTTGTCATACCATTTAACAAGTTGGACTTTGATAGAATCTACAAATATAAGAATTCGACTAAGAAAATGAAATACTAAATTCTATTTTGATACTAATATCGATATATTTTTTTCAAATTTTTATGATATCCTCAAATTTATTTTTTATCAAAAATAAAAACATTATGGTTTTCTCAAAACCACGTGAAACTGTATTAGAACATCGACAATAACAAAGAATAAAACGAAACATCAAAATTAAGATGTATCGCTGCATTGCGCGAGTACCCTTCTAGTAAATAAGAATGAGTTTAAAATAAAACTAAAACATTCATCATGGTAAATCCCAGAGGCGGAACACAATAGACGCCTAGGGGTGCCATGGCCTCTACGTTTTATCCCTTAAATACTAGATATTAGAAATATTATCAATGAATTGCGCTTAGCTCAGACGGTTATGTGTATATGGCCCCTGTATATGTGGTCATAGGTTTTATTTTTCTGTCACACAGCTTTTTTTTATAACGAATTGAGCTTATCAATGAAGATATTTGTTGGGTTCGACCCCCTTAATTAGAAGGCTTGTATTCCACCCCTAATTAAAAATTATTCTCCTTGATCATTTTATCTTTGATAAAGGTACATAATCTTTAAACACTTTCCTTGTGCCAAATCAAAGGGTTGATGGACTTATGGTGCATATAATTAAAACCTTATGCCAATGTAAGAAAACCAAGTGAGAAAAAAAAAACTCTAGACGAAGGATAAAGTAAAACAATTCCTTTAGTTTTACCTACTTGATTTGTACATCAATCAAGAGGTTTAGAAGACAAAATGGTGTATAAAGTGTTGCAATCACTAAAACCTTGAATCAAGGAACAAAAACGAGTAGGAAAAATAAAACCTTGATGAAGGAAATAACACAACCCATCAATAGTACATGTTTAGTATAGACCTATGTGTATTACTCCCTTTGATTCGTACATCAGTCAAGGGTGTTTGGAAAACATTCATATTCTAATACTTTCTACATGTTTTCCAAATGTGACTTTAGGTAATGTTTTAGTAAACAATATATCACATTGTCTTCAAATCAAACTTGATTCACTTGAATCGTGAGGATAGTCTGTTATTTTTTATTATATATGACGTAAAATATGCTTTATATTATCACCCTTGATGTATCATACTTTCAATTCTTTGATACAAGTTGCATTTACTACAAAACAAATGACTTTCACCCACAAAAACTACCCAGGGAAATTTCCGTCAGTGATTACCACGGATCACCCAGAAAATACCAGTGGTTTGGTAAAATCCAATGTTTTTCGAGAAAATACCAACGGATCACCCAGAGAATCCCCGGGTAATCTGTCACTAGTTCAAATTACCCACCAGCAATTTACTCACTAAATTTTGTGACGATTTTGTGAAGAATCGCCCTTTAGCAACAGATTTCCCAAGGAAAAGCCCGTAGGCAAAAGTCTTTCTTTTAGTAGTGATTCTTCATATATGTAGATGATGGATACCCCAAACAACACCTTTCAGCAACGGGGGGAGGCCCGATTCCCATGATTAGTCGCGGAACATAAAAGTAGGCCATATCTAAATTTATTCATCAAGATCAACCACTCCAGGTCTATAGTTTAATGAGTTAACAAACTCAACAACCCTATGTTTATTGCTCGTATAGGCCCCAATCTCAACAACTCCATGCATATCGCTCACCATGGGTACCAAGCTCAACAACTCCATGCATATCGCTCACATGGGTACCAAGCTCAACAACTCCATGTCTATCGCTCACATAGGTACCAAGCTCAACAACTCCATGTCTATCGCCTATTTAGGTACCAACCTCAAAACAAGGAATTATGATCCCATTTTTAAATAAAAACTCGACTCATATGCCTATGGATCAACTGCATTATATTTTAAAATTACATAACACCAAATGAAGGACCACACACTCAACGAGTGTAATGTTCCAGAAAAATATACCATAACTTCATATAACTCTAAAAGCCCAACATAGAGCAATTTATACCGGACAAGTGTCCCCAAGACTCATTTTAGTCAAACGAGCAAAAGCTTAACAACTCAACATTTATGTGATTACTCAAAATAAACATCATTGGTCGAGGCGAACCATTTTCCAAAAGAAATCATACCCTCATATTTCCAAAATGCCTCATAATGCAACAACGTGTATTTTCCAACGGTTTATAAATCAAATGCATAAAAAAACGCATTAGCACTAAATGACCTCCCTTTATGAGATGAATCATCAAAAGAACCAACACATATGTTTTATTTATTAAGATGTCTAAAAACCCGAATATAAACAGTTTACATGATTTATAAAATCAAATATACTAAATATGCAAAACTCTGCAAATAACTCATACATTTGATAAGTAGCAAGTACAACTTGTTAATACTTCAATATTGACATTTTTGGTATGTACATAGTTTTCACAAAATAACTTGAACTCACCTTGCTAGATTTAGGCTAAATCTAGGTTTTACCCCAAAAGCTTCCTATGAAGAAGAGTTCAGATCTGCAAGCATCTACCACTAGAAACCTTATCTAGTTCATAAACAACCTAAAATATACCAAGAATGACTCCAAAAAATCAAATCTATATAAACCCTAGTAAAAAACCTCAAATCCCCCAAAAATACAGAAGATGCTTCAAAATAAACAGGAAGGTTTTGGCAAGAAATAGGGTTTAGAAGATTAGGGAAGAAATCCAAAGTTTGGTCAACAATGGTGAAGAGAAGCTTAGAGAAGATGAAATGGCAACCTTAATCTTGAATTGGGAAGAAATCCAAAGTTTGGTCAACAATGGTGAAGAGAAGCTTAGAGAAGATGAAGTGGCAACCTTGATCTTGAGCCTTAATGATGATCTAAGACTTTGGATGGCTGCGGTAGAGGGTTTATTGCTCTCAAAATCGGGTTTGGGGAGAAATATTAGAGAGAAAACGAGTTCAAGAAAGAATGAGAAACCAAGTGGCTGAAATCCCATTTTTAGGAAGTATCAGGGCCAAACAAACGCTCAGGCGGCTTTCCAAGCAACTTAAGCCCGTGACCTAAGCCGCCCGACCACACTTATGGAAACGAATAGAAGCCCGAGCGACTTCCTAAGCGAGTAAAGTCCCAGCAAAAGCCGCCCGGATGGAGAAACTCGGCTAGATGCTTACTTTTCAAATGTAGCTGCTGATATTGTTAATAAAACCAACCCCACATATTTTCTAACTCTTAAATAAACATAACTACTTTTAAACTCCAAAATAAGATACTTATTCACATTTTAAAGACTACTAAAATTCCGAGTGTTACATTCTCCTTCGTCCCGAACCAATGATATCAAAAAGAGAACATCAAATTTCTCTCTTATTGCAACCAAAGGGCTCAAGTTGAGAACATCAAAACTCCTCACTTGGCTAAACTTTATGGCTCGAAGGCGAGAACATCAAAACTTCTCGCTTGGAAAAAATACAATTGACTCAAATATGGATCCAATGTATTACAGTCTAAATTACTTGACTTCAAATGAACTTTCAACACACTCAAAACATGTAATTTACTAAATAAATATACCATAAGTGTATATAACGCCCAAAACTCTACTTAGAGAAAATAAAACCGGACAAATGTCTCCAAGACTAATCTGAGTCAAAACCAAACCAAAGGTTCAACAATTAAATCGACAATTCAATAAATCTCAATATTACCTATCAAAATATAAATATCCGTGATTTGAGTCATTTATACCTCTAGAGGTTTGAAAAGCAACATCACAAACTCAAAGGTCAGATAAAAATCAAGCCTTTAAGCCTTTTCACTTGTTGGACTAATCCGAGATGGTTCATTATAAACTTTAACATGCAGTTAAGGAGTTTAAACCCTATTATGACTCGAAATATCATAAAGCCCAACAAACTCAAATAATTCATGATATCTGATTACTCAATAAATCAACAAATCATCAAATTTTACCATCAATCAACTCATACATATTATATCATAAAAATCATCAAATTTTATGATTTGATATTAAAATATCCAAAACCCCCCAAATGTAAGTTTTCCATAAGATTTTATAAAATCAATAGATTCAAGAACACAATTCTAACAAAAAAAACACATTTGGTAGATCTTAAGATATAACCGTTTACAATTGTCGAATACCCTTTCTACACGATTTTTCTTTTAGAACCGTGTATAAAATCATTTTTTAACAACGGGTTTACTCTAATCGTGTAAAAAAGGTCACAAATTGCGCAGAACCATTTATACATAGTTTTCTTTAAAACCGTGTATAATAAGGGCGTATAAAAATCACATATGTAGTAGTGACGTTTACATTTTTTTGTTATTTGTAGATTGAAAAACATTACAGGCTCAAGATGAACATGCAGGATTAGGAATGGGACAAAGCGTATAAAGAGATGAACGTGAACACCACCACCAGGATCTTGATTTGGATGCTTTATGAACCGCAGCGGCAAGTATGATGGTCCTAATGATGATCCTACATGTATTTCGTGTATATCTCACCGGTGGATTTAAAAAACCTCGCAGATTAACTTGGGTTACAGGTGTGGTTCTGAGTGTATTGACTGCATCTTTTGGTGTAACTGATTATTCCTTATATAATATTTTCACCCGAAAATTTGTATGCATGCCCGATCAATCGTTTTTAGCTTATGGTATTTAGCTTGGTTTACTATCATGTTGTGTACATTATAGTAGTATTGAAATTGATTAAAAACAAAAAAACGATTTTGTTGTATCTACCGAGGGATTTGTGGGTAAAAATCCGCCGATTTGATTTTACTTTATTAAAAAAAACATTTAATTAATTAAATAACTGACGTATTAGCGTAATCAATAATTGGATTAATTAATCAATTAAATAAATCATCGACATATTATCTGCCACTAACCCGTCATTGATTTAATTAAGCACATATAAATAAAGCTAATTACTTAACCGTGCAAATTTAAAAAATTACTCTAATTGACTAATTCCCAAATCGATGGCGGAATCACCGAGTTTCCTAACAAGTTTTTAATTTATGCCATGATATCTGTCACAAATCCGTCAATGATCCACTTTTTCAATGGATTTGTCTGCTCGTGAAAGCCAATATTGTTGTAGTAGTGGCATATTTTATAAAAGGTCCAAAAAGTTCAAGGTTTTATTTTTTGTAGAAGAGAGAGGATATGAAATAGTAATTTTGATTTTTCTCAATATAGGTTTGATCTTATATTTTAATTTAATTAAAATTTTAAATTAAAAACAAGAACAAAATGGAAAAATACATACACTCTCATAATTTTATTGAACTTATTTATAAACGATTTGAATAGTATGTCGGTTCGCAAAATGAAATTTGGTGGAATTATAATTCAACAAAAGAATTTGGCTTTGAAGGAAACTGAAATGGAAGTTGAAGGAGTTTGACCATGTGTTTGCTTGGTAAGAATTAGAATAGACTCTCTCAAAAAAGTTGAAATCCCTATCTTTGTTTTAAGGTGCGCGTGAATGAGATCACCAATATCACCATGTCATTATCGTCGTCATAACAGCTACCACCACCATGTGGGGTGGGTGATCACGAAGGGTGGGGTGGGTGTGATGTGGGGTTGGTGGCAGTTGTGGTGGCGTCAGTAGTGGTGTTAGAGGGGGGGGGGGCGTGACAATGACGTTAGTAGGATGGTCGTGGTGGGGGCATGACAATGACGTTAGTAGGATGGTCGTGGTGGGGCAGAAGGAGGGCGATCGAGGGAGTGGGTGGTGTTGGTTATATTGGAAGGTTAAAGAGATAAAATTCAATTCACATTTATGCCAAGGAATAATGAACTCATAAATTTGTGGAAATCAAAGGATGTCATCCATTTCGGTATGTGAACTAAACAAAGGAATTGGAATTTGGTAAAATGAATTGATCATTCTAATTCTCTTGAAGTCTTTTGAATTCTGTGAACCAAACAACACCTACCATTCTTCAATCTTCCGATTTTATTCAAATGAATATTCATTATTCAACATTTATCAATCTAAAATACAAATAGCTTTGTTTGTATGAGTAAGTTTTTAACAAATAATAGGAAGTAGAACCCAGAGAGGTGGTGCTGAAGGCTGAAGTCTGATTTTAGTTCTGAAATGGTTATGAAACGTTTAAACAAATCATACATAAGTGGTGATTAAGAGCTTAAAATGTAAAAACAAACAAGGCCTTAAAGATGAGATCTGAAATAAAAATATACGCAAACATTTTCTCTATCCCAATAGGTATTTAAAGAGGCTATAGTTCCAAGCGAATAAAAGATACAAAATCAAACAGTCTCATATGTCATTGCAACATCCAACTTTTGTTCTACATTCGGACACCTAAAACCTCATAACCAATTAAAGAGACTTTGAAGGGTTCAAATGAAATAAAAAATAAATACAATGTAGAAGGAAAGCAATTAATTAGGGTTACATTATAATTAATTTAATTATTATTTTGAGGTCTTTGATCATGTTGTTTTTGTTGTTGTTGATCATCTTGTTGTTGTTCACCTTCCCATGTCCAAACAATATCTTTAAGAGAAGGCCTCAAATCTTGGTTACAAAAGTTATTGTATTCCAAAGTGTCACCAGATAATTTCTTCATCTCCACCACATGAAAAGATGGAGCCACCTCAAATATCTCAGCATCAATGGCTAACTGCCCTTTTCTCCCTTCTTTGCTTCCTTGCAACCTGACTGTTCCATCGACCGTTGTTATAACCCCGAACCTCTCGGTTTCCGCCACTTGTTCTAGTTTCGACACGATCGCAGATGCAGGTTCTTTTGTAGTGAAACGAGCTTCGCGTTTCTGACCTGAATTACCACTATCGTCTTCGAATAAACTAGAAAGATGTAATCCTTGAGATAAAGATATGATATCAAATGCGTTCATGGAGGTCGGCTTTAAAGTGTCTTTTGAAGAACAAGGTGATGAGAAAGAAGAATAAGAAGGTGAGTTTGATAATGTTGGATCGTCGAGTTCTTTTAGGTTATTATAACTACCCGTAGGAGTATCCATGAATTTGATCGCATTATCTATATCAAGAATGCTTTTTGATCGCGTTAAGATTGTTTTTGGGACCTCGATTTTCTTGAATCCCTTTCGGAACCAAGGGTTTTCCATGAGTTTAGCCAATGAAATCCTTGTGCTTGGATTTGGATCAAGAATCTTTGACAACAATTTCTTAACCTCAGGAGGGAACCATTGTGGGCATTTGAAGTCCCCTTTGCTAATCTTTCTATACATTTCCATTAAATTGTTATCATGAAATGGAAGATAAGCTGCAAGCAAAACAAATAAAATCACCCCACATGACCAAATATCGGCCTTTTCGCCATCATATCCTTTCTTGTTAATCACCTCAGGTGCAACATAAGCCGGTGTTCCACACGTTGTATGCAACAAACCATCTTGTCTTCTTGACTCACATAACGCACTTAATCCAAAATCCGTCACTTTTAGGTTTCCGGATTCATCTAGAAGGAGGTTTTCTGGCTTAAGATCGCGGTGGTAGACACCGCGGCTATGGCAGAAATCCACTGCAGCCACCAATTGTTGGAAATACTTCCTAGCTGCATCCTCTTTCAACCTTCCTTTTGATACCTTACTGAAAAGCTCACCACCTCTAATGTATTCCATCGCGAAATAAATCTTGCTTTTGCTCGCCATAACCTCGTAAAGTTGAACCACATTCGGGTGTCTCACTAGCCTCATAACTGAAATCTCTCGTTTTATTTGATCGATCAAACCCACCTTCATAACTTGCTCTTTATCAATCACCTTCACCGCCACACTTTGGCTCGTTTTCAAGTTTCGTCCATGGTAGACTTTCGCAAACGTACCTTGACCGAGCAACCTTCCTATCTCATATCGTTGCATCAAGATGGTTCCTTTCTTCGTTTCCATCGCGATTTCTTTGAAATTCAAATATAGAAAATCAATGTATCTATATATATATATATATCAAGAAATGATGAAGGAATTCATATGAATTGAAGGTGTTGAAGGGTATATATGTATATATCACAAGTTGCAACCTTGCCTCAATTAGGCAAAGCTGCTAAAAACGAATTTGTTCTTATGGTGTACAGGAAGAAGAAAGAAGAAAGAAGAAAGATGCAATCATGTGATGAAAAGAAAATGAATCTATCTCATCAACTCATTTGATCAAGAAATTAAAGAAGATGGTTTTTTGGTTAAAGATGGAAATTTGGTGGCTATTAAAAAATTGATATGCAAAAAAATGTTACTATATATAGAAAGGGTAAATTTTGCAGGTTAATTATTGATGGTTGTTTGATGTTGAAGGGAACAAGTCTTGGTTTTAGAGATTTGTGGAGTAAGGAGAAAACATGTGGTTCTGAATTAGGGTTTTCTCCTTTACTCATGCACATGAATAACAATTGTATTTGACTTTTGCTTATCATACATTCATACCCTTATTTATTTATTTATTTTGGATAAAGGGGACAGAAATTTTTGAAGCAAACATAAATTTTAAATAACGTGAAGCGTGGTGTGACGGCGATGTCAAGCCTTAAATTTTACGAATTAAGGCAAGATCATGATGTTTTTTAAGGTGTAACCTAAGACGACATATACACATACATTTATATGTGTTAGTGTTTTTGGATAATACCGTAGAACAAATTATATTCATATAAAGTAATAAAACCAAAAAATAAATACAGAAAAACCGTTGATACCAATTATATAAAGCTTAAAAAAATGATATCAAGAGTGTAACTCACTACTTTTTCGACGTTTCGTAAACGGGAATTTGAGTAAGCGTTTACCTAATAATTTAAGATTTTAATTTTTAAGTTCTTTTTGTTTATTTAAGTCTTAAGTCCCTATATAATTATCATGTATCCCTCAAATTATATCTTAAAGTAATTCGCACATTACAAAATAACGTGTCGTAACGTGTCATAGCGCGCGACAATGCAAACCAAACCTTAGAGTGAAGTCATGGGGGTTAACATGACGGCAAATCCAAGCCTTAAAGACATAACGCGCCATAACAAAGTCATAACAAGTTATTCAGAACCATAGAAAATATACAACAAAAGAAAATGCCAACCTAACAAGTGCTCTTAGAAAGAAAAAAAAAACTATAAAAGTGACCTAGCAGTGAATAGCACCATATAGAAACCTACGTTAAACACTTTAATGAAAAAGCAAGCAATTGTATACTTCTTCCGTCGAAAATTTATTGGAAAACTTTTGGTGTTGTGTTGATAATTTGATATATGGTTTATTTGTAAAATCTTTCTATTAATTACCAGTATCTGACGTAAACAGTCGTCGACAATATTTGAAAATCCGTTGAAAAAATCCCGTCAATGATATTATTTCAACCAAAACTGTTTTGACGATCATTTCCATTGGTGGATAGTTTTTTCCATGGAATTTGTATTCGGTGTAAGCCTTCTTTATTGTAGTGGGAGATCGAAGGTTTGGGAAGGTAAGACGTACGATGTTGATTTATCTTAAGATACTTATGATAACAAACATGTTCTTATGTTTCCAATTTATCTTAAGATACTTATGATAATTATGGATTCTTCAATTTTCGAATGAATCATTTATTTTTGGTAGAGAGAGTGGTGAGATCACATTTTCCCCCCATAAGTTCTAATGTCAAACGTATACAAATACAAAGTCCATTGACAATTTTAATAGACTCCTACTAACCCAAATGCCCAATACCCAAATAAGTCTCATTTATGTTTTTTTAAACCGTAGACAATATGAACAAACTTTAAGCTAAGGCAACATTAGAGTAACAGAAGTTGAAAACCATCGTTATAGGTCGATAGTGTCATTCTAATTCCATGCTCTTATGATAATATTTACATTAACATTTATGTTTAAATAATTAGACATAAACTTGGATGATTGCATGGTTTTTGAGTGGTTAATTATCAAGCACTAATATTTGATTTTTGGTTTGAACTTTTAATATAATCATCTTTTTAGACATACATTCGAACCGCCCAACCCAAAGCGATATGTGTTAAGTTGGGTTATAAATTTAACACTACTAGAAAATTGAGTATTTTCAACGGAAAATGTCGTTGAAAATTTTCTACGAATTTTAGAGGATTATTGACCAAACATAAATTTTCTACGAATTTTCAACGAATTTCCGTTGAAAAGCTCTCACAAACATATATGCATTTTCAACCAAAAAAATTTCAACGAAATGTCTCGTCAAAATTTTTTTGGTTGAAAATGCATTTTGTGAGAGATTTTCAACGGAAATTCGTAGAAAATTTATGTTTTGCCAATAATCCCTTTAAAATTCGTAGAAAATTTTCAACGACATTTTCCGTTGAAAATACTCAATTTTCTAGTAGTGTAAAGAGGGTAGAATGGGTTACAATTTCCCAAACTGAAGTAGTGGGGTTGGGTTATTCAAATGGCATCAAATCACCCAACAGAACCTATGTGCACCCCTAGTTCTTGATCCTTGGATCGATTAAGATTGTTCATCAGTCTTGCATCATTCATAAATTAATTTCTTCTATATTTATACCTCTCGTCGACCATCTTTCCCGATAAACACCACTGATCACCATAGGCTTCCCCCCACCCACTCCACACCCTCTGCCTTGGTGACGGACCTAGGAATTTTCTTGATTGTGTGTGCACATTTAAAGTAATCAAAGAACCGTGAAGTCATGAATTTGATCGAGAACATTTTTTTTGAACTGCAATTTCAAGAACAATGTATTTTTTTTCAAATTGAATCGACCTTCAACTTTTGAGAAAAATACAAGACTAAGTGTTACGTCCAACATCTTTTTTAGCTGACTTCCATTGTTACGAGGAACTTCTTCGGTATGTTGGTTAATTTCATAAAAACTTCCATTTTATATATAGTATTGGATATTGATTTCAATTTCGTTTACTTATGCATAAAACTCCTGGTATTAAATAGAATGTTTTGCAAATCAAAATTAAATATCCATCTTATTTCACTTCATTATGCATCTAGAACTTTGAGTACCGATAATCAAATCAATAACAAAAAAAGAATTACAAAATACATTCAAATCAAGAAGAAAAATCTTATATTTTTGAGAAAAGTTAAACATGATAATTTACAAGAAGATGTAATTAATTAACAAAACGTGAAAACAATTTTTGAAAAGGAGATGAAATTAATAAAGTATTCAATGTATTATTAAATTTGATTTAGGCTATGTTTGGTAAAGGTAGCTGAAAAGATAGTTTATAACTGATAAGGGGTAGCTTATGACTGATAAGAAAGCTGATGACTTATAAGGTAGTTGATGAATAAGTTACGTTTGGCAAAAAGTAGCTTATAAACATGTAAAATGACCAAAAAGTAGCTTCAAAATAATAATAATAAATATTAATCAGGGGTATAATCGGAAGAAAATGATAAAAAGTTCAATAAGTCACTAATAAGTCACTCCCAACTAACTTATCAATAAGCTAGCTTATAAGTTAACTTACAAGTTATAAGTTAATTTGCCAAACATGTATCTAAAAAATAAGGTAGCTTATAAGGTAGCTTATAAGGTGACTTATAAGTCACCTTATTTTTACCAAACAATGCCTTAGTGGTTTGACGAAGTGATTTAGGATCGAAAGTGATTAGAGTAAGAATAGACGTTATTGGGTTTCTAGTTTTGAACCAAAGTATTAAATAACTACTACAAGTAAGAATTGAATCCAAGACCTCCTACGAAGAAAGTTTTAATTCGGCCGACCTAAACCATCCCATCAAGTCTAGATTCATGTAATTAGAAACTTGGTTTTAAAATATTTGGAGACACTCTCAAAATCAAGAGGGTACACTTTCAAGACATCTAAACTTTTTTACTGTCCAATAATCATGTGCACGAGACCCGATTGGTTCTTAGTAGGTCCGCCCACGCTCTTCCTCACGGTCAGACTTTTCCCCTTACCCTTCATCACTGAAGCCTCCCCCCATCGTGACCACCATATCCATCACATAACACACACATGTATATAATATATATATATAGGGGCGGGTTCAAATGAGAACTCAAATTTGGTTGTGAACATGAGAACAAAGGAGAGTGTGACACGTGTCTTATTCAGACTGAATGAATGTAGTATCAGATTAAATGTAGTGTAAATGTAGTGTTATTCAGTCTGAATAAATACTACATTCAGTTGAATATTTTCCTTCGTTACTCGTTCTGAATATGACACATGCCATGCTCTCATTTGTCCTCATGTTCACAACCAAATTTGAGTTCGCATTTGGACTTTCCTCTATATATGTATATATAAAGGAATGATCAAACGAGAACATAATAGAAGTAAGAGAACAATAACATCCAAATCACATGTGATTTACATGTGATTCGATTTTTTTTTCTTATTTGGTTATTGTTCTCGTAAGAACATCACTCTCTCTATATACATCAAAGGGGGAAGGGAGAGATAAAATGGACCAGTTTTGCATTTATAACCACTATCTCTACCGATTATGTTTCCATAAAGATATGCCATCTTCTATCCTACATCGTCTCCCTATACACCAAAATCCATCTTCATCAAAACCCACTCCAACGACTACTCTACATAGTAGTCGCTTCTACTATGTATCATGAAGATTTTTTTGGCTTGTTCAGTTCAACAAAAGTCGGGACTAATCAAGAATTGTTTAGCGTTGCTACTTCTAATTTGCTTGTACTCTACATCATCTCCACTGGCGGACATAAGACATAAGGCTAAAAATAATTATTTTGATAAGGGTTAAATAATTTTTTTACTGTATTATAAATTTATACGTCAATCCCCCATTCACTTTTCATAGGGTACCCCACAACTTCATAAATAAATAAATAAAAATCAAAAAAGTCTTTTAAAATCAACAAACAAAACCGAAAAAGTCATTTGAAATCGACAAAAATACTAAAAAAATCCCTCAAAATCAATCAAAAAACTTAAAAATCTCTCGAGACATGTAATTAGGTTAAAAATATGTCGGACGACCTTACGGGCATTTAGTCTACCTTAAAGATGACTCCACTAGGCAAAAATACTAGATCCACCACTAATCATCTCTACTGACGGCTGAAGGAAGAAGGGTCACATGCAGTGGCGGATCCAGTATTTTGGTCCACCGGGGGGTCCCATTAAGATAGACTAAAGGCGCGTAAATTCACTCACCCGACGTGTTTCGGGAAATTTTTAAAGTTTTTTAGTTGATTTCAAAAGATTTTCTTATTGTTTTTGTCGATTTTGAAGAATTTTCTTAGTGTTTTTGTCGATTTCGAAAGATTTTTTCGCATTTTTATTGATTTCAAGTAACGTTTTTAGTGTTTTTGTTAATCGCCGGTAAGATGGGGTCCCTTAAAAAATTTTACTGGAGTGAATTAATGCTAAATACAGTATTTTTAATGTTTTTTAGCATATAATTTTTATTTTAACATTTCACTGTGGGGATGGGAACCCCCCCCCCCCCCCTTTGCTGCTGGATCCGCCCCTGGTCACGTGGGGGATGAAGGGTTGGTGTGCGGTAAGACAATTCTGGTGTGTTGTATGTGTGTGTGGGGTGGAGGTAGAAAGTGTCACCAGAGATGGTGCAAATATGGAGTGGGTTGTGTTTATTTTTTTTGAACGGAGTGGGTTGTGTTTATGCCGCCCAAAACTAAACATAGAGGGATATAGGAGAGTTTTTTTTTTTGTTTTGCAACAAGCCATACAAAATCATATTAATTAAAAGTTAAAATTAATCAAATAAGGAAATATAATAAATTAACCATTGTGTCCTTTGATTTCACGAAGATGGTATGTAACATCCACTTTCGCAAATACGTTATATTTATCTTCTTTATACGTGTTATGTGACCAAAACATGATTGAATATGTGTTTGAGGAGTTAAAGTAGAATTAAGTGTTAGTTGATGATTGAAAGGTTGTAAAATGAAAGCTCGTGGTCTAAAACCGATTTTTTTTGGGAGATATTTTCTGGAATATTTTTATTGTTAGTTGTAGATTATCTCGTTACGATGCGTGAGCGAAAACTACGTCAAAAACAGAGGCCGAGCGAAAATTTATGCAATTATTAGTGATTAGTGGGTCAAACCGAGTTTTCAGCCGAGTCAACTCGGCCCAACTCGTAAAAAGTCGCAATATAGACGATTTTTCTTCATTTTGCACCCAAAAACATACTCTAAGCTCTCACTCTCTTCCTTAGGCGATTTTGGCTTCATAGGGTTGAATCAAGCTTGATACAAGGAGTTTTTGGCTTGATTATTACCTCAAAATCATCCACAAATCAAGGTATACTTAATTTTTTGGTTAATTTCATGAATTGAAGCTAGTTAGAGTTGAAATTGGTGATACTAGGGTTTGGTTTATGAACCTTGATCTGAATTATATGAGTATTATGTTGTATTTAGTTTGGTTATAGCCTAATTACGTCGTTATGATTCTTAATTGATGAATTAGAGCTTTTGAAAATGAAGAACGTAAGTTGAACTTTGATTTTCTTCATTAATGGCTATTTTGGTGACATTCTTGGGTACTGATCTTGTAAACAACATTATAAACATGGTTAGATAATATTTTAATTGTTGAAATAAAGATTAAATCCAAAATATGGATTTTAGCCTATTTTCTTAGTAATTTTGACAGCACCAAATGTACCCGAGAGGCTGTTTTGAGAGGGCGATAACTCATTCACCGTAGCTCGGATTGCTATGATTCTGGACATTTCGGAAAGTCTATATGTAGCTCTAAACCTGTCCTTTAGACACTTTTTAGAAATAAGGCTTGTAAGTTGGTTAGAATTGCCTCTCAAAATTGATAAAAAAGTGAATTTTGAGCTGAAAATTGAAGTAACTAAAACGAGTTTAAAGTAAGTTTGGTTAAGTTATTGTTGTCAGATCTTTATGAAACTTTGGATACATATTACAGGTGTTAAATAAGCCCACTTGTTCCTTTCGGAGTGACCGTTGACGTTTAGGCTTATATGGACTTGGAGCCTAATTTGACTCAATTTTTGAATATCGAAAAGCATTGCGAGTTTATGGGACTACTTAACTTACTATTTGCTAGACATGTGTTATCTATTTGCTACTTGCTTCCATGCTCATCCATGTTATGTCTCCTTACCGATTTCAAATGATTGTTAATTATTGTACCCCGTCGTTCCATACGTGCTACTTGATGGTTACTTTGTGTTTCCCCGGGGAAGGCAGACATAAGACATAACGGCTGAGACTACTCGAGTATGGTGCGTATTTAACCATGTTAGAGTCCGGTCATTTTCCCTGCTGTGCGGGATATCTCGGGCGGGAAGATCATTCCACTGGTCGGGATAGCTCGAGTGGTATGCTATCTATGATACATTGTTGTACTTGCAACGTCCGGGATAGCTCGGTGGTCGTACATATCTATTATTGACTTCCACGTGATATATTTGTTGCATACTTTAATATTTAGATGTCTGATTCCCGAATGATGATTACTTGTTACATTATTTACATCCTTCGTGATTATTGATTTCCATGGATTACATCTGTGAAGCTTTAGTAGTTAGTAATTCTTGTTTACTCACTAAGAATTTTGTGCTTACCCCTTTAGTTGTTTATATTTTTACAGGTCGTGTGGATAAGGCGAAGAACAAGCTCGAGTAGATTGAGATACTTGTTTTTGGTGTTTCCAATAGAACAACGCTTTTGGATATTAAGTAGTTAGTCGAATACAACTTCGGGTTGTAAATTATTAGTGGTCTTTTGGTTGTAACTTCAAGTATTTAGTTAACGGGTAGCTAATGTCCTTCGTCTTGTATATAATTTACGTTTCCGCAAAGTTATTACTTTAGATTTGTCCGTTTTGGAATATTTTGGGAAACAGGTGCTTACGGAAACGACCTGTAAACCAAGCGGACATTTCGAACTTGAAATTCGTAGATATTGTATTTCGTTTGTTCTCTAATGGGCTAAAAAGTAACTTTTTGTATTATTTATGTAATTATGGGTCTTTCAATTTGGTATCAGAGCCTAGGTTTAAGTGAACTGGATACGAACAACGGTATTCGGACTTAAAGCTTGTGTCGGTATCGTGTAGTAAGTAAGTTTTGATTTAAACGGGATATGGACTTAGGAGAGACCTAGGCGGGGATTGAGAGTTGGTTATAAGACTCGATATAATGTTATGTATATGTTGTAACTTTCAGAAAGATGAATGACAGTGGCGAAGCTAGTCATACCCCAACTAACGACAATGTGGAAGAAAATACTCCACACCTGGAGATTAATGATGATGAGGCACCGAACGTTTGATACAATGTATGACTTTATTGCTTCAGCAAACGTTAGCCCAACAACGGCATGCATGACGATTAGGGATGGAAACGGGGCGCGTATTGGGCGGGTAATGCATCCCCCGACCCCGACCCCAGTTTAACACCCCCGTCCCTGACCCCACCCCGATTAATCCCCGACGGGTTCGAGGGGAAGGAATCCCCGATGGGTTCGGGGAACCCGTTGGGTACCTGTTTAGTAAAAAACGACGTACATTAAAATTAAAATTATAGAAAAATCGTTACTATATGAATCAACAATATTGAAAAACAAATATATTTGCTATTTAGTAATAAATAAATACATATATACATGTTTATTTATTTATACACACACTATACACATATATTAAATAAAATTAAAAAATTAATCGGGTATATTAGGGGAGGGTAATGCCATCCCCGACCCCGCCCCGACCCCGTTTCGGGTGTGAGAGGAAATCCCCGTCCCGTTAGGGTCGCGTACCCGCCCCAACGGGTAAGTTTTCCATCATTAATGACGATAGAAAGTCCGGAGATGATAAAAACAAAGGCAAGGAGAAAGAAACGGGTGAAACCTCAAAACTCAAAATCGATCGAGTGCCTTTCAAAAACTTTCATAGTAGCGGTGTTACTGAGTTCTTTGGGAAGGTTGATCCAATGGAGGCACTTGAATGGATACGAATACTGAGAAGGTCTTTTGCATCACCCGAGTGCTAGATGATGATAAAGTGAACTATGCCACGGCCATGTTAAAAAGTAGTGCCTTGACATGGTGGAATGCTACTTTTGCAGCTTTAGGTGAATCCGAGAAAGAAAGTATGTCTTGGGAGTCTTTCAAGACTCGTTTCAACAAGCAATATTGTCCAACTGATCTACAAAAACGATTGGAAAAGGAGTTTCTTGATCTCAAGCAAGGAAAGATGTCAGTGGTGGACTACGAGACCGAGTTCAATCATAAAGCACAGTTTGCCACACGTTTCTTGACTACGGAACAGAAACGTATAGACCACTTTATAGACGGATTGCGACCGGAGATTCGAGATGTCATCGCTAATCGTGACATTTCGGAGTTTGAGAAAGCAGTGGAGTCCGCGTGACAGCGCGGATACGATTTGAATCACCCGGATCGTATTCCTGCGCCGCCAGCTAAATGATCTCGTATTGAAGGTGCGAAATCTGCACCGACACAACAATTTCCCCGAAATTTCAATCCGAGATACACTCAATCCCAAGCTAGATCACGACCTCAATCTCAGTCCCAGGCTTATAGTATGCAGGTATAATTGTAAAGTACGAGTTATGTGTGTTGAAATTTATTTGTATTCTAACTGTGGGTATTCTCCAGTCGAATGCTCCTCCACACTGTTCTTGTTGCGGTAAGTCTCATCGGGGCCGATGCAATACTGTTCGCCCTGAAGTTAGATGTCATGGTTGTGGTGAAGTTGGGCACATTAGACCGAACTGCCCGAGGAGGGATATGACATGCTACTCATGTGGTGCTATAGGCCATCGTCAGAGAGAATGTCATCGATCTAAACCTGAGGAAAGTAAGGCTTTTGTTCGCCGACCTTCTACTAGTGGTGATCCTCGTCAAAAGGAGGAGGTACCGCACACCCAGGCCAGAGCTTTTCGAATCACTATTGAGGAAGCTCGAGATAAGCCAGATGTGGTTACGGGTATATTTCTCGTTAATTCTCATTTTGCTCGTATCTTATTAGATTTTGGTGCTACTAATTCGTTTGTTTCCCATATGTTTGCTCGATGTTTAAACTATGTGCCATATATGCTTGTGAAACCTTTTTATGTTGACACTGTTGATGGCACATCTATGCTAGCTGATAAAGTTTACAAAGATTGTGTGCTGCAATTAGACGAGCACGAGTTTCCTATAGATCTTGTGTCGGTGGATATCCGTAGATTTGATATAGTTATTGGTATGGATTGGTTGGCTCGAAATCTGGTTGATATTTTGTGTTCTCAATGAATAATCCGTATACCGAATGACGACGACTATTTGTACGTTTACGTTGAAAAGCAAAAAGGAGATGTAAAGTTGATTTCAACGCTTAAAGCTCGGAGACACCTATCTAAAGTTTATTCTTCCTACTTAGCCTATATTCTTGATTCATCAAAGGAGGTGAAGAAAACGGTTAGTGACGTACCTGTTGTGTGTGAATTCCAGAATGTATTTCCCGAGGACTTACCCGATTTACCCCCTTTAGTTGTTCATATTTTTACAGGTCGTGTGGATAACGCGAAGAACAAGCTCGAGTAGATTGAGATACTTTCTTTTGGTGTTTCTGGTAGAACAACTCTTTTGGATATTAAGTAGTTAGTTGAATACAACACTGGGTTGTAAATTATTAGTGGTCTTTTGGTTGTAACTTCAAGTATTTAGTTAACGGGTAGCTAATGTCTTTCGTCTTGTATATAGTTTACGTTTCCGCAAAGTTATTACTTCAGATTTGTCCGTTTTGGAATATTTTTGGGAAACAGATGTTTACGGAAACAACCTGTAAACCAAGCGGGCATTTCGAACTTGAAACTCGTAGATATTGTATTTCGTTTGTTCTCTAATGGGCTAAAAAGTAACTTTTGGTATTATTTATGTAATTATGGATCTTTCATGGTAGACAAGACATTAGAGTAAAAAATCAAATCCAAAATATAATGCAAAAGTTATGGATTTTTCTAAAATAAATGAACTTTATGTCCCAACTTCATAATAAATCTCATACCATAGGGACCAAATCAACAACTTACTCTATATTTTAATTTTATTTGAACTTTACTAATCCGTTGAAGTCTCAAAAACGAAAGCTGTCATTATGCATCAAGACGTGAGTGGGACAACCACATTCCCCATCTAAATCAGAAAAGAAAGAGAAATATCATTCTATGGATTGTTTATTGGTAATGATATTAGGAATTTGACCAAAATGATCAACCAGCTTTTTTAATTGACCTAAGTGATCATTTCTATTTTGTACTTTTGCCGGTATATCTACAACCCATCTTTACCAGACTTATGGAGGTACTAAAACGACGTCGTTTTAGCTATTATTGTGGATTTGACCCAAGTCAACTCTTCCATTATTGCGGACTTGACCAAAAATTATGTCGTTTTGGATAATGTTTTAAAACCCGGGTTTTTAGTTGACCCGGTGTGGTGACCAGGTCTCGGGTTAACTAGTTTAGCCGGTTCAACCACCGGGTTAACCGATTTCAATAATCCTTTAAATCTCTTGTATTTTTTCATTTTTCTGCATACATACATATATATAATGTAATAATTTGATGTCTACAAGCTCCAACATTAAAAATACATAAACAACAAGTTTTATATCGATCCAAATACATTAAAGAAACACACCTAACACACATTTTTTAAATTGTTTTTGAATTTTAATATAAAAACGGGTTAACCGGGTTTTTGAGAAACCCGGTCGGGTTTAAACGGGCCGGTCATATGCATTAACCCGGCGTTAGTTACGGTCCAACCGGTTCGATCGGCCGGGTTAACCCGGGTTTTAAAACATTGGTTTTGGATCGTTTTGAATTTTCCAGCCGACTAAGCCTATATAATTAATTTGTTTTATAAGCTTTTATAACTTTTTTAAAACTTATATAAATTTTTTTTAAACTTGTATAAAACTTTATTCACTTTTATAAAAAAAAAAATTAACTTTTATATGATTTTAGTAATTTTTTATAACATATAGTATATTTTGAATGAAATTTTCTAAAACTTTACACTTTTTATCATTGTATATAATTTTATATAAATTTCTATAAATTATAATTTTATATACTTTTCAATTACTTTATATAATTTGTTTTATAAACTTTAAAAAAATTAGACTGTTATAATTTTTTAGGGGTACAGGAAAATTCAAAACGACCCAAATGACGTCGTTTTGAATCCAGTCCGCAATAACGGGGGAGTTGATTTGAGTCAACTCTGCAATAATGGTCAAAACGACATCGTTTTGGTAACTCCGCAAGTCTAGTGGAGATGGATTACGGATGTGTTGACAAATTTATAAAATGAGGAGAAAGTCAGTCATTTAGGTCAATCAAAAAGACTGATTGGTCATTTTAGTCAAATTCCCATGATATTGACATCTTTATGTACAAAAATTTGTGTACTTTAATTACCTTAGGAATGTAAAAAAAAGGTTTTTTGATGTTGATGTGTGTAAAAAAGAATTCACTTATAGAGGTGTTATTAGCAACATAGAAGGGTGTCGTTAGTCTTCCCATTGTTCATTTACCTCTTAATATTTCTATTAAGAGATAACTTTAAATTATTAAGCGGTGAATCTTTTTTTTTTGAAAGGTATCTTAGGCATTTGCTTAAACTAATCTCTGACAATTTAAGACTGCTAAAGCATGCAGTCATGAGATAATTCCTCAGTGGCCACAAGTTGTTTGCGCATGGATTCGAACCTGAAGTAGATGAGTTATCTAGCCTCATCCAGTACAAGCTTTAACCAGTACGTCACAAGTCTTTTTTTTTAAACGGTGAACCTTGTTTGGTAAAAAAACCTTTCTAATAATTTTAGAATCCTCTAAATAGTTTTCTATCAGGAGTCTTCTTAAACCATTCAAAGCCTTATTTTATTTTAAACAAAATGGACATTATGAAGAAATCCTTTAAAAAAACACATTAGTTACATTTATATATGAAAAATGAAGATCTTATCAAATAACCATATCCCATATTTTACTATAGTCTTTTATTAACCATCCTACACCAAACTACAAAAAAAAAATTACAAAAAAGATACATTCTTAGAACTAGGGAAAGATTAAGGATTAAAATAAGAAAGATGATTAAAAAATACAAAAAAAAAAAAAAAAAAAAATGTTTGTTGTGTGTGTGGGGGGTGGTGAGGCTGTTGTTGTAAGGGGGTAGAGAGAGAGAGAGAGAAATGAAACATCCTTCAATTTTCAGGGAGAGAAAGAAACAGAGAGACAACAATCTTCATTCCTCCCCTCTTTCAGAAAAGATGGTCGAAGAGAGGTTCCTCTGAGATCATCCTGAAAGGGGCAGTCATGCACATCTTTTTCTTTTCATTTTCTTCTAATTATTTTCCCATTTGATTCTTAATTTTTTATATCTTTTTATTCATTCATTCATTCATAACCCCATCATCATCATCATCTTATTTTTACCCACATTCCCTTGGAAAGGATTCTTCCATATTACACAGGAAATAAGCATCAAGAAAAAAAGAAAAAATTGATATAATTGACTGCCCTTTTTGCCCTTCATATGTGGTAAGTTTCATCATTCTTTTCTTATATTTCATCAAGATTCTATACCCTTTTGCTTTTTTGTTGGATTGCTTGTTGTTAAGGGTATTCTTTTCTTTCCTTTCCTTTTTTTATAAAAAAAGATTCTTTCTTGATTCTTTTTGTGTTTTAGCTTGTGATATACAAAGATTCTTGTTGGGTTTCTAATATCTCTCTATAAATCCTTTGTGTGTTTTTTTCAGTTTCCAATTCAATCATTGAAGCCAAGGTTGCATCTTTTTGCAAATTTTGTTGGGTTAATTCCCACTAAAAGAAGATTAGAAACCCATAAAATGAGGGACCCCAATTTGATCATTTAAGTTGAAGAGGGGGTATGTGTGATTATTGTATTAGTTAGTATAAAATAGGTTTTAATTAGGGTAATGAGAAATTTTGTATGTATAGTTTATAGTTTGTGAATTATCTTAATTATAGTTAAAGATAGATAGATAGATAGATAGATAGTTCTTGATGTTGGTTTTTGAGTGATCACTCTACTCAAAGAAGGAGGCTTGTTTTCCATATATAAGCTGGCAAATTTTGTTATAGAATCCTGGCTGTTGGCAGATATCATTGCTGCCTCTACCACCACCACAACAACGTATGGTTATGCGCGCAATGGGGGGTAGATGGACAACATATAATAAACTCAGTTTCCTGCTTTTGATTCTTGTTCTAATTCAAGGGTGTTCTTCCCTTAACCCACAGGGTAAGTAAGTTTATAGATATTCCACCTAAGGAAAGTTCAAATGTGAACCTCAAATTTGGTTGTGAACATGAGGATAAAGGAGAGTGCGACACGTGTCCCATTCAGTCTGAATAATGAAGGTGAAGTTTTATACATTATTCAGAGTGAATAACACAACATTCAGAGTGAATAGGACAAGTGTCACGATCTCCTTTGTCCTCATGTTCGCAACCAAATTTGAGTTCTCATTTGAAACCGCCCCTATTCCACCCAAACTAGTTGGTTTTTAGTTGGTGGAAATGTGGATGGTTTTTAATCTTTTTTGGTGGGTTTGGAATTGGAATATAGGTTTGGCCTTGTTGGAATTTCGGGCAAGAGTGTCTCGTGATCCGTATGGCGCCTTTAGAACTTGGAATCCAGATGACCATGATCCATGCTCGTGGTCTAATGTTCATTGTGTTGATGGTAATGTTCAAGTGCTGTAAGTTCATCACACTCTGCTTTTGGCTCTTAGAATATACTTGTGTAGGGTCAGGTTCAGGGGAAAACGTCAAAAAAAGATAAAACTGAAGAACACCATGTGATCCTTCCATCTAGACGGTATGCACAAATGCATACCATAATTTGTAACATGCATTAGTGCATAGAAGAAAAAACAGCTTCAGTTGCTTGTATGTATTTGTGCATAGCGTCCAGATGGAGGGCTCTCAGGGTGTTATTCAGTTTTCAATTTTTTTGAGGTTTTTCCCTGAACCTTCCTCTACTTGTGTACAGGACTAAACTTTGTGCCTACAATCGACATTTATGGTGGATTTTTTTATCTAAAACAAATATGTGTTTTGATGTTTTTTTATTTTCTTTTGTTTGAAAGGGATCTCAACGGGTTATCTTTAGAAGGAATATTGGCACCTGAGATAGGAAGCCTCACTCATTTGAGACGTCTGTGAGTACATCTTTTTTTATTTTTTTTGGCTTCAGAAATTTGTTGTTTTTACTCAATAATGCATCATAAAACTATGTTTGAGTGCATATTTAGTTTTCTATTATAGATTAGGTTCAGGGGAAACTGAAGAACACCCTGGTAGCCCTCCATCTGGACGCTATGCACAAATACATACTTGTAATTTGCAACATGCACATGTGCATAACAAAAAAAAACCAACTTCACTCGCTTGTATGAATTTTTGCATACCGTAGATGGAGGGCTCCCAAGATGTTCTTCATTTTTATTTTTTAGGTTTTCCCCTGAACCTCCCTCTTCTATTATAACTCCCTTTGGCTATGTCTCTTCGTATGCAAGTTCCAAATGCTACGGCAGATGTACATGAAAGGAGTTTAATCTTTTGTTGTAATGATGTCATGTAGAATTTTTTTTATTGGAAAGGGTATTCTAGGCATTTTCCTAGACTAATCCCTGGCAATTTTGAGACTCATGCATCCCTGAGATAATTCCCCAGTGGCCACAGGTTGTTTACGCCTGGGGTAGATGGGTTATCTAGCCTCATCCCCCACAAGCCTTGACCAGTACGCCACAAGCCTTGTGGTTGATGTCATGTAGAATGTTGGTTAAGAATGTCCATCGATGTTTAGGATTTTTCCAACAAAGAAAATCTTCCAAATTATGTTAAATATATCAAAGGGGAAAGTGTTGCAGTTTTGCTAGGATTATAGTACTAGTTTGAGAGACTTAAAATCAATATAGAGCAAAGAAATGTGAGGTGAATGACTTTATTTTATATAATTTTTCGTTAGTATTTTGTTTCTTATGCTTACACTTTCGTTTTATGCTAGTGTCCTTGCACATAATCAATTCTCTGGAGCTATTCCGAAAGAGCTTGGTGAGCTCACAATGTTGGAAGTACTAGACTTGAGGGATAATAACTTGAGTGGACATATTCCATCGGAGTTAGGACGGATGCACTCGCTAAAACGGTTGTAAGTCATTCCCTCTATTCTCATCTTTTGACTTTTAAGTGTCAAACATGTATTCGTATCGTTATATACTCATGCAGTTTTAGCACCGATATTTTTTCTCTTTTATAATACTCTTTGTAGCTTTCAATGTATGGGTTAGATTCAGTGGAAAACGTCCAAAAAAAAAACTGAAGAACACCCAACACCCTGGGAGCCCTCCATCTGGACGGTATTCACAAATGCATACTGGTTATTTGTAACATGCATTAGTGCATATGACTAGTGCATAACATGCACTCGTGCATAGAAAATTGCTTGTGTGCATTTGTGCATACTGTCCAGATAGAGGGCTATCATGGTGTTCTTCAGTTTTCTTTTCTTTTTTTGAGGTTTTCCCCTGAACCTCAATCTTCAATGTATATACCCATTTTTACTCGAACGTTAAATGTGTATATATCAATTTTGGGACTAAAACTACTTCTTTTTTACATTCAAAGTCAAAGTATGATGACAATGCCATAATAATGTAATTGTGTACTCTAGGTTGCTCTGTAACAACAATCTTGAAGGATCCATTCCCATGGAGCTCAGAACTCTCAACTTTCTCTACGAAATGCAATATGATGAAAACCTTTTATCCATTGTTGCCGATGGGATTGCAGGTCTAAATAGGAAATTTGGACGGTGGTAAGAGCCTTTGAATTCTTTTGGACATTACTCATATATATATATATATATATATATATATATAAATCATGCCTCTTACTTAAAATTTGATTACAATCCTTAATCCTTGTGAGTTCACATCAAATGCACAAACTTTCAAGTAACAATCATCCAATACAACTTTTAAGAAACTTTGTTTACTTAGGCCATGTTCGGCAACCATAAGCTATATTACTTTTTGAGTCGATTCAAAAAGCCTCATTTGGTTTACTTATAAGCTAGTTTTTTGAAAAACTACTTCAAGTGTTTCATTAAGCTCCAGGGACCCTTTTAACTTTTAACATAATTCTTGATATACTTTCTTATTTTTTTGATCTTCTTGCATACCTTTAGAATGACTTTTAGGTTGTGAGAACCAAAGGGTTATGCCCCTTATGTTTTTCAATTAGTTAGTTTTTTAGAGGGATCCAATTTGTTATTTTTATATCATTTTAGATTGTTATCTAGCTTATTAGCTAGTTTTGATCAAATACGACTAGTTTATCAGCTAACAGCTAGTTTGCCAAACATAGCCTTAGTTGTATTATAATTATTTCATTTTTTTAATCCTGAACTGAGAAGAATATCTACTTATTGTCTTGTATTACGGACAGCGTCTTGCAGGGAGGTTTTAGACTTCAAAAGAAAGCTGATTCTCTTATAACACGTATGAAAGATACAGCTAATAATTACCTCAATCCGTTACAACTGTAAGGAAGAACATCAAATTTATTTGCAACTTCACATTTCTTTTATTTGTTAAACTCATTCTTTCGGTTCTTCTTTCTTTGTTTAAGTTTCAGGTTTTGCAAGGGCTCCTCACACCATTGCCCTATCAGTGAAAAACGTACGTTGAACGAACACATGATTTTATTTATTATGAGTTTGATTGAATTATTTGATTATTAGTCAAATGTTTTAAAAGTATTGTTCAAGAATGAAAAAATATGAATCTTGATGGATAAAGTTCAATAGCTTTAATACCTCATTTAATGAGAATGGGCAAAAAGGTAAACTTTTGCAGGAAAACTTGTAAGAAAAAAGAAATGTTGCAACTATAATTTGTCAGAAAAAGGGTAAATTGTAATGGGTCAGGTTCAGGGAAAAATCTCAAAAAAAGAGAAAACGGAAGAACACCCTGGGAGCCCTCCATCTGGAGGGTATGCATAAATGCATACCAATAATTTGTAACATGCATTCATGCATAGAAAAAAAACAGCTTCATTCGCTTGTATGCATTTGTGCATACCGTCTATGCACAAATGCAGGAGGGATTCCAGGGTGTTTTTTCAGTTTTTTTTTTTGTTGATTTTTCCCGTAAACCTCCCTCAACTATAATGGGTCAGGTTTAGGGAAAACCTCAAAAAAAACCCTAAGAACACCCTGGGAGCCTCCAACCGGACGGTATGCATAAATGCATACTGATAATTTGTAACATGCATTTGTGAATAGAAAAAAAAACAGCTTCAATCGCTTGTATGCATTTGTGCATATCTTCTATGCACAAATGCATATTGTCTGGATGGAGGGCTTCTACGGTGTTTTTTCAGTTTTTTTTTTTTTGATGTTTTCCCATGAACCTCCCTCAACTCAACTATAATTAATTTATCTAAAAAAGACTAATGTGATTTCATGCTCCTTCTTCTTTGTGTCTTTAGGTCAACCCGAACCAGAAATGGCCCACAATGTGAATCATGATGGGAATGTTGTACGTCGAAAGCTAGCCGAAGAGTCTCCAAACTTAGCAGCCGCACCTTCTCCAAATGACGGATTTGGGCCACCAAAAATCATAGCTCTCCCAAGTAGTAGAAGTAGCGGATCATTTCCCGCTGTACCAAAGGACAAAAAGGTCAATCCCATTAATCCACCACCATTATATGGCATCGATCAAGAAACCCCCAAAGGAACATCCGGTCAACCACCATTAAACGACCGGCCTTCAGAAAGTGAAACTAATTCATATAAGTGGAAGATCTTAGTTGCAATATCTTGTATAGTTCTTCTGCTAATCATCGGCATGGCTTTTTGTTTCGTGTGTCGAACTCGGGCGGTTAAGACCATAGGTCCTTGGAGGAGTGGTATTAGTGGACAATTGCAGAAAGCTTTTGTGACGGGTGTTCCAAAACTTAACCGGAGTGAGCTAGAAACGGCATGCGAGGATTTCAGCAACATTATCGAGGCAATGGAAAGTTATACGTTATATAAAGGAACGTTATCAAGTGGAGTCGAGATTTGTGTTGCATCAACCACCATCGCTAGTCTTAAAGATTGGTCAAAACGTGCTGAACTTGGGTTTCGGAAAAAGGTTTGGTTTATTTTTGGGGGTGCACAATCAACCCATACGTTTATGCTATGTTTGGCAAACTAGCTGATAAGCTAGATGTTAACTGAAAAGCTAGTTGTAGGCTAATAAACTAGCAGTTGGCTAATAAGCTAGCTCTTGGCTAATAAACTAGCTAGTGGCTAATAAACTAGCTAGTGGCTGAAAAACTAGACAGTGGTTGATAAGCTAGTTGTTGGCTAATAAGCTAGCTATTGAATAAAAAGCTAGCTTTTAGCTTATAAGCTAGTCATGGTTGGTAAAGATTAGCTTATAAACTAGATGACAATATAGAATGACCTAAAAGGACGTGTTGGAAATTTAATTAGAAAAATATAAGGGGCATTATTGGAAAAAATGTAAAAAGCCGCGATGCCATGTAGCTTTTTGAAACTTAGTAATTTTTCAAAAAAACTTATTGCTAACCAAATGCAACTATTTCAATAAGCTCAAAAAATAAGTTAGCTAACATATCTACTCGTGAACTTTATAGATTGATGCGTTATCACGAGTGAATCACAAAAACTTTGTTAACCTCATCGGGTATTGTGAGGAGGACGAACCTTTTGTTAGGATGATGGTGTTTGAGTATGCTCCTAACGGTTCCCTTTCAGAGCATCTACATGGTGATAACTCGGTTTTCTCTATCTAAATCCAAACAAAATATAAATTCTTTTAGATGATATAAAAGTCGTGTTTCTTTTGTTATAGTTGAAGAGCTTGAGCATCTTGATTGGTGTTCGAGGATGAGAATTATCATGGGAACGGCTTATTGTCTTGAGTACATGCACGAATTGAACCCTCCCGTACCGCACTCCAACTTGAACGCAACATTGATCCGTTTGACCGATGATTATGCACCCAAAGTAAGATTCTTTCATTTTTGTTTTTTTTTGGAATATCATTGTGAAACGAAACTTAAAGAATCACACCAAAGGGTCATTGGACCAACATTATCTGGGTTACTGGTACTGGTATTACTGGTAAATCTATTATGAAGGTTAAGGGCGATAATCAAATACAAACCATAAAAAGGTTGAGGACTGTGAGGATTGATCTCAACTATTAAAGAGTTTAATCAAAGGTTATTAATCATGGTGACATTTTTGTAATATTAATAAAAAGAGAAGGGCGTGATAGTGATTGTGTTACTGTCGTCATATTTGACTTTTCTAATTCATCGTTGACTACACTTGTATGTGTTCTGGATTCATATGGTGAATCTGGTGAATTAGTATGTGTTCTGGATCATATGGTTAATCTGGTGACTTAGTATGTGTTCTGGATTTAATTATGGTGAATTAGTATGTGTTCTGGATTCATATGGTGAATCTAGTGAATTAGTATGTGTTCTATTATAAATAACGATCAACTATATTTGGATTTCATGTGGTGAATTAGTATGTGTTTCATATGGTGAGTGAATATGTATGTTTCATCTAGTGACCAAAATGACGATTTTGCCCTTTTTAACTAAAATATAGCTCTCAATTAAAACCAAATTAAGGCTTAGATCGGTCCTCACGGATTTCAACATTTTTTGGTTTTTATTTGATTTAACCCCATGAGGTTAAAGATTCAAAACTGACCAAATGTACGACTAGGTGTGAGTTTTGTCGTATATAAATATTATATATACTTCAAAAACTTATAAAATCGGGTTCCTTCAGGTTGCAGAGATGAGTTTCTGGAGAGATTTTGTATCAAAAGCGAAAGTATCAGCAGAAGCTGAATCTGAGCATTCGGTACTACCACCACTCATTGATACAGAAACAAACGTCTATTGTTTTGGTATGTTAATGGTCGAAATCATTTCCGGCAAGCTTCCTTATTCCGACGAGCAAGGACCTCTTGGAGCTTGGGTAAGAATGACAAAAATGCCTAATATCTCAGTACCATTTATTAACTTTTCCAACAATAGTACTTAGTTTTTCTGTTAAAATTGTGGAAAAAGAACGTTATAATTTCCAAGAATGAGCGATTTTAAACCACTTTCAAACAAAAAACCTTCGCACGATTTTGGACCAATTACTATTACATGCTTCGTTTTGGTACCTTAAACGTGATATCTCAAATATATAGACCAAAATACGTTACACAAAATAAGAATAAGACCAAAAACACGTTGCATTTTTATTCGACCTCAGATGTAAATCATGTACCTAAATATTTGAGATGTCACATCTGAGGTACAAAAATAAAGGTTTTAGAAGTACATTACCTGCAATAAGAGTTAGACCAAAGTACGTTGTTTTTTTCATGCAATTTTCCCTTTACGTAAAACTACGGTTAAGATCCAACGTAATAATTTAAGAAGTTAATCACTCATTTTTGCTGGTTTGTGTGTACCTCAACTAAAGAGTGAGGTTCAGGTGAAAACGCTAAAAAAAAATGAAGAACACCATGGGTGCCCTTCATCCAGACAGTATGCTCAAATGCATACAAGCGATTGAAACTGTTTTTTTTTCTATGCACCAGTGCTTATATATGCATTAGTGCATATACACAAATGCATATATATGCACCAGTGCATATATTAGTGCATATGCACAAATGCATGTTACAAATTACCGGTATGCATTTGTGCATACCGTCCAGATGGAGGGCTCCCAGGGTATTCTACAGTTTTCTCTTTTTGAGGCGTTTTCCCCTGAACCACCTGACCCTCCTATGGGGCCTTGAAGTAAACAACGAGACAAACCCTTCAGTAGCCTTGAAGGTTAAGCTACCGTTTTGGTATCGATAATAATTCATCTATTTTTGGTAGGCTGCACAATATCTGAACGATAAGCGTAACGTGAGTCACATGGTCGATCCAACGTTGGAATCATTTAAGCATAACGAACTTGAGAGGATATGTGAAGTTATCGAAGAATCCATTCAGCAAGATCCTCGGAAAAGACCAACGATGAAAGAAGTGGTTACGAAGCTAAGGGAAGTGCTAGCAATTTCACCGGAGCAAGCAATACCGAGACTCTCGCCACTCTGGTGGGCTGAACTCGAAATTCTATCCGGAGAGGCAGCTTAATAAAGAAACGATAAAATAAATAAATAATTATTCAAAAAGCACGACACCCCTTCGTTGTTTTGATGCTTGTAGATTTCAAGGAGTGTCGTTAAGACGGGTACGAGACCAAAAAAAAGAGCTTATTGACGTTTGTTGCTTGTGTGTTGCGCGGTTTGATTCGATTTTTTTCGAGGTGTGTTTGTGACTTAACGCAATAAGACGGGTGTGGCCGGTGTAGCGGAAGTGTTTTCGCTGTAATGATGATATTGTTTGAACCAAGATTTCGAGATTTGTGTGCTGAATATGTGTATCTACTTTTTGAGGTAGAGATCAGGTATGTGTACATTATAAAAAAAGTAGAGATCAGATATGTGTACATTATAAAAAAAGTAGAGATCAGGTATGTGTACATTATACCGAGCTTGTTTGGTTTGATTTGGTTTGGTTTTTTAAATATGTAATAATGTTAAAGTAAAAAAATTAGTTTTTTGAGGGAAGTCTTGAAATCAAACCCAAGAGGATGATATTTGTTTGCCATATTGTTATATTTACAAGAAGGATGTGGTGGAATATAGTTTTGATTAAAGATGGCCAAATCGGCCCAGTCCGGCCTGGGACCGCCATAGGACCGGAACCGGCGGGATCGCCGGTATGGAACGGTTATGGGACCGCGGTTCAGTACCGGTTGTTATTTTGAGCGGATTCGAGGAACCAGCCCGAGACCGGTTATGGCCCAGCCCGGAATATAGCCGTTTACCTTTTTTTTTGCATTTTAGTCTCCTAAGCGTTGTATAAAAGTGTTATGGTGTATGGGGTAAGATACCAACTTATAAAACGCAAAAAAAAAACGTTCACAATTCGCGTTATATTTTGTGATTTCGGCTCGTATTCGTTTCTCGCAAAAAAAAAACGTCGGCACTTCTACTTCTCAATTCTCATTTCTTTCTCTCTTTATCTTCCAAAATGGCTGGTGAACAACATGATGCATCCAACGAACAAATTTCCAAAGTCTTCGCCAAGCACGGACGGAAGTCTGAGGTTTGGAATGCATACAACTTGGTATCAGTTAGGTGGCGTTTGTTTTTTAAGAAGTCTGAAGTCTGATTTCAGTTCTAAAATGGTCATGACACATCTAAATGAATAAGACATAAGTGGTGATTAAGAGCTTAAAATGAAAAAAACAAACAAGGCCTTAAAGTTACAACTTTTTATATCAAAACCTTGTACACACGAAAGTTAAAGTTAAAATGAAACTCACTTCATAAGACTTTTGATGTTTTAGCACTTTTTTAACGTATATCTTCTGATTTTTTCTTAAAATCTAGAGTTGTCTGTTTATTTTATATCTATTAACTTTTTTTTTATCTTTGAGCTAAATTGATAAGATGTACTCGTTTACTTCATATTTATGTGTTGATTTGTGGGAGAACGTGCGTAGATAGAATGGATGATGTAAAAAGTGTTGTAGCACGGTTCTTCAAGGCGGTTTTCTAGGATCCTCGACATTTTTTACAATGGATCTTTTTTGTCATCAATATCATATCACTACAAAACAAATGACTTTCACTCACGAAAAAAACACCCAGGGAAATTTCCGTGGGTGATTACCACGGATCACTCAGGAAATACTAATGGTTCAGATGAAATTCGATGTTTTCAAAAAAATACCAACGGATTACTCAGGAATTTCCTGGAAAATCTGTCACTGATTTAATTTACCCACCAACAAATTAGCAACGAACTTTTGTGACGGTTTTGTGACGAATCACCTTTTAGCGACAGATTTCTCAGAAAAATGTCCGTAGGTGAAAGTCTTCCATTTTAGTAGTGCATCCACCTGATTCAAACTATTTCGAATTTCAGACCATGTATACTGGTTTGATCCCAAATCTGTGTACCCTCTTTTATGTATCATGAATTGTCCTTTGAGCTTTTGTAAAGTTGGATATCTAAGTTTTATCTTTTGGTTTTTGTGTTACTTTTCCTAGTTGGATATGCAACATGATTTGTTGGACATTTGTAGTATAAGCAATTTTGTAGTTACAAAATATAACTTTACTTTGGAATATTTTTTGTTATTCTCTCTAAATTCAAAGAAGGTTTAAATATTCAAAGTATTTCTTATTTCAATTTTTATTATTGTCTTTTACATTCTTGTACTTCAAATTCCTTTTAATGTTTTTTCTATCTCTTATGCAATTAATTTTTTCATTTCAAGTATGGTAGCCTAAATACCTAACTTGAGTATGGGGTAAAGTTAATAAAAAACCAAATGTTGATGGTAGAAGTTGTTAATGTAATAGCTAATCTTTTCAACCGTATCTTTCAAGTTTATATTGCAAAACAGCATTTATAGATGAGTTGATCACTTGTTTAAAAGTGTTGAAAATGTGTTGGATATAGAGATAAGACAATAAGCATGTATCAACTTAAATGATATGTAGGTAGACTTGAGAGCTACTTAGAATCAATGAGACTCGTTTTCATTCCATTTATTATATAAGAAATAGGTTGAGCTATTGTCTAGATTCTAGCTTTACATTTAGATATGAAATTTGTTAAATGAATTGAAATATGTCTGTTTGGTTCACATAATGTAAATTGGATTGGAAAGAAATATTGGTAAATGACCAAAATACTATTGAAATATTTATTGAAATTACATGTTTTAACTTGTATGGTCGATGGAGTTGTTGAGCTTTTGGAGTTTATACGTGGTTACGGCATATTTATTGGAAAATAAATGTTTTGAGTGTGTTGGTCATTCAATTAGAGTCATATAATTTATACCATAATACGATAAATCCATATGCATAGGAGTGGATTTAGAAATGAGATAGTTATTCATGTATTGTAGCTTGAAACTCGGATCAGCGGAGGGCTCAAGGTAAAGATTTGGATAGAGTTGAACTTGATAACTGTGTGATCCTCAATGGGGGACTCAAGGTAAAGGCTTGGATAGATATAGTTGAATTTAATGATCGTGTAGTCCGTAACGACTGTCATTTCTAATGAATGAGCTTAACATGGATTTAGGATATCTCAACGTAAATACCCGAATAAGGTTGAGTTTGGTGACTCCCCGCTTGACTAAATACCCATATAAGGTTGATGTAAATATTTATTTATTATATTAAACAAAACAAGGTAAAACTATAAAAGTTTTCATAGATCTCACAGATTTCAAAGTTGTCAAATACTTGAGCCATATATATATATATATATATATATAACTTGATATATATAGGGGTATATATATATAACTTAATATTACATTAGTAGAGGCGGGTTTATGCGAAAACAGTAACAATTTACGAGAATACGAGAAGCTTTTTTCATGTACAAGATCACATGTGATTTTTACACTAACTGTAGCGAACGACTTTTGGGACCACTTAAGTCGCATGGAAAGTCGCCCGCATCATTTATGATTTTGTACAAAATCACATATGGTTTTGTACATGAATCATATGTGATTTTGTATATGAAAATTTTCATGTACAAAATAATTCGCTGATGATTGTCCTCGTATTCTCGTAAATTGTTATCGTCCTCACATGAACCTCTTTCTACATTAAATAAGTATTTAATGAATAGAGACAAAAAAAAATTGTCCTCTAAAATAGAGGTCAAGTTCAAAGACCTTATTTTTTTGGTATTGCCGTGGTGTGTTGTAGTTGAAAATATTCTAAAAATATTCCAAAATATTAGGTAGAAATAGAATGGATATGGTGATTAAGGCTATGTTTGTAAAAGTATCTTATAAGGTACCTTATAAGTATCTTATAAGGTACCTTATGACTTATAAGGTAGCTTATCAAAATCTTATTTTTATTAACTTCTCAATAAAATACCTTATAAGATACCTTACAAGGTAACTTATAGTTATTCAAACAATTATACTAAAAATAAGGTATCTTATAAGGTGACTTATTGATGTCAAACAATGCCTAAATAAGAGTAAAAAGTCAAGTAATTTAAACAAGTAACGCGTATCATAAAATCCAGTTGGCAGCGGTAGTACGTACATCTTTGCTGGCCGACCTTATCCCATTCTTCTTTTATATCTTTATTATTTAGTGGCGAGTATGGTCTAGTTTTGGTCCCTACTGTTTACAATTTTTACGGATATCATCCCTGAATTTTATAAATTCGGTTTTAATCCCTTATGTTTGTCAATTTTTAACAGTTTTAAGCCTAATGTGCATCAACTTTTTTCATCAAGATTGATTAAATGAAATATTTTAGGTCATTTTGTATTTCTTTTTAATTTTTAAAAAACATATATGTTATGAGTATTATAATTTTTCTAAAAGAATATGATCTTGTACGTTTTTAACATTTTATATTAGTTATTTAGAATTTAGATTGATTCAACAAGAGTATTTATTTTTTGAGATGATAAAAGCTGGCAAGTTCTTATCGTCCTCTTATCTCTATTATAAGAAAATTACTCCTTATTCAACTGTTATTATGGTTTGATGGTGATATAAAATGAGGTTACCTCTTTACCATCACTTAACTAGATATTTAAAAACAAATATACAATATATAATTCATATTGTACAAGATCTTTTAGTTCCCCATTTTTTATTCATGTGGTATAAGTTTAGAAGCTTTAGCTTAAAGTTGAATGATGACGGTATGATTGATAAAGGAGATTGTTATTTGTACCCATTTTAATATCAAAATAAGGTTAAATCATGCGCTACGAATGTAAAAAGTGAGTTTTGATGTTGATGTGTGTAAAGAGGAAATCACTAGGTAAGGGTGCGCTTATTAGCAATGTAAAGGGGTGCAATTAGTCTACCCCTTTATAAAAATAGGATTTGAACGTATCAAAAATGGATGATGGTAAATTATGGTAAAAATAAATTGCTAGTTTTATATAAATTCAATAATATTATAATATTTCGAAAAGTAAAATTAATAACTATACATATTCAAACATTTATCAGTTTACAAAAAATAAACAATCTTATTGATTATGTTTTTAGACATTAGCACCACTTATTATTAAAAAGAACTAAAGTAAGAATTCAGATTTCAGTACCACATCTTATCAATAATTTAGGTTTCAACATCTGTATAAAAACAAACAACACCTAATAATAACCCTCACCCAATTTTATTTGATCCATGTTGCATGCACAACCCTAACCCCCCTCTCTCCATCACCCTCATCTTGTCTTCTGCATCTCGCACCTTTAGACACTACCATGTTTAGTGTCGATTACAAAATGGCTATGCGTTTCCACGATATCGATTACTCTCTCTCTCTCTCTCTCTCTCTCTCACCTCTTCATGTGTCCTTATGGTTTGACTTCTTTTCCTATGCACGTTTGTGGTCATGAGATTCACACAATCAATCATCTTGCATCAGTTATGGTTGTAGGAGTTAATATCGCTTTATCTGGCTTGTTGTATGGTACACACATCGACGTTTATGGGTTGGAGCGTATTACTGGTTTCAAATCTAGGATGATATCTAAAACTGAACTTTGAATTTGAAAGTTATGTAACATCAAATTCAACAAGTGATTTGGATCGACTACACTCCCGACGATCCTTCCATACCCATCTTCACTTATTTAGGCTTTTGTTCGATTTAAAGTTTAGGTTTACTCTTAACTTTTGGGTTTGATTATATTATATTTTAACGTTCGCATCACATTTTTTAATGATTTATGTTAGGGTTTTGAATCTCAAATTGTTTATATTAATATATTGACAAATTTTTTTAAAGTTTGGATCTCTATTTGACTTGTAATTTGTAATACTTCTGATATGCCACTCATTTGTTTTTTGAATTTATAATGGTGGTCATTGATAAATGGTGGTAAAAGTTTAATTTTTTTATATCATAGATAGTATTATCATATTTTCTTTAAAATAGAGTGGGAAAATGACACAATGCCCTTCATTTAAATACATTTAACGAAAAAAGTTAATGAGCATTAGGAGAAGGGATCGAAACTGTTGGAAATTAATAAATGTGAGTGACCAAAACCTAATTTAAAAAGTTTAGGGACTATATTCATTAAAAGATGAAACGTTAAGGACCAAAATTGAACTTTAGTTATTATCGGCAAATTTTGTACTTATTATTTCAACTATAAATATTTATTTATTAATCAACAGAGCCGTGCGTTATAGCTTTTCTTCTGGGTGGAGAACTCTCTCTTCTTCTTCTTCTTCTTCTTCTTCATTCTTCAAACTTCAACACACGGAGACCAAATTCAAACCCTAGATTTTCTTCATTCTACTCTGAAACATTCTCTCATTGTCATCCATGGAGGTAATCTTCAAGATTTCTTCAAGCAAACTTAAATAACTCTTATAATTTTGGGTCTAAAATGGCGCTTTATGTGTTTCTATGTGTTCATCTGCTTCAATTAGAATTGATTGATCGGTGAGAAAACTTTTCTCATTTTGAGATTGATTTTGATTTCTTCGAACAAACTTCAAGAACTGTATCTTTTTGGTCACCGTTTGGGTCTAAAATGGCGATTTATGTGTTTCTATATAGAAACGATCATGATTACTTTGTTGTTTGCATCTGATTCAATTGGAATCCATGATTTATCGACTAAACTTTGCTCATTTTCACATTAATTTTGGATATAAATAGCATCTGTTGGCGGATTGCATGTATCTGTTTGCTTATTAATTGTGTAGATTTCTTGAAACGAACTTCAAAATCTTCATCAATTTGGTCATCATTGATACGAATAGATCATGATTACTTTGTTGTTTTCATCTGCTTCACTTAGAAACTTAGAATTGACGGATTGTTTGCTCATTCTGGCTTCGATTTTGGATATAAATGTTGTTTTCATTCGCTTATTTCGTTAATCTTCCCCTTAAATTTAGTAATTTTGATTAATTTTCAGATGATTGCTTGATCAGACTTGCTTGATTGATCTTGTTTCAAAAGGGGCATTTCGTATTTGATTGAATTTAGGTCAAAATATGTCAAAATCATACGCAAATTTGTTCGAACTTGCAAATGGGAACTTTTCTGCTGTAGAAGAACCCGAAAGAAAACGATTATCTAGGGCTACAACTGTTCCCGGGATCATATCCAACCTCGATGATGATGATCAATCCGGTAGTGAAATTTCATCCGACGTCCCTTCGAATTTCATCTCCGATCGGTTGATCATCGTAGCAAATCAACTACCCGTTAAAGCCACTCGAGAAATCGACGATAACGGAGGGTATTTTTGGAATTTCACATGGGATGAAAACTCTTTATATTTGCATATTAAGGATGGATTGCCTCCAGAAATGGAGGTTATTTACGTTGGTTCGATTAAGGCTGACGTTGACCCTAACGAACAAGATGACGTTTCACAAACGCTACTCGATAAATTCAAATGCGTGCCGGTTTTTATCTCACCCGACCTTTTAGAAAACTATTATCACGGGTTTTGTAAACGATATTTATGGCCAATTTTCCATTATATGCTTCCGTTAACAGACAGCCATGGCTGCCGGTTTGACCGCTCGTTATGGGAAGCCTACGTTACTGTTAACGTAATATTTGCTCAAAAAGTCAGTGAAGTGGTTAACCCTTACGAAGATTACGTTTGGATTCACGATTACCATTTAATGGTTCTTCCAACTTTCTTAAGAAGACGTTATAATAAGTTAAGAATCGGGTTTTTCCTCCATAGCCCGTTTCCATCCTCTGAGATATACCGAACTTTAGCGATGAGAGAAGAAATCTTGAAATCTTTACTAAATGCCGATCTTATCGGGTTTCATACGTTTGATTACGCTCGCCATTTTCTTGCTTCTTGTAGTAGGATGCTCGGATTGGAGTATCAATCGAAGAGAGGGTATATCGGATTGGAATACTACGGGCGAACGATCGGAATCAAGATTATGCCGAGTGGGATCCACATGGGTCAAATGGAATCGGTTTTAATGGAAACCGATAAAAAAACGAGGGTGAAAGAGCTCAAACGGGAATTCGAAGGGAAAACGGTTCTTCTCGGTGTTGATGATACCGATGTTTTTAAAGGCGTAAATATGAAGTTTTTAGCAATGGAACAGATGCTTAAATCTCATCCGATTTGGGTCGGAAGGGCGGTTTTGGTACAAATCTTGAATCCCGCTCGTGGAAAAGGACGGGATGTTGAAGAGGTGGAAGCCGAGATTAAAACGAGTTGTGAAAGAATCAATCGGGATTTCGGAAGCCCGGGATACAAACCGATCGTGCTCATCGATCGGCCCGTTTCGTTAACCGAACGGGCTGCGTTTTACACCGTTTCCGAGGCTGTGGTTGTGACCGCGGTCAGGGATGGAATGAATCTTACGCCATACGAGTATGTCGTTTGCCGGAATGGGATTCCGGGGGGGTCCGATGATGATGAGTTAAATTCTCCTAAAAAAAGCATGTTAGTGGTCTCGGAGTTCATCGGGTGTTCACCGTCTCTTAGCGGTGCGATACGGGCCAACCCGTGGAACGTAAACGCAACCGCCGAAGCCATGAACGAAGCCATCTCGACATCGGATACGGAAAAACGAATGCGTCACGAAAAGCATTATAAATATATCAGTTCCCATGATGTCGGTTATTGGTCTAGAAGCTTCTTTCAAGAACTCGAGATCACGTGTTCAGATCATTTTCGAAGAAGGTGTTGGGGGATGGGATTGAGTTTTGGATTTAGGGTTTTGGCGCTCGATCCTAAGTTTCGGAAGTTGACGGCTGAGACTATTGTTGACGGTTATGGAAAGAGTCGGAATCGAGCGATATTGTTGGATTATGATGGTACGGTTATCCCACAAACGTCGATTAATAAAAGTCCGAGTAATGAGGTTATCTCGATCATTAACAAACTATGCAATGATCCTAAGAATATGGTGTTTGTTATTAGTGGCCGAGCTAAAGATTCTCTTGAGAAATGGTTCGACCCGTGCCAAAAACTTGGTCTTGCGGCTGAACACGGATACTTTATGAGGTATAATATCGTTTTACAACACATTTACAATAGCAAACACTCATTTAGAATATATATTTATATATATATAGGGGAGGGATCATACAAGAACACCCCTCATTTAAAGGAACAAAGGAACACTCTTAGGACCACATATGATGTGGGTCCCACATAATATAAAGTTCCTTTGTTCCTTTAAAAATGCAAAGTTCTCATTTGAACCTCCCTCTATATATATATATATATATATGTATGTATAGGGTCAGGTTCAAGGGAAAACGCCAAAAAAAACTGAAGAACACCTTGAGAGCCCTCCATCCGGACGGTATGCACAAATGCATACTAGTAAATAGAAAGAAAAAAAACAGCTTCAATCGCTTGTATGCATTTGTGCATACCGTCCGGATGGAGGGCTCCCGTGTTCTTTAGTTTTCTCTTTTTTTAGTGTTTTCCCCTTAACCTCCCTATATATATATATATATATAGAGAGAGAGAGAGAGAGAGGGAATTAGGTTCATACGAGAATGAAACCTATTCGCGAGAATACGAGAATGGTCGATCACGTACAAAATCATATATGATTTTGTACTAAATCACCCATGATTCCGGGCGACTTTTTCCATGCCACTTAAGTGGCCCTAAAAGTCGCCCACTCCAATTAGCCGTGAATCATATATGATTTTGTATTGTTCTCTTATTTCCTTAAATAGGTACCATTCTCTTATGAACCTGCCAATATATATATACACACACATATATATATATATGGATCCTAAAAACATGATTGTTAAACCAGGTGGGATGCAGATAAAGAATGGGAAACGCTTGGGCAAAGTCACGATTTCGAGTGGATACTAATGGCAGAGCCAGTTATGGAGTTATACACAGAAACCACCGATGGATCATATATCGAACGAAAAGAAAGCGCATTAGTTTGGCACCACCAGCATGCTGATCCAGGTTTCGGCTTATCCCAAGCTAAAGAATTATTAGAACATCTTGAAAGCGTTCTTGCTAACGAGCCAGTCGTTGTGAAAAGCGGTCAATACATCGTGGAAGTCAAACAACAGGTATTTCCTCCAATTCCCACTTTGTTAATTAAATATCTTGAATTCTTGTTCAAATATCAATCAAATTATTTAAAATGTACTAGAAGGGTACTCACGCAATGCAACGAGATACATATAGTTTTTAATGTTTCACTTTAATTTTTTGTCTCTATCGATGTTATAATGGTTCTGAAAAAGAGATTTTAAAAGCTATCTTTTTTATGTAATTTCTTCAATTCAGTTTTTTATTATATTTTTAGTTTAATAATATAACTTTTTATAAAAATAATAATTGCGTATTCTGTTTGAACTTAGTGATTAAGTATCCTAATTATATTCTAGATTTTTTATATTTAAAATAAAATGTTTATCCTGTATTTGATTATGTTTATCGTAGCTAGTTACATGAATTCATGAATAAAGCTTTAATAAGCTGTACTTGTGCATACTTTTATTGTAATCTTGAATTTTAAGTAATATGCATCAATAAACAGTATTATATACATAAAAAACGATTTTTAAGAGTTTTTGCCAAATGCTTTATAATATAGTATAGATATAGATATAGTTTTCTTAATGTCTTTGAATCTTGAAAGCTGTATATATATATGAACTACGATTGTAGGGTGTGAGTAAAGGTTTAGTTGCGGAAAAGATCTTTACATCGATGGCTGAAAACGGAAAACGGGCTGATTTCGTTCTGTGCATTGGAGATGATAGAAGTGATGAAGATATGTTTGTGACTATTGGAAACACAATAAAGAATGGTGTGATCTTAAATAACGATTCAGTGTTTGCGTGTACAGTTGGGCAGAAACCGAGTAAAGCTGAATACTATTTAGATGACTCGTTAGAAGTTATAACGATGCTCGAAACCCTTGTAGATATCTCTTGATGTTCTTCTTCGTTTACCTGCCAGATTCTTGTTTTGAGGTAAAGTTTTGATTTTTATCGATCAAGATTCATGGTGGAGTGGGTAAATTCTCTTATCTTGATGATGGCAATCCAGAAAACAAGCAAGCAGTAAATGGTTAAATCTGGTGTGTGTGTGTGTGTGTGTATATAATATATATGTATTGTTGTGCTTTCTGTTTTGCTTTTTTTTTTAGAATTTGAACATGTTATTAACTTTGTTCAGTTTTTGGTTAATCAAATGCGTAAATATTACAAGTATATATAACAACTGTGTTTTCATTTTGGTTCGGGTAAGTGGTCCTCGAGTTTCATGATCTTGAATTTTATGATTCGGAAACTAGTAGAAATGTTATGATACAATGAAATACGTTACTTCAATAAGATATATTAGCATCATTTAATTAAATGAAAGAAAACAAACTATTGATCTGTGTCGTTCAATTATGTTCATGAACGTTCGGATATATTTGCTTACATTCATGTATAAGGGCTGTTTACTAGGTGCTGTTTACTATTGTTTAACTTATTAATTATATTTTATATTCATTATTTAATCGATGTAATATAATAAAGAAATAGAAAAACAGTTCAATTCGCAAACAGGCTACGAGTTATATAGTAAACGCTATGGTTTTTTGATTTCATGACCGGTTAAAACGACCAACATAACCGGTTACACTATGCCGGCCTGACCGGTTAACCAAAACGGCCACCTCTACACCAGAATTAACAGAGATTTTGATGTATAATTTTACGTTAAAGAACATTCTTAAATTTGCCAAAAGGTTAATCATTTTTTATGTGTCGAAATATCATCTTCCTAACTAAATAACTTGTGTTAAGTTCTTAAAAGGAAGAAGCAAAAGGGAAACATATCCATCGATCAACCGTGTATGCATCAAGAAAACAAATAAAAAGGTTTCTTCATCAGGTCTACAAACAAAACTGTCTGTCTATAATTAATTATCTAAAATAAAAAACAAGAACTCAAAATAAAAAAACTTAAAAACCGAACAAGCCTAGTTCGCTGGCTTTCTCCTTCTCAAAGGTCTCAAAGTATTGATATATGATAGTAACGGCAAGCAATATTCCAGTCCCTGAACCAATGGCTCCCATGAAATCTGCTAAAACCGTCAACGCACCAATACACATTCCTCCAAATGCAGCCGCTGTTGGGATGTACCGATTCAGCTCCTTCTGTAGGTTCGAGTCTCTATGACCTGGCATCACCATTTGTTGCTCCTGTACAAACAAATCCATTACACCAATTAGGTTAGCAGCTTAATGAGCTTAATGGGACTCACAGCTATACATGACAGTTTGGTAGTGGCTTAATGATATACAAAGTGGCTTATTTCAGTAAGCTTCTAAGGTGGAGTTTTATGCAGAAAGCCAAGTTTTTTTTTCCAAACTTGCCCTTCCCGATTAAAAAACATGCTCATTCCATCTATGAAAAAACCCTTCCAAACAACAACCTTCCTAATATATACAGACAGATTAATCCACACAGACAGCTTTATCCATACAGCACTTAATGGAAGACCGACCAAACAGCTCCTTAGTGCAAGATATAGTGAAGGGAATCAAAATAAAGTTGTGAAGATAAATAAACCGGAGGTAGTTTCTAAGACTCTTGAAGGATCTACAACATAATCAACAACTAATGCCTTAGGCTTTTATAGTCACTATATTAAGGTTTAACCTATTAGGAACAAGTTGATGTTTTTTTACCCAATATCCCCTAAGTAAAAAAGATGGTAAACATATATTAGTGGGATAGGGACCCAAATGGCCTCTAGTTGCAAAAGCTTCAACAGAAGCCAGAAATCATGCTAAGAGAAACAAAATCACATGAAGCTTAATGATGATCTCAAATGAGCAATACCTTAAGTTGCTTGGCAACATCTCTGGCAGATGACCCAGAAACTTCAATCCAAGTTTTTGAAAATAGTGCACAAGCTGTTAGCATGAACACCAAGTAGAAAAGAGCATGGAATGGATTGGCTGCCATATCCGCCAAGCTGATGCAGAAATCAAAATAAAGAAAGGCATTAGTTAAGGCACCAAAAACTAATAAATGTTTGTTAATCTGAAATCACTAAAAAATGGGGGGTATTTTACCTGGAAGGTGCAGTCACATAGTAAGCAATGCCACCAACTGGGACAGATTGGCCGGAGTATTCAGACTCCTTCCACTTTCCCAATAGATCAACCAAGAAATTCCCGCTGTACTTTCTGTGGAGCAACTGCACATAAGGGAGAATAACATAAGCAATTTGCATAAGTAGTACAGATGCTTGACCTCTGCTGATTCAGACATAATATGGATACCTGAGAGATGAAATAAAGGTTGGATACAAGTGCAGATTGAAGAATGATTGGCATGTTGGAAGTGTAGAACAGCTTAATGGGATAAGACCCTTGTTGCCCACGAGCATTCTTTGATCTCACAGGCAAAACAACACGGAACCCTTGGAAGTAGATAACAATAAGGAAGATCAAAACAGTCGCCAGCAGATTTGTGACATTAGGAAGATTTTGCCGGTAGAAAGCTTCCCGCAAAGCCCGGACTTTGTCTGATCTAGTAATCAAAAGATGGAACAAGGCAATGACCGCACCCTCAAATTCAGCACCACGTCCACTGTTAATAGTGGTAGGGCTGAATGCTTTCCAGATGATGCTTTCACTACATGATTAATCAAAGATGCAAGTTAAGAAATTATTTCAGGGGAGAATAACCAAAATATGTCTTCTTGAAGCAGGTATACTTAGCATACCAGATATTAGTGGCTATGAACAACGAAATTCCAGATCCAAGACCATATCCCTTTTGGAGAAGTTCATCTAGACATATGACAATGATCCCAGCAAAACATAGCTGAACAATGATCAAAATAGCATTCCCAACACCCAGTTGACCAACACTGCCATACATTCCTGATAGAACATACGCGACAGCCTCACCAACAGCAATCAAGATTCCGAGTAACTTCTGAGCACCATTCCTAGAAAAATCACAAGTATGAGTTGAATAATATGAGAAAGGATAAAAATAAAAATAAGAGGCTGCGTTATCAGTTGAAATAGAATACTAGAAAGTATAACAAACTATAATACTTTGTTCAACAACTCTAAAAGCCTTTAGCAAATAGTCAAGTGGCAGGTAATGAAAATTATTAAACTCACAATAGTGCACGGTCCTCACGAACGTTGTTGTCAACTTCAATAATTTTCGACCCAGCCAATAACTGCATAACCAGTCCAGAAGTCACAATGGGAGTAATACCAAGCTCCATGACAGTTCCACGGTTCGAAGCCAGAATAACACGCATCCAGTAAAAAGGATCTGCACCCGTTGTCGAATGTATGCCATACAGGGGAAGCTGACTGCACACCAGAAAGATGAAAAGAGAGATCACAGTGTATATGACTTTCTCTCTGAAGGGAACCTTCCTATCTGCACTCTGCACTTCTGGCAAAAATGCAAGAAATGGTCTGACCAGATGTAACACTCTAAAACCGCCTCCCATAGTAACAAGTCAGAACCACCCAACCTGCTGTTCAAGACGTTTGTGTAAATGCAATCATCAGTATCATATAGTATTAAGAAAACCAAAATAGATGATACATCAGTTACCACATACTCACATAGAACTTATATCAATATACCAATCACAAAATAGGATTTCCAAAATGTGCATCATGAAAAAGAAACACAAACAATCATTATACATCAAAATTGGAGCCAATTCATAAAAATAATGCAGATTTCAACAAGATACCAAACTACACCCTCGTAATCCCAAACTGGTACATCATACATACTGATGTGCTTAGAAGATACCCATCCTTGCAAAAGAACCAAATGAGTAATTCAAAGCAAGTAAGCATGGTATTCGTAGAGGATTCTTTTAGTTGAGACACTATTCTAACAGAATTAAACAATTTATACAGGTAAGATGACACCTCCTTGCACTTCTTGCTAAGAAATTTCAGACATCTGCATTATTAAAACTTCATTTTTAAGTTTTAACGCCTAAAATTTTCAATTAAAGTACAATACTTTCTTTCCAATTACTCGAGATCAACATCAAATTGCAAAATAGAAAATTCAATTCATTCACTTTCATTGTAATGCAACCTCCCACCAAGTTCATATTCTATGAACACGTAAACCATTGATAAATACGATACCATACAGATGACCAAACTATAGAAAGCGGAAATGAGTTGTTTAAGCACCGTTGACCAACCGATCCAAATCATACACCCATATTAACAGATCTAAAGCTAATCAAAACATAAAAACCAACGAATCAACATCAAAAACACAGCAATCCATCACTTACGTAAGAAATCAGTACAGATCGAGTCATGTAACAGCTGATTGAAACTTCTTATTCAATTTGTTAGAAGAAATAAACAATCCAAGATGAGAATTATGCGTAAAAGTAGACATAAGTAGATTCATAATGTAGATCGAGGACTTACAAAGCTTGAATTAATGGAGATTTGATCTAATGAGACGAGAGGGGAGCCCTAGGGTTTTATATCGGAGAGAAAGGGGGTGGTTCTCATGAACGGAAAGATAACGCGTAAACGTCGATGGTTACCAAAAATCTTTTGCAACGCTACGGAACATATTGAAAGATAATGTTACACAAAGCACCCTTCATCTTCAACATAAATTTCAATAAAATACCCTTTAACTCTTGATTGTTAACAATGAGTCCTTGTTTATGTTTTGACTCAAAAGTTGTTTATGTGTGCATTTAAAGGGACTAGCATTATATCTGTACAATATAATGGGATGTAAAATAGAGGATCAAGAATTAATGCAATTCCTTATTGAAAAAAATATGAAATTTATGAGGTGTTCTAATGTAGAAGTAAATCACAATGTTGTCTTATATTTGAATATGTGTATTAGTTGTTTATCAATTTAGCTTTAGAAAGTTCAAATGCAGGTTTAAGAATATGTAGATATATATGTTGAATTTAAAACATTTTAAAAACAAGGGTAATGTTTGCAAAATAGTAAAGATTATTTTGAACCCAAGTTGTAATAATAAGTTTCGAACATTCATCTAAAAAACCTTACTGTAATTTTAATTTTCTAATTATTTATGATGAAAATAAGTAAACTTAGATGAACATGTAATAAATTGCTTGTAATGGTTACTGTTACTCTCACAAATATGCACTATCTACGATGTGAAAATGTATACCTTACAACACAAACATTATTTGGCATTTCTTTTATTATCCATAATCACTATAAACACAGAAGGACTACTTAATACCAAGAATGAAAACAATGTGAGGTTGCGAGGAATGCACCTTTGTGGTCCCTGACCCGACTGGCCGACTCCCTACTGATGTCCCATGTCCCATGTCCCAGTTTAATCCTTGACGAGTTCAAGAAAAAAAAATCTTTTATAGGGTGTGGAAACCCATTAGATACCTGTTTAGTAAAAAGTAATAATAATGTATAAGATATATACATATATATATATATTGATGATTATGGAAGGATAATATCATCCTCGATCCCTTATATGACCTACTTCAGGTATGGAAACTAACAATTGTCTCTCCCATTTACTCGACAATTCTGACCTATTAGTGGTGGGTATCCACGGTTATCCCTTCCATAGAGTCAATTTTCGTCTATACTCAATACCATGTATTTTGGGTGAACTTTGGATATTTGCATAAAAAGATGTAAATTTGAAAACTATTAGAAACTTTAAGTACCAATGGGGCAATATTGACTTAACTTGAAGGGCGCTTTATATAAATTCTAAAATAAAAAGTCAATAAATTGGTTCGGATGACACGAGTTCTAACCAATAACGCTTTGCCACGTTGGAATGTTTTCCACGTGGGATATTTATTGGGCCGGCTTGAATTCGAGTCTCATCATCAAAATCATGAAAAAATAAAGTAAATTGTTCTTGTATTTTTTTATTCGGATACAAAATTACTTTTCTCTTAAAAATCATTTTTACACTTAAAATATTATTTATTGATATATATTACTTAAAATTTAATATTACAAAAAAATTATAAATAAGTATAACTTATTAAAAAATTTATGTTTAAATTCGTGTGACTAAATAAATTATAAGATAAATATTTTATTTAAATATAAAAAATCTAAAATATAATCAAGATAAATATGAAGTTCTAACAAAATAATTAGTTATTAACTTTATAAAAAGATTATATTATTAAACTAAAAATAAAATAATTCATTAATAAATCTAAATCTAAATTATAATAAAAGAATTGAATTAAAAAATTACATAAAAAAATGAGAATATTTAAATAGTTAATTTGATATTTATATTGATGTATCTTGCATAGAAATTATATTTGGATCCAAACCAATTAAGAGCTCTTGGCATGCTTTCAGATGCGCACACTGTTATCGTGTAGATTTGGACTATTTGTAGTGCCTAGCAGTTGAGTGGCTTTGATGGAAACGACATTATTAAGTATGTTATAGGTTCAATCATCTACATATCCAACCAACCATCCTTGTAAAGCATAAGGTTCTCAATTTCTTAGTAGCGTAATTGTTTTGAAGATTAAAAATGGTAGATTTATTTTTTGAGGCATCCCCAGTGCACTGTACTTCTACAGTCATCATGAGAGAGGTAGATCGTAGTGAGTAGCCGGTAATTGATGGCGCCCAAGTTTCAAAATTTTGGGGATTGATAATTCTTCCAAATTGCTTATGTTTATAGGCAACTCAGAATTGTATACATGAAGGACTTTAAGATGCTTTTTGTTGATGGTGTTGGAAACTTGGAATGGATGGTGATAGGCTTGTTTACTCAATAATGAGAAGGATCTAAGAGCTTGTTTGGCAGTTGTTGAATGATTAAATACTCGGAATGATTAAAATTTGGCAGTTGTTGAATGATTAAATACTCAGAATGATTAAGAGGCTTTTATGATATGATACCAAATAAAATATAATTGTTTGGTAATTATTCAAAATGGAATCAGGACTCTGAATGGTTAAGGAAGGTCTATGATACAAAATGATTCAGAGGGTTTTGGAACCATTAAGAGGCAGACTTATTTTTTGCCAAACAGGATTTACCTCTCTTAATGGAACTGTTAAAGAGGTAAACAAACAACCCCTAAGCTTCCTAAAGATCATGCAAATCTATGGGAGTTAAAGATGATATATAGTATCATAAGGGTACCTCACAACTACTATCAACAACACTTTCCATACCAAAAAAGAAGAAACATGAATGAAGTCACAACTTTTAAACCAAACCATCTTTACAAGTTAATATAAAACAAAACTTTAACCTACATTTTTCCACAACTAATTTGCAAATCTAAATATAAAAAAAAAAAAAAAAAAAGATACCATTACTTGATGAACCCACCTCCCAAAATCACCAATGAAAGTTCATCCATCGCTTTCAACTTTTCGTTACATTGTTGCTTGGCTCATGCAGGTAATTGAAGCTTCGAATTATTTTTCCAACTGTACACATCATAAAAACGAACCAATTTGGTTTGTGTAATTAGCATATCTTATGAACCAAACAAACCTAATGGTATGATATATATGCAGACCTTGCCAGGGTGGAGAGGGTAAGATGTAACCAGACAGAGTAAGGGCTTGTTTGTTAGCAGGTTAATGAGACTTACAGCTTATTCGGTCAGCTACACATAACTGTTTGGTAGTGGCTTAATGATATTTAAAGTAGCTTATTTAGTAAGTTTCTAGGAGGCAGCTTTATGCAGAAAGCCAAGTTTTTTTCAAACCTGTCCCTAACAAATAAAAACATGCTCTTTCTGTCTATGAAAAAACTCCCCAAAACAAAAACTTTCCTAAACTATACAGACAGATTAATCCACACAGACAACTTTATCTATACAGGACTTGATGGAAAACCAACCAAACAGACCCTAAGATGTATGTAGACTTTACCTAGAGATGCACAAGGCTCGGGCCTTCCATTTTCAGGCCCGGCCATTTGGGTCTCAAAATTGGAACCGATCCGGCTCTTTCCTGGCCAAGTTTTTTCAAAAACAAATTGGCCTGATTGGGCTTTAAGGCATGGGCCCAAGCTTGCTAGCCCCCCCCCCCCCCAAACAACACACACAGGGGTGGGGCTTTAATGGTCAGCTTAGCGCTGAGAGTTTGTAAAGAAGGCATGCTATCAATATGTTTAAGGTAAAATCATTCAGTACCTTATGAAGTAATAGTAGAAGAAATCAGCATATAGAGCCGTCTGCAGTAAGCCAGAGATGCAGGCTGAAAGAGAAGGAAAAGTAATGCACAATCAAATATGAACACCTACAAACACAGCATATATATATATATATATGTATACACAAAAAGATAAACAGATAGGGTATTTGAGATTTTTACAACTTACATATCCATCCATTGAAATGGGCCTCTGTGAAATACCGATAAATCCAGTTGAGAATATACAATGCACGATAGACCCTAAAATAAAATAAAAAGATACTTAGAAGTTAGAACCCATAAGGAGCAGAGAAGTTACAATCTTGGATCTTTCTTTGTTTTCTTTTATGCTATTTTCTTTTATGAAATAGTAATATTATAAAGAACAACTGTAAGTAATATGGGAAAAGAGGAAAATAAGATAAGAAGGGAGAATACCCAAGAAAGACAACATATTGGCCAGTCAAGTTGTCCACATTTCCACTTCGTTGCAACAGAACCAATTGAGGGAGAATAGCAACTGCTTCCAGATATATAGAAAATGCCCAAAAGATCTGCCAAATTAGCAATATTAAGATATAACAGCTTATCCAAAAAACAAGATTTTTATATTTATCATTATAATTATAGAGCCATGAGAAATAGATCATCGAAACTTCCTAGAAATGAAGTGAATACCAATATCTTTATAGACATAGGATTATACGGCCATTGACCAGCAAGTGTCTTTTTTTTATCTTGTTAGGTAATCTTGCATTTCATACTACATTTCCAAACTTACCTTGCATAAGAAGTATAATAGCTTAATACAATAAACACTATTGGAGACATAAATCAAAGTTTTCTTAGGCCCTGTTTGTTTTTTCCAATTTCACCTCTTAATGACCACTTATTTCTTATTCATTCAGACATTTTAAATTTAGACTCTTTTTTTTCAGACCCTCTTAAGTCTGAAAATCATCTGGAAAAAAAGTGGTAACCTCACCACTTAATTCCTCTTATTCGCGTACACCCGTGTCGTTAGGAATTTATAAAGCAATGACAAATTCAGATTTCAGACGTAAAAACAAACAGTCTAACTGATTCGGATTTCAGACTTTAGCACCACCTCTTATAAATCAGAAGTGAAAATCAGACTTCAGACTTCAGCACCTCTTAAAAAGCAAACGTTACCTTAGTCTACCTAATTAAAAGCTATAAGGCGCCACTATCTTCATGCCTTCCAATTATGACGATTTATTGGCTTTGTTCAATCTGACCTCTAGTTATGACTTATATCTTGCACAACCAAACACAGTCAGTCTGAAATGCTACTTCTTCTTCAGCACTTCTAGCTTATGTTTGATAGCATAGTGGCGCATAAAAAGAAGTGTGCCGCTAACAAAGATAAAGTCCAGTTCACTCATTGTAACTCCACCCTCAGAAAGCAACATATGTTGACACTTACCAGATGAACTGATTTAAGTACTTTTCATCCATAGATATGAAGACTAGAACAAGCGCATATGCCATTATCAAAATCATGCCTTTTGCCACAATCTAGCCCCAAATATCTCAACAAACGATTAAGAGATGTGTTTATGCACGACCTATTATAAAAAACATGCCTTCTGCCACCATCTAGACCCCATGAATCCCAAAAAGAGTTCAGACAAGTGATTCTTTATCTGTGACCATCAGCAGAGTCGGACACAAAAATTGGTGGCTGGATATCAGCAAACTTTTGCCTCCCATCCTCTAATATATGGTGGTCCTACCGATTATGAGAACCATGTCTTCTGCCACCATCTAAATTCTAAGCCTTTGCCCCCAGGCATCTCAAAAGGAGTTAATCTTTATCTGATGACCATTAAGCACAGTCAAAAAATAAATAAACAGATAGCTGGATGTTAACAAGTTACAATTTGAAGGTAGTCCTCTAACCCTAACATGTTTATATGAAAGAACAAAGGCTTTGACACCATCCTCTTATATCTATTTCTCGTGTGTTCTCTCGTATCGTTAAACTTACAATTTATGGGGCAAAGTCTGCACTTATTTCCTGAGATACTTTGTCTACGTGCTACTTTTCAGCTCATAAACATAGACTGTAACTAAAATCTGGAAAGAAGATTAAAACAACCAAAAAGAAGAGGCCATCAGTGAGGAACAGAAAAGTGGATACAACTTAGTCCATGTCACTTGGTCCTAGTTAGCCGTTCAATCTTGTAATGATTATAATCAGATCAAGTAAATGAACATTACAAATGTAGTGTGCTTGGATACAAAATGAACCCAATGAAATAGGGTTAAAGAATTAGAATAACGAACAGAAGACAACAAACCAGTATGCTGCACAGAGAATGTGCTAAACATCATATGCTATGACATAGTATTTTAACTAAACGAATGACATAAACATGAAAAGCTCCAATACTGTAAGAGAGAAAAAACAAGAAGAAAACAGGAATTTGGGCTCAAGAGTCAGCCCAAACTTACTCAACCAATATGACCATAACCCATCTAAACAAGGCACATTCTGACTCTTTATCTGGTCCAACCCATCCCATGCATTTGCCACCTCGTTCGATAACCCACTAGAGACTAATACTGGTCTAATAAGCACAGAGTAACACAGTCAAAAAGTAACAGTTTGAACACGGAGCACTTTGACTTGAAAATCAGGGAATATTATATAAATGAATCAGAGGATCATTAAAACAGAACCGTAGTCAGATGGAATACACAATCATACAAACAAACACACTTAAGTTCTCTTCATCCTCAGCTTGATCACTAGAGTAACCATCTAATGCTCTTTCATCACAATTTCACAACAAATACCATATATATGAAGTCTCACTTTACTTGATCAGTTGATTGGGAAGAATTCCAAGGTATAGAACTGAAAGAATTAAAACAGAGCCCCTTAATCTTTATTACTTTCTGTTTAGCATCAATTCATCATGCAACTAATTTCTATTAACTCAAACTTCAAACTTGTATCGTTGATCCACTGTGTGGAAGTACTTCAACCTGTCCACTGTATTAGAGCTCAAAAACTTAAACTTGGGCTTTTCATTGAACCAAAAAACATCACCAACCAAAAATGAACAAGTCCACAGCTGAGCCAATCCTATAGCTCATAGCAATAGAATCAGTGATACAATCTGCCCACATTAACAAAATTCAAAAATACTTAAAAATTAATCCATGATCCTAGTTGCTCCAAACACAGATTGGCATAGTTAGAACTAGCATCGAGGCTAATGTCAACAATGACTAACCTCCTGAAAGGTAAACTTCTCATGAAGCACTAAAGCCAAAAGGAAGCTGGCCAACACCAAAAACTGATGCCTAAATGTATCCAGATCGCGATCGTAAGATCGCTTTACTACATGGTGCCACCGCATGCAATAAACAATTGCCAGAGAACTCCCTATAAACACCAACTTCATCACCGTATTATACATAGAGATAAAAGCGGTGAATAGATTCAAGTAACGCGCCAAAAAAACGATAACATACAGCTCCTGCGTCTTCAGAGAAATCCCTAGAGAAAGAAAAAAACAACGAGTATCACATCAATTTAAGTGGAATTTAATCTAAAAGCCCTGTTAAAACCCTAGAAACGATGAAATACATGTGAAAGAAAGAGAGAAATGTCGGTTTACCTGAACATGATTTGGTGGCGTAGATTTTGAGAAGGAGAACTAAGATGCTGATTAAATGGAACATGTCGCCGGAGAACCTGAAGATGTTCATTGTGGCGGTGGTAGGCGGTGGTGGATCGGAGAGGTTTTTCAGTGGGAAATGGTGATGTTGACGAGTTGAGGACTTGTGGACCACCGTTCGGAGCAGGTGAATTCTTGCACCCGTCAATTTCTTTATTTTCACTGCATTTTTTTCTCTAAATATTGGCATCCGTATGTAACTCAATTTAGGTCCATAATTTCTACCGGGTCTACCATTGCAAGGACTAAATATGTAAATTAATTAGATTTGTAAATATAGGTATAGAATTGTGTGAGAAGAAAAGTTAACGTGAGAAACGTAAGAAGAGATCTGAGCCCTTGGTTACATTAAATCTCATATCCACCCATGAATTACACCTTAAAAGGGAGTTGATCCGGTGCATCTCGGTGCACCTAATCTCGAGGCATCTCATTCTAATGTGCATCCAAGGGTGAAAATCTTTTCTTACGCTTCTCACCATAATTCTCCTTCTCACCGGAACCCACCCCTGCAAAAACATGTACTTAATTTGCGGATATGTTTATGTAAATTAATTAGGTTTGTAAAAATATATATTCAATTTGCGAATATGTTTTTTCAAATTTACATATTTGATTCATGTAATTGTAGATCTGGTTTAGAATTTTTTTTTTTTTTTTTTTTACATTTTGACCTCTTTGTAAATTACAGAACTGCCACTTACAAACCGAGCGATATTTTGATAATTTATAGAGAAAAATGACTAAAAGACGAAACAACAAACCAAAAATGACTGTTATAAGTAATTTTTCTTGAATATGATATATTTATTAAAAAATATGGTGTAAAAATGAATTTTAGTGTAAGAAATGATTCTTCTATTAAGATGCTTCGAACTTCAAGGAGTGTTTTTCAGATATTGTGTGATAACAAAAGTTTTGTTTGATTTATGAAATATATGATGTTTTATATAAATGTCATAAATTAAAAGACCCGAAAACTTAAATACCATTACCATGTTTTAAGACAACTATTTAGGGATTTCCAATACAATGGAGTGGTTGTGTTTCTTTTTATTTTTTATTATGTATATTATGTAGTTAATATAAAAATCTTAGAGTTTGTTTAGCCTTAATTTGTTTCATTTAATAATCTACAAACAACTAACTGATACTTAGATTATTTTAGGTTGTACGGTATTATAACTGCTAAAAAGTTAAAGACCCAAAGTTTACCAAAGATCTAAAGTTGATCGCTGATAAGGAATTGATGAATGTAGATAATGGTCAACAACGGAGACAGAACAGGTGGTATGAAAGATCAATAATTGTTGGCCCTAAATGGATGAATGACTTTTTAACAAGTTTGTAGGAAGAGGGTTAATACAACACATATTTTTTATACGTTTTAATTTTTATTGATTTAGAATCAAAAAATTACAATATTGATGCGAAATAAGGAAAAATAAACCTAACCTAAAGAATCTATTTTGAAATTAATAAATAGTCTCAATAAGAATACTCACACATAACATACTTTTAAAAAGGAAGATTATCACACACGATCTTCTTAGTCATCGATTTTTTAGGCGAAAAAGTAAACCTAACCTAACAAAAATATCATAATATTGACTTCTTTAATTATTTATTAGTTTTTGTATTTTTAATGTACTGAATATTAAATATTATAACTTTAGCTTTTTTGTTTGATCATCCAAATGTTTGCAACTTTATTCTTTACTATTTAAAAACCTTAAACATATCATGTCTTCCCTACAAACTAAAAAATCTCACTCAAAATTTGAATAAAATGACAAGTCTTCATATATGTAACTTGAAGTTGGTAAAAAAGTTAGTACCCACATGTACCAGCAAGAGGTGCTCATGGGTTGGGTTGGATACATTAGAACAATCCAACTCAATGCTTGTGGTTTGAAAAATCCCAACACAACCCAAACTAAAGTGCAACCCAAACCATACGAGTTGGTCGGATCGATACTTTGGTACATCAAAATATTCTTCTAACCTTTGAGTATGTTGTTTTCTCTATTATAATCATAATTTATTTTTTCATCGTCAACCATTTGATACGACTTATACATATTTCTTAAATATTAAGTATATTACATTTAATTAATTTTCTCAATTTGTATATATGTATATGTTCACAGTTACTGAACATATATACAAAGTAGTTATATAGAAATGAAGAAGATATTGAAAAATATATGTATATAAAGAGGGTACGTGATAGTGTAATCATCTAATGCACATCGATTGTATATTCTAGCATCTCACTAGCCCTTTTCGGTGAATAAATTGTGGGGTGTCTGTTTGGGGGTGATGGCATTGCCGAAGCTCCCTCTCGTTCACTCCTTTGTCGTTCAAAAAAAAATTCTAATGTACATATTAATGTAGAATCAACAATCATATTAAATCCAAGAAATAAAAGGATATCGGGTTCTTCGAGTTGGGTTGGGTTCAAATAGAAGTAACCCAATACTTATGGTTTGAAGATTTACAACTCGATTAGACATCAGGTTGCTTCAGGTTGAGTTATTTCTAATGAAAATCAGCCAAATACAAAATCAAGTTTACTGCATCATCAACATCACATCCTAACCCAAAAACCCTAATCCAAAACCTTATTCCTGTAAATCAACATCAATTTCTAAACCAAAACCCCTCACTTACTCAACATCAACATCACATAATCAAGCCCCAATTTTTTTAACTCGATTTAAATCCACAGTGGATACATGAAATTTAAAATGAAAACCCTAGGTTCTCATATAGAGGAGGGTTGTTGACGACAGACATCGGAAGTGAAGAAAACCTTGGTGAACTGGAACTCGTCCAGTAGGATATTGGATTTACGGGATTCTCACCTGATTCGAATCAAATCTAGTTTTTGTGCCATAGATAAGGGGAGAGATATGCTTCGGTTTTGGATCTGATGACGGAGTACGTTGGTTTTAAATCTGACTTTTTGTGCTAGAGGTAAGGCGGAGATATGGATGTCCACCCTTTGTGCCATAGATGAGGGGCCGGTGAGGGTCATCCATCATCGTTGCATTATTGGTAGGTGAATAGTGGTGGTTGGGGAACTATTTCTGGCAAAGGGTGTCTCCGGGAAGAAAGGTGGGGTCCACTACTAGGGGAAAAAATAAAATTAGTATTAAAATTTAAAATGAGTGAAATACTCTTCATTTAGATGGATTTAATGGAAAAAGTTAATGACCATTAGAAGGAGGGAAAAAATTATTGTGAGGTGTCAAATCGTAAGGGACAAATCTATTAAAATAAATTTGGGGGATGAAAACCGTTGAAATGACAAACATTAAGAACCAAAAGTGAACATTACTCTTTAATCTTATAAAAGTTTCAAAATATACCCCTCAATTTCCTTAAGTAGTCAAAATTTTGACTACATTTACATTTTTCTTTTTATCTTGAACATTGAAAAATCTCATCAAATAAGTGAGATATTTTCTCACATTCTCAAAAAAGTTGGATTTCTCATTTGCCCCTTCTATATATACAAGTATTTTTTCATATTAAAGTCATAAATTTTAATCAAAATTTTATGGTTAATACCTATGAGAACTATTTCACGTGAGAACTCTACATTTTATGATAACTACGAGAGCTAATGTAAACTATTTTTAAAATCATATATATATATATAGGTTTAGTTTCAAATAAAATCAATCTTTCATTATGAATCAAGGGACAAATCATAATCATTGATCAAAATTAAGATAACTAATAAATAATTAAAACATAAAATGGTTAATTAAGAAGTGATTAGAGGTAAAAATGAAATTAATTTCAAATTGAATCATATACCTATCTTATTTGACCTTTTATTTTCTTTTTTACTTAAAAACCTTTTAGACCTTAACTTTGAAACTAAATTATCTTTAGATAACTTAACATTTTAACTAAACAAATTACATCAAAAAACGAGCATTTTATTCTTTTCGATTTGCATCCATCTTGATATACTTTTTTTTTTGTTTTAACCATTTTTTACGTGAATTGTTATATTTGTGTAATATTCACCATGAATATTTATGCTTGTCGACATGTATACAACAATTATTTAATATTCATACATGAGTATGATATTCATTATGAATATAAAACTCACTATAGTATTCATCATGAATAGTTATCTATTTTCATGTATATTCAACAAATGTTCAATATTTATACATTACTATGACATTCATCATTAATATACATTTTCACTATAACATTCATCATGAATATTCAGGTATATAGAATAACTCTTCAATATTACTACCTCAATATGATATTCATCATTAATATACGTTTTCACTAACGTTTAATGTAAAAATGGTTAATTTTTTTAGATGAATGTCAAATTGAATAGAATGAAATGATCATTTTTTGATGTTATTTTTAAGATAAATTAGTTTAAATTTAAGATGGTAAAAAAATTTAACTAAAAAGAAAATAAAAAGTCAAATAAAGTAAGATGTATGATTCAAGTTTGAAATTAATTCCATTATTTCTCTAATCATTTCTTAATTAACCAGGTTATGTTTTAAGCATTGGTTAATTTTATTAATTTTGATCAATATTCAAAAATTTGTTCCTTAATTTACAATGAAAATTTGGTTTTATTTGAAAGTTGAAACTTACCCTATATTTAATTATTATATATTATGGGACAGGTTCAAACAAGAAACTAAATATTACGAAATTGTCAGAAGTCTCAATATCATATCATATATGATTATACGTAAATACACAAACTTAATCATGTATATGTTGCATTGACTACTTATAGACGCTTAATTAATCATATATGATTAAACACACGTTGCATATGCTTAATCATACATGATTAAACAAACCCCATGGTTTGGTTAGTTTATTTCTTCTCCCTAAAATCCTATTTCAGCTGTATTTTTAATTAGAATAAATAAATAGGATTTGATTTGTTTATAATTATCTTTAACTATGTTAAATATGTTATATATATAGAGAGAGAGGAAGGTTCGAATGAAAACTTTGCATTTTTAAAGAAATAAAGGAATATTTGTGGATCACATATGATATCGGCCCCACATCATATGTGGTCCACAATTTGTTCCTTTGTTCCTTTAAGGAGGGGTGATTCTCATTTGATCCCTCCCCTATATATATATATATATAGTCAGTTTTTCCCCTTCCTTGTAAGATAAGGCGGCGATGCTCGGTTCGATCTATTTCTTTATCTCCGTGCGAATCGTATGGTTATGTTTTCACATCGAGAATTATTTACAAGAGTGTAATCATATATGATACTGAAACTTCTCGCTTTCTCGTAAAATATTTAACTTTGTCGCATAATCCCTCCGTCTATATATTATATCATGTTATAAATATGTATATGTTGCCCAAATAATCCGACTTTAGATGATCCATCATCACCTAAGCTTGAAGACTACCGTGACACTTCCTACCCACCAACACCAATATATTTATCATTATATATACACACACACACACTCCATATTAATCATCATACATAAACATATATACCCTGTAAGTAACTTTAGATATATATATATATATAATATTATATACTTAAGTAAGTTGAAAGATGGTGGGAGAAGGTGGAGAGAAGAAGGGTGGTTGCATATGGAGGTGGAGAAAGACGATGATGATGCCATTGTTGAGGGTTTTTGCATTGTTTGCCACAGCTGCTGCTACACTTGTTATGGCTCTTAACAAAGAAACACACACTTTTGCTGTTGCTACCATTGGGAATACTCCTGTCAATATCACCCTCACAGCCAAGTTCCAACACACCCCAGCAAATGTGTAAGCTTTTTCTAATTAGATAGGGCTGGGTTCGCATATTTACACTTTAAATTTTACAGTAAAATTTAAAAAAACGAACCTTTTTTACAGTGTTTTGGCTGTAAAGTTTCAAGTGTAAAAATATGGTCTCACGGATCTCATGCAAAGAGTATGATCTCGCATGATCCCAAGTCTAATTAGATATACTCCAATGTTAACTAAAAGACCTGTGTGATCAAAGTCTAGTCATCATGGTTTAAAAAACCACATATCAACTATAAGGGACCATAACCATTTACCAAATACTTATCTGGATAAGTATTTATCGGCCGGGTAGGTGCTTACTTATTGGGTAAGATTTTAGTACTCACTGAAAGGGTATCTTATGCAACAATTTACCTGGTAAGTGCTAACCGTGGTTACAGTCGTCACCCTCACTTAACTGATAAGATTTTTGGTCTTTATCATATCTATGATTTGGTAAGCGCCTAACCCAGGTAAGCGTTATGTAAAAAAAAATATGAAGCTACAATGATCTATGATTTAATCAATATCACCGTCTTCAACGTACTTTTGTATAGAACTATTGTACAAAACGGTATTGTGCAATTAGCATGAAAAATGAATTGTTATATGCCCACTAACACGATTAATACTCGTAACGTTTAATATATATGCAGAATGTTTGTAATCGCTAATGGTGTAGCAACTCTTCATAGTCTCTTGATGTTAGCACTGAGTTTTGTTAACCATAAGTACGATCTCAACAGCCTTCAGTTTTTGATCGTCGCTATGTTGGACATGGTAACTTCTACTCAGATATTCGTATATGATAAATTTATATCTGATTAAAGTTATTAATGTTATACAATGATTGCTAATGAGCTAAAAGAAAATGATATTTAATTAACAATGTTTGTGGTGATCTTAGGTAACGATTGCAGTAGTGTCAGGTGCTGCAACCGCGATTGCTTTCATGGGGGAACTAGCAAGAAACGGCAACTCACATGCACGTTGGAACAAAATTTGTGACAATTTCGAAAGATATTGCAACCAAGGATCTGGAGCCATGCTTGCATCTTACATCGGGATCTTGTTCCTAATGCTTGTCAACATGGTCAACATCTTCGAACTTAAAAGATCGAATAATTTTAAGAATGCTATAACTGCATGATCGATGTCTGTTAATTATTAGTTGTGTATTTGTGTGATGTATTAATGGTTGTAAATGAAGTTTGTATCGTTTGACGGTTTCGTATGCCAATTAGGTCATTTTCCTTTTTTGTTGGGTACTACTATATATTGTGTACAAAATATATGGGTATCATATTACTATTTTGGCTACCTAAAAATTAAATCAACTTGTATTTGGGTCTCCTTATATCAACAAGGTTCATGCAAAACACCCAAATGATCAAATTTTGTGCAGTGGTGGACTCAAAATTTTGCTAAACGAGTGGATTTTTAAGTTGGATCAAAAGCTCATAAAATTGCAATTTGACCCGGCTGGTAGAAAAGTCAAACACAATTTGACCGTGAAAAAGTCAATTGTATTGATTTGGAGAATAAAATACATTTTTCTAAATGGAATTGACCTTTTGAACAAGATGCAAGACTACGTCTTAAACGTAAACCCGATGTGTTTTAACTGAGTTTCACTGTTTTGAGGAATTTTTTTCCAGTTTTTTGGTAGATTTCGTAAAATTTTCTAATAACACGAGTAAGAGTGCAAGACAACTATATAATGTCTAGGTATAGTAGCGTTTGAGCAAATTAGGGTTAACAAAATTAAGGTTGTTTAGTAGATAAATAATTTGGTATAAAATAATTATAAGAGGCTTATAATCTATTGTTGAATTATAATTGATTATGTGGTTGATCCTCTTTATGGACCATATAAATGATATAAAATTATCATTATAACCTTAATTAATAAAATAGGATTGTTTCAAAAATATCTAAAATAAATGGAGTAGTATATAAAACCAAATTGTATATTTTGAAATTCAACATAAAACTTAAAGTATATCTAGATAAAAATATATTCTTGGATCATTGGTTTATAAATCGTGTTGGACGAAAAGGATTTAAATAATTTATTAAAAATAGTGTTAAAAAGTTTTAAATATTAAAAATAACAAAAATCAAAACTGAAAAACCAACCTCAACCACACCAAACATATGTATAACCTAAACCTACCTGTGTTTCCATAGGTATTTTTATGGAACATTTATCTGGAGCTTGAAATCATTAAAATAATTCCTATTTAAAATGAACTAATAAAATAATGAGAGAATTTCATACACGTCCTTAAAAATTTGTAATACTACATATATATCGTTGTAAAATTTCAAATTACATGTATATCCTTTTAAACATGAAAAACTGATCACGTATATATCTTTCTTGTTAATTTAATTATTATTAAACATTTTAAAAATACAAATAACTAAAACTAAATTAAATATATTTTGAAAATTACTAATATAACCTTTTCATAAATATTTTTCAAAATACACAAACCATCTTCCCAGACATACAAAGAAGACATACAAAGAAAATATACGTTTTAGATATTAGGTCAAAGTCTCGTTGTTACTCTGTATATGATAATTTGTATGACATTGGTGATCTCTCATTCGTCAACAATGCTGATAATGAATTAATGACCCACAGGAAGAAGATAATTATCGGGGATTCAAACAATTTCAATTTTTATGTGTTTAATATTTACGATTTTTAAACAATTAATATTTACTATTTTTAAGCAATTTGTAAGAGTTTTAGAAGGTTACATTTTGATTTGTACTTGTAATCAATCAAACAAACAAAATATTATTTAATTAGAGTAAATCGCATTTTAAATTTTTGCATATTTTATGATTAATTATTAAGTGTGTTCATTCTATTTCTACCCAATATAATCAATCAATCGTAGTCTAGGAAAATCGTTTGTGTATTTTTGGAAAGATTTAGGGAAAATATCTATGAAAAGGTTATATTAATAATTTTTAAAATATATTTAATTTAGTTTTAGTTATTGTATTTTTAAAATGTTTAATAATAATTAAATTAAAAAGAATGATATATACGTGAATTTTTCATTTTTAAAAGGATATACACATAACTTAAAACTTTACAAGAATACATATGTAATATTGCAAGTTTTTAAGGACGTGTATGAAATTCTCCCTAAAATCATTCGTTACTTCAAATTAAGTGAATCCAAAACGATTAAAACCATAAGAAATATACTTATAACTTTTCTTTAGATACAAACATATGAATGACTTTTAAGTATGATATAAAAGGCTAAAAAATAAGTAGGTAGAGGGGATTAAGTTGCATTACTTGCATGTACTTTATGCTTTAAGGATTCGTAACGTATGTAATTAAATACTAATCATGTCTAAACTGATTTAGGACTAATCTTACAATAAAAAAAAAGGGGCCTTAACAATGGGATATGAGCTACGTACTTACTACATCGATTACCACCTATGGTACGGACATCCGATTCTTGTGACTCTCATTGGTCACTGGTTTACTATCAAGGTATTATCTTATTAATTGCATTCTCTATCTAGGCATCTTCACTTATATATGATTATAATTTCTTATTTTCAGATCAAGAAATTATATCGGTACATTTTGAGTTTGATAACTCCTCTAATTGTTGGTGTCTAATATGCCCATGATCATGATTCTTGTTTGGAACCAGTATTAGAATTTTGTCTTTGATATGTTAATTACTGGCTACTAGAGTTTAAGTTGAACCATCTTTGAATTTGATCCTTTTTGGTGTTCAACCGTTTTCGGAATTCTATTTTGATAGATAATGATTAAAAGTCACCTATTTTGTGAGATTACTCTTTAAACACTGAACTGAATGTTTTTAACGATTTGAATGTTTTGTGCTTTAATGCACAACAATGAGGGCAATGATGTCATGACACCTCCATGGCAGCTATAAATTGCCATGACCTGCTCATTATTTTGCATCCCAATGTTGATAAGTGAGTTTGGCCTATGTAACACCCTAAAATTTAGAGTAAAATTGAACCGAAATAAAATGCGGAATAATATAAAAATCACCAATAAGTGGGGATAGAGTATGAGAGTTTACATCTAAACATGGACATTAAATAACAACCTATTAATCTATATAGGGCTGTGCACGGGTCGGGGTGGGGCGGGTCGGGGTGGGGGGAAAAACAGGAAAACTGATCGGGTTTCGGGGAGTGGGGATGCAATCCGATCCGAGGGGTTTTGGGGATCGGGGGGAGTGGGTCGGGGGGTCGGGTTTCGGGGCGGGCGGGGCCCCATCGGGTCTGGCATGGCTGTTTTTCCATAATTCCATCAGCTTTTCCCCTGTTTTTTTGAGTTGACTTAGAACTAGAAGTTAGAAGTTAGAATTTTACCGGAGAAGTGGAGAGGAGAGGAGTGGCAGCCGACGGGAGATTTTACCGGAGACTGGAGAGGTCAGAGAGTGGAGAGGAGAGGTCAGAGAGACAGAGAGTGGCCGTCGCCCGTCGGAATCTCCGTCGCCGGCCTAGTCGGAATCGCCGCTAGGGTTTTGATGGTGAAGTGAAACCGTGAAAGTGTGAAACAGTGAAAGTGAAAAGTGAAAGAAAAGTGAAAGAGAAGTCGTGTGAAAGCTGAAAAGTAAAAGGAAAAAACATAAAATATATTTTTTAATTAAAATATTGCAGCCCGTCGGGTCATCGGGTTTTTTCGGGTCGGGGTACCCCATACCCAACCCGCCCCAAAATCACAGCTCTGGGAATCAGGTTCGGGTGTGTTCGGGTCGGGATTTTCGAGGATCGGGGATTTATCGATTTTTCGGGTCAGGGGCGGTCGGGTTTTCGGGTTTTGCTCACCCCTAAATCTATACTATTCAGAATATAGATTACAATTGGGTGTTACTAATATCCTCAAAAGAATGAGTTATAACTCCAACTACATATGCTCTATGGGCATATCTCCAAAAGGTGTCTCTCTCTCGACACAACATCCCGCTCTTCTCTAAAGTGCCCCATCAACCTGTTTACCTGCTAAACCACATTTTAAAATCAAGTGTTAGGCTTACGCCTAGTGAGAACAAACAGTTAAATGGATAAGACAGTTAAAACATTTAAAAGATAAGATACGGTGCATTTTATCTCATTTAACTTCACTTGAAATAACTTACTCTTGATGAAAAATGATCCTTTAAAAGTAACCGGGGGAGACCCAGTATGCCATCCTTAGTGACAGATACCATAAGTAGGTCACTACATGATGTTTGAGCTAACCATAAGAGCCAATGGCAACCGGCAACGACCGGCTATGCACCTTAGTACATGGCCCCCGATGAATCTTACGAAATCCCGCACAATGGGTCAATGGCAACCGGTGGCTATCGACTATATGCACGACTGTACATGGCCTTACTAGACCCCTACTAGCGCATACATAAAGTCAATGGCATCCGGTAATGATCCGGCATAATACCCAACGGTACAAGGCCCTTCTAGACTACTATGCAACCAAAAAGAGACAACCATCCCGCCTTAAAACCGACTATATGCCTATGGATCCATTACATACTAGTCTATCGACCAAATACATCTAAAGAGACGTATAAGTAGTTTTCCCAACTTGAAAACTATTTCATGAACCATATCCTTTCAAAATACTGGTTTTACCAAAAATCAGGTCAAATTATTTTGAGTACCAAAACCAAAGATTATGCCATTTAAATAACTCTTCCAAGTGTTTTAAAACCATAAGGATGTTCATTTCATCATTTAAAACCAAAATACTCAAAATATTCATTTTGACCTAAAACCTCCAAACTTAACCAAAAATGTACATACTTGCAACTATAAGCTTAAAACCAAATAAAGACAACATTTATAACAAGTATTTAAGATTGCAAGGTTTGGATTTGAACTTACAAGGCTAGAGTTAGGAGAACTCTAGAAAAGCTCCCTAGAGGATGGAGGTGATCAAGAAATCTGAAAGGAATCAAGAACACCACTACTTGAAGCTTTAATGGTGGAATCAACTCTTGGGTCTTCACTTAATGCAACAATAAATGTTTTGGAAGTGGTACATGGAAGAAAATGAAACCCTAAAATCGCCTTCAATGCCTTTCTCCCGCTACTGAGTTTTCGTAACTGATAGATGAGAAAAGAAGCTGAAAATCGCCCTTAAATGTGCTTGTTGGACATAAAAATGGCTTCCAGATGTGTTTCAAGCGACGATGCCACGCGATCATGACATGGCATGATCGCCAGTCATGATTGCAGGATGTGTACCGCGAATTTTCCTCCATTTTGCTCGACTTCCAGATCTGGTAGCTTCCTGCGATGATGCCATGCGATTATGACATGGCATCCTAGCCTGTCATAATCGCCTAAAGTGTACCGAAACTAAACCGGGTCTCGTTTTTCGCTCCTATCTTTCAGATCAATCGCACCCATAACTAGACCCTTGAAACACTCCATTTAACCCTAAATATCAAAATATTAGGATGCAAACCTATATATTCTTTATACAAAATTCCGGGTGTTACAGCCTAGTACCGGCCAATTTGAAGGCGAATGTTGATCGTAGGAACCGTTTTCGGGAGCCATTTTTGAGAGCCGATTATCAAAAGTGATTTGGTTGTATTTCCGTAGACTCATTTCCATTTGTTCGAGTGGTTCATTCAACTTTCAAGCCTAGTTGATTTTTTTATTTTATATTCAATTACTGATTTGATGATATTGTTTTAGTTTATTCAGTTGGGGGTATTTCATATCAATTGTTGATTGAACGCTTTACGTTCTGGTTTCGGTTTATTATTGATCTTATAATTATTCTTTTTATTAACTCAGTTATATACTTGCAACCTTTGTTAATTGGCTCAACCGAAGTTTGTTTTTGTCCTAGGCAAGTACATGATCGTAGGCGGGACCATCTAGGAACTGAAAGCTATGGAATGTGACTATTTTGAAGGCGACACTTGGACAATATAGTTTTCGTTTATGTAAATGTTGTAGTTATACATATAACGTCTTAAATTTGGTCTTCCTCATCTTTGTTTTGATGAATTTTCTCATGTATGTTGGATAGATGTGTTGTTTTTTTTAAAGGCCAAAATAAAAATAAAAGTTATGAAGGTGTTACACATGTGAAACAATTCACAATATCAAACAAAAAACCAACTCCATTGTTTAACATTTATGGAAACCCAGAAACATAAAATCAACCCCATTGTACGTACTGTTAGTACTGTTTGAGAATGGCAAACACACTAGTAATTGTACAAGGGGGTTGAATGCAATTACTCACAAAAATTTCAACTTTTTAAATTCTTAATGATATGAATATCAAAGAACTTCACTTAGGATACAAGATCGTTGCGGAAAAGAATATATAAAATATATTATAACAAGCAAATACTTAGTAAACACGAATACAACTGAAAACACAAAGACTAATATTCCTGTATGAGAGAATGCCGATTTAAGCTGATCACTTAGAAGATATCTTGCTGAAAGGATAGTTTGCAAGAGAGCTCTTCTCCTCCTTTTATAGTGTTTGTGCATTAAATGCATGGGGACACTTGTCACAATATCATTTGATACCAGAGTTACCTTTGGACAAAGAGATGAAAGGACAAAACATTGTTTTTCTTTTCCTGAGGTCATTTGTTGTCACATCAAGCTTTAGACAAGGACAAACATACCTTTCTGATGTTTTTAGAGAATGTTTGTATTTAAAACTTGGTTGACAAGTTCTTGATTGATAAAATGTTGAAAAGGAAGATCTTCATAAATACCCGCTGATGAGTTTGAGATCTATATCGGCGGATACAGTGAATCTTGTAGAGATCGGTAGGTTTAAAGTCTGGTAAGATCGGATGTCATATCTTCATTTCCACAAAAGTTGATATGTTCCTTTGATATCAGCTAGTCTTCGATTCGCTGAACTTGTTGAGTATAACCAGACTTTTACAAAGAACCCAATATACAAAATATTATGTCTAAGGAAAGATTGAGGGGTCATCAACAAACTATCAGTGACCCAACACGCACCATATATCTCTTATGGATCAATGTCTTCGCTTCTTAATCAAATGTTCCACCTTGAATTAGCTATGAACTTCAAGATTGTTGTTTGATGGAAGTCTTATGCATAAATGGTGATGAAGATGAATGAAGCAACCTAAATGGAAGAGATAGGTGACATGTTTTAGGAGCACTCGAGTGCCAACTGCCTTTTTTACTTTGAAGGAGATACCAACGAATGAGAGGGATATGATAAAAAAAGGATTGACTAAAATACCCTCGTGTGCAAAGCATGTGAGAGGGTCCTAACGGCCAAAAAGAGACGACGTTAGGAGGATAGACCAAACCGTTGTAAATTGAAAACGTTAGAGACCAAAATTGAACTTTAGATAAAAGAATAATACTTTTAAGCATAAATTACAATTTCATACATGTGGTTATATGAAAATTACGGACTAGGTCCCCTAAACATAATAATTACAAGTAGCATCATTGTGGTTTCAGTTTGGTTACGAATTAGGTCCCTTGCCCTACGCCGTTAACCTTAGCTCCGTTAAGTCGGGGGTAATGTGTATTGTCATATATTTTTATAAGAAATAAATAATGTACTTTATATATTATGATGATGTATATTATATATCTAATATATATACATGACTACAATCTCTTCCTCCCCTAAGAATGTCACCAACGACACCAATCCCTTTTCTCTGACACCCTTTATCCTCATCATCTTTGAGTCCTCTTCCTCCTATAAGTCCCTTCTTTAATCATTGGCACTATCTAATCATTGCCACCACTTATTACGACAACCCTTCGTCTTCATCCCTACACCATTCTCCTCCATATCACCTCCCTGTGACCCCGTTCTTCTACTCAAAGTGAATCAAACACAACCACACTGTCTACAACATGAAGGAAACAAAAATGGATTTTTATGAGGAGAAAACCCATCATCATATATAAATTAACGACTAAACCTTGTCCCAACTTCAAGCTCGGTTAATATTGAAGAGGTTTTTTTATGGAAAAGTAATTTAACCTGCTTTTTAGCTCTAACAACCATGGCAAACTAAGATTTACAGAGAGAGTCTGTTCTTTCTTCTCTTTGCTTGTCTTTTGTTCAATTGAGACCACCGTACTAGAAGAGGTTTTTACAAACCACACATGAAGAAACACAAAATTCCACCTCAAGACCCTATCTCAGTTTTGACAAAAGTTACTTTTTGACCAAAATCGAACCCAAACGATGCCATAACCCATAAACAGAAAGACTATAAGATGAAAAGTATAATCTAGATGGTGCCACTGAAAACCCATAAATAGAAATGCTATAAGATATAATAAAGTATAACTGTATAAGGTTTGGGTACCGGTGAGAAGGAGAGTTATGGTGAGATGCGTAAGAAGAAATCTCCACCTAGGATGCACATTAGGATGAGATGCACCGAGATGAAGTGTACCAAGATGCACATTAGGATGAGATGCACCGAGATGAAGTGTACCAAGATGCACATTAGGATGAGATGCACCGAGATGAAGTATACCGAGATGCACCAAATCAACTCCCTTCTAAAACGCAATCCATGGGTGAGTATGAGAGTAAAAGTGACAAATGGTCCAAATCTTTTCTTACGTTTCTCACCTTAACTATTCTTCTATCACGATCATATGCCAAATGTATAATCAAGGAGATGCTAGAGACTCTGTGTTGATACTTAAGATGTGTTGTACTATATTTCTGTGCGGTAATAAAAGTGCTTGCTGTTAAAAATAAGGAGATGCTAGAGAAGGGGAAGCGAATGGTGGCTATATGCCAAAACTATGTTTTATGGTGGTGTGACATATTAGTGGGGAAGGAAAGGGGGCATGTGGCTGAAAATGTACGATGATAAGTGGCATTTAATATTTTTATTTAAAAAAATAGAAATGATAGGAAAATGTTAATGACTAAAAAAACCCTGACTTAACAAAGTTAACGGTAACAAAGTTAAAGGAAAGACCTAACGTAACAAAAATAAAACCACAACGACCATCATTATAATCAAACCTAATCCAAAACTTTCACATAACCATAGGGACTAAAATTTTAATTTACTCTACTTTTAGTAAAAAACAAATTATTATTATTATTAATTAATTAATAATAATATATTTGGAAAAAGAAACTCGAGTTCCAAGTGAAATAAAGGGAAAGCCAAGTCGTTCTCTTGATTTATTTGATATTTTTATTTTATTTTTTTATTCGAATTAAATAATTAATTAATAATATCTTATTCTGTCTGGTAAAGCATCTCCTCTAGTTCGGATTTCAATGCGGAGAAACAAAGTGGACTCCCATCTGCCCTTCTTCCCCTTTGCGCCTTGCCTGCTGTATACAGCAATCATTTGATTCATTCCTTCACATTTTCTTATTAAAAACTTTCAAATCCCATTTCAAATTACCATTATTTTGCTCAAGAGATCACCACCATGGGTTGTTCTGGATCAACGAGTGCCAACGGGGACGGTATACACTCCAATTTTCTGGATTTTATTGGGTTTTTTTTCTGTTAATTTTCTCAATTTTTTGATTTTTTTTCGGTTGGGATATGATCGGTAATCGTGACATCGGTTTTTATGTTATCAATTCCAATCGATTTGTGATTTTACTTGATGGGACTGGTTAATTAGGTGTTAAAAAGGAAATATGGTTTAATTTGATGTGATTGGTATTTGGGTTTTTTCTTATGGTGTTTGTGTGACAAACGAATGTGCTTATTAGTTTAGCTGCTGATCTACATGATTATTGTTTGGAATATTGGCTTGATTTAAGAGGGTTTTCATGAATTTCTTGTTTTAGTCCTGTTGGTTTCTTGAAAGTTTACAGCAAATGGTAATATTGCCAATGAAGATTCTGTAGAAGATGCCAATTTTGATGATGTTTTTAAGTTAGTTGTTAAAGTAGCCGATAAATTTATCATGTTTACTAAGCCAGGTGATAATGGAAAATGACCTAAAAAGACATATTAAAAAACTAATTGGAATTTAAAGGGGCATAATTGGAAAAAAAAAAGCTACCTGAGCTTATTGAAACGCTACTTAGCAATTCAAAAAGATAAAAGGCGTCCCAGGCTATACTGTGACCCTAAGAAATCAACCCTAATAAACTCGGTGGCCACAATAGTTTATGGCTTACCAAATTGGGACTTTTTCAATAAGCTAAAAAAAATAAGCTGCAAAAGATGGCCAAAGTACACAGTACCACAAATTGCTACTGAAATTTGGCATTAAACTATCACAAGCTTTATACTGTAAACAGCTGACTGTTGTCAGTGACTACGGATATAAACTCTATAATGTATGTCTGAATTAGATATTTGGGTCTTCTTCACAATGTCATTGGGTTTAAACATGTTGTCAATTATAACCTAAAAACCATATTGATTCTACTCCAATTTGGCTTTCCTAATTTAGAATTGATATGAACGTTGTGTTTTTTTTTTGAAGTATATAATCTTTATATACGACAAATATATGAACAAACAAATCAAGAGAAGAAAGTTCTTGTTTCTGATATGGAGCAAACAAGGAAATAATTAACTAAAAAAATAAGTCCACAATTCTTGTAATTCCCATCCCATCATCTCTGCCTTGACTCTCTCTATGAGTTGTTGCATGTAGTGTGTTCACCAACTAACTTTACAGATCTTATTACTACTTCTGTTTTTCATGGTGGGGAGGATGGTAAAGACCTTACATAAATTCTTACTGCCTTTAAGTGTTTTGAGTATATAAGTGTATTGTTGAATGTATTCGACCAATTTGGGCAGGCCTATGGCTTAATGTTTTTTTTTTTTTTTTTTTTTGGGGGGGGGGGGGATGAAGAGTTTGATGGTAGGAGCACAATATGATTTCCATAGGTAGCAGATAATGATGCCAATACCTAAGGGTTTGCAATATAGCATAAAGCTCTTTCATAGGTTAGGCCGTTAGGGTACTTACTATCCTTGTTCAATTTTGTTCTAATAAAGGGTATTTATACAAATCCATCAATGTTTAAGGGCTTGCGCAATAGCATATAACTTTTGAGCTTTTGACATGGTACTTATATCTCAAAAAGGCTACCATGTGTCTTTATTGACCAAGAACACCCCCTTGAGGATACCTACTTTAGACGTATCACTTGAAAGACCTTGGTAAAGTATGGAAGTTCAAGAACATCGGCTTTTGTCTCTCTTTGAGCTCTAAAAAGGCCTTAGCAGAGTCGAACTTCGACCATATCAATTGTGAAAATATGTGGATCTTCATTAGATTACTCTACAAAAGATCCCTTAGGGAGAGAAGGGAGGTTCCAACCTATATAAAGGAGAAATGATCCAAGTCTAGCTAATGGGGGACTCTAACACACCCCCTCCAATAAGGATAGATGGGCATGTGCTAGACAAGTACAAATTTTTCCAGACTATCGAGTCCCTAGAATGCTGGATATTGACTCTGATACCATGTTAAATATATGGATCGTTATTAGATTACTCCTCAAAAGAGCCCTTGAGGCTGTGTTTGGTAGATGGGACAGGACGGGACAAAACTCATTGTACCACGTTTGGCGCGACATGGGACAGGACAAGAACTCATTGTTCCACGTTTGGCGCGACATGGTACAGAGACAAGAACCGGGATAAGGTGGAACAACGTGGGACAAAAAAAGCTTTTTCTTGTTCCACCAATTTCAAGAATAAGATAGAAACTAAAATATTACTAATCTACCATCGTTTGATATATAACCTTAATATGGTATTTGTTTTAAGGGTCACCACCGCCACCACCGGTGGCGATCGGTAGCCACCGTCGGCCACCTCTACCTCTTCTACCACTACAACACCCTCCTCCACAACCATCGTCAACCACCAACCACCAGTGTCCCTCGCCACCATCACTACTACCACCGTCGGCCACTTCACCTCCTCCTCTACTACAATAACCTCCTCCACCACCTCCACAACCACCGTTGGCCACCGACCACCACTGTCCATCGCCACCACCACTACCACCTTGGGCCACCTCACCTCCACCATAACCACCACCACCACCACCATCGAATACCGCTACCGCTACCACTACTCACCGCCGACCACCATTGGCTACCACTACCACTACCTTCACTACATTGACCACAACTACCTTCTTCACTATTGTCGACCGCCACCGCCATCACTATCCACCATCTTCACGTCCTACACAATCACAGTCGTCCACCAACCACCACTGCCTCTACCTGCACAACCACCGTCGACCATCGGCCACCACCGCCTGTCGCCACCACCAGTAGTACCGTCACCCATCACCACCTTGACCTCCACCATAACCACCACCACAACCATCGGCTACCACTACCACTACCTCCGGCTCCACCACATCGGTTACAACTTACAACCACCTCCTCCACCACTGTCGACTGCCACCACCACCACTATCCACCATCTTCACGTCCTATACAATCATCTTCGACCACCGATCACCGACCACCATTGCCTATTGCCACCATCACTAGTACCGTCGGCCACCTCCACATTGACTAACCCACCTCCACCTCCACCCTGACTAACCCACCACTACCATCTGCTACCACCACCACTACCTCCATCACATCGGGCCATCGACCACAACTACCTCCTCCACAACTGTCCACCACCATAGCCACCATCTTCACGTCCTACACAACCACCATCATCCACCAATGTCTCTACCTCCACAACCATTGTTGTTGCAACAATCTTTATCGTGCCTTTGCCAATTGGAAATGATCTTCCAAACCGAATAAGACATAATTTATCCATTGTACAAATCGGGTTTTTTTGAACTACCATAACTGTATCAAATTTGGTACTAGTATATATGTATGTATTTATGTATTTAAAACTGTGTAAAAATGTTTAATGTTTATAAATTAAATTATTTCATTATTTACTTGATTTGTATAATTATAACTACTATATGATATATAAAATCATCAAATAACTTTTGGGGGCAACTTGTCTAGTTTTTTCTTGCCTGGTCCTAGTCGTACCAAACACTCAACAAACACTTGTTCAGTCCCGTGCAGTCAAGTCTGCGTACCAAACGCTACTTGAGAGAACAGAGGTTTCAACATATATACATATATATATATATATGTAGGAGAAATGATCCAAGTGTAGCCGATGTGAGATTCTAACATCACCCCCCCTCTCTTGAAACTATCAATGATGGAGACAATGATGGTGTTGAACCCTCAGATGGACCTCCTATAAAAGGTAGCATTTCCATGGAAACTTCATGCTTCATGGAGGTTATAAGGTTTGGGACATTTTCTAATGGCTCTAACTTTCTTTAAGTCCACTAAGACATGGTCATCTGAAACCACAAACCCTTAGAATATGACTGATGTTTGGGCGAAGGAGCACTTCATGTTTGCATTAAGTTTCTAATATTTGATGTAAGTGTTTCTCTTAAGTCTTACCATAGAGGAGAATGTCACCAAAGTAAACTACTACAAAAGGGCCAATAAGCGGCCTAAATACCTACTCCATATGCCTCATAAAAGATATTAGTTGTGTGCTTAGGCCAAACGATATGACTAGCCTTTCATAAAGGCCACTAATAGTTTCAAAGGATATTTTCCGCTCGTACCCCTCTGGGATGCAAATTTGAGGATGTCCACTTCTTAGATCTATTTGTGTGAAAAATTGAGCGTCTGCCATATATAATATAACATGTTTTCAAACCGAGATATGGGTAACCTACACTTGATAGTAATTATGTTAATATCCCGGCTATCAAACACATTCTTAACATGCATCTTGATAGGGGTCGAATAAAGGTTGGGACTACAAAAGGACCAAGACTCTTCCATATAAAGCATTTAGATAATAACTCCTCTATTTATCATCACATCTCCATATAAAGCATTTAGATAATAACTCCTCTATTCAAGTGTGTTATTTTTTTATGGGATTAAGGGAGTATATTTAAAGAATTTCCCATGCCTACTATCTGGAATGTGTTTCATCATTAAAATGGCAATTGGATGGGCCCTACTATGTAACAACTCGTTTTCCTCTATCCTCTCCTATTTAAGGCTGTATCTCTGTTTATATCTTAGTCATTAAGTTCTTTACTACATTGCTGAATGATTAAGTGGTCAGAATGATTAAGGGGGTCTTATGATATAGTGCAAAATGAAATATAATTGTTTGGTAATTGTTCAGGCTGTAATTAGGGCTCTTAATCGTTAAGAGAGGTCCAGGCTACAAAATGATTCAGAGGCTTTTGGAACCATTAAGAGACAGACTTGTTTTTTTTTTTTTTGACAAATAGGATTCACCTCTTAGCGATTCAGAGGCTGCCTCTTAATGGAACTGCTAAGAGGTAAACAAACAGCCATTAACTCTTCAGTGGTAAAGTTAAAGGTTACTATTGAATGTAAGCAGAAGCATAACCATCTTCTGCAATGCTCATTCTTTTCTGTCCAATTAATCCTCCCTACAAGCTTGGTGTGGTCACTTAATTCAGGAGTAGTTTTTAATTTTTATGTTAAATAGGCACCTTTTTATGATAACAAAAGGTGGCGGATGAAAAAAAAAACAAGCTGATGTTTTCTTTGTTGCAGAACCTATTAAGAAAATAACGAAACCGAAGCCATGGAAGCATTCAGAACCAGTAACTGGGGAGCAGCTTAAGCAGATGCGTGATGAATTCTGGGATACTGCTCCACATTATGGTGGCAGAAAAGGTGATCCATCTTTGTGTTAAAAATGTTATTCAATAATTTTCTTTTAGAAAAATATATAACATTGCTGTTAAATATAAGTTTTGAACTTATAAATTACAAGTTTTTTCTTCAAAGAAACATCATTCTTGATAGCCAGCCACACTATATATTACACATTGGCTTTCCAAATGTCTTTTAGAGGCTTCTAATTTCTTGTCAGCATTTACAAAACATAGGGGTGAGCAATTTTTCATCTTTATCAGAGACCTGATGAAATACTTTTCATGCATGATTTAAATGTTGCTGAAAGATTGTGCAGTGACAGTTGATTATGTACTTCCCTTTTGTTGTATGCACTCTTTGTTTGAATCTTAGTTATTCGTATATGGTTAAGCCATCATTTTACAAATTCAGGTCATGTTTAGCAACCTATGCTGTTACAGCGGTCAAAATACAAAATAGCGGTCAGGACTGATATTTGAAATAGCGGTTATCGTGGTGGTATAGCGGTCCAAAAATAGCAGTTCATATAATATTTCTTAGAATTATATGTATAGAGGAAAGTTCAAATGAATTTTGTTTCATATGTGAAAGTAAACCAATGTTGTTTGTTCACATATAATATTTTTTTTCCATGAACACAAACATATGTGAAACAGTATCTTAAATCATAACATTTGATGAAAAAAAAATTATGATTTTTTTTATTTATATTGGTTTTCCCTTGGTTTCTAAAGTGTTCTACTCTTTAAAAAGTTAATAAATGAAGGAGCCTCTGTATATGTATGCATACATAAACATATTATGTGCATTAATTAAAAATATAGCTTCAACATCAAAAGATCAACTTAAACAAGGAAAACTGTTCATAAACGAGCTAATCAAGATAAAAGCCCAAGTCAAAATAAAAGCCCAAAAAAAGACAAAAATGTAAGCATTAGATTCAAAAGAGGCCCAACCGAGAAAATCGGTATTGCGGACTGCTATTTACCTCAAATATCGATGAAATAGCGGTAAATTGCGCCGCTATTATCGAAACCGAAATTTCCACCTCTATTTTGCTTATGACCGATAATCGTTATTGCACCGCTATTGCGCCACAATTAACAGCATATTGGCAACCATAAGCTAACTTATTTTTAGAGTTCACTGAAAATGCCTCATTTCACTAATTTTGCCCATATTATTTTTCCAATTAATTTTTCTTGTCCTTTTAGGTTTTTTTACATCATCATCTAGAGCAACTATTTTTTTCTATGAAATGAAGCTTGACGGGTTTATCTTGTAGCTTATCAGCCAACAATAGTTATTTAGAGCATCTCTAACAGCTTCTCTAAAATAGAGAAAATCACTTTTTTGTTCTCTAAACTACTCCAACAGCTTCTCTATTCCATTCTCTAAAATAAAGATTCCTGGGAAAATCTCTAAATATTCTAAAACTCCATAGAGATGAGAGAGAAACTAGTTTTTTATTCATTCCACCAATGAGAGTTAAATTAATATTATTTTTTTAAAGTGTAATGGGATCATAAAATTATTGAATATTTAAATAATATAATCAATGATGAAATCTCTAAAATAGAGAATCTGTTGGAGTTGATTGCAATTTATTTTAGAGATTTTAACTTTTAGTTCTCTATTTTAGAGAAATTATAGAGAAGCTGTTGGATTTAGTAACTTTGTGATATAATAATGGGTGTGTGATTGACAGAGATCTGGGATGCACTTCGAGCTGCTGCTGATGCTGATTTATCCCTTGCCCAAACAATAGTCGACAGTGCTGGCATTATCGTTCAAAAGGCTGATTTGACCATTTGTTACGATGAAAGAGGTATTATTATTATGCCTTCCTTTACGAGGCTGTTTGTTTACCTCTTAACAGTCAGCCTCTAAATCGCTAAGAGGTGAATCATGTTTGGCAAAAAATTAAGTCTGCCTCTTAATGGTTGGTTCCAAAATCCTCTTAATCACTTTGTATCCTGGACCTTCCTTAACCATTAAGAGCCCTAATTACATCCTGGACAATTACCAAACACTTGTATTTCATTTTGCATTATATCATAAGAGCCTCTTAATCATTCAGCAATTGCCAAACAACCCCCTTTCAATTTTCCTCAATCCCATGTATTTGGAATACCAAACCAAACCTTTTCAGTATATGTATATAACAGATTTAGTATTTCTGATGATATATTATTGAAAGAGATCATACAAAATTTATACAAGGAGCTAGACCCAAACAAAAGGAAACTATCCTATGAGATCCCTGATTTTATGGGATTATACATAATTACATATTCTATATATATATATATACACGATTCCTTATTTAATTCCTTAATCATTTCCATTTCCCAACACTCCCCCTCAAGCTGGTGAGTGGGAATTTCCCATTCCCAGCTTGGAAGTAATTTTCTCGAACATTGGTCCACTTAGTCCTTTAGTAAAAATGTCTGCCAGTTGCTCATGAGTTGGTACAAATGGGGTGCATATCAGCCCACTGTCCAGCTTCTCCTTAATGAAATGCCTGTCAACTTCAATATGTTTGGTTCGATCATGCTGAACCGGGTTGTGAGCGATGTTTATTGCTGATTTATTGTCGCAATAGAGTTTCATTGGTCCTTCCCAGTTAATCTTCAAGTCATTTAGGATGATTTTCAGCCATAATAGCTCACATATACCATGTGCCATTGCCCGGAACTCGAACACACCTTTGGACCGTGCAACCACATTTTGCTTCTTGCTTCTCCATGTTACAAGATTTCCACCAAGAAAGGTGCAATAACCGTTGTTGATCTACAATCAAGGCGGTGATGTGGCATAGCTTGCATCCGTGTATGCTTCAAGAGTCACACTATTGTTTCTTTCGAATAAAATTCCTTTTCCCGGTGTTCCTTTTAGGTACCGTAAAATCCGATGTGCGACTCGCAAGTGAGTCTCCCTCGACTATGCATGAATTGACCGATTACACTTACAACATATGCTATATCCGTCCGGTATGAGACAAGTATACGAGTCTCCCTACAAGACGCTGATACATTTCTTTGTTTACCGTGACATCTTCTTCTGCTTTTCCCATTTTATGGTTTGGGTCTATAGGAGTACTAGCCGGTTTGCATGCACTTTGTCCCGTCTCTACGAGCAGATCAGTAACATACTTTTGTTGAGAGATAAAAATACCCTTTCTGGAATGGGCAACTTCAATTCCAAGGAAATACTTCAATCTTCCCAACGTCTTGATCTCAAATTCATTGGCTAGACATTTACTCAAGGTTTGTTGTTCCTTTTCGTCATTACCGGTCACAGTGATATCGTCCACATACACTAGGAGGACCGTTATTTTTCCGGACTTTGAGTGTTTGGTAAACAAAGTGTGGTCCCCTTGGCTTTGATTGTATCCTAGGGAAATCATAGTTTTGGAGAATCTCCCAAACCATGCCCGAGGAGATTGCTTCAAACCATATAATGCCTTTTTTAATTTACACACTGTATTAGCACCTGTCTTCTTTTCATAACCAGGAGGGACTTCCATGTAAATCTCTTCTTCAAGTTCTCCATGCAGAAATGCATTTTTTACATCAAATTGATGTAATTCCCAACCAAGGTTAGCCGCTAGAGACAGAATTACTCTAACCGTATTCATCTTTGCAACCGGCGCAAATGTTTCCAAATAATCAATGCCAAAAGTCTGTGTATACCCTTTGGCCACCAACCTTGCTTTGTACCTCTCGATCGACCCATCAGCCCTATACTTCACAGTATAGACCCATCTGCATCCTACCGGCTTTTTCCCTTCTGGCAATTTTACCAAATCCCAAGTTTTATTCTTTTCAAGTGCGTGCATTTCAACATTCATGGCTTGCTTCCATTTCTCATCAGATAATGCCTCAGATAGGGTAGTAGGGACGGTGATGGAGTTAAGATTAACAAGGAAGGCTTTGTGGGTAGGAGAGAATTTATGAAAGGCTAGGTAGTGTGATAATGGGTATAATGGTCTCTTTGTGCATTCTCTCGTTCCCTTTCTGAAAGCAATCGGGAGGTCCTGGACAGTCATTGGAACTTCCATTTCACCTTGTAATGGTGGAGGGTCAGAAATTGTTACCTCATTTAAAGGACCCGTGTTGGATTCTCGAACTTGCTCGGTTTCAGGTGCGTTCCTTTTTTGTCTTGAGTATACCAAATTTTTTCTGAACCTTGTGTCTGCGGGTTCTGTGATAGGTTCTGGGACTTGGTTGGATGTTTCCGGGACTGGTTTTGGATTTTGAGGTTCTGGATTATGAGTAGGCAGATCAGAATTGATCGGGGGGGGGGTTGGTTCAGGAATATGAGAAGATAAATCAGATAAGTCGAGAAGAAAGTTCTCTAAGATTCCCTTATCTTCCCTACGATTCTCCCCCTGAAGATAAGGTTGGGTGAAATAGGAATCTTTTTCACTAATGTCACATCTCTTGACACAAAGAACTTTTTTGATGGAGGATGATAGCATTTATACCCTTTCTGGGTTGAGTATCCTATAAAGACACACTTCATAGCTCGAGGGTCAAGTTTGCCTCTATCTTGGCTATGGATATGAACAAATGAGACACACCCAAATATACGAGGCATAAGATTGTTGGAGATAGATATGTTAGGGAAAAAGGAGGACAACATCTCCATTGGACTTTTGAATTCGAGGACTCGTGTAGGAAGTCTATTGATTAGGTAAGTGGCTGTGAGAACGGCTTCCCCCCAGAAATGTTTTGGCACGTTTCTTTGAAATAATAATGCTCTGGTTTGGTCTAATATATGCCCATTTTTCCTCTCTGCAACCCCGTTTTGCTGAGGTGTTTTAACACACGAAGATTCATGTATTATTCCCTCCTTTTGACAGTAGGTGGTGAGAGTTTGATTGAAATAGTCACGAGCATTATCAGATCTTAATCTTTTGACATTCACCCCAAATTGATTTTTTATCATCAAAAGAAAGTTGGGGAGAACAGAGCTGACATCAGATTTATGTTTGAGTAAGAATACCCAAGTAACCCGTGTACAATCATCAATAAACGTTACAAACCATCGTGCACCAGAAATATTAGAAACATTAGATGGACCCCAAATATCAGTATGAATAAGATAAAAGGGAGAAGTGCTTCTTTTATTACTAACTGGGAAAGGAATCCGCTTATGTTTAGCAAGCTCACATACCTCACAATGAAGGTTTTCAACATCATTCTTTGAAAATAACGAAGGAAAAAGAATTTTAACAATCCTAAACGAGGGGTGACCTAAGCGACAATGATGAAGTAGAATTTTTTCTTTATTGGATAGTGTGGATTCGGTCATGAGAGAGTGGGACAATTTGGTTTTGGCTGGCATCTCAAGACAATAAAGGCCGTCCTTTTCCTTAGCACGTCCAATCATCCTCCCCGAATCCTTTTCCTGAAATTCACAATATTCGTCATCAAATATCACCTTACAACGTAAATCTTGTATGAGTTTCTTTATAGAGATCAGATTAGTGGATAATTTTGGGACATGGAGAACATTTTTTAGGTTTGTGGATGGGTTGATTTGGACCTCTCCTCTACCGGCCACGGTAGTTAGAGATCCGTCTGCTGTGGCAATTTTCTTGCTACTGGGACATGGAGTGTATGTGGAAAAGTATTTTGAAGAGTGGGTCATGTGGTCGGTGGCTCCCGAATCCATGATCCAAGAGTGTTTTAAGGGTAAATCTGAGGCATGAAATCCAAATGAAGAATAGTGCGTACCTGAATGTGCTAATGAACACATACTTGTCGGGAATTGGGAGCCAGAAGGTTTTTCCAAGGTGCTGAAAAAGGATCTTAGTTTCTCCATTTCTTCCTTGTTAAGACTAGCTTCTTCTTGTTTACCTTCTTCTTGTTTTGGATCGACAGCAACATAAGCTTGTACTTTGTCCCGTATCACTCCACTTTTCTGTCCCCACTCGTGGCTTGGAGGCTTGCCGTGTATCCTCCAACAGTTTTCCTTGGTATGACGCGCCTTTTTGCAATAAGTACACCATAGCCCATCTCGATTCTGAGTCCTGGACTGGTCATTCTTTCCAGGTCCAGACTCAAAAATAGTTCTCCTTTCCATTCTTCCTGTCTTGACATTTTCTGCCACCATAGCCGAGCCACTAGTTGGAAGGGACTCAAGCGTTAAGGTCCTTCTACTTTCCTCGCTTCTTATAACAGCCACCACTTCATTAAAGCATGGAACTTCAGTTTTTCCAAGGATTTGGATCCTTACTTGATCAAACTCAGAGTTTAATCCTACTAGAAAATCGTACACCCTATCTTGTTCAACGAAATCTTTGAGAATTGCAGCATCTTCAGGGCAGTTAGTTTTAATTACCCTATAATGATCGAGCTCCTGCCACAAAGATTTTAATTGATTGGCATACTCAGTTACTGTTTTGTTACCTTGTTTTGCTGCCATAGTCTTCACTTTCACCTCGTATATCTGGGCTGCATCCTTTGCTTTGGAGTAGGTTTCTTGAACAGCGTTCCAGATATCTTTAGCATTGGTCATGAATATCATTGTGTCACTTATTTCAGGGACCATAGAACTCCATAACCACGCCATGATCATGGAATCTTCTTCATCCCAGGCTTTAAACAGAGGGTCTTCTGGTTTCGGTCCAGTCCCAGTGAGATGACTGATTTTTCCCTTCCCTTTCAGGATGGTTCGAACCAGTTGGGACCACTTGAGATAGTTCTTACCGTCCAACCTGTATGCTGCCTGGATGTGTTGTAATTCTCCCGGTTGTTGAACGTGAGTGGGTTGAGATTGAGAGGTCGAGTCTGACTTGGTTTCTGTCATTATCGTGGGTGTTGACCGAGAAACAAAAGGCCAGAAAAACAAACGGAACCTTTAAGAGAGACAGGCAATGAAGGCCTGGAAGCAGAAATATACCAGCAATGAAGGCTTAAAGCGGTTCCCAAGTTTTCGGCTGCTCTGATACCATAACAGATTTAGTATTTCTGATGATATATTATTGAAAGAGATCATACAAAATTTATACAAGGAGCTAGACCCAAACAAAAGGAACTATCCTGTGAGATCCCTGATTTTATGGGATTATACATAATTACATATTCTATATATATATATATACACGATTCCTTATTTAATTCCTTAATCATTTCCATTTCCCAACAGTATATCCCACTTAAAGGTAGGGTCTGGTGGTAGGATGTACACAGATATCCTAAATTATATTTCCAATGCTTACCTTTTTCTTTAATTACTTTTTGCAGGTGCAAAGTACGAGTTGCCAAAGTACGTTCTGAGTGAGCCAACAAATTTGGTTCGTGGAAGTTGAGATCAAAGTCACAAAGACACTGTTTTATTTCTAGTTTTCAAGACCTGAAAAATCATGTATAGTTTTTAGTCTTTTAATTCATAATCCCTTTTCCAACATGTTTTGTGACGAAAACGCCCCTGATGCGAAGTTGACCAACAGCTTTTACATGATGTGGATATTTTGAGTAAAAAGTTGTGGCATGTAACACTTGTTTTCCCATGGATATATCTTATATGTCCTCTTTGTGCCATTTCTATCAAGAAATCTTTAATAATTTTGCTACAAGTGTTTTGGATTGCTGATAACAAACTGTAAATTGACAAAATGTATCAAAATACAAAGTTTCAAAGTTTTTGATGTTTTTTTATCAAATTTGATCAGTAATATGTTTATTTTGTAACATTTGATGAAATGAATATCAAGTTTACGGTCCTCTTCGATATAATATAATCCTTTCTTATAAAGAGATATACGCTTTATCAAATGTTACAAGCTTACCGGTAAAAATGAATATAAAATAGAAAATTTTGAGTTCAATCGATTATTATTCGTTACGTTAAATAAGAACTAAACAACACCCTGTTGCATTTTGATGTAATTTGTTCTTTGTAAATTGCTTTTCTTTGCCATTAAAGAGCAGAAAATGGTAGTTTAGCCCTTAAGGGTTAAGGGGAAAACCTAAAAAAAAATGGAAAACTGAAAAACACCCTAGTAGCTCTCCAACCGGACGGTATGCACAAATGCATACCGATAATTTGTAACATGCACACGTGCATAGGAAAAAAACAGCTTCAATCTCTATACACAAGTACATATTTTCCAGATGGAGGGCTCCCTGTGTGTTCTTTAGTTTTTTTTTTCTTTTTTGGTTGAGATTTTCCCCAGAACCCCCTTCTAGTCCTTAAATAGTAAAAAAAAAGAGGGGTGGTGATATCAAATTGCTAACTTTCTTGGCTCTAATCATTTGTACCAAAATCATATCTTACAAACACCATTATTTACAAATATTTGTAAGATGACAATGAAAATCAATCTCCAAGTGTTGAAAATTCGTCTTCGGTTTCATCCTCAGAAGATTCATCAATCGGAGAATCTGATTCTATATTGTTTGAGATCCCAGATTCGAACCTCTGCCGCCTTTCAACAGCCGTCTCCACTCTCTGATGAAATTCTTCATCTGTGCTCGAGAGCATGTACCGAAGCTTAAAATTCACACGATTCTCCACAAGAATCTTGTGCCGAGGTATGATTCGTTCTTCGAGTGAATAACTAAAGAAGCTGCAAACAATTACTTAGCATCATTAGTGTCAAGGGTATTCATGTAATTTTGAAATAAACCAAACTAACCTAGTGATGGGATAGGACCATGGGAGGTTAAATGTATGCAAACCAAACCTCTATCTCGAGGGGTACAGAGAATGTTTCCGTAAATACCCCTGGCTTGAAAAAGATAAGCATGATTTTTTGCGAGAAATATTAGTAAACTAAAGGGTAATCGACCTAGCAGTACGTGGGTCACTGGTAGCTTTCCAAGAGGTCAGGGGTTCAAACCTCAGCTAGATGACAAGTGTGCACGAATATTTAGTGAAATCTTTGAAAGTGGGACCTAAACTTTGATAACTCTAGAAATTGTCTTCGTGGTTTTCATTTTGCTCTGAAAGTAGTCCCCCGCATCAGTAACTCCGTTAATTTTTCTGTTAGTGTCAGGGGTATTTTTGTCCATTTAGGCTACTTTCCTAATTTTCTTTAAAAAATTAAACATATAATATATGTATATATGTACAAGAATTACCATAAAGGGACAAAAATGCCCCTGACACTTACAGAGAAAATTAATGAAGTTAGTGACAGACGACCACTTTTAGAGCAAAACTAGAACCACGGGGACGATGTTTATGGTTATCAAAGTTTAAGTCCCACTTTCAAATATTTCAGTAAACCACGAGGACCAAAATTAGAATTTACTCTCAATATTATAACAATCAAAACAAACTATGCTACAACTTTTATGCAAGCAAGGGAACAATATTGGAAAATAAAGTATACCGTGGAAACTCTATGAGATCGTTTAAAGGGCGGACCATAGTTCTTCTTAGATACCGATACTTTGGGCGAAGAATATCAATATTGTACCGAAGGAGCATGGGGAAATCGGCAATCATTAAACCCAATGTTTTAAGGTCTATGCCAAGTGACAAAAAGTATTTGACATTAGGTTCCAATTTCTTTGATATGCTACACCCCAAGAGCTCTGGCCCTAATCCTATCACCTTTCCGATGTCAGTTTGGGAAACTCCCGCTTTTGTCAACAAAAATATTACCTGCAAAACATAATTAATTGCTTATTCGAATTTTTCTAAGTGCAATGCTTTTCACATCTTAAATAAACGGGAATAAAAAATAAAGGGTTTTGATATATACCACGGGCCGTATTTTCTTGTAGAGACTGTAAGTTAGTAATGAAGGAAACTTGACAAGCATACTAGCAATTCCTTTTTCTTGAACGCCTATGTCACGAAAGAATTGCACCTTCAAGTAGAAAGGTTATAACGTCAATATAAGCTCTATATATATATATATATAGAAAGAGAGAGAGAGAGGGAGGTTCAAGGGAAAACGCTAAAAAAAGAGAAAACCGAAGAACACCCTGGGAACCCTCCATTCGGACAGTAGGCACAAATGCATACAAGCGATTGAAGTTGTTTTTTTTTTCTATGCACCAGTGCATATGCACAAATTCATGTTACAAATTACCGGTATGCATTTGTGCATGATGTCCAGATGGAGGTCCCAGGGTGTTCTTCAATTTTATCTTTTTTGAGGTTTTCCCCAGAACCTAACCCTATATATATATATATAGGGGAGGGATCATACAAGAACACCCCTCTTTAAAGGAACAAAGGAACACTTTGTGGACCACATATGATGTGGGTCCCACATATTAAAAAATCGATTCAATGGGGCCCACCATTGAATCAAATATGATTTTTTTAATGTGTGGGACCCACACCATATGTGGTCCACAAGGTGTTCCTTTGTTCCTTTAAATTTACAAAGTTCTCATATGAACCTCCCTCCCTCTCTCTCTCTCTATATATATATATATATTCCTTTAGTATCTATAAAAGGGAGTTGACTTTCTTTAAAGCGAAGGTTGATCTATATTAAGAACCATAATAAGCACAAGGATAAAGACCATACCTTTTGAACTATATTGCTCTCCAAATCAACACAAAAGACCATAGGTTTAATGGTAAGAATTCTCCTCATACCATCTCGAGAAATCCCAAGATAATAAAGGTACTTAACAAGAGGCTTCCATCTTTCTTCAATGCTACATCCCATCAATTGTGGTCTAAATGCTAATAATCTCCCCACATCTTCGTTACCGAGCCCAAACTCCTTCAAATATGCAACCTGAAAACCCAAAATGCATCATAAATACATAATTCAATTTTCTTTTCTTTTTGGCAAAAGAGAAGATGTTGCATTAATATTGAAAGGTGAATACTTCCGCTACATTTAAAAAAAACTTTTTCACTACATGGCCAAAGCCTCAAAGAAAGAAGTATCTTGGTGTAAATATCACAAAAACTTTCACATCTATCTTTTAGTTTGAATATTAATCTTTTTTTAAGTATATAATATTTATATATGGCAAAATGCAACAAATAAACTCACACCATCCTCATCTTTGGTGAGGTTTCAACCCCTGACCTCGTATACAGAGGGAGGTTCAAGTTCAGGGGAAAACCTCAAAAAAGAGAAAACTGAAGAACGCCCTGGGAGCCCTCCATCTAGACGGTATGCATTTGTCCATTTGTCCATAGACGATATGCACAAATATATACAAGCAATTGAAGCTGTTTTTTTTCTATGCACGAGTGCATCATGTTACCAATTACTGGTATGCATTTGTGCATACCGTCCATATGGAGGGCTCCCAGGGTGTTCTTCAGTTTTCTCTTTTTTTATGGTTCTCCCACCCTCAAAAAGTGTATCGCTTTGCAGGAACAGAGAGAGTCGTAAGGAAATGGTTTTATAAATGTATACCCATTACCCAGAGAATAGAATCCAATCTTTGGCTACCTTTTGGTTCATTTCCTCAAAAGAATAGAATCCAAGCACTTTTGGGAAGTCAAAAACCATTGTCCCAAAATCTTTCTCGTTCATACCCATATCAAAGTAAAAATCCGTGCGATTCTTGAGTTCCTCCATGCTAAAAGACAACAACTCGGGACACCTACTAACGACATAACCCATCCACTCCCTTCTAACTCCGTTTTTCTCCAAGTACCAAATAATCTCATCTAACTCTTCTATATTGCGTTCCAATATATTCTTTCCGGCTCTAAGTAATGCAACTCCAATAAATCTCCCATTCACATGAATTGACTTGAGCCATTCAGCGGTACTCCGAATTGACTCAATATTTCCTCTTGAAATGCAAATTAGCTTCCCAATTTGGGGATATGACAACCCATTATGTTTCAGCCACCTACAAGAAATACAAATCCCATAAGGCATAAGTTTTTCGTCTATAAAACTTGACATTAGATTGACCTATCTTTACATGATCGTAGGATTGTTTGATAACGAAAATTTGAAAGTAATTCAAACAACATCAAAAAGGTTGATTTTTATTTCACATTATTGAAAAATGAAAATTCAATCAAGTATTTTTGTTTCTATAACACCCAAGTACCATTGTAAACATAACTCAATCCAAGTATCTTATAAAACAACCCCTCTATGCCAATAACTTCAAGACAATTTTGAACTTGCATCATGAACAAAATAAATAAATAAAAACTACATCTTTATCGAATCTTCAATTGAACTTATCTAATTGATAACAAAATGCATCACTTTCTTGCAAAGATACTGTAGAAAATTGTTTTTTTTTATATATTTATCAAAATTTATAAGAACTTACAACATTAAAACTAAGAACATATATGTGAGTGAATGACAATTCTAGCTATCTTCTTCAAGGCAAATGGGCAATTCTAACTATAGAAGTTGCAGCTTCTGTTGCAATATAACCATACAAAAAGTATAATCATTTCTCAATCTAGCATTCGAAATTTAAAACAATTTTTTTTTTACATTTTACCTTATTAGAGGAACGACATTGGAGCTTTCTAAGCAAGCTTTTGCGCGAAAATTGAAGGATGAATTTGCAAATTCAGGCAATTGTTTCATTGAAGCAGCTTGAATCATAACATAATCAATGAATTCAGGGAACAATTTTGAAGCCAAATTCGTAGAATAAGTTATCCCAAATTTCCCTTTCCTCATAGCTTCTTTAAAAATCTCCAATGTCACTTCCCTCCTAATCTCAAGTGCTCTCATAATCACCTCAATATCATAATCATCATTTTCTCCATTAAATACTTCCTTGATTGATGGCAATGATGAATTTACATCGATGTCGGCTGGAGATTGAACGTAGATTGAGCCTGGAAACTGAGGGGTCCTTTTTCTAGCCATTGATAACTCCAAAAGCTTCAATATTTCATCGTATTCGTATCCATTTTGATTTTCGCCTCTCGGAGAAGCTTTATCTGTTAAGAAGAGGAGTGAGGTGGATTTTGCGTTGTGTGTTCGGAGAATTTTATCTGAAGTTTCTTGGTGTTGGGAGTGAGAATGGTGGAGAGACGATGCGGATATGGGTGGCCGGTGGCGGCGGCGGATGAAGACCACGGAGGCGACGGTGGTGGTGGTGGAAAAGGGTAACCGGAGGATGGGGGCGTGGTGGTGGGCTGAATTTTGGTGGCAAGAGATCATTGTGGATAAGAGAGACGAAAACTCATCTCGTGAGATATTAAGCTATTTTTAAGTCAATTCAGTGTCAAAAAAAAAACTACCGATTTAAAGTTTAAACACCCAACCATCGTCTGAACCACCACGGACCACCACCAATCTTCACCACACCACCAACCTGAACCACCGTCCACCACCATTGATCTGAACCACAATAGTTGAATTTAATCAAATTTTTTAAAAAAGGAATATTTTGGTCATTTACCAATTCAAAACTACATTGTGTGAACCAAACAGACAAGTTCTAATTTTTTTAAGATATTCCATTTTAATGTATGTCAACCAAAGATATGGTCAAACTTGATAACATTTGATTCAAATTCCTTCAAAATCAATTTTTTTTGACATATTTCATTCTATCCAAAAACATTTTGTGAACCAAACGCCTCCTAGGCTTGTTTATCGTGATTGGAGTTGCATATGTTTGGTAAAGAGAATAATATTCTTATTTGGAACATGAAAACGTGATTAAATTGGTCCTAGTTACTTTTCAGGACGAAGTGGAAGAAGGGAGGGGATTCTCAAATCATAAAAGGATCTAGTAACTTTGAAAGAATTGAATTAAAAGCTGTATGAGGTGAAAATATCATGTATGGTTTTGTAGAGTGGCAGTAGCCGATAAGGTGACTTATCTGTCAACTTTTCTATCACCCCAAAAGAACCAAATTCTTCCTTGCGTAAAGTTGTCAGCACTATGTTATGTCCGTGGGACGCCATGACCCAATATGCAGTTTTTTATAACGCAATATTTAATTTTTCTTACTTTTCAATGTCTTATTTATTAGTTTATAATGTATAAAATAATTTAAATTATTTAATACAAATTTTTTGAATAGTTGTAGAAAATATATGTTTATATAATTATGTATAATAATTTATATGACATAAAAATTTTCCAATATATGGTTGAGACTTGACCTTGCGCTAGGCTACGCCATGCCATATGCCATTTATAATATTGGTTAATGTGACCAAAAGGTGAAAGAAGAGTAACGTTTAGGACAAAAATGAAATTAGTGAAAACTTTAAGGATTAAAAATGAAAAATGCAAAACCCCATCTCGCTGTCAAAAACCCCTGCCTCATTCCTCTCTGTTACTTCAGTTTTCTTCTTCCATCTTCCAAAAACTTCTGCTCATTCCATCGGCTTTTCTCATTCAGCTTCAACTTCAGCGTCAACTTTAATATCTTTATTCCTTGTGGTAAGTTTTTCAATCTTTTCAAGCTTCAATACGTTTTTTTGTCGTTCAATTAGATAAAAAAACTTTGAAACCCTAATCCCAATTGATAAGAACAAGAGAAATGTTCGATTAATTGCTCATTTTTTTTGCTCGAACCACTCTAAGTGATGGATAGGTGAACCTCCAAAACTTGATTTTGAGGTGATAAACTTATGAAGGTTTTGGGTTTTGTGGTCAAAGTGCATTAGTAGCAGTTGGATTGACGATGATTTAGATGAATATTGGTTTAGATGATATGGGCATATGCTATGTCAATGCATTTGATATGTTTTAATTCCAATGTGAATTTTTGTTTTTAGACTATGTATGTCTTGCTTATAAACTTTTTTTTTTCATCTATTTATTAGTTCTGTTTTCATCAATTTTAGACAGGTAGCAATGAGGTACTATAGGAAGAGATCAATAGAATTTATATTAGGCTAGGGCGTTTGAGCGGCATATATCCTAAACCTCTCCCTAGACCTGACAACATCTTCTTGATGTGTTTTGCTCTTGTTTTGAATTATATATACATACAGGGTCAGGATCCCAAAAAAAGAGAAAACTGAAGAACACCCTGGAGCCCGTATGCATTTATGCATACCGTCCGGATGGAGGACTCCCATTGCGTTCTTCAGTTTTCTATTTTTTTTGAGGTTTTCCCCTGAACCTCTCTCTCTCTCTCTATATATATATGTATATGTGTATAGGGTCGAGTTTTGGGGAAAATCTCAAAAAAAGAAAAAACTGAGTAGCCCTCCATCTGGACGGTATGCACAAATGCATACCGGTAATTTTGTAACATGCATTCGTGCATAGGAAAAAAACGCTTGTATGCATTTTTGCATACCGTCTATGCACAAATGCATATTATCCCGATGGAGGGCTCCCTGGTTGTTCTTCAGTTTTTTTTTGAGGTTTTCCCCTGAACCTCCGTCTCTCTCTCTCTCTCTCTATATATATATATATATATCAGAGTGAAGTTCTTGCAAAGATGACGTTCTTGCTTGTTGGTCACCAGAAAACTGGAAATGATGTGTTCGTATCATCAACGAGTACGTATTATAAGTATCAAGTGATATACATCCATCTTTAACATGACATCTACTTATCTCAGGTTGAACAACAATCCCACAAGAAGGGTTTGCTCAAGGGAAGTACAAAGTGGCTGCTGAACTTGCTTTTCAAAAGGCATTCATTCTTCATGCACCAGATATAGTTGCAACATTTCAGGTACTTTCTCCCATTAACTGCAATTCTATCACTGAAAAATGCAACTTGTTGAGCCATTTGTGTAATACTGTAATTGTAATAAATACCTTCATTCATTATAATATGCAATTGATATTGGTATTTGGTGATATGTTTCCAGCTTGCCATTTTCTCTGACTTGTTTGTTTTTTAAGATGCTTTATTGATACTTATATATAAATTAAACAAGTATTTGCACGTACCAAACAGGTCTAAGCTATAGCATATGGACTTGATTGAATCAATCCATGATATCCCTGTTCAAAATCCATCAATCGAAGATTTCTCTGCTGCCGATTTAAAGTGGATAAAGTTTGGCACTCCAGAACATCATGATGACGTGGCCCTAATTCCTTATGCTAGAGTTGACGAGTTTATTGTTGGAGAGTGTTCTAATGTAGAATGTCCAACCCGTTTCCACATTGAAAGAGGAAGGAAACGTTCCAAAGGCAGCTTGTTGGAGTTCAAGAGCGATGAATATTTGGAATACAGACTGTAAGTTCTCATGGGTTTTTAAATTTACTTTTTAAGCTTACCCAATCTGCTATATTAAATAACACTTGTATGGTGTTTAACGGCTTATGAGTCAAGTTTTTTTTTAATATCTTTACATAATTTGTGTCGATATGAACTTTAGTCTTCTAAATGATATTATAGAAACGTAAAGATCTTAATTTGTACTCCTTTTCCCAGGGGGAGGGGGACAGGAGGAGGTTGCTGATGCTCTGCTACAAAGATATATGTTTTTGAATCTTAATGTAATTTGATGATGCATTGTTCTTTCTTTTTGTTTATGGCTTCCTTAACTTTTTTAAGTTTGGCTGGCTCCGGTACCTATAGATATTCTATGAAGGGTAGCTAGAATTACCTTAAAATATAACATGGATTAGGTAATAAATTCTATATATATATATATATATAAATTCTATGAAGGGTAGCTAGAGGATCTGCGAGTCGATTTGTTTGTGGTTGACAAATACCTGAACTTCAAAAGTACACCTTCAGTTCTGAATGATTCAGTGCATGTACAATTGGTTTTTCCAAGTAAACACTTAAAAGGGTTCTCATGTTATTTATATTTATCTTTCCTTCTTTTAAAGGTACTGGTGCTCATTTGGTCCTGAAAATTATGGGGAAGGTGGAGTTATTTTACCAAGCCGAAGATATCGACTCAATACTCGAAATCGTGCAGCTAGACCTCAATCCATGAGAGGTTGCACATGCCATTTTGTAGTAAAACGTTTATATGCCCGCCCATCTCTTGCACTTATAATATACAATGATCGTCGTCATGTGAATAAATCTGGATTTATCTGCCATGGCCCACTTGATCGTGATGCAATTGGCCCTGGAGCCAAAAAGATTCCATATGTAGGAAATGAAATTCAACAGCAAACAATGTCAATGATTTATCTTGGTATTCCTGAAGAGAATGTTCTAGAAAAACACATAGAAGGGATTCAGCGGTACTGTGGTTCAGATGTGAAAGTTAACTCTCTTGCTTCCCAATATGTTCATAAACTTGGGATGATAATTAAACGATCTACCCATGAATTGGATTTAGATGATCAAGCAAGTGTACGAATTTGGGCTGAACGTAATAAAAAGTCCATTTTTTATTATCAAGATTCTTCTGAAACTGAACCTTTTATTCTTGGTATACAAACCGAATGGCAGTTACAGCAGATGCTTCGATTTGGGCATCGGAGCCTTATAGCAGCTGATTCAACATTTGGGATTAAGAGATTAAAGGTGCATATTAGTATCCGATGAATGTTTCTTTAGCTTCTAAATATAATATATATATATATATTTATTTCTTATTCTTATTTCTTTTTTGATGGCAGTATCCTTTGTGCACTCTTCTTGTGTTTGATTCGAGACAACATGCACTCCCTGTAGCATGGATTATTACTCCAAGTGTTGCTAAACCGGATATATCTAAATGGATGAAAGCTTTACTTGCTCGTGTTCGTGCTGTTGACCCTGCATGGAAGGTCAACGGGTTTCTTATTGATGATGCAGCAGTAGAGACTGATCCCATAAGGTATTCTTTTTGAAACTAATGCTCCTTTTTCCATTTCACTTATATATATATACACACACACACATATATATATAGGGGCGGGTTCAAATGAGAACTCAAATTTGGTTGTGAACACGAGGACAAAGGAGAGCGCGACACGAGTTATATTCAGACTGAATAATGAAGGGAAATATTCAGACTGAATGTAGTGTTGTTATTCGGTCTGAATGTAGTGTTATTCGGTCTGAATAACACTATATTCAGTCTAAATATTTCTCTTCATTGTTGAATATGACACGTGTCACACTCTTCTTTGTCTTCATGTTCACAACCAAATTTGAGTTCGCATTTGAACTTTCCTCCACATAATATATATATATATATATAGGGAGGTTCAAGGGAAACACTAAAAAAAAGAAAACTGAAGAACACTTTGGGGGAGCCATCTGCCATCCATCCGGACGGTATGCACTAATGCATACAAGCGTTTTTTCCCCCATGGACCAATGTATGTTACAAATTACCACTATGCAAGGTTGTAAAACTCGCTAGGCGGTACCTAGGCGGCCGACCCCCTTGTAGCGAGTACTCGGCCTAGGCGGGGAGTACTCGGGGAGTACTCGGATTATATAAAATATAAAATTATACATATATATTATATATATCATGTTCATAAATTATAAATAACCAAATATAAAAATAATTTATCATAGATAGTACCCAAAATATATGTTTTAAAACACCAACAATTGTTTGAAAATGCAAATACTTCAAATAAAAAGTTCATATTTAGATTGATGGTCCGTCGTCGTCTTGTCCATATTGTTCAATGATTTGAACACCATCCGACTCGTATTCAACTTCATTTTCTTCATTTGCTTCTTCTTCACTCTCCGACAAGAACTCTTCATCCAAAAGTTCTCTTGATCTAGCACTTCTTCGAGGTCTTAAAACATCATCCGCACCCATGGCTTCAGAAACCGTCTCCCAAGGTAGTCCCGGCTCAACTTCACCCATGGTTTTTCACGTTCTGACTTCTGAGATAAAACTAAAAGGGAGCTGTTGGTTGGTTTTAAAACAAAAAAACAAAAAGTAACAATTTTGGTCCTTTATGTGTCAAATTTGAAAATTTTAACCCTTTGACCGAGTTGGTCCGAGTTGGACCGCCTAGCCCGCCTAGACCGCCTAATCTCCCGAGTTGGCCGAGTTGGCCGAGGACCGCCTAGTTGGCCCGATTTGGCCGAACTCCCCTCGGCTGGGTGCCGAGGACCGAGTACTCCCTGAGTACTCGGCCGCCTAGCCCGAGTTTTACAACACTGCCACTATGCATTAGTATATATCGTTCAGATGGAGGGCTACCAGGGTGTTCTTCAGTTTTCTCTTTTTTTGGTGTGTTTCTTTGAACCTGACCCTATATATATATATATATATTTTAGGGGAGGTGGGTGATAAAGAATTTGATGTTTCAAGTGGATCTTCACTTTGTTTTTTGCATTTCTTTCCAGGGAGACATTTTCTTGTCCTATACTATTTTCTGTGTGGCGCGTTCGTCGTTCATGGCTGAGACATATAGTCAAGAACTGTAGGAACATTGAAGTTCAACGAGAAATATTCAAACGGTTGGGAGAAATAGTTTACAGCATTTGGGGTGGAGTAAATCCCTTTGTTATCTTGGAGAAGTTCACCCAAGATTTTGTTGACCAAACTGATTTCATGCAATATTTCACAGCCACATGGGTGCCTAAGATTGGTAAGCTGTCATTCCTTTTCCTTCTATCTTCTGTGTTTCTTTCTTTTGTTAGGGCAAAATGCATCAAAATGCTTATGAAGTTTGCCTTAATTCCTATTTAGTGTAACTAGGAATTATTTTTCTCAGTCAATTTAACAAAGTTCCAATTTTTTTGATTTAATGTATGAATGTTTTTTAAAGTTTTCTAATTTTTATCCATTTTAACTGGTAACCTCTATTCTTGTAACATTTGATGACGTGGATATCAAGTTAAATTGTCCACTTCGCGATAACCCTTTCGCAAAAACATTTCGTAAATGGGTATCTATGTAATAAAATGTTACAAGATGAATATGTTACCTGTCAAAAATAGGAAAATTTGGAACTTTGTTACATTGATTGAGAAAAAAATTTATTTGTTACATCAACAAGGAACTAAACCAAACTTAGGGGTTGTTTGTTTACCTCTTAACAGTTCCATTAAGAGGCAGCCTCTGAATCGTTAAGAGGTGAATCCTGTTTGGCACAAAAAAAATGTCCGCCTCTTAATGATTCCAAAACCCTCTCAAGGATTTTGTATCTTAGGTCTCCCTTAACCATTCAGAGCCCTGATTTCAATCTGAACAGTTACCAAACACTTGCATTTCATTTTGCACTATATCATAAGAGCCTCTTAATCATTCTGCATCAAACCATTCAGCAACTGCCAAACAACCCCTTTTAATTGCATTTTGGTGCATTTTGTCTTATTTTGCAAGTCGAGTTGTTTTCTGATTCATCAATGATTGCTGAATCTAGAAATGTGGTTAACAACAATGAAAACACTCCCACTTGCAAGTCAAGAAGCATCTGGTGCAATCGAAGCTTATCATGTAAAGTTAAAAGTGAAACTTTTTGACGATTCACATCTTGGTGCACTTCGAAGAGTCGATTGGTTGGTTCACAAGTTAACGACCGAATTACATTCTAGCTATTGGCTAGATCGTTATGCAGACGAAAGTGATTCCTTCCAAACCGTAAAAGAAGAATACATCATTTCTACATCATGGCATCGTGCATTACAAATTCCCGATAAAGATATAACTTTAGATAAAGAAAACAACCTCTTTGCAAAAATAGTTGGCCAAAATGATAGAAACCATACCCATCTGGTATGGAATCCGGGGTCCGAATTTGCTTTTTGTGATTGCGAATGGTCATTAAGAGGGAATCTTTGCAAACATGTGATAAAGGTCAACATGATATGTGAGAATCTTGGAGGGTATCAAAGTTCAATGTCATTTCAATCATATCAAGAGATACTTACAAATATTTTTAAAAAACCGCCAGATGATTCACTTGAACTTGATCTTTCAGTAGCTTGGTCGCACCAGATTCACGATCAAATTCAGAAACTTGTTGAGTTAAATAGGTCAACGGATATTGGAAATGTGGTCAATAATCTTCCATTGAAATGGGGTGAGAAGAAAAACAGAAGTTCGTTTGGAAGGCCGCCGGCAAATGTGGGGCCCTCTCTGACGCTGACATCACCTTCGAAGAACATTAATGTTCGTAAAAAGAGTCGTAAGAGGAAAAGATTGTCAAGATTGAGGTAAGAGATTCTTTTTACTAGTTAGCAAAGAACAATGTTGTTAGTTATGCGGTTTAAAGATGGAAGTACGATAGAATTACCAAAAGTTGTAGATAACATTATTCTGATTAGCTGTTTTAAACCACAAGCATACGTCTTTTTTAAGCCGTATAAAATTTTTGTATCTGATTACAGTTCTAATTGTAAGGATCGACGACTTTTCTTCAGTTAGAATCGTATAGTAATTGATTTTCTACTTTATTGTGTACCATTTGTTTGGTAACTGTATCATTGTTATGTGGATTAATATGCATATATGCTTTTAGATCAAAGTTGCATATCAAATGTAAATGCTCTTTTAGGGCTGTTCCTAACTGCAAGTCTTATACGGCTTTGCGTATAATGCGGCATTAGGGCTATGTTTGAAATTCAATTCCTTCTCTGTTACGAAGGAACGACCAAATCCATGAATGTATGGAATTTAAATTCATTCCTTTTAACCGAATGTCGGAATGAAATTTGGTCAACGGAATTGTCCATTTCAATTCCTTCATATTCTGCAGTAGATGGAGGGGAGTTTTTAAATATTTTTGGGTTTGTTATATAAAATTCTGGGAATGACTCTTTGGACTGATTAATCCTTATTTGCGTCGCGAATGGTATTCCTTGCGTTGAGAATGACTCTTTGGACTGATTAATCGAAACTCGCGTCGCGAGGCCTTCTCTATTTAGCTCAGTCTCTTTGCTTGTTTATCTGACGCGCTATTCGATCTGTATTAATACATCAACATGTTATTTAGATACTCGATGGTTTTAGTGCATCTAAATCTAGTTGGTAAAGATGTTAATATAAATAAATTTGTAATTTCAACTTTTAGTTGGTACAAAACCGTACCAACATGTACCAACTGAAAGAAGTTGGTACCAATTTAGTTAGTACCAGGTATAGTTGGTTGGCACAAGGGTTAAAATTTTGCATACCAATTATGTAACACCTTCAAATTTGGAAAGAACGACTAATTTAAAATTTTCAATGTTACCTCAATTGAAGGATAAATCACTTCTTATAATTTAATCTTTGAAGTTCCTCAAATAACAATTATATATAAACGTCTATAAAGGATAGGTCAAGGCCTATACTAAGAAATAATTACAGTCGGGTGTTACCAAACCCAAAAGAGTCGCTATCTCTGAATGCGGAAAACGTCACCAAGAGCTAAATAATTAATGTGCTACTCTCTAGCACTCAAGTCTACACGTGTCGCTAGTACCAACCCCAATGATAACCTGATGCACATGCCGACAAAGAAAAAAGGTTAGGCTTAACGCCTAGTGAGCTCAAGAGTTTATAACAAATTTATAATTGATTGAAATCAAAAGATTTGCTTGATAAAAGATAATTATAAAAAGAAATGACTTCATTATAAAAGCAACATCTTTCCAAAATTCATTGTTTCCATAACGAAAACTTTAGACCAAAATGACATTAGAAATGAAAGCTTTAAATAGAAATACTCATTTAACGTGATACCAAACCTACTACTCACACGACTATGAATAATTTTATAAACGTAAAGATAGCAACATAGCTTTAACCAAGTTTTATAAACCGTTAACTCACGCTTACCCTTGAAAGGGTGAAAAATATCCGAAGATAATGGGGGAGACCCGATTTACCATTCGTAGTGACGGAACACCTAAATGAGCCACTTTTAAATGTTAAGAGTTCTTTCTAGGACCAAGGGATGTAGGCATCAACCCATCACACAAGCAAGTATGAACTCCGAAGGTCCTAATCAAGAGCTTGCTCTAAGGATCAATGGCTTAATGGCAACAACCAATCGTCAAGCAAGTACGTCCTGAGTTGATCCCTTACGTTGACTAAAAAGGGACGACAATCCCGATTTTTAAGACCGACTTACATGCCTATGGATCCATTACATTATAGTCTATAAATCAAATACATCAAGCAAGACATATTGATAATTTCCCAACAATAATTCTTTTCTCAAAATATTATTTCCCAATAATCAATTATTTCTCAAGGTTAGGAAATCGTAGAGTTACATGACACTACACAAATGACTAACGCACTCAAAACATATAGTCATTTAGATCGGACAAATGTCCACGAGACTCATTTTAGTTTAACCGAGCAAAAGCTCTATAACTCAACACTAATGTAGTTATTCAAAACATTGATTGAGAGAAACCATTTTCCAATTGAAATCATATTCATGTATTTCCAAAATGTCTCATAATGCAATAACATGTAGTTCCAACGATTTATAAATCAAATACTCTAAAGATGCATATATAACCAAATGGTTTTTATTTAAAAGATAATGCACCCAAACAACTCACACTTATACATTGTTTATCAAAATGTCTAAAAACTCAAAGTATAAGCCTCTTACATGATTTATAAACTCTTTTATACCAAATATGCAAAACTTACCCAATAACTCACACATTTGACAAATAACAAGTAATACATGTTAATACTTCAAAATGGACGTTTTTGGCATGTACAAAGTTTTCACAAAGTATCTTGAACTCGCCTTGCTAGATTTAGGCTAAATCTAAGTTTTACCCCAGTACCGAGCTTCATTAGTCCTCAGATCCATAACTTTCCACCTATAAAACCTTCATCTATATCATAAACAAACCTAACATACACAAAATCAAACCCAAATCCAAATCATAGCACCAAACCCTAGATATGGTGTAAAAACCCTAAAATCTCACTTTTCGACTTAGGGGAACCACATCTCTTTGAGTAACCTCCAATCCTAATTGCTTCCATCTTGGAACTGTTTGCCTGGTACAATCGCCTATAGTGTACCGAGGGTGTTTTCCTACTTTTCACCCGTTTTGATCCTGTTTCCCGTCTTGTAGATGATACCCAAAATGATTAACTTCATAATACTTGTTTCATTTATTTTAAGAGTGGGACACAAAGAGGACTCAGGACTTCACTTTACCAAAGACCTGATTAATACATTGTGCCATTGTCACTATAGCATGGCACAATTGTTAGGACCACCAACCACTTGGTATCACCGGTGCTATTGTGACAGATGTCATAACCGCATGACACAATAGTCGAGACGACCATACTTACCATTGGTGCTATGGTGACAGATGTCATTACCGCATGGCACAATAGCCGAGACGATCGTACTCTCAGTATCGGTACTATTGTGACAGGTGTCACTATCTTATGACACGCTACTCAAACTCTGGAATTAACTCTTCTTTATTAGATCGCTCGGTTCAACACTTTCTTCAACTGTGACAAAAATCAGGATGTACAAATTATAATTAGTTGGTATACGGTGTTTGAAAAAAAAACATGGTACCATACTATGTTCACCCCTTTTTAGTATAAACAATCACATGTGATATATGAGTTAAATACAAATTTGGTCATTGTGGTTTACAAATATTAACGGATAAGGTCCCTCAAAGATTTTTTTTAATTATCTACGTCCCTGTTGTATCCATTTTATAACAGATAGAGCCTCCCATCCAACTTTTCCGTTAAAAACTATCATTTTAGCATATTTTCTTTATTTTTCTTAATTTTTCAAACCGCGTGGACCAAATCTGTAATTTATTCTAAACTATATATATATATATATATATATATATATATATATATATATATAGGTAAGTTCTTTTGTTAATTCAATTTTTAGTGTTAACTATGTTAACCTTGGGGACCAATAGGATTTATCGTTTGTGGTAGGTTTTATTAAAGTAATGATTATAAGATGGAGGACAAAAGTGTAATTGCATAGATGTAAGTTACAGTTGTATTAATTAATGAGTTGTTACAATTTAATTGTTGTTTGATTTTTATGATTATGATTAATTCATCAAATATTTATCATTAAATAAAATTATACTTAATAATTAATTCAAGTGAATGAATCACATTTAAAATTTTGTGAAGTGTATGAAATAACTTTTGTTCCATCACTTGTGAATTGTGATTATATTTCATAAGTGAATACACTTGTGAACATTTTGTTAACACACGACATATGTACATTTGTGAACGTTGTGTTCACTTGTGAACTATAATCATAAGTTAGCAATGTTAATTGTGTATTCATGTATGAACCTACCACAAGGTTTTTTTTGGTGTGTTCATATGTGCATAAGTGAACAATGTTCATTGTGTGTTCATACGTGCATAAGTGAACAATGTTCATTGTATGTTCATATATGAAAAGGGGAATAGTCTATGAGCATATGTGAAGACTTTAGACATTAAATACCAGCAGTTACATTGTCATTAATGGACAGTTACAAAACATCTCATTGTCATTAATGGACAGTTAAAATCTTTTCCTAAAATACCCTTTGTAAACAATGTTCACTTGTGTTACCTTGTCTACTTTTGCAATTATTCATATTTATGTCATGAATGATCTAGGCAACAAATTTTAAAGATCAATGGATAAGATTGGTTCACAAAGTTAACACAATATATTGGTTCATTTACAAACTGAATGAATGACACAAACTGTTTCAAATTAATATATAAATAATTTTTTTCATGATTTTTTTTCCATCAAATGCTATGATTTAAGATTTTATTGCACATATGTTTGTTTCACCTTGTGAAACTTTTACATTATGAAACAAATACATGTTAAATTTTTTCATAAAAAATATATGAGAAATTTTTAATTTATGAAAACAAATACAACGTGAGAACAAAAATCAAGAATACATTCATGGGAGAAAGTCTTCCCGTATTGGGCACTAATATTTTTTTAACGTCTAATTAGATCGAATCTTTTTATGATAAACAGATCCGTTTTGCAAGAGCGTATTGATTTGATCCCATAAGCGGGACCACCACCCAATAGCCCCAATAGGCGCAACACGTGTCATATTCAGACCGAATAATAAATAAAATATTAAGAATGGATAATAGTATTATTCAGTCTGAATAATAGTATTATTAAGTCTGAATAATACTACATTCAAACTGAATAATAGAAATTCAGACATGTGTCACGCTGTCATTTGTCCGCACGTTCACACTGAAATTTGAGTTTGCATTTGAACTTTCCTCTCTCTCTCTTTCTCTCTCTCTCTCTATATATATATATGTATATATATTATGTATTATATAATTATATTTGTATTTTATTAATTATATAATTTTTATATTTTATATTTTATATTACATATTTATATGCCGCTTATATTTTTATTTAAAAATTATTTATATATTTATACGATATATTTTATTTATCTTTTATAAAATGTATTTTTTTATTTGTACTAGTATATAAAATATAAATAATTTTATAAAATAATTGGATGGTTCAATTTATGCTAAAAATAGTAAACTAAATCACTATACAAATTGCATAGATGGAAGCCTCAAAATTCAAATACATAAAATATATAAAAATATAAAATATAAATACAAGTACAAAATAAACTTTATAAAGTATAAATATAATATAATCTTAAATATACAAAGAATTAATAATTTGTAGACATAAATATATTCAAAATATGTATAGATGGAAGGTTCAAATAAATAAAATACATAAAAATACAAAATATAAATACAAATACAAATACAAATACAAAAGAAATTTTATAAAATATAAATATAATATAATCTTAAATATACAAAAAATTAATAATTTGTAGATATAAATATATATTGTAAATATAAATATAAAAGTTAAATTCAAACACGTAAAACATCGTTGTCATCAAAATAATCCTCCTTAAAATCTACCGTTTCACATTCGTCATCATATCTATTTACTGTATATATGTATATTTACAAATTATTATTTCTTTGTATATTTAAGATTATATTATATTTATATTTTATAAAATTTATATTTTATATTTTTATATATTTTATGTATTGGAATTTTGAAGCTTCCATCTATGCAATTTGTATAGTGATTTGATTTACTGTTTCTAGCATAAATTGAACCTTTCATATATTTTATAAAACTATTTATATTTTATATATAATATAAACACAAATTACATTTAATAAAAGATAAATATAATATATCGTATAAATATCAACCAACAATTTTACATAAAGTTCTAATACGAACTACATCTCAATGTATCTGCAGCGGGTAAAAACATCCACAACTGAGAAAATTATCTATCTAACGAGTAACAAGTTTCTCATCCTCTCTATCTAGCCTCAAAGCTTCCCTTTACCCTTAGATGTACTCTCGACAAACGTCTTACCTGAAAATGGTTTTAAGTTTTGGAAAGCGAGGGTTAGACCAAAAGATCTAGTGAATTCTCCAAAAAGCCACAGTTATAAAAATAAAGGTTCATATAAAGGGAGTAATAAAAATCTCAATTTGGATCATGCACAATAGTTGTAGAACCAATGCTTGCCGCACAATTCTCCATATGACTAAGTTAAATGTTCGCACGATTCCCCATGCAACTCTAACTAATGGCCCAAAGTGGTCCCCATCCAATGTACCTACGAAATGAATTAGAGGTACACGGATGTCAACTCCCAAGAGATTTGCAAGGTCTCAAGGTACACCACCACTATTATGCATGTCCAAGCAACCACATATATCATGATATAATCCAACATCTCTACAAGGCAATTTATAAAAAATTTACTAATGAAATATAACATGCTTACAAGTTTAAATACCATAATTAGTGTAACAAGTAAAGACATTGCCAAAATGTAGTTTAAAAGTCAAGGGAACTCACTCGAATTGCAACATACCGCTCTAGGGGCTAAAACGGAAATGTGACCCAAACCGAACACCTGAATAGGACTTCAAAGAATTGGTGTTAAACCACCTTAAACATCCTAAAATTCATCCCTAATAATCCCTAAGACAATCCCCTAAACCATGCCTCGAAATAAGCACTCAACATGAAACAAACCAAATCGAAAATGCACCCAACAGTGAGTTGGGCAACTTTTCCGGTGGCTTCAAGCAGCAGGGTATCACGCGCAAGTTTCTGCCGGGTATAAGAGTGTCCCTTTTCTTGCACATCAACGAAAATCAATCCCCAAAATCATTTCCAAGGTCTAAAACTAGATTTTAAGCACCTAAAATCCACAAAATTCAATCCCAATACATGAGGGTTCATCCAAAAACAAATCCAAGACTAAAACCCAATCCAAACATAGATAAATCTACAATCCCAACTCAAGAAATGCTTAAATGAAGGTTTTCTCAAAACATCAATGAGCACTACAAAATCAACAATGGAAATGAGGTTTCTAGATGAAATTCATTGATTGAATCCATCTAGAATACTCTATCAATAAAACCCCAATCATTTCACTCGTACAAATCCCAACTAGAACTAGTTCATCAAATTAAACCAAAACTCCATTAATGCTCCAAAATCCTTGAACCTCTCTTGATTTCTTCTTCAAATTGATAAACCTCACTAAAACCCTCTTGATTTCTTCTTCAAATTGATAAACCTCACTAGAACCTCTTTTCAAATTGAGCCCTAAACACCCTAAGCCCAACTTTTTAAAACCTCTAGCCCAACATTTAAAACCCTAAACCCATTATTAGCATAATTAATAACTTGGGCTATTAAATAAGGTGCATATAAATACGTAATATAATTTATAAAATATAAAAATTATATAATTAATAAAATACAAATATAATTATAATATATATATATATTATAATTATATATATATATATATATATAGTTTAGAGTAAATTATAGATTTGGTCCATGTGGTTTGAAAAAATATGAAAAATAAAGAAAATATACTAAAATGATATTTTTTTACAGAAAAGTTGGATGAGGGACTCTATCTGTTATAAAATGGAAATCACAGGGACGTTGATCGTTGAAAAAAATATTCGAGGGACCTATCCGTTAATATTTGTAAACCATAATGACCAAATTTTTATTTAACTCTCTCTCTCTCTCTCTCTCTATATATATATATATATATATATATATATATATATATATATATATAGGGGCAGGTTCATACGAGAACACTAACTATTTACAAGAATACGAGAAACTTTTTTCATTTACAAAATCATATGTGATTTTGCACTAACTGGAGCGGGCGGCTTTTTGGGGCTACTTAAGTAGCATGGGGAAAGTCGCCTGGATCATGTACGATTTTGTATATGAAAAACGTTTCTCGTATTCTCGTAAAAAGTTAACATTCTCGTTTGACAGTTTCTCTCTCTCTCTCTCTCTCTCTCTATCTATCTCTCTCTCTCTCTCTCTATATATATATATACATATATATATATATATATATGTATATATAGGGGCGGGTTCAAATGAGAACTCAAATTTGCTTGTGAACGTGAGAACAAATGAGAGCGCAACAAGTGTCATATTCAGACTGAATGAACAAAGAAATATTCAGACTGAATATAGTATTTACTGGGTCTAAATAATGCTTCTTCGGTCTGAATAAGACTGAATAAATACTATATTCAGACTGAATATAGTATTTATTCGGTCTAAATAATGCTTTTTCGGTCTGAATAAGACCGAATAAATACTATATTCAGTCTGAATATTTATTTGTTTAATTAGTCTGAATAATCTACATTCAGACACGTGTCGCGCTCTCACTTGTCCTCACGTTTACAACCAAATTTGAGTTCGCATTTGAACTTTCCCCTCTCTCTCTCTCTCTATATATATATATATATATAGGGGATGGATCAAATGAGAATAACCCCTCCTTAAAAGAACAAAGAAACAAATTGTGGACCACATATGATGTGAGTCCCACATAATATTAAATCATTTATGATTTAATATTAAATCATATTAAATTATAAATGATTTAATATTATGTGGGACCTACATCATATGTGATCCACAAGTGTCCCTTTGTTCATTTGAAAATGCAAAGTTCTGATTTGAACCTTCCTCTGTATATTTATAGACATCTTCAAATACAAACCAGTCAAATGTTACAAACTCGTACAAACCAATATATATATATATATATATATATATATATATAGAGAGAGAGAGAGAGAGAGAGAGAGAGAGAGAAAGAGAGGAAAGTTCAAATGCAAACTCAAATTTGCTTGTGAACGTGAGGATAAATGAGAGCACGACATGTGTCTGAATGTAGATTATTCAGACTGAATAATCAAAGAAATATTCAGACTGAATAAAACTGAATATTGTGTTTATTTAATCTCAACAGGCATTATTCAGACTGAATAAACACTATATTCAATTTTATTCGGTTTGAATATTTCTTTGGTTATCGGACACGTGTCGCGCTCTCATTTGTTCTCATGTTCACAACCAAATTTAGGTTATTATTTGAACCTGCCCCTATATATATATATATATATATATATATATATATATGGGCATTAATCAAATGAGAGCCCACTAAATCTTGATAACTATGAGATCCACTCCTAACCAATCAAATTAACTTAATTAATTAATATTTATAATAAATTCATATGAGTCACTTTGTAATTTACAAATTTAACAGTTAATTATTTTAATATTGAATTTTCTGTTTCAAATCAGATATATATTGTAAAGATTTATTTCATAATTTTTCTCTCACTGAACAATATCAAAACATATCTTATATTCTTTCTATCATTTACATCAACATTCCGTCTTCATAGTAGAACAACAGAAGATAATAGTTTTATTATACCCAATACATTTTTATATTTAAGTTCTGTTCTGCGAAGTTGTTTCCCGGAGTTATAAAATATATGAATATACGTGGTACATTTTTTTGAGTATCTATCGTACATCCTTAAATTCACCTTATTAGTATCTGTGGTACATCCTTATGAATATCATATACCTCCATCTTTCTTTTGAGTATCACATATCCCATCTTCCTTTTATGAGTATCTATGGTATTTCCTTATGAGTATCACATACCTCCATCTTCCTGATCCATTTTGTTGATTCACCTTTTGCAATTGATACCACTTTCAATTCAGAGGACAACTTTTTAGGGTTTATCGGACGGAATGGAGAAAGTCGTACGAGAACGGTAGCCGGAGGGGTTTGTGCAGAGAGTTTGAATGGTGATTTGATGCTATTATGCGTATGATCTTTTTATTGATTTAGCTTTGATATTGTTACGAGTACCTTCCTTGAATATTGGTAACCGCCTAAATTAGATAGACATGAATTATCAAGTAAAATTACCTTGATACCCTTTTGTTTTAATTTAAATAAATTATATTGCTTTAATTTAGGTAACATAATTAATTATAGGTAACTTTAATGTAGACCATCGATCAAATAATTAAAGGGTTGAGATTGGATCTCATGATTATCAAGATTAACCTAGATCTCTCTTGAAGATCCCCCTATATATATGTATATATATATAGACACATCATCAAATGCTATGATTTAAAATATTATTACACATATATATGTTTGTTTCACCTTGTGAAAAAATTACATGTGAAACTTTCACAATATGAAACAAATATATGTTAAACTTTCACCATATGAAAACAAATAGATGTGAAACTTTTACATTATGAAACAACATATGTGAAATAACATCTTAACTCATAGCATTTGATGAAAAAATTTATTTTTATGTTAGTTTGTACGACTTTGTAACCTTTGACTGATTTGTATTTGAAGATGCCAATATATATATATTTATATATATATATATATATATTTATAGAGAGAGAGAGAGAGAGAGAGAGAGAGATAGATGAAAGTTCAAATGCAAACTCAAATTTGGGTGTGAACATCAGTACAAATGATAGTGCGACACATATCATATTCAGACTGAATGTAGTGTTATTCAGTCTGAATAATGTATGAACTTCACCTTTCATGCAGTCTGAATATGACACGTGTCACACTCTCATTTGTCCTCAGACATTAGAGTTCGGGTCGGGGACAAAATTATGTTAAAAATATCACTTTGAAAGGGCATAACAATATATGGCAAGTAAGTTAAATGAAGTCTAAAGTATCTTGGACTGAAGAGTTAGTTTGAAAAGTTGATAGAGTAGTTTATCAACCAAGTTGGCCAACAGAGTTAGAAATTAAATTTGCGACACCTTTCACGTGTTGAATTTGAGGATTGTTTAACTGATAAGTCAACTGTCATACATTTGGAACGTGTCGATGTCTACGACAAACTCGATTATTTGGAAGAGACCTTTAAAAGTGTTGGTCAAGAACACAAAAAGACCCAGGATATTTGGTACTAGTAACGGTGTTAAAGGAATTGGAGTTCCTAAGGTTTAAAAATGACATGGTGAAATATATAAGGACCAAAAATTCTTATCAGCTTAACCAGTACAATTCCGAGGACGAGATTTATTAAAAGAGGAGAGATTTATGACACCCCAAAATGGGGTACATAAATAAATTAGAAAGAAAAAAGAATGGGGAAAATAAAATAAAAGGAGTTTTATTTTATTGGATCAAAAATATTTTTTTTTTGAAAATCGGACTAAAAACGAAGGAAAATGTCAGATTGGAGGTGAAACGTGTAAAGTTGACAAAAGGAATGAAGCCAGGGGGCCGATTGTAATATGCTGATAGTTAAGGGGTTGTGTAAGATGTTAACAGATCCAAACTAGAAGGACATGTTTTGTAAATATGTCAGATTCTTAAGTTTTCAAGTGATGGAACGATTTTGAGCTTTAAGGCTCTTATTGGCTCACTTAGTCAACCACTAAGCCAAAAAGTTGTAGATTTAAATAGTTGGAATCTTCCACTTCATTTTTGGTTCAAGTGGTGTCAAGAAAGTTGGAGAAACAAGAGAGAAATTGGATCTCGAAAGTGCTTACCTGAAATCCTGATTTATCGTCATTTGAGGTAAAATACTCGACCAAATTTTGATTTCTTTATATGGTTAGCTTTATTTTTAAATCCTTTATCAAACGTTAGTAGCCTTATGTCTCAAATTTTGGTTTAGAATCTCCGCTTTTAAGCTTTTTACAGATTTTTGAGTTATGTAAAAACCAAGACTTTAAATGAAAAAATGGGGCTCAATACTTGATGATTTTCGTTGATTCTTGTTCCTATGGTTGAGGAAATTATTTTCTAGAACTTTGCAAAAAGAATCAATTAAAACGGCTAGAAAATGAGTTGGAACGACTGTTTTCATTTTTTCGACGAGTCGTCGTTGAGTGATGTTGTCGGCGGTTGTTTTCCAATTTTCTGGGGCGAGTTACGTGGGATGGGTTGTAGAAGTTTGGATGATTGTCAGTTTTAGCCCCTTTATTTTTAAGTGTTATGTTTAGACCAAAGATTTAGTTGCAACTGAGTCTCTCAACTTTGATTGTTTGGTATGACTTCAAGTTATGAATTTTAAAGGGATCATAAAGTTTTAAAAGTTACATTTTGAGGTTAAGTATTTATATTGATTTTATTCAATTCTTAACTTGTAATCAAGATAACGCATATTTTGAGTTCTACAACGTCTGATGGTTGTGAAGTGAACACACGATGTTCATTTGTGAACACATGGCACACATGATATTCTGTATGTTATTGTTCACTTATGCATACGATGTTCACAGGTGATAACATTGTTAATAAGTAGAATAACAACATGTTCACCTTTTTCGCCATTATTTTTACTGGAATAACATCATATTCATCCCTGAACGAACATCATGTTCATGAGTGAACACATGATGCATTCCCAATTAGAAGCATTCTCACCTTTTACTTTGAATTGGGGTTTACTTTTCATTAGGAGTTGTTTTGTATTTTCTAAATTATAAATTTTAATTTTTTTTATGAAATTTGGTGATAGCAATCTTTCTTTATTTTAAAGAGACATAGTTATTGGAAGTTATTTTATTAATTTGGTCTTTTCTTATTTTAAGGAGACATAATTATGGAAGTTATTTTTTTAATTAATTGTTTTATTAATTAATTTTTTAAATTTGGTTGTATTGTTATTTGGTAATATCGATTATGTATTCTGAATATCTTATATTCATAATGAAATAGTCCCATATTTATAACCGAACCACGTTAAACGAACCACTTCTACGTACGTACAAAAACCGCCCCATTTTCATAAGTGAACTTCTCACATGTTCATAATTGAACCACTCATTCGTTCATAATTGAACCCCTCATATGTTCATAAGTGAACCATCATCAAGTTCACATATGAACTAGTCTATGTTCATAAGTGAATCACTCGTTCGTTCTCGACTTTCACCTCCGTTACACAAAACCTGAGGGAATCAAAGAAATCGATCAACATAACCACAGAGGGTAACTAAAAGAAATCGATCAAACAGAAAAAACATCTAAAAGAAATTGATTACTTGAATCGATCAAACAGAAAAACAACTAAAAGAAATCAATTACTTGAATTGGTCAAACAAAGAAGAAATCAATAACCATAATTGAGAGTATAAATCGAGGAGCGAAATGGGAAGATCGAGAGGAGCGATAAGACCACTAAAAACCATGGTGGTGGTCCAATGAAGATGATTATGATTTTATTTGGTAGTGCACCAATATAGGAACAAATTAATTAGAGAAGAAGCTATTTTTGGCAATGTGATCTTTTTCCTAATTTGTTGTGACTAATCAAATTACAGTGTTACCCCTGTTCACTAATGTTCACCATGGCTTTGACCCTACATATTTACAAATATGACACACTTGTATCAGAACCATAGATCTTACAAATGAACGGAGCCTCTATATAATCTATTATATATAATTTGTTCATATTAATTCCGTTTTTGCGTATACATATGTCGTTTTTAGGTATAAAATATAATAAGTATAGTATAACTGTATAATTATAATTTATAAATTCCGTTGTTTGGTTTTTATTTAATAGATTTACATTTATAGTATATTAAAATGGGACCATGAAAGGACCTGTCTTAGAAATACTGCGAGGAAATCGCAGTACCCGAAACCGATGGTGCAATAGAAAGTTACAAATACTTTAAACGTAACTTTTGCAACAAAGAGATTAAAGGAGGAGTAAAGCGAGTGAAGGAGCATCTTGCTTGTACGCACACGGATGTCGCGCCATGCCAGAAAGTTCCTGAGAAAGTAAAGGACGAGATAGACCGCTGTTGGGTCACCGATGATTTGGTGATGAACCACCTTCCTTTATATGAATGAATTTTTACAGGGTCTTTTGAAGGTCTGAAATATGCTTCAAGTATTGAAGAGTCAAAGACTATTCAATCAAGGGGTTGTACATCAAAAAGTGGAATTTTGGATGTATCAACCAACTTCAATATTCAGACCATCTTGCCAAGTCAAGATTGGGTCACCAATATAGTGGGTCACCGATGGTACACTCAAAAGTCATCAAAAGTACTAAGGACATCAAATAAGATGAGGTCATCAAGTTTGATGTCATGGTCACCGACACTATGATATTGGTCACCGAAATTGCAGGTATATTTTCTAAGGCTGTGATATCAACTCACAAGGGTATACACTTTTGTCACTTAGTAAAAGAAGAAGTTATCAAGCAAAGTGTACACTTATCAACTCCAGCCTTATAAGGTATCCACCGATGTGATACATAGTGAGATGTATCACTTAGCAATTTCAAAGAGATAAGTTCTTGACTCACATCAATTGCAAGACACGTGAGCCAGCAAGAACTTGGGCACCAAGCCTTAATTAAAGACATTCTCTTTTATTCTTATAAAAGGAATATTTGTCTTTTAGCTAAAAGGCTTGATGGGACTTCACAGAGCATGAAGAAAAGAAGATAAAGTTATCTGACATTACGTGCTACAAGGAATGGTTCATCCATTATTCTAGTACAAAGGAAGTGGTCTCTTCCTTTGTCCATCAGATAATCTTCCAGCTAATGAAATCCCTTGGCCAAACTCGTCCACTCGCATCCCATGCATGGACACTATAAAAGGAGATGAAGTCCTTCCCGTAAATCTCACGCTTTCAACAAATCTTCGAGTGATTATTTGTTCGACCGTGGCAAAGTTTTCTGTGGCACAGGCTATACCGCAGGTATTGTTTTTAACTTGCTTAGTGTAATAGTTAATTATCGTTATCCATGTGTTTAGTTTGATAGAATAGTCTTCGTTCTTTTCCGCATCAAACTATTCGTGTGTAAATTTTTAATATTTATATTAAAAAATTTAAAAAGAGTATATTCTCGTGTGTTTTATATTCAACCCCCCCTTCTACAAAACCCTCTCTTAGTTAGCCATCTCTCTTTGGGGACTAACAATTGGTATCAGAGCAGTTGGTTTAATCTCATAAACCATATCTGTGATGGCTACTACCTCAAATGTTGATGGTACCTTGCAGACCTCTTCCAGTAATACATATGATTTAGGATCTTTGGCTAAACCCCCAAGATTCAACCCAAACAACTTCGGGTTATGGAAAAATCGCATGTTATTATTCTTGGAAGGGATCGATTGCGGTGTATCCCAACATTCTCGATGAGGACCTATTGTTCCTAAAATATGGGCTCGCTTTGGCCTCAAAAGGACGCTGAAGGAAAGGACATAGAGTCAGATGACGAAAGAAGTGAGAAAACTGGTAGATATATCATCAAACCTTCTAACAAATTTAGTGAAGATGATAAACGCCTAGTCGCTTTAGATACTAAAGTCAAATCTGCTCTTCTTTGTTTCCCTTCCCCGATGATGTGTATCATTCTCTTCTTAACCTTCCCACCGCTAAAGAGATGTGGGATACTTTGAGTGTCTTATATGAAGGCACCAAAGAAGTAAAGAAATCTAACAGGATCTGTCTTGTTAGAAAGTATGAACTCTTCTCCCATGAAAAGGGAGAATCTCTTTCTACCTACTTTAATCGTTTTAACTGTCTTCTCAACGATCTCAAAGTTCTTGGCCGAGTTTATGATAATGAAGAAGTGCTCTGCAAGTTCATGGATTGTCTTCCAGATTTCTGGGAAACTATCTGTACTTGCATCAAGCAAACCAAGGACTTAGAAATAATGCCTTTAAGCTCTCTATGGAACTCTTCTTCACTATGAACAAACTAAGAATCGCAGAAAGTCTCTTATAAAGGATATCAAATCCTCCTCTATTGCTTTGATAGGTGATTCAAAACCTTCTTCTTGTATTCCTAGAATCACCTATCCTTCTTCTAATTCTGAAAAAGATATTAAGGAAGACTCTTCTCATCTGTCGGATGCATACTATAGTGCTGCTGATGATGAAGGAGAAGAATCAGCCATTGACATACTTTCTGATAGTATGGCAATGCTTGCTGGAAACCTTAAGAACAAAAGATTTTCTTCAAACCGCTCCAAATTTAATAGAAAATCTTTTTCTCAAAAATCCTCTTCTGATAAAGCAAATGAAGAATGCTTCAATTGTGGAAAGAAAGGTCATTTTGCTTCTGAATGCAGATCAAAAGCTTCTTCTTCTAAACCTTCTTCTTCTTATGGCCATGACTTCTCAAAATCAGCTTCTAGGAAGCATGAAGAGAGAAATAGCCAATCCTCTAAAGAAAACTCTGAATCAAAAGAAACCTCAAGGTACAAGAAATACAAAGCTAAATACAAGAGAGAAAAGGAGAGAAATCAAGGTAAAAATAAAACCTTAGTTGCTGAGGCTCATTGCTGGGAAGATGAGCAAACCTCTGAGAGTGAGAGTGAGTATGTCACTAAGTGCCTCATGGCCAAAATTGATGAAATAGAAGACATGGAGAAATCACTCTACACCACTCTTGTATCTACTGAGGGATCCACTTGTGGACAAAACCTCAGTACATCCTTTTACCTTTCTCTCTGATGATCAAAAGGCTGATGCCTTTGATTCTTTAACTGTTGACTTCTGTGACTTAAAGACTCAAAAGAAAAAGGCTGATATACACATAAAATGTCTAAATGATCAACTCCTCTCTTGCTTTTCAAAACTAAAAGATTTTGACAAAATGAAAGCTGATCTGGAAAACCTTCGGTATTTAAATGACAGCTTTTCTGAGGAAAAATCAAAGATTTCTTCCACTCTTGAAAAGGAACAAGAGGTTCTGTCTAAATGGACTAAATTCTCTAAGAATCTAGAAAGGATCCTTCAAGATCAAATCACCAGCAAGGATAAGTCTGGCCTTTGTTATGGAAAAGATATTCCTCAACCTCTTGACCTTCCACTCCCTTCCTCTTCTGAGTGTCAAGGTTTTCCTGCTGGTTTCCTTTCCGATGACGATGATGATCTCTTCGGTTACTCATCTGAGGATTCTACCTCCGTTCACTCTATAGATCTACTTGACATGCTCAAAGTAGAATCTGGTTCCAAAAAGTTTGGAGTCTTTGTTAAAGCTAAAGAAATCTCTTCTGAGTCTTCAATGGTTTCAACTCTTCCAAGCTCTTCTTCTTCTCCCAAACCTATCCAAAGACTTTTAAATTCCTTAAGTCTGCATGAGTCAAGGTACTCCCAGGAGCAGCCTTCTGAAGTTGCTGAGTATCCTTCTTCAAAAAGATTTTCTTCTCAAAAGAAAAATTTTTCTAAATCAAATTTTTCATCTAAAAGGAAATCTCAAATAACTACTGACTTTATTCCTCGGTCAGTAAACTTGAAGAAATCAAGAAATCCTGGTAAAGGTATTCTTGGACCAAGACCAGGTGTTGGACACCCCTCTTCTTCTCATTCCTCAACCTCTGTCCAAAGTTTAGATGATAGGGATTTTAAAAAGGTCTTTCCTTTAAAGAAGTGCTATAACTGTGGCAACACTCTTCATCTTGCTAAAAATTGCCCAATAGACTTGGCTCCTTGCAAATCTAAAATGCCTTCTAATCCCAAAGGACCCACCTCAAAATGGGTACCAAAAGTCTAAATTTGTTTCTGGGTGCAGGTACCAAATAAAGATCATATATGGTACATGGATAGTGGATGTTCAAGACACATGACCGGAAACAAACTTCTTCTCTCTAACTTCTCAAAAGAAAAGGGACCCACTATTTCCTTTGGAGGAAATGGAAAAGGGGTCACCAAAGGATATGGTACCATTTCAAATGGAACCATCACTTTCTCCAGAGTAGCTCATGTTGAAGGGCTAATGTACAATCTTCTAAGCATCAGCCAAATATGTGATTTGGGCTATAAGGTCATGTTCCAACTGTGTGTGTGCTTGGTCTTTGATGTACGTAACAAGATTGTACTAGCAGAACCCGACCGAATGACGTGTACATAATCAACATGAAGGAAAGTGCAATAGGAGAAGTTGTGTGTCTCCTCTCTCAAGAACTAGCCAAACAAAGTCACCGTGGCATAAAAGGTTCTCTCATCTAAACTTTAAAACCTTGAACAAACTCTCCAACAAGGAGTCGGTTGTTGGAATGCCTAAAATAGCTTTTGAAAAAGAAAAGGCTGTGTGGGGCATGTGAAAAAGGAAAACTCACTCAGTAACTTCCTTTAAAACAAAACAATGCTCTTCTATCTCTCAACCTCTTCAAATGCTTCACATGGATCTATGCGGTCCGGTCAAGACACCCGTACTGGGTGGTAAAAAGTATATGCTAGTAATCGTCGATGAATTCTCTAGATATACTTGGGTGTTCTTTCTGAAACACAAGAGTGATGCTGATGAAGAAATCAGCAGGTTTACAAGAAAAATTGAAAATTTGAATGGTAAACTGGTGAAGTCCTTCAGAAGTGATAATGGCACTGAATTCAAGAATGCTGCTCTGGAAGATTTCTTTGACCTAAAAGGAATCTCTCGTAACTTCTCTCGCCGTACGCACTCCTCGTAAAATGGTGTTGTTGAGAGAAAGAATAGAACACTATGTGAAGCCGCAAGGTCTATGCTGAGTGAATCCAAGTTGCCAACCTATTTTTGGGCAGAAGCAGTTAACACTGCATGCTTTACTCAAAATAGGTCTATCATAGTCAAAAGGCATGACAAGACCCCGTATGAAGTTTTCCATGGTAGAAAACCCGCGCTTGACTTCTTCCATGTGTTTGGTCGTGCTTGTCACATGCTAAATGACAGGAACAACTTGGAAAGTTTGATCCAAAGTCCGATGATGGAATTTTCATGGGCTATTCTCTCTCCTCGCAGCCTTTAGAATCTTCAATCTAAGAAGACAATGCATAGATGAATCCATGCATGTGAAGTTTGATGAGTTTGAAACTTCTTTATTATCTTGTGATGAAGAAGAATTAAACCTATGGATAAATTCATGTGTTGGTGAAATTCCATCCTCCTCTCAAACCAATCCTCCAATAGCAACTCTTCTCACCCTCCCATAAACATCACCTTACCTTCGTAACCTTCTCTTTCTTCTCCACCTCCTAAAACTAACTCTTTAGAAGACCTTACCCACCAAAACACTATATCTCCCTTAAACCCTTCTTCACCATCCCAAATTCCTACCTCATCCTCTTCTACCTCCCTCCTTACCTCCCCGCACTAAAGTGGACCATGGATCATCCAATAGATCAAATCATAGGTGATCCACAAGTTGGTGTAAAAACCAGAAGAGGCATAAGCAATCTGTGCTTATATGTCAATTTTGTTTCCATTGTTGAGCCTAAGCTGATAAATGAAGCCCTAGCTGATCCTAGCTGGGTAATTGCCATGCAAGAAGAGCTCTCACAATTTGAGAGAAACAAAGTCTGGAAGTTAGTTCCTCGTCCATCCAACAAAACAATTATTGGAACAAAATGGGTGTTTCGAAACAAGATGGACGAAGAAGGAACTGTCATAAGGAACAAGGCAAGGTTAGTTGCTCAAGGATATCGGCAAGAGGAAGAAATTGATTATGATGAAACCTTTGCTCCTGTTGCCAGATTGGAAGCTATCCGAATATTTCTTGCCCATGCAAAGCCTTACAAGAATTTTCGGGTATTCCAAATGGATGTCAAAAGTGCCTTCCGAATGGTGAATTAGTCAAGAAGTGTATGTGAAGCAACCTCCCGGGTTTGAAGATCCGTCCATCCATATCATGTATATAGGCTGGATAAAGCTCTATATGGACTGAAGCAAGCTCCACGTGCCTGGTATGACACTCTCTCAGAATATCTACTTAGAAATAAGTACATACGAGGCAAGGTTGACAACACTCTCTTCTTCAAGAAATCACAAGGTAATATCATTCTTGTTCAAATCTATGCAGATGATATTATTTTTTGGAGCCACCGATGAATCCTTGTGTGATGAGTTTAGCTCCCTCATGCAAAAGGAATATGAAATGAGCATGATGGGGGAGTTAACTTTCTTTCTTGGTTTGCAAGTAAAACAATCTTCAGAAGGTATTTTCATAAATCAAAGTAAATACATTAAAGATCTTCTGAAAAAGTTTCAATTTGATACTTGCTCTACCATGAAAACTCCCATGGCCCCTCCTCTTAAACTCTTTTCTGATTCTGATGGCATTTCTGTTAATATTACAAATTATAGAGCCATGATAGGATCTCTTCTCTATCTAACTGCAAGTAGACCTGACATTATGTTTGCTACTTGTTTGTGTGCCCGATACCAAGCAAATCCTAAAGAATCACACCTAGTCATTGTGAAAAGGATTTTCAGGTATCTGAAAGGTACCATAAATCTGGGTCTTTGGTATCCCAAAGACTCAGGTTTTGATCTCATCGGGTACTCTGATTCTGATTTTGCAGGTTCAAAAATAGACAGAAAGAGTACAACCGGAAGTTGTCAGTTACTTGGTGGAAAGCTTGTGAGCTGGTCAAGTAAGAAACAACATTCGGTGTCTACCTCTACTGCTGAAGCAGAATATGTGGCTGCTGGAAGTTGTTGTGCACAGATATTGTGGATGAAAAATCAGTTGTGTGATTATAATCAATTTTTCTCAAAAATCCCAATAATGTGTGACAACTCAAGTGCAATAGCCATTGCCAACAACCCTGTGCTTCATTCAAGATCTAAGCACATTGATATCAGGTATCACTTTATAAGAGATCATGTCTCTAAAGGTGATGTGGAGCTTCACTTTATTCCAACTGATTATCAATTAGCTGATCTGTTCACAAAGCCCCTTGATGAAGCAAGGTTCAAGTTTCTCATCGGTGAGTTAGGTATGGTAAACACAGACTAATATTTTATATTTATATATAATGTATGTTTTATATATATATATATATTCCATATATATATATTATATACATTTATATATTTATAACTTATATATGTTATATGTTTTATATATATTATATGTATACTTTTTATATATATATATATATATTTATAAATTACATAGTATATTATAATTGATATATTTATATAAGAAAATAAAAGAAAAAGAAAATAATAATATATATATATATACCTAAATGTCGGTGACAAGGTCACCGACGGTATCCCCCTCTCTCTCCTCTCCTTTTCCTAACCCTAAAACCATACCACCTTCCCTCCTCTTTCCGACGGCGACACCACCATACTCTACCCGACGTTTCCGACAACAACCATCGACAACCACCGAAGCAACCCACCGAAATCATCCCTTGCCACCATCCGCCGACGTCGAACCACTGTCGTCGACCCACCGACGGCGTCCCACCGTCGTCGACCACCTTCCGACGGCGACTCAACCACCAACGGCTAAGCCACCGACGTACCCCCTTCCGACGTTTGGCTTACGTCACCTTTCCGACATCCACTCGCCGACGTCATCACTTGACATCAGCTTTCCGACGTTTTGAGCCACCGACGTCGACTTCTCTTTTGAGCCACCGACGTCGACCTTTCTTTTGAGCCACCGACGTTTACCCTTAGTCTCGTCCACCGACGTCTCACTTGCTGACGTCATCACCTTCCGACGTTGCCACACTAAGCCACCGACGTTTGCCTTGTGTATTCCACTCACCGAGACCATGCGCCGAATTCAACTCTAAAACCCTTAGAATTCTGACCTTTCAATCACCAAAAATAATCATTATTTTTGAAAGTTGAAATTTCCCTCTCATATATAACCACCCATCCCACTACTTCACCACCTTTCTCGCACCCATCTTCTCCTCACCTTCAAAAGCAAAAACCTGCAACCTGCAACTTCATTTTCTTCTTCAATGGCTTCTCCTTCAAGAATTGGTGAAGAACAAACAATCACTTTTGGATCTCTCTCCTTCCCTGCATGCAATTACTTTGGAAGAATAGGAGTTGACAATGCTCATCCAGAATACAATAATGTTTGCTGGTTTCTTCAGAGATGCCCTCTTCAATATGCTTCCGACAAAGAAACTCCAAAATGAGTAAGTTTCTTCTTGGAAACTTTTGGTTAACTTGCACATTTGATGCCTCATCGGATCAAATTCTTGCATCTCTGTTCTAAGTAATGATGAACATGATGTGATCTTCAATGTGGAAGATGTTAGAAGCATTCTCCAGCTTCCTGTCTATGATTCCTATGAACCTTTCCCTCTTGGTAATGAACATCAAATGGTGGTTGATGTGTTGAACTATTTGGAAGAGAAGAAGGATCAAAGTCAAAGTGGTCCAGTACTTTATTGCGCAAAAACATGGGAAGTATTTGGAACTTCTTCTTTGCTCATCCGATTCCGTGCCTCGAGCAAGAAGACAGTGGTCCGGATCGGTCACCTTCTCAAGTAACCGAGCCGCACATGCTCTTATTTTTCGCAGAAAAATAGATTATGCCGCCTATTTCTTTAATGAAATGATCTCCTCGTTCTCTACCCTCCGACGTCCTCGTGTATCCTTCCAACGACTTTTCTCTCTTATTATTCATGCAAAGTTGGCGTATAAATTAGAGAAAAGAGATGATATCATATATGATCTCCTCTTCATCAAGTGGGAAATCAAATTATGAAAAAGGTCGTCTTAGCATCGACAACCCTCTCGTACCTTCTATGGTCGAGTTTGCAAGGAATGCAACTCTTGCTTGGGGAGAGAACGAACCACGTCTCCAAAGAACCTCGTGTATGTCTTCTATCCCCTCTATACCTAGAGTCACCGGTGTGCCCAAGTCTCTTAAGAGATCCAAAACGCTCGGACACATCTACCTCCGCACCCACCGATGCTACGAAGGCAAAGAGCCTTTGGCTTCCACCCAAGCATCCAAATCCCATAAGCGGAGAAACTCTAAAAGCCCCCAAAGACTTCCTCAAAGAAGTCTAAGTGAACCCAAAGTGGTTAAAGCACATGATCCATCTACTGGCTCCCAAAAGCCAGTAGGTGTTGAAAATATCCTTACAAAACCCAAGGAACACTTAGCTACTCCCAGCTCCTCCATGCCCTCTCAAAAGGACATGGTTGTACAAAGGGACACCCCTCTTATTCCTTCATCAACTTTCTCCTTAGTTGATAAAGATGACTTGGAGTCTCCCATCCAAGGTACCTCTTCTTCACCCCTAGAGCTCTCTCAGCTCCGTGTCCACACTCCACGTGAGAATGCACCACAACCAGTGCATTTGATGGAGCAACCCTTTTTACTGATTTTCTGATGTCCGACACTACTCCTTGGATAGGTACGTCTCCCGTACATGACAAGGGTGTGGAGGAACCCATTACTGAGGAATCCCCTCAAAGACACTCTCCTAAGAGTGTCTCCCCCTCATCTCCTAAATCCCCCCCAAGAAAATCTACAGGTTTGGTGGATTATTCTTCCAAGATGATGATGATACCGATCAACCACCAAAGCCTCATCCTACCGCTCCCATGTCTTCAAAGCAAGGGAATGACCTTCTACAGCTTTCACCACCTTTACCGTTGATACTATCGAAGGGTGGAGGTCTTAGAAGAACATGCAACTAAGGAAAAGGAAAGAATGGATTCCCTTTCCTCATCTCTCGTATCTAACATAGAGGAGTTGTCGTGAGTCACCCAACTCTAATGACATGTTTAGATCTTCTACATTTGGATATCCTTGATCTTCAAAGAAGGATTCTCTTCAAGCCAAGCTTCGTGCTTTCATCCATTCAGATCTTCGAAGCACCTCTTCTAAGCAAGCCACCGATATTTCTACTCTTATTGCAAACCAACAGCAATAATGGAGTCTCTCTCAAGTCTACACACCAAGATTGATAAAGTTCCAACCTCTTCTCTAACGGTTGAACTTGATATTGGTGATTCCTTCTTCCAAGATACTGACAGGTTTGTCCTTCAGAGGGTAGAAAAGAAACTGGGGTCTCTCGCTCGATGTGGAAAGGATTAAGGAGTTTCTCTCTTCGGTGGGTTTCAGGGTTCAACCACCGAGGGGGAGAAAAATGTGAAGACCTCTACAATGCCCAAAGCCGCCGACGTCAGATGCCGCCCGCCGACGTCGCGATGCCGCCCGCCGACGCCACCGCCACCGCCGACGCCGGCCATACAACCCACCAATGTGGCCTCTCAAAATCACCCGACCACCGACGTGGCAACCACCAAAGTGGCTCTTACAGCCCACCGATGGTGGTATGGTCACGCAGGTGGTCCCCTGCTCCTTTGGTACCCGGCGCTTGTTGAGGGGGAGAAAGGTCGCGCTCAACCCCTTGAAACCGAAGAAGAGAAAAGAAGGAAAGAAAAAGCCAAAGGAAAGAAGCCTCTTTCCTTTGAAGAACAAGGAAGAAAAGAAGAGAAAAAGAAAATGAGAGATCCTAATGCGTACACTCTCGTACTACAACCGCCCTCGCACCGACCGATCCTATTGGGGTGATTCTTACCGAGGCCGAAAGAGAAGAAGCTATCAAGGCTCAAATTCGAGTATGATCGTACAAATGTACTCAAGCTAGCTCATGATGAAGCCGTTCATGCCAAAGTCACCGATGCAATTCAAGCTCAAAAAAGATGAGCTTGAAAATATAAAGAAGAAATCAAGCCGCAAAATTGGTTGATTGAGGCCTGAAGGCAAAGGAAGTAGAGTGGTTCAAAAGGAGGTTGAAGAATAGAAAGGATGATTCAAAGATCATCGGTGCTACCATCCATCCCCCAACTAAGAATTCTCCCAAACTTCTTATCACTCTTAAAAGAGCCGATTCTCTTATGAAAGTTTGTGAGGTTGATCGACTCAAGCTCTTGGGATCTCTCGAATGGATAGAGGTTGGAAATTGCATTGACAAGAGCAAAAGCAAACACAAGGAATTGATACCGAATACCATCGAAAGCTCTTTGTCAAAATGGTGAAGATTCAAAAGGAGCATAATATTCTTGTCACCTTTCTTGAAGGTCACCGTATGTACCTTATTCAAAAGGGTCTCTCTCGGGAGAGTTGGTCAAACCTCCAAAGAACAAAAAGAAAGGACACTTTTCCATGCTTCATGAAAGGGGCATAAAGATTGACGCATCAGGTATTAATCTCTCTATTCCCACTCCTATTGCTTATCCTGAGAAAACCATGATCACCGAGCCTGAACTTGGAGTATTCTTTGAGGACATCTATGGCAACATAGGTTTCTTCAGAGCCTCTGACATTCCAAGGGCTCACAGCTCCTTCCTCTCTGCTATTCTTGGAGTGCCTCCCATTGAAGACCATGGCATCACAAGAATGATCTTGGATGAACTTAAACGAAGAGAACCCTCGCATCCATGATCTTGCGTACGTATAGTACAGCATGAACTTTATTAATCATGTACTCTGATCAATCCTATGTGTTGATTAATAAAAGTTCATACTTTTCTTCCATCCCATCTCTTGTTAATATTTTTACAAGCTTTGCACATATTTAAACTTATACTTATTCTTTTATTCAGTTTATACTCTATACTGTACATACTCAGTTAAAAATAAAAATAAAAATAAAAATAAAAAAAATAAAAAATGAAAAAAAAATCTGAGTCAAAAGAACCCAAAAGAAAAATAGAAAGGGTCAAAAAGAATTCTTTTCTAACCTACAGGTATCATCATCAAATAGGGGGAGATTGTTGGGTCACCGATGATTTGGTGATGAACCACCTTCCTTTATATGAATGAATTTTTACAGGGTCTTTTGAAGGTCTGAAATATGGTTCAAGTATTAAAGAGTCAAAGACTATTCAATCAAGGGGTTGTACATCAAAAAGTGGAATTTTGGATGTATCAACCAACTTCAATATTCAGACCATCTTGCCAAGTCAAGATTGGGTCACCAATATAGTGGGTCACCGATGGTACACTCAAAAGTCATCAAAAGTACTAAGGACATCAAATAAGATGAGGTCATCAAGTTTGATGTCATGGTCACCGACACTATGATATTGGTCACCGAAATTGCAGATATATTTTCTAAGGCTGTGATATCAACTCACAAGGGTATACACTTTTGTCACTTAGTAAAAGAAGAAGTTATCAAGCAAAGTGTACACTTATCAACTCCAGCCTTATAAGGTATCCACCGATGTAATACATAGTGAGATGTATCACTTAGCAATTTCAAAGAGATAAGTTCTTGACTCACATCAATTGCAAGACACGTGAGCCAAAGAAGAACTTGGGCACCAAGCCTTAATTAAAGACATTCTCTTTTATTCTTATAAAAGGAATATTTGTCTTTTAGCTAAAAGGCTTGATGGGACTTCACAGAGCATGAAGAAAAGAAGATAAAGTTATCTGACATTACGTGCTACAAGGAATGGTTCATCCATTATTCTAGTACAAAGGAAGTGGTCTCTTCCTTTGTCCATCAGATAATCTTCCAGCTAATGAAACCTTGACAAACCGTCCACTTGCATCCCATGCATGGACACTATAAAAGGAGATGAAGTCCTTCCCAGAAATCTCACGCTTTCAACAAATCTTCGCAGTGATTATTTGTTTGATCGTGGCAAAGCCGTGTGCTATAACAAAGATTGTTTTAACTTGCTTAGTGTAATAGTTAATTATCGTTATCTGTGTGTTTAGTTTGATAGAATAGTCTGCCTGTTCTTTTCCGCATCAAACTATCTGTGTGTAAATTTTTAATATTTATATTAAAAAATTTAAAAAGAGTATATTCTGTGTGTTTTATATTCAACCCCCCCTTCTACAAACCCTCTCTTAGTTAGCCATCTCTCTTTGGGGACTAACAACCGCTATTTAAAATTTTTTAAAGATGAAAAGTTCACTTCTCAACGGAACTTTGAGGAAGCTATTGATCATGACTCTCACCTTGCTGGTGGAAGTAGCATTCCTACGGCGCCGCCTACAAATACCTTGAACACCAGGAGCGTTAGGGGTCCTATGGACCGATTTGTAAGGAACGTTGGAAATGACCAGAATGCATCTCCATCGAATACTAGGAGCTCCACAATCAAGTCTGCATGGATATCGGAAGGTTTTCTTCGAGAATGGTATTCCATTCAATGTTGCAACAAGCCCTTCTTACCATAGCATGCTACAGTATGTTGGGGCTTACGGTTGTGGACTTAAACCTCCTACTATGCACGAGTTGAGGACGTGGATTTTGAAGGAAGAAGTGAAGACCACTAGTAAAGACAGTGGATGAAATCAAAGCGACATGGATACATACTGGGGTCTCCTTGTTATCAGATGGTTGGTCAAACATTAGAAGTAGAAGTCTGATCAATTTTTTGGTCAACAATCAACATGGGACCATTTTTTTAAAGACCGTCGACACGTCAGACTGTGTTAAAGACGCACAAAAGGTGTTTGAATTGCTCGATGGAGTCATCGAAGATATGGGGGGGAATATCATGGTTCAAGTTGTCACGGACAATGCAGCACGTATAAAGCAGCTGGAACTTTTATAATGAACAAGAAACATACATTGTACTAGACACCATGTGCTGCTTATTGCATCGATTTGATGCTTGAGAAAATCGGTGATTTGCCTCAACATAAAAACGATTTGCTTATAGGAAAACAGGTTACAAATTTCATACACAACCATCAATAGGTGTTGAGCTTAACAAGGAAGATTGCAAAAAAAGATCTTGTTCGTCTTGCAGCTACCCGATTTGCCACGACCTTTTTGTCCTTGGATAGTATGGCTGGTTTGAAGCGACCACTACAAGAAATGTTTGTTTCAAGGGAGTGGGAAAACTGTGCTTGGGTAAAAATATCCTAAGGAAAGGCAGTCAAAAATATTGTTATGGACGAGAGAATCTTTTGGCCTAGTGTGTTTTATGCTATTAAAACCACAAAAGCCTCTTGTTAATGTTCTTCGGGTAGTTGACGGTGAGACTCCTGCTATGGGGTTCATTTATGGGGTGATGGATGAAGCAAAAGAAGCTATTGCAGAAAATTTGGATAAAAACGAGGCTGCTTATTTAGAGATTTGGAGCATCATCGATTTAAAGTGGGATAATCAATTGCACCGTGATTTACATGCGGCCGGATACTTCTTGAATCCTCGCTATAAATGGCCTATAAAATCTTCTCCCCATGGAGAGACTACAAGGGGTTTGTTAAATTGTATGGAGAGATTGGTTAAAGATAATGACACTTACAATAAGATTGAAAGTCAACTTGACGAGTACAAATAAAAACGCAAATTGTTTTCGTATAAAGGAGCTCGGTCAAGTTATATGACACGACCACCGGGTAAATAGTCATACTTTATAAATTTTTTTTACATAATTATAGTTTTGTACATATTATTCACTATTTTTCTCTTTCATTGAAAAACATAGTTGAATGGTGGGATACTTATGGAGCTGAGGTGCCGGAGCTCAGATCATTTGCGGTGAAAGTAACTGGACTACTTTCAACCTAGTCCACACGAAAAGAAGAAACCGCCTTACCATGGGGAGAATGAACAGCTTGGTTTATATTATGTACAATAGGAAGCTAAAGCATCGGTTTGTCAAGAAGAAGACACGAAAAGAATCAGAAGATCGTTGATTTTTGAAAATGTCTCCTCGGATGATGAATGGACGGCCAATCCCACTACTGAAACTGACAACGATGAGCCTATTAGGGATGAAGTGGAGGGTTCTAATTCAAGAAAGAGAAAAAGTGTTCAAATCGACTTACAAGACGAAGAAAGAGGTGAAGAAGATGATGATTATAGCAATCATGCTTCTGACCATAACTATGATGGTGGTTCTTTTAGAATGGACCACGTTTCATGATTTTGTGATTACCTAATTGTTTTCGTAACTTTGTTTATTGTTGTATTGAATATTGGGGTTTATAGTTTGCTTATTTGGTATTTGGTATTTGAAATATGAAATTATGTGTTATTTTGTTAAGTGTGATGAATTTATGAATTTTATTTTTTTATTTTTTGGGGCTTACGCCTCAACCGCCTCGGGACTTACGCCTCACATACCTAAGGAGAAAACGCCTCAAGGCTCGGTTCCATTCTTTTAAACCTTGACCTACGTACAAATTTATTTTCAGCATGATATGATTTATATTGTGATGTGTACATATGTATGATGTTTCAGTTTACATACATGATCCAATATATTTTACATGTATGTTATTTATGAACAGTTGCATGCTATATGTTTATTTTCTTTTCAAATAACTCTAGCATGCTATTTCATATGAATGTTTTATAATTGTTTTAATGGGTGAGCATTTGACCAGACAGGTGTAGATCGGACAATTCAGGGCATGCCGGTCAGTGGCGGAGCCACGTAGAGGCCAGAAGTGACTTATGTGCCTCCGTTTTGAACTTTTGTTAAATTTATGTATGGTCAATATTTTTTTTGAAAAGGTTATGTATGGTCAATACAAAATGTCAACAAAAGCCTACAAAATATGGAGTGGGCCCTCTCTAAAACCAATCCAATAAGAAACCCACCGTGTTGCCTCCCAAATTACTTCACTAAACCACACGATGAAAAGGAAAAACATAAGACACTTAGAAAAAAACTAGCGCCTTCACTGTTTCTTCAATTTGTTTTTCACACGCAATCACCTACTGTCTAACGCCGACCATCCTGGACAGGGCAACCAGGAGCTTTTTATTCCGATTTCCATTCCGGTGACACCTTCTTCCTTCTCGATTGATCCTAATATTCACAAATTCTCCAATTTTACAGGTTAGGGTTTCGGTTTTTTTGGCTTTATAATGTGTCCCTATCAACCTCTGTTTGTTTAAATGGTGAAATGGACCAAGATTTTTCCTCTGTTGAATCTTCTAATATGCTAATTTTCATGTTTCGTAAATATTGTTTCATCTTGAACTCTTGATCATTGATGAATATTTTTTGTAAACATTGTTTTATCTTGATCTTGATCGTCTCAAATTCTCAATTAGTTTTGGGGATAATCTCTATCAACATCTAAAGTTATTGCTAAACCAAATGGCCTTTCGCCTAGCGGTATGTGAGCCCCTTGTCTTTTAGGAGGTCGACGTGTGTCTTTTTTTGTTCCATTTGGCGTATATAAATATTTTATACTTTTAAAAAAAGTAATTGCTAATTTTGAATTTGTTTTGAATCAATATATCAATATATCATCTAATTTTGTGTTGTCAATAATATAATGATTGAATTATTTGAATAGCCTTGCAATCTGTTTTGAATATGCAATTGGTAATTTGGTATATTATCGGCTAATTTGTGTTAAATAACTTTTAAAAGTCAATCAGTCATGGATAAATATTTAATAAAAAGAAAATCAATTGGGAACTCATCGCCGATGCCGGAAAAGAATGATGTTGATAAAAGTAAGCAAAGTCGAGTGGAAACCGACTTAACTGATCTTTCCGCCGACCCTGGTTTACACAAACGGATTTTATATTACGATCCTAATAATCGTGATGAAGTTCGTAGATCATATCTTTTAAAAGGACCTTGTCAACCTCGAAGCCATGATTTTCCTTACACTTTATTTGGGAAAAAACCACGAAGATTCAACCCTGCTTGGCTTGATGAATTTTCTACTTGGTTTGAGCATAGTGTTAGTAAAAATGCAGCTTACTGTTTATGCTGCTATCTTTTTAAACAAAGTGTTGGAGATCAAGGAGGCGACGAGTCTTTTATCGGTTTAGGTTTCACAAATTGGGCAAAGAAAGAAAAACTTACGATCCATATTGGAGGTGTTAATAGTTCTCACAACCAAGCTCGGGGTAAATACGAAGCTTTTTTAAACAAAAAACAACACATTGGATTTGTTATCATCAAGCATTCAGACCAAGCTACGAGGGATTATAAGTTACGGTTGATTGCATCCGGTTTCTTTTAAGACAAGGTCTTACATTCCGAGGCCATGATGAACGTGAAGATTCAAATAATAGAGTGAGCTTTCTTGAGATGTTGTAGTTTCTAGGTGATCATAATAAAAGCATCAAAGCAATTATTCTTAAAATAATGCTCCTGAGAATTTGAAGTTGACTTCACCGGATATCCAAAAGAACATCGTTAATGTTGTTGCAACAGAAACAACGGAACTTATTGTCCAAGATCTTGGTAATGATTTTTTTGCGGTGCTCGTCGATGAATCTCGCGGCGTTTCAACCAAAGAATAAATGAGTGTTGTGTTACACTATGTCGATATGAGAGGATGTATAATTGAGCGTTTCTTAAGTATTGAAAACACTACATCTATCTCACTTAAGGCGACACTTGATAAGTTGTTTTCAAGACATGGATTACGTATCTCTAAATTGTGTGGGCAAGGTTATATGGGGCAAGTAATATGCAAGGTGACATCAGTGGGCTCAAGACACTAATTTTGAACGAAAATAAAAGTGCACATTATATTCATTGTTTTGCTTATGAACTTCAACTTACTCTTGTTGTTGTATCGAAAAAGCACTCAAGATCTCTGATTTCTTCTTCTTAGTAAACAGTGTTGTGAATGTTGTTGGAGGCTCATGCAAACGCCATGATATGCTTCCAGTTGAGTTATTTTATGCGGTTATCAATTTACAACTTATGGAATTGGAGAATCAGTTTACAGAGACTAGTACGGAGTTGCTTATGCCTATGGCATGTCTAAATCCAAGCGACTCTTTTTCAACTTTTGATAAAAGCAAATTGATTCATCTTGTTCGTTTCTATCCGGACGATTTTTCTGAAATGGAACTTTTGATACTTGATGATCAACTTGAGACTTATATCGTTGATGTGCGGACTAGACTTATATCGTTGATGTGCGGACTACAGAAAAGTTTTCCAACCTAAAAGGGATCAGTGGTCTTGCTCAGAAAATGGTTGAAACAAAAAAGGATAAGGTGTTTAGTCTCGTGTATTTGCTTATAAAACTAGCTGTGATATTATCGGTTTCTAGGGATGAGCGGAAGAAACCGAAATCCCGAACCGAACCGGTACCGATATCGATACCGAATGTGATTACCGGTTCGGGATTCAGTATTGGGTTTTTTCAATTTCTTGATTCGGTACTTTCGGTACTGGTACCGGTACTAGTCCCGGTAAATTCTGAACCGAACCGGGAATTTAAAAAGTCATTTTTCAATTTGAATTGGTAACAACCTTTCCCGTTTTTATAGAAAAGCCCCCTAAATATATTACAATTTGCGGTTCTTGTATTTTCCACTCAAATACCGATTTTTTCTTGCAATTCTTCATATTTTGGTTCTAGCAATTCTCCAAAATCAGTTTCGTAATTTCTCCAAAACTCGGTTCTTGCATAATCGGCTCCTCCAATCCGGTTTCCGCTTAAATGATTTTGGTTTTTGTTATTGTGTTTAATGGTCAACAGTGAAAAACGGTAGTCGTCCCAAAAAATGGTACCAAACGGTTCTAGTCCCGAAAATCCCGGTACCGGTACAGAACTTCTCTTATCGGTTCGGTATTTGGTATTGATTTTTTCCACTCCTTGTTTCGGTACTACCCGGTGTCGGTATTGGTTCGATACCGGTCTGGTAACGAGCTCATTTCTACCGGTTACGACTGCGACAGTTGAAAGGACATTTTCAGCTATGAACATCGTAAATAATAGGTTGTGCAATAGAATGGAAGATCAACAGATGAAGGATTGGTTGGTTACTTATATTGAAAAATATATTTTTGACGAGATTGATAACGAGGATATCATAGATAAATCCAGAAAATGAAAACTCGTCGAGGTCACTGTTAAATCTGTAAAAGTTAAATATCATCAATATAATATTGTTATTTTTGGTATTTTCAGAATGTCAATTTTTATTTTTATTTTTTATAGTGCTCCCCCCATATAAATTTCTGGCTCCACCCCTGATGCCAGTGACTAAATGACCCATATCTGACCAAACGGTTTATGAGATCTTTTTTCCTTTCAGTTTTGCATGCTTTCAGAAAATGCATATTATTTGGTACATACTTTTCAAGTTGATATGTATGATGTGAAATGATTTTATTCACACAAACCATGAACTCACTGAGTTTTATAAGCTGAATATAGTATGCATCTATGGGACATAAGGTTTCAAGTTGGACAAAAGAAAAGGGCATACATAGAGACTTGCCTTGTCCATTTAACGTCAATATTTATGTTCAGACATCTAAAATGGATAAAATTTGTAATGCAATCCGTTATGGGACGGATTAGCATGTAAGTTACATATTTATTGTTTTAAAGTCTTCCACTGTAAACAGTTTAAAGTTTTAATAAGTCGTCATTTTGGAGTATTTATGGAAAATTTGTTTTAGATTACGTAACATTCTTATGGGAAAATGTGGGTGTTACACTCACACACATACACACACATATATATATATATATATAACACTCACACACACACACACACACACATATATATATATGTTGATTTAATTTAATATACTATGTTATATTTTAATTAATGCCTATGTGTTAGATCTTAGAATTAGTAAATAGAAGCCCGTAATCAAATAATATAAAATTATACAATTTTTTTGAAGTATATATAGGTATGAATTTTGTGTGTATATATGTATATGTATTTTAGGTCTAAAATAGACCTAGGTATTAGAAGTTTTATAAAGTAAGTTTGTATTACCTTGTAAATATCTTGTGTATATGAGCTTGGGCTTGGACTTTTACTTGTATGAAGGACACCTATATAAAGGTGCCTTGGGCTTAGATCTTAGCATGAGAGTCGAAATAATGTAAGGTGCTTATCAGAATATCTAATATGAGGATGACTTGTGTGCTCTCAACTCTATGTTCTTCATGATCATATCATTCTAGAGTAATTTTAAATTTGAATTGTTGTGTTAGTCTGGGATCTATATGTGGTATCAGAGCATAATCAAAGGTATTTTTTGGATGAAACAACAAGTTTTCTTAGAGATGAATAGTAAACCGAATGGTCCAGATCTTGGTGCATTGATGTTTATTTGATGATTCTTTAATGTTTAATTATTTCTATGATCATTGGCGACATCTATAGGATGATTTACAGTTTACAATTTGGCCATTTTCGGTCAAAGTCATATCTTGGCTAGGGCTATCTAGAGACTATGGCTGTCTAGAGTGGAGTCAAGCTAGAGGGTGTGTGTGAATTGCTTTTTCTCTTTTATCGAAGTCGACAGTTTCTTGGCAGTGGAGTTTATCTCACGATCCATATACATCACATGTTCTTCATCTTTATCGCACGATTCATGTTTATTGCACAACAAAGGCAAATTTGAGAGTTAATCGCATGAGGCTTATGCGATATCGTATTGTTCACGCCCTGCCTAGTGCGGTATATGGTGGTAATCGTGTAAGCTTTGTGCGATCTAAAAGCTTATCGTACAACATAGAGCCTTCATCGGATAACAAGTTGCAATAAAGTTACTGTTCATGGTGTGTTTTATGTGATATGTAAGGTTATCGCATGATAATGGCTGCGATAGTTGGGTTATCGCATGACACCATGCGATATAATTACTATTCATGATTGGATATCGCATGATAAAGGTGAGATATAAATATTATTCATCAGATCTTTTCGTGTGAAGCGTGTGCGACATCACTCTGATCTTTCGTTTGCCGTATCACTTATTTCGAGAAAAAAATGGTTCATTACTTGTCTTCGATATAATCTTGTTATTGTACTTCAATGATTTTGAAGTTTGGAGGTTTCCCCATAGTTGCATGTGACAACACTGTTCATATGGGTTTATTGCAAGACAAGTGGGTGCTTTGATTGGCTATGCCCAAGACAGCTTCGTGCTACATCGAGTGTTCATTTATTTCTCATAACTGTGTGTTACTTCAGGCATTTTATGCAATTGTTCTTGAGTTGAATTTTGAAGAGCCGGATTTGAGAAGTTTTCAGAACTGGGTGATGGATCTCAATATTTGATTGGACTGGTTAGAAGTTTGAGTTTATGCCATCATTATGCTGAATTTTTTACGCAAGAGGTTAAACGACCATTGAGTGCTTTCAATCATTGTTCTGACCTGATCAATCAAAATTTTGAGGACTGCAATAATTGTTTAGGATATTCCTCAAGATGATATACCTTTGAGTATTCTCAATCATTGATCTAACATGATCAATTAGAAGTTTGAGTTATTACAATCATTGTTCTGGAGGTGTGGTTGTGATTTAGAGTTTTAAGTGCCGATAATCATTAATCTGATTGAGAAGATTGGATCTGAGTTTCTTTATTCAATATTCTAGAAGTATGAAGAAAATCGGCTAATCTTTGTATTTTGACGACTGTTGATTAAGAAGCAGTATTTTTCATGTTATTTTTCTCCTAATCTCAATTGTCTAATGGTGTTTTCTTTGGTCATCTAAGCTGTTGATTAAAATTTGATAGCTCATTTTATGAGATTATAGGAACAAGTTCTTAAGTTGAATGTGCACTCAACTCGTGGTTCAAAGACAAATTCTTTGTTATTAGACTCAGACCCGTTCTTGACATTTTACGAGCCCTGGGCGAACGATAGAAAATGGGCCCTCCATTTAAACAAAGTCATAGAAAATTCTCAAACATATGTTTTTTAATCATCAAAAGTAAAAAACTTCTTACAATAAGTAATGATACTTCACGCAAAACAACTTCTTCGAGCATTTTTAGCCGCAAAATCGTCCATAATAGAATCTAAATCAATAACGTCTAACATATCTTTTTCAATACATAGTATCACTAATCCATTCAACCCTTCTTGTGACATTGATGACCTCAAATATGTCTTCAATAACTTCAACTTTAAAAAACTCCTTTTAGTAGATGCTAGGGTCATACGTACTGTCAACATAATTCGATAAACAACTGAAACATTCGGGTAACAATCTACAACTTTAACAAACTCAAGAATGTGTAGTGCCGACATGGATTGATATGGCAAAGTTACCTGCAACACTTTTAATTTGGAAAAAATCATTTAAATCCATATCCGCCACATTATTATGAGAAAATTTATCAACAAAATTACATAACATTTCATCAGTTCATTCTCACCCAATGACTTTAGCTTTGAATCAAATAAGAATCCAAAAACACATTCAAATTTCTTCAATTGTTCGAATCTATTATTCAATGAAGAAATTTCCATATCCACAATGGCTAGAAAATAATTAATTCTAAAAGATTCCTCTTCCGATGCTTGCATTTCCTCTTCATTGTTATTTTCATCAAATTGTTATTTTCCTAATAATACGACGCTTAATTTGAAATGTAGGATCTACATTCATTTCACATGCTATTGTCTTAGCGGTGTCTATACTTGATGCAAACCCTTCATTCCTATATTTTTCAAAGTACTTAATTACACCTTCAAATTGTTCCATGGTAGCATCAATGCACATAGATTTAAATTGCAACTTTTTACTAACCATATTTATGGCATATAAAATGTCATACCAAATAATCATACCAACTAAAAACTCAAAGTTTTCAATAGCACTTACAAAACTGTCTGCTTCACTTTTCGACTTTGCATCATCAGTTGATTTAGATAATTCAAGTAAAGTCGATCTTATTTGAGAAGCTTGAAATCTAATGGTCTTAACACTTTTTATTCTACTCTCCCAACGTGTGTTGCATAAAGGTTTTACAGTTATGTTTGAAATATTATCAAGCAACGCCTTTCATCTTTTTGTAGAACTAAAAAATAACGTTTATATTCGTTGCACAATTCCAAAAAATGAAACAACTTTAACACAAGAATGTGCCATATCACTAAGACTAAGATTAAGACTATGACAAGCACATGACATATATAATGCTTTTGGATTAATTTCAAGTAATCGATTATGTACCCCTTGGTGTTTTCCTTTCATGTTAGAACCATTGTCGTAACCTTGGCCCCTCACATCATCAACATTAAGATGTCGAGATTTGAGCACATCTAACAATTCACTGAACAATCCCATACCAGACGTATCGTCAACCTTTTAAAAATTCTAGAAAATACTCTTCTATTTTTATCTTATTACCGGACATATTCACACATCGGATTATCAAACTCATTTGCTCTTGATGGCTCACATCCGCTGTGCAGTAAAAAATTATAGAAAAATATTTAGCATCTTTGATAATTTTAATGATAGAACTTTTAACATTATGAGCAAAAAGAGAAATTAACTCATTTTGAATTTTGGAAGCAATATAATGATAGTGAATTTCCTAATTTTGAAAGCATCTAATATGATCTTGCATAATCACATCAAATTTCCTGATCTTTCAATTAGACACAAAAAATTACAATTACTATATTGATAAAACTTCTCATTAGATCCTCTAAAAGGCAAAGAATATTTATTAGCAAGATATTTGACAACAAAAATTATTCTAACTAAAACTTGTCTCCAACGTTCTCTCTTTTAAAATTTCTTGCTGTAACTCTTTATCAATTGTTTGATTTGTGTTTAGTCTTACTCTTAGTTCATTCCATGATAGCAGGTAACTCATATGATCAACAGTGTTTTCATGCTCTTTGAGTCTCTCACCAAGATGTTTTCAATCTCTAAATCCATCGTTAATGCATTTCTATAATTTTTGGATTTGAACAACTTACAACAAAACAATATACTTTATCCGCATGTTTTGAATAAACTAGCCATTTCCGATCACTAGTTTCACCATTACCTAAACTTTTTAGCATAATAAGTATACTTGTTTTTTGAAAGGCAGACTAACACACAGACACACTTTCCCTGGGTATCCGGGCTCCCAATTAAGGGTTCCACCCGACTAATCCCCGTCGATCACGGCCCAACCCAATTAAGGGTACCACTAAGTGGCAGACCCATGATCTGGATTTCTGCGCACCGCGGGGTTCGAACCTGGGTAGTAAGGAATATCATCCACTGACCCCCCAGGATGTTACCTTACCACTGGGCTAGACATGTTTTGATATAATAAGTAGATGGAAAATGTCTAGATGTGTTATCTAAGGGAAACACAAGATTCAATTCTCTAATAGGTCCCTTTTCAACTAACTTTTTTCTTGATCTAATATCAAGATTATCCCAATTTTTAGGATCATAAATATAAAAAAAAAAGGAGTTGCTTGCTCATCCACCGATAAATTTTCAGTATTAGATTGATTGGGAACATCATTGCGTTCACCCATATTATTCATGTCCTCATTTTGGTGCTCAACATTATTTTCATTTAATTCATCTTCATTTTGATTGGAGGAACCTACACATTTAACAAATTTATCCATAACACCTTTTTGTGACCGCATTACTTGTTCAACTAACTTCCTTTTTTTCATTTTCTCACTTCCGGACAATTGTTTTTTAGTCATCATGTTTGACCAATTTCAACAGACTCAAAGTATAAATGAAACGAAATCACCTAAGTCCTCGTATAATGATTTTGAAGTATCGAAGAATTGAAGAAGTACACTCCGGTCTTCAATAAACTGTAATGTATTGTAGATTCAACGAAAAGTTGGAAATTGTTTAAGTAACTGATTATGAGAATAAAGACGGAGCATCAAACAATTGAAATTACACTTAAAAGCCCAAATTTGTAATTGATTATGATGATTAGTCATTAGGCAAACACACTTACACACATTTACGAACCAAATAATAGCCATCATATCTATTCCCATATACCATTTTTTTATAATAAAATTTTAGATTCAAAACAGTAGCCAATAGCCATATTTATGCCCATACACCATTTTTTTATAACTTAATTTTAGCTATTATATTCAATAGACAACAACTGATTTCAAAACTCAAGCCTTTCAAATCAAATCTATAAACAAAAATACAGATAAAGTAGCAAAAGCTTACCTTCCCAACATTGTAGACAAGAATCTCAATTTCTTATAGTGAAGAGCAATTGAACATAAAATTGGTTGATAAAATAACAATATCAAATCATAATTTTAGAACCAAGCAGTGAGATTTGGGAATTCATAGATTAGAGAAAAGTTTGCTCAATATTGAATCAAACTCGAAATATATATATATATATATATATATATATATATATAGAGAGAGAGAGAGAGGAGGTTCAAATGAGAACTTTGTAAATTTAAAGGAACAAAGACACACTTTTTTACCACATATGATGTGTGTCCCACACATTAAAAAATCATATTTGATTCAATGGTAGGCTCCGTTGAATCATATATGATTTTTTAAGGTGTGAGACTCACATCATATGTGGTCCACAAAGTGTCCATTTGTTCCTTTAAATAGGGGGTGTTTATGTATGATCTCTCCCCTATATATATATATATATATATATAGGGGATGGATCATACAAGAACACCCCTCATTTAAAGGAACAAAAGAACACATTTAGGAACACATATGATGTAGGTCCCAAACAATATAAAATCATATTTGATTCAATGGGGCCCACCAATAAATCAGATATGATTTTATATTTTGTGGGACCCACATCATATGTGGTCCTAAGTGTGTTCCTTTAAATTTACAAAATTTCTCATTTGAACCTTTCCCTATATATATATAGGGGGCTCTTCATGGGAGATTTAGTTAATATATGATAACTTTAAGATCTCATCTCAACCATAAAACAATGAATAAATTAGTAAACTAATATATTATGAAATTTGACCTAAAATTTTAATTAAAGGGCATTTTAGGTATTTTAAAATATTTATCTCTCTTTCTTCTCTCCGCTCTCCGGTGAACCTTATTCCGGCAAACACCATGTGATACCTAAAGTAGATAGAATGTGATACCCAAAATACATACAATGTGATGCCGAAAATACACTAAGTAAACTTCGAGACTGTTAAAGCGAAAAAACACATGCAAACGATCCAGGTTTAGATACCCAAAATACAAGATGCACTGTGATACCCAATGTAGTACCAACTACACTACCACTGTGATGGGTGGTGGGGATCAGTGGCCGATGCTGATTATAGATGACTTAAGATGGTAGTGGTGATGATGGTGATTATGGTAGAGGTGAGGTGGCCCATAGTGGTGGTGGTGGTGGTTGGCGGTGGTGGTGGTGGTTATGGTGGAGGTGAGGTGGCCCACAATGGTGGTGGTAGAGATGGACAATGGTGGTCGGTGGCCAACGGTGGTTGTGGAGGTAGAAGAGAAGTTTGGTGTAGTAGAGGAGGAGGAGGTGGCCAAATGATGGTAGCGGTGGTGCCGATAGATGGTGGTTTTGAAGGAGGTGAAGATGGTGGATAACGGTGACGGCGATGGTCGGCAGTGGTAGTGGTTATGGTGGAGGTGAGGTGGCCACGGTGGTGGTAGCGATGAACGGTGGTGGTTGGTGGCCGACGGTGCTTGTACAGGTAGTGGGGGAGATTGTTGTTCTAGAGGAGAAGGTGGAGATGGCCAACGGTGGTGGTGGTAGTGGCAATGGATGATGGTGGTTGGTGGCCTACTGTGGCTATTGGTGGTCGTCGGTGGTACCGGTGGTCGTGAGTAGTGGTGTTGATCATTAAAATAAGTATCATATTAAGGTTATATATCAAATGAGGGTAGATTAGTGATATTTAATTTTCTGTCTCATTCTTGTCCCAAATAGGTGGAACAAGAAAAAGCCTTTTTTGTCCCACTCTGTCTCACATTGTCCCAGTCCTGTCCCTATCCCATGTTGTGCCAAACGTGGGACAGTGAATTCCTGTTCTGTCTCATGTTGCACCAAACGTGGGACTGGGAGTTCTGTCACGTCCTGTCCTATCCTCGAACAAATGGCGAGATCTGTGCAGATCTGAAACCAGATCTGTGTAGACACCACGGAAACCGATCTGAAATTTGGTTGTGAACATGAGAACAAAGGGGAGCACGACACATGTCATATTCAGACCGAATAATAAAGGAAAATATTCAAATTGAATGTAGTGTTATTTAGTCTGAATAACACTACATTAAGACTGAATAGAATTACATTCAGTCTGAATGTTTCTCTTAATTATTCAGTCTGAATATCACACATGTCGCGCTCTCATTTGTCCTCATATTCGCAACCAAATTTAAGTTCACATTTGAACTTTCCTTTCTCTCTTTCTCTCTCTCTCTCTCTCTCTCTATATATATATATATATAGGATTGGGTTCCGGTGAGAAGGAGAGTTAAAGCGAGAAGCATAAGAAGATATCTCCACCCTTGGATGCACATTAGGATGAGAAACAGCGATATAAGATGCACCACGAAGCATCAGATCAATATCCGTATGAAACTCAATTCATTGGTGGGTTTGAAATTAAAGGTGATCAAGAGTCCACATATGAACATATAGTTCATATGTGAATCACATGGACGCAGCGGGGGTTTGCGGAAGGATCGACAAACGTCTAAATCTAAAAGGGTTGAGAATTACGTTTAGTAAAACTCAATAAACTAAGAGAAAAACTCTTAAAACTCTCAAAGAGAAGAATTGTATTGAATAATAATGTTGTTTTTACAATGTAGAACAACTCCTATTTATAATCTAAAATATAAAGAATCCTAATCAAACTAGATTACTAAAACATAATTATCAAAACTTAAAACTAATCCTAATCTTAAATCATCTAATAAAACTAATAATATTGTTTAAACTTAAGAAAGCAAAAGATAATTATAAGAACTAAAAAAGGAAGGAAATATATGGATAAGAGTCATGGTAAAAAAAAGGAATCACATGTTGGAAAGGTAACCATCGTGGGTCGGTGGTATGCATCGTGAGGTAATCATGCATGGAACCATCCAAAGTCCAAACAGTGTAGTACGCGGGATGTGATGCGGATTTAGCCGCATGGCACCCGCCAAGGCGGCTTGGGTGCGGGTCGAACCACTATGTACGTGCGTTTGTTTCTGTTTTCTTTATCCGACTGCCAAATTACGGGCATCCTTTAAATGAATTGGTATCGCATCAAGGTTCGAGAGAATCCAGTAAAGATGATTTTCAAGTGAACTCGAGGACGAGTTCTTTTCAAGTGAGGGTGACTGATACAGAGAGGTTCCGAGGCTTAATGAGGTTTTTATTTGCTTTGGAGAAAAAGGAAACGATCCCAAAGGATGCCCGTCATTTGGCAGTCAGATAAAGAAAACAGAAACAAACGCACGTACATAGTGGTTCGACCCGCACCCAAGCCGCCTTGGCGGGTGCCATGCGGCTAAATCCGCATCCCATCCCACGTACTACACTGTTTGGACTTTGGATGGTTCCATGCATGATTACCTCACCATGCATACCACCGACCCACAATGGTTACCTTTCCAACATGTGATTCCTTTTTTTACCATGACTCTTATCCATATATTTTCTTCCTTTTTTAGTTCTTATAATTATCTTTTGCTTTCTTAAGTTTAAACAATATTATTAGTTTTATTAGATGATTTAAGATTAGGATTAGTTTTAAGTTTTGATAATTATGTTTTAGTAATCTAGTTTGATTAGGATTCTTTATATTTTAGATTATAAATAGGAGTTGATTCTACATTGTAAAAATAACATTATTATTCAATACAATTATTCTCTTTGAGAGTTTTAAGAGTTTTTCTCTTAGTTTATTGAGGTTTACTAAACGTAATTCTCAACCCTTTTGGATTTAGACGTTTGTCGATCCTTCCGCAAACCCCCGCTGCGTCAGTTGGTATCAGAGCAGGATTCGCCTGTCTTTTCACTAACAATGGCCGATCAGCAACCGCCTACCAAAACAGATTTCGCCGAGATGACTGCGGCCATTACCGCAGCTCTAGACAATCTGACAGCGGTTGTCAACCGACACCTCATCCAACCCGACAACGGCCACCTCCGAAGAAGGGACAGACACGAGAAACCGAGCAGAGTTCCGGGCGGCCAGATCTACAACAATTTTATGGATCCGGTTTCTCTCCTGGGCAAACAACCATCCGTTCGTAAAAGGCTGTTCGAAAAAGATGAAATTTTGTGCCACAAGAACAAAGAAAAGATCAACCTCATACTCCAACGAGTACTCTTTTCATCTAAAGAAGAGGGACAAAGGAATAATATTTTTTGATCTCATTGCTCCATCGATAAGAAGGTATGTAACCTCATCATCGATAATGGTAGTTGTGAAAACCTTGTGTCTCGAAAGCTAGTCGATCATCTCGACCTACCCACTCAACCCCATGAGGCTCCTTATTCTCTAGGGTGGGTCAACAAAGGCCCGCAAGTTAGGGTCACCCAAACTTGCCGGGTACCGATATCAATCGAAAAGCATTATCGAGAGGAGGTATTATGTGATGTCGTTGACATGGATGCCTGTCATATCCTATTGGGCCGTCCTTGGCAATTTGATAATGATGTCACCTACAAAGGGCGAGACAATGTCATGTTGTTTCGATGGGGCGACCGAAAGATCGCCATGGCACCCGTAAGTAGTTTTGAAAAGGTCCCCGAGAAGAAAAACGACAATCTTCCCATCTTGAATACTTGTGAGCAAGAGATGAAGGAAGATGCGAAAAAAGATACGGTCTTACCGGGCGAAGTTCAAGATTTTGAGCAAGCAATAAAAGCACCCGAAAGTGAGCTACTTGATGACATTCCCGAGCCACCGAAACCCTTGTTACAAGAAGTCAAGAAAGGTGAACTTAAAGATAATGTTTCTATTATTCCATCACCTAAGGCTCCGGATCCAATCAAAATAGTTCCTACCAAAATTCTTGTAACCTCTTACCCGTTTGAGTTTGATAAAATCTCGCTCATATGGAGGCGATCACGACAACAAGATTTGGAATTTGAAGATTACTCCACCTTTTTAAATTCTAAAAACCTATTTATAGATCATGTTTCAAAGAAAGAAATACCTTTAAATGAATTGGTATCGCATCAAGGTTCGAGAGAATCCAGTAAAGATGATTTTCAAGTGAACTCGAGGACGAGTTCTTTTCAAGTGAGGGTGACTGATACAGAGAGGTTCCGAGGCTTAATGAGGTTTTTATTTGATCTTTGGAGAAAAAGGAAACGATCCTAAAGGATGCCCGTAATTTGGCAGTCGGATAAAGAAAACAGAAACAAACGCACATACATAGTGGTTCGACCCGCACCCAAGCCGCCTTGGCGGGTGCCATGCGGCTAAATCCGCATCACATCCCGCGTACTACACTGTTTGGACTTTGGATGGTTCCATGCATGATTACCTCACCATGCATACCACCAACCCACGATGGTTACCTTTCCAACATGTGATTCCTTTTTTTTACCATGACTCTTATCCATATATTTCCTTCCTTTTTTAGTTCTTATAATTATCTTTTGCTTTCTTAAGTTTAAACAATATTATTAGTTTTATTAGATGATTTAAGATTAGGATTAGTTTTAATTTTTGATATTTATGTTTTAGTAATCTAGTTTGATTAGGATTCTTTATATTTTAGATTATAAATAGGAGATGATTCTACATTGTAAAAATAACATTATTATTCAATACAATTATATTGTTTGAGAGTTTTAAGAGTTTTTCTCTTAGTTTATTGAGTTTTACTAAACGTAATTCTCAACCCTTTTGGATTTAGACGTTTGTCGATCCTTCCGCAAACCCCCGCTACGTCAGTTCATATATGAACCCATTTGACGCATATTTGTAAATTTTACGAAAGAACCCCTTTATCTTTTGCATACCAATGCAAGGAATTGTCCAATGCTTCATAGTCAAAGCCGCAAATGTTAAAGGGTTAGGATCACTTCTTTACTTCTAAATATTAACATTTCTAGTTTGAACATTTCCCTATATATATATATATATATATATGGAAGGGATCATACAAGAACACTCCTCATTTAAAGGAACAAAGGAACACATTTAGGACCACAGATGATATGGGTCCCACACAATATAAAATCATATCTGATTCAATGGGCCCACCATTGAATCAGATATGATTTTATATTGTGTGGAACCGACATCATATGTGGTCCTAAGTATGTTCCTTTATTCCTTTAAAAATGCAAAGTTCTAATTTGAACCTCCCTCCATATATATATATATATATATATATATATATATATATATTAATTTCATAACCATTGATAACAATTCATAAAAAAACTCATGACCACTTATTTGTCATTTTCTTGCACCCGAAGAGATTCTTCGATGCGCAAGTGACTCCCAAGTTGAACCAACGACAATTCCTCCTTTTGATGTTTCAAATTGTGCTTGAAATCCTTCCAAGAGGGAGTAAGTTTGTCAATCACACTCGACACAGCAATGGACTCATCCATGTTCATTTTGTGTAGAGTGAATTGACCATAAATGCAAAGTATCTCATGATACTGTTCCATTACGGGCCTTGAGTCAACCATTTTATAATTGTTAAAATCGCTCACCAAGAACTTCTTACTAGAAGCATCTTCAGCGATATATTTTGACTCAAGGGAATCCCATAACTCCTTCGCACTTTCAGCACTTTGGTAGATATCAAAGAGGGAATCACACATACCATTTAGAATATGACCTCTGCAGATATAGTCATCGTTCTCCCACTTACCCCTTCTCCGGGTCTGCTCCAGCGTCTCGTTCTCCATGATTTCTGGAATGGGGGTACTCAACACGTACACCACTTTTAGAGTCGTCAACAGAAAATGCATCTTTTTCTGCCAACGTCTGAAATGAGCACCTTCAAACTTCTCCAGCTTTCCAAACTTTGAAGTCATCTCTTTCACAGATTCGGCCATGATCGACATTACAAAATATCAATTCGAATGTTGGAGAATGTCCCAACTATCAATTCGATTGTTGGAACTGTGTAGGCAAACAAGGGTAAGTCGATCACCAGATTATATTGAGAATCGTGTGAGACACTTTCCGAATTGATATTTCGACTTTATGCCTGGGTTCACGAAATTCAATCTAGGATAAGACTCAAAACACTTGCGTTCTTAGGCACAAAAAACATAAGCAATTTTCTGGAGTGCATATAGGAGTATTGTTCATAAACTTTGTCTAAAACCGTGAGTATAGATTCTTATTTATACTCAAAATAACGTAACTGAAATTATAATCATGGCTGAAATTTAGGAGTAATGGTCAGTTATACAAATCTTTGTAACTGCTCAATAACTTCACATTTAATGCACAGTAACCGTTTCAGAAAAACTGATCAGAGTCGAGAATAGAGCTTCTGGTCTTTCATTCGGAAATTCTAAGTCCAGAAGACCAGACCAGAGATTCTGGTCTTTCATTCAAAAATTCTAAGTCCAGAAGACCATAGAGCTTCTGTCCTTTCATTCAAAAATATTAAGTCCAAAAGACCTATCCAGAGCTTCTATATACCCTCTGTCTCGACTGGCCCAGTCGAGTCTTCCAGAAGACCATAGAGGCTTCTGTGAGCTTCTGTATAAGCAAACTTCTGAATCATGTTTCTGAATCATACTTCTGAATCTTATTTCCCACTTTTACTCCAAGTCCAATAACAGCTCGACCGACTCGACTGGCCCGGTCGAGTATTCCAGAGGATATCAGCATCCAAACCAGTATAGACTCGACTGGCTCTACTAGCCCAGTCGAGTATTCCAGAGGATGCCAACACCAGTTCATAAAGGTTGAATGGAACCAGTCGAGCTTGACTGGGTTCCAGTCGAACCCTCTTGTATTTAGTCGTTATCGGGTTCATAGTCGTCTTATAATAAGCGTGCACTCCGCACCACCTAACTTGAATTAGATCACAGTATAAAACCCATATAGACATCATGTTATTTCCAATCACATAAATGGACCGGTGACACTAAAATCTCCTTCAATCCTCCCCCATTTTAGTATGACCCATGAAATAGCATCTTAAAGTAAACAACACCTAACTTGCACATAAATGAAAATATCAAAATGATTGAATTCCCATTTTAGTATTTTACAAATTTTAAATATTCGAGAATCAAGGTGTCCCAAGGATTGAACCCATCAACTCATTTGAATACCTAAAGATAAATTACATACAAGTTTCACCTACTCGTCAAGAAAATAAGTGTGACACAATTATAAAGCCGAGTGTCCTAATCCTCTCATGATCGTATAAAGGCCAAGTCCCCAACCTTCTGAAATGCGGCTACACTTCACGATCATGTAGGTAATTCCTTTACTTCGTGCACCTACAAATACACTTTTTCAAAGGAATTATTAAGAAGATAAACTTCAACCTACTTACTGTAGTACCGAACACATACCTGGGATGATTTATCATGTGTTCCAATCTTATAAGTGTGAGCTTTCCTCATTGAATTCAGCCCCTAATGTCATATTAGAGGGGAATTGGGTGTCTCACCATTATAGATATACAAGGACTTTAATCCCATCCCAATGGCAGACTTGTGCACTAAGTCTCTTGCCAAACCCTTGGTCAGATGATCCGCCAATTGTTGCGATCTAACAAACTCAACATAGATTACACCATTCATGATTAACTCTCTAATCATACTGTGTCTAACACCCAAGTGTCTAAACATGCCATTATATACTTGGCTATAAGCCTTAGCCAAAGTGGCTGCACTATCACAGTGAATAGAAATAGGTGCAATAGACTTCGATAGTGGAATCTCATAAACAAGATTCTTTAACCATTCTGCCTCTTTACCGGCAGCGGCTAAAGCCACAAACTCAGATTCCATTGTTGAGTTTGTAGTACAACTTTGCTTCTTTGATGCCTAAGAAATCGCACCACCTCCAAGCAAAAATACCCAACCACTCGTCGAAGAGTGATCCTCCATATTAGATATCTAACTTGCATCCGAATATCCTTCTAACACCGAAGGATATCCCAAATAACTCAAACCATAATCCATGGTTTGAGATATTTAAATACTCTTTGAACTGCTTGCCAATGTTGAGTGTTCGGATTACTAGTATACCGACTCAACCGTCCCACGACATAAGCTATATCGGGCCTGGTACTTGTCATGGCATACATCAAGCTACCAATAGCCTTAGATTATTCTAGTTATGAAATATAAGTACCCTTATTTGGCATTGATTTCACACTAGGATCCATAGGAGTGCTCACGGGAAAACAATCACTATAATTGAACTTTTTGAGAATTTTCTCAACATAGTGTGACTATGTCATAACAATTCCTTTGTTAACCCATTTAATCCTAATACCAAGAATTACATCAGCCTCCCCCATATATTTCATGGAAAAATTAGATGATAACAACTTTTTAGTTTCATCTACCTGATTTTGATCAGTTCCAAAAATCAGCATGTCATCCACATACAAACAGATGATAACACCCGCACCTTTAGCATCAAATCTGCTATAAACACATTTATCACTTTGGTTTTGAAAAAAACCACATGATAAAATAACCTCTTCAAACTTTTGATGCCACTGTTTGGGTGCTTGTTTCAGCTCATACAAGGATTTCACAAGTTTACACACCTTATGCTCATTACCAGGCATAACGAAACCTTCTGGTTGTTTCATGTAAACCTCTTCATGAAGATCACCATTCAAGAAGGTTGTTTTAACATCCATTTGATGGATAACCAAGTTGTGAATTGCAGCCAAGGCAACCAACAACCTAATAGTTGAAATACGAGCTACCGGAGCATACATATCGAAATAGTCAATATCGGGTTTTTGTCGAAACCCTTGAATGACTAGCCGGGCTTTGAATTTATCAATTGTCCCATAAACTTTCGTCTTCTTTTTGAAGATCCATTTTCATCCAAGTGGTTTAGAACCTAGAGGCAAATCAGATAACACCCAAGTGTTATTCTCAAGAATCGATGACATTTCGTCATCAATTGCTTCTTTCTAAAAAGCAACATCTCACGACTCCATCACTTCTTGGAAGGTCTTTGGGTCATCTTCAATACTGTAATAATAAGAGTATTGAAGCCCTAGTTCATCTCTCGATCCTTCAACTAAATACAGTTGAAAATCTTCACCAAAGTTTTTGGCGATTCGGCCTCTTTTGCTTCTACCGACCTGTTGCGTTTCTGGAATTGAAACAACATCCATACTTTCTGGATTTTGCACTTCATTAGTGCTGGGAATAAGATCCTTAGGCCTTTGGTTAGATGATAATCGCATTTCATCGAAAATCACATCCCGCGACTCGATAACGGTATTTTCCGATACCGAATCATTAGATTCTATTACATAGAACCTATGTGCATTGGAATTTGCTGCATATCCAAGAATATACAATCAATTCCACGTTCACCCAAAGTCTTTCTTTTGGGTTCGGGTAGTTTCACAACTGCCCGACAACCCCAAATTCGAAAATAACTCAAACTTGGAGATTTCTTGAACCATAGATCATATGGGGTTGTTTTGTTCCGTTTGTTAGAAACTCTATTCAAAACATAACAGGCCGTTAACATGGCCTCTCCCCCAAAATCCCTCACGCAATCCCGAGTATGAGAGCATCGAGTTTACCATTTCTTTTAAAACTCGATTTTTCCGTTCGGAAACCCCATTTTGTTGAGGTGTGTACGTAACCGTAGTCTCATGGACTATACCAACTGATTGGAAATATTGAGGGTCCATATATTCCCCTCCCCGATCAGTTCGGAGACGCTTAATTGAACCACCCAATTGTAGTTCAACCTCGGTTTTGTATATTTTGAATTTCTCCAAAGCTTCATCTTTGGCATGTAACAAGTACACATAACAAAACCGAGTGTTGCCATCAATAAATGTGACAACATACTTCTTATTATCCAACGAAGGAGTAGAATGAAAGTCACATAAATCACTATGTATAAGTTCCAAAACAGCCGACTTCCTTTTGACATTCGGAAAAGGCTGTTTTGTGACTTTTGTAAGCATACATGTTTTACATTTTTCTGTATGAATATCAAAGGCTGGAATAAGACCATCCTTTAACATTTCATGCATTCTTCTAAAGTTCACGTGACCCAGTCTAGCATGCCAAACCATTGAGTCATGAATTTTAGACGAAGAAGATGACAATATAAATGCAGAATTTTCAGAATTAAAAACTTTAGATATAACATTGAAACAAAACATTTTATTATAATAATATCCAAAACCAACAAATTTACCATATCAAGATAGAATATATCTATCCGAATCATAAACTTGTCTATACCCTAAACAATTCAATCTACCTCCACTAACTAAATTCTTTCGAATTTTAGGAACAAACAAAACATCAGACAACCTAACATGATTTGCAGAAGTAAACTCTAAGTTAACTACTCCAAATCCACAAATCGGTGCGGTCGACTCGTTCTCCATATTTAGTACATATTCATCTTCAACCGGTGTCAATTTCTCGAACCAGCGTTGATCTTTACAAACACGGCATGTCGCCCCCGAGTCCACCCACCATGCACAATCATCATCCTGTACATAGAAAGACTCCGGAATAAGTGAAACGTAATAAATATTTTTAGATTTATTATCAAAGGTAGTCAAAAACTGACATCCTTTCACTTGAGCTTGGTCCTTAGACCCGGCAATCACGTTTTGTATGGCCCACCTAGTTGCATCTCCAACATACCAAATCCTTCTTCTTTTTGAAGGATTTACTGGGTCCATCAAACTTTCGTTTCTTGCCCTTCCCTTGATTATTGGAGTTGGTTTTCTTCTCTTCAACCATATTAAGAGAGGGTTGTACAGATTCAACTTTGGTCTTGGATTTGTCATTTTCTTGCACCCGAAGCGATTCTTCGATGCGCAAGTGACTCCCAAGTTTAACCAACAACAGTTCCTCCTTTTGATGTTTCAAATTGTGCTTGAAATCCTTCCAAGAGGGAGGAAGTTTGTCAATCACACTCGACACAGCAATGGACTCATACATGTTCATTTTGTGTAGAGTGAATTGACCATAAATGCGAAGTATCTCATGATACTGTTCCCTTAAGGGCTTTGAGTCAACCATTTTATAATTGTTAAAATCGCTCACCAAGAACTTCTTACTAGAAGCATCTTCAGCGATATATTTTGACTCAAGGGAATCCTATATCTCCTTCGCATTTTCAGCAATTTGGTAGATATCAAAGAGGGAATCACACATACCGTTTAGAATATGACCTCTGCAGATATAGTCATCGTTCTCCCACTTACCCCTTCTCCGAGTCTGCTCCAGCGTCTCGTTCTCCATGATTTCTGGAATGGGGGTACTCAGCACGTACACCACTTTCAGAGTCGTCAACAGAAAATGCATCTTTTTCTGCCAACGTCTGAAATGAGCACCTTCAAACTTCTCCAGCTTTCCAAACTTTGAAGTCATCTCTTTCACAGATTCGACCATGATCGACATCACAAAATATCAATTCGAATGTTGGAGAATGTCCCAACTATCAATTCGATTGTTGGAACTATGTAGGCAAACAAGGGTAAGTCGATCACCGGATTATATTGAGAATCGTGTGAGACACTTTCCGAATTGATATTTCGACCCTATGCCTGGGTTCACGAAATTCAATCTAGGATAAGACTCAAAACACTTGCGTTCTTAGGCACAAAAAACATAAGCAATTTTCTGGAGTGCATATGGGAGTATTGTTCATAAACCTTGTCTAAAACCGTGAGTATAGATTCTTATTTATATTCAAAATAACGTAACTAAAATTATAATCATGGCTGAAATTTAGGAGTAATGGTCAGTTATACAAATCTTTGTAACTGCTCAATAACTTCACATTTAATGCACAATAACCGTTTCAGAAAAACTGATCAGAGTCGAGACTAGAGCTTCTGGTCTTTCATTCGGAAATTCTAAGTCCAGAAGACCAGACCAGAGATTTTGGTCTTTCATTCAGAAATTCTAAGTCCAGAAGACCATAGAGCTTATGACCTTTCATTCAGAAATTCTAAGTCCAAAAGACCTATCCAGAGCTTCTATATACACTCTGACTCGACTGGCCCAGTCGAGTCTTCCAGAAGACCACAGAGGCTTCTGTGAGCTTCTGTATAAGCAAACTTCTGAATCATGCTTCTGAATCTTATTTCCCACTTTTATTCCAAGTCCAATAACAGCTCGACCGACTCGACTGGCTCGACTGGCCCAGTCGAGTATTCCAGAGGATATCAGCATCCAAACCAGTATAGACTCGACTGGCTCTACTGGCCCAGTCGAGTATTCCAGAGGATGCCAACACCAGTTCACAAAGGTTGAATGGAACCAGTCGAGCTTGACTGGGTTCCAGTTGAACCTTCTTATATTCAGTCGTTACCGGGTTCATACTCGGGTTATAACAAGCGTGCACTCCGTACCACCTAACTTGAATTAAATCACAGTATAAAACTCATGTAGACATCATGTTATTTCCAATCACATAAATGAACCAGTGACACTAAAATCACCAACATGGGGGGTTCATGAGAGAGTGAGAGAGAGAAAGAGAGAGAGAGAAATGAGGAGAAATTCAAGAAAAATAAAAGATAATTAAGATATCTAAAATTAAAATTAGTTTCAAAACTACCCTTTTCCTATTTTTTAAATCAATATCAATTGAAAAAAATTATCAATCATTTGATCATAAAAATGAATAGATTAGATGGATTTGCATAGTTTACAACCTTCAACTAGTTTGTATTTGAATCTCCTTCTATATATATGTGTGTGTATGTGTGTGTGTTTATACACAAGGGGAGAGAGAAAGGAGGGAGGGAGACTGGGAGAGAGAGATGATCAACCTTTTCATTCATAAAACGACAATGCTGGTAAAAACATCAACCATAGATATATACCCAGGATGGATATTTATTCACCGAAAGAGAAATTGTTTGCAAGGAATATAGAAAATAACAACCATTGACTTATTATTATATAGGGACTGGAGTAATCAACAAGAGTGTAATATACTCTTTGACACCCTCGGGAAAAGTGAACCCATCATTGTACGCATATACCACCTCTACCACTCGTGCAAGATTAACAATTGGAGCAAATCCATCGCGACTTCTCTTGGCTTTAGACATCCATCATTTATATCTTTCCATGCATTTTCAACCATTTTCTTGATTTCGTCAATAGCTATCTTTTCTGACACCCCAAACGTCGTGGTATATGCCTCTATGCTTGTGATTGACGTTCCTCTTTCACGCTCAAACTACATATACACATGGCACGTCATTAAACTACATAAAGATTAAACAATGTAATATCTAAAGTCATATATTCTTTTTAGGTATATTTAAATTTGCCCTTTTATAATTCATATACATTTACAAGAAAAACCTAGAACCAATGAAACAAAATTCTTGAACTTTATATGAAACCCTTGCCAACTCATGGGTTGGGTTTAATTTTTGAACTTTACCACTTTGTCAATAAAAGCTATTTTAATCGAAAATTAGAATATCAATTAACAAGATGAGTTTTAGTACCATAAAAGACATCACGTCATCTTTGAGTCTATTAATTATCTTCGATGCTTTCTTGATATTGGAATCACTTTTGTACCATGCCAAACCCTCTTCGGTAACAATCTTACCCATACCGATCAAGGCCGATTTTGACAGAATATCAACACAAGATGTAGTCAAACCGTTTTTCATGTAATCTTCAAATGATGGAACCTTTTTAGTATGTCTCCATTCCGCCTCCTCAAGATAGGCTCTAGCTAGTTCTCGAAACTAGATTCATGAGAAAAATTATTGAGGAAAAGCAAAAAACATAAGTAATGGACAAAAATCAACATATATATATATATATGTCACTATAATAAAATCAGGTTATAGAACATCAAAAATAACAAAGTGTTTTAATATATATATAGATTGCTTATTATATACATTTTTAAGTTTATAAAATCAAACAATAATGTGGCTTATTTAAAAATATTACAATAAGTTTATACGAAGATTTTAGGCATATTAACAAGTTTTTTTTTAATATACTTATGATTAAAGTATTCTATGAATTATTTTATATGATACTACTTGAAAAAGTAATTTTAAAACAAGTGTCCTGTAAAAATATGTGTTCAAATAATATTTCTAAAAATTGTCTTACAAAATAACTAACACGCACGAAACTTTATTTTTAAAATGTCCTAAAACTAGTTAAGATGTTCAAGGGTTAGAGGAAACTTATTATAACACTCTCATATAGGATGTTTCATTGTTTGGTCTTACAAATTAAAGTTCCAACATAGTCTATTAGAACAATTAGTCATTTTAGCATCTTATAAATTCGATTTAATTTTTCATAGTGTATATAGTGAAACATGAGCATACCGCTTGCTTTGAAGTGTAAACCACATTTTCTCTTCCTTCTTTAGCTAGTTGTTCTTCAAATCCAGCATACTCGTCCAATATAATTTTATAGAATGGTTTAATATATTCCGGAAGTTCCTCCATAACACTAATTTCCCACCTGAAAAGTTATTTGGTTATTAATATTTAACAATGGATCATTTGAGTATAAAGGAACATGATGTGTAAGGATATATCAACATAATTGAGCTTTAAATAACACCTTAAAATATTCAAAAAAACCTCAATTTGATTGATGAACAAATATAATTAGTATTAATTAAAATTGATAACAAATAATTAACTAGTACCTATTAATCGCATCTGTTAGAAGACGAACCTCCTCAAATGTAGCGTAGGCATCGCATGTGTCATCCAATACACATATTAATGCTACCATTTTTGTTGTTATGATTCGGGCTTGCGAGTAATGTGGCTCGAAGAATAATCCCAATATCCACAGGTAAAGCTCGGGTACTCTATCTCTTGTATAAGGAGTTATTACATGAAAGTTCATGTCCTTCCACCACCTAATAGGAAAGTATAATGTTAACTTAGAGTCTATTGTAATTTTTTCAATACTTTTTATTTAAGAATTGATGTTTTAGTCGATAAAGTAATAACTGAACTAGTCATAGAAAATTTAACAAAAGATGACTATATTGCATTTTGTGAATAGCTCACTATAGTAGATGTTAGAAGTGTACCATTGCAAGCTTTACTAATTACTCATATATGATTACTTACTTTGAAACAACACGGAGTTCTTCCTTCTGTATAGTTGCAAGTAGTTGAAGTGCACTTTTACAAGCATTAATAATGAGTCATACATGGAGCATTCTTCTTCATAGTTGAGTAAATATAACCTTGCTTCTACCATTGGAATGCTTCGATGAAATGGTCTATTCAAGGCAAGTTTCACTTGCCTTGAAAGATTTCCTTCGAGAGTTTTTTCTAAACTATTTAGTTTAGCCGCTGTAAATATGAATGCTTCATCTAAAATTTGCTCTCCTCTTATCCTTAATTGCATACACTCAAAGAAAGCTAGCATACCCCTTGTATCAGCCATAATATCTTCCTTGAATGCACCCAATGCCCAATCCTTGAACTTGTTAAACACATCTATATATGTAGTGATCATAAGTAATAAAGCATTTAAGGAAAGCATTGAATAGAGTACTTGTGTAATTAAAATCATGTTTGAGATAGCATTTGGTAAAGGTTGCTTACCACAAGACAATTTATAACCATGTGTTCTGTAAACTTGAAAGTGAATAGAGACTGTGTATAGATCAATTTCATGATAATCTTGCAAGTTAAGCTCATTGAAAAGTTTATCAAGTTGTTCATCAATCTCTTCCACGAAAAGATATATCAAACCAAGACGATATAAAGAGTAAATCAAACTCAATTTTGCATTTGAATCAATAGTCTGGTTGATTATCAATCTTCTTAGATCTTCCTTCTGATCCTCAATGGCTTTAGCATATGCTTCCAATTCCTACAAATTAACAAAAACAATATATTCTATTAATAAACAAACGGCTATAAACCTAGCTAGTTTTTGTAAGTGTGATTATGAACATTTTGAGTAATTGATATATGATTCAATGGGAACTTTTACCGAGTTGTCAAGAGAGAACAATAGGAAGCGATCACCCCATATCGAAGGAGGGAAGTTGGCCAAAGGACGCACCATCTCCATGGTTGTTTTGGTGCTCGCATGGACAGTAGTATTGGCTTCAATAGTGGCCATTTCTTATAATTTCTACTGATTCAATTAAGAAAGCTTTGGGTCTTGATTAAAACTACATATTTGTCGGTATTTATAGAATATGTAATTACAAGTAAATATAGAATATGTAATTACAATACCAATCAATAAAGTAGGGTTATCTCGATCGATGGATAAATAATATTAAACTTGAATATTAAAACATTAGAAAAGATCAACGATTTATGGAAGAAAAAAAAGATATACATGTTACATTTAACTGTGTGGTAGTAAAGTTGTATCATTTTATGTTACAACAGGATAGTGCCAAACCAAGTTGGATATGTTTAAATAATAATAATAATAATAATCTTATTTTATTATTTTATTTTGAATGATGCGTCTTTTATTGTTTTTAACTGCACAGTTGAATGTTTTTTAATGTTAAAAAAACAGAAATATAATGTTTTTTTTTATTTTTTACAGTACACAACTCTTGAATTTGTCATGCTTAAATGTGAAGAAAAGAAACGACAAATTCAAGAGTTGTATACTGCAAAGGTCTGTGATCCCGACCTAAACTCCAAAAATAACTAAGAACATAAGTGCACTATCTCGTGGAGGAAGGATACCTTTGAATCACATATTGGAAGCTCCAGGGACATCCACATCCCCTTTCGTCAGTAGGCAAGGAAAAAAACAGTTGCATAACTTCTATCATTCAATTGTCCTGCGCAAAAGCCTCATGGACTAACCAATCATTGATCATGAATAAAATGTGTCACTAAATTTGGATATAATGCAATCACAATGTTTTTCTCATAATAAGCAAGTAAAATATACACAGTAAAAATATAAACAAATGATTTACCTTGGAGAAAGTATATTTCTACTTTAGGAAATATGAAATTCATTCTCATCAACTCTAAATGTAAATCCTTTGAAATATGACATATGAATTATTCATATTTTACCATCGCATAATACAAAATTCATAAAGACAGTAATAAATTGGAATAATGTATATTGCCTATAAAAGACATTCGATTATAAAGCTCTTAATAACCATTAACCACAACATAAAATTAACATAAAAAACAAATCATAATCAGATGAACATTTAATTTAGAAGTATGAAAATATAGGCCAAATTTTGAAAATAGATAAGATGGAGATCAAAGTTTGGTAAAGGTTTATCGGTTTAATATGAAAGATGGGCCAAATTGTTACTCATCGTATATCGTCCAACATCTATTTCTTACCAAAATGACTTCTTTGCATCCATATTGAAATTAAGTGAGAATAAAGGAATGAAGAACACCAAAATCAAGCCTAAATATGCGAAAGATGATTTGAGCTCTTAAGCTTGACACAACCTTCTCCCATATCGTATTCATAACAGCACTTCAAAAAACCTCCCTACAAGTACCTTAATAAAAAGGTCATCGATTCTAGATCCAACACAATCATCTATCACGTTAATTAGACCAAACAAATGATAACTTCGACATTTTTTGTCAATTTCCTAGGCATAATCAAGATCGTCCTTTGGATATGCTTCGGTGATCCAGTTACACTCTTTCAGAAGTGATATAAAAATTGGAGTAAAATCAACTTCAAACATGACATGAAGTAAGCTTTATCAATTGAATTGCATTTGTGAAACTGAGTGAATATTTTGGTGCCTATGGATTTGATTTAAAATTGACAAACTAATTTTATATTATTGGTGAAAACTTCACCGGGAAAATATGATAACTTAAAAGAAGTAATTAAGTTACGTTCGATATTTAATGGATAATATAGACACTAAAAAACTGCAAGTGGTACAACATATGAGACTAACTATCGAAACAACATATTCCAGTTTCCAGTTTATGGCACGCAGGGACACATCTTTATTGATAAACTCAATTCATTATAAAAAAACCTGTGTGACAGGAGAATAGAACCTATGACCACATTCACAGGGGCCATATACACATAACCACCCGAGTTAAGCACAATTCAATGATAATATTTCTAATATATAGTATTTAAGGGATAAAACGCAGGGGCCATGGCCCCCCTATGCCCCTATTGCGTTCCGCCTCTGATAGCAGCAGTACTAGAAAATTGAGTATTTTCAACGTTAATTAATTTTCAACGGAAAATGTCGTTGAAAATTTTCTACGAATTTTAGAGGATTATTGACAGAACATAAATTTTCTACGAATTTTCAACGAATTTCCGTTGAAAATCTCTCACAAACATATATGCATTTTCAACCAAAAAAATTTCAACGGAATGTCTCGTCAAAATTTTTTTGGTTGAAAATGCATTTTGTGAGTTCAACGAAAATTCGTAGAAAATTTATGTTTTGTCAATAATTTCTTTAAAATTCATAGAAAATTTTCAACGACATTTTTCGTTGAATATACTCAATTTTCTAGTAGTACAGGACAGAAGCCTTAATAATACCCCCCTTGTACCACCAACAAAGAATGGGATCATGTGATAAGTGAAATTAAGGTGAGAAACATAAGAAGAGATCTCGACCTTTGATCACCTTTTATCTCAAACCCACAAATGAATCGTGTTTAATACGGGGATTGATCTGGTGCATCTCATCTCCATACATCTCATCCTAATGTTCATCCAAGGGTGGAGATCCTTTCTTACGTTTCTCATCTTAACTCTTCTTTTCACCGGAACTCAATCATATATTGATTAACATATATTTGTGAACCAAGGGTGGAGATCCTTAATTAATACGGGGCTTAATCATTTGAGAACCCATTGAATTGTGATAACATTGAGAATTTGTGTATAATGTGTTATTTCACATGATTTTCTTGTATCTAGACATACTTTTTAGTGTATTGATTAACATTTATTTGTTTCATAATATGTTTATTTTATACGTATTCGTTTCACAAATGTGAAACTTTTTTACGTGTATTTTTTTCCACAAACACGTCAAAAAGGTTCACATTGTGACCAAGCACATGCGAAACAAACATACTATAAAATAGTTATATGCTAATTAATATTTTAAATCTTAGTGTTACATGAAAAAAAATCATATAAAATAACACATGATTCATAAGTTTTCAAGATTATTAGAATTTTATGAGTTCTCAAAAGAAGACCCATATAATACATACATACAGTGGGGCCTTCTTTTGACAACCATAATTATTTTGAGAACTTGAAATCCATTTTCACCCACTAATTAATATTAAATTAGGAAATTTCTAATTTTGGTAATTTTAATTAAAAAATTTAATAAAGGGCATTATGAGTATATATAAATCTTCTCTCTCCTTTCCTTCTTCGTCGCCAAACCGTTCGGACACCTGCACCCAATTTTGTGGACATGGTGTGCACAAACACACATTCGTCCCAACTCGTTCGATTTGCACCCCAATTTTTGTGAACACATAGTAAACTCCTCACATTTTGCATGATGTGCATAATTTGCAAAATGGGGTTTATGTGGTGGAACACTGCAGATGAAAATATTGTGAACATCGTTGAACATTCATATTGTGAATGTATAAGAACTGTGAACACCGTTAAACACACTCCAAACATTGTTAATGGTAACCGCTAGGCAAAAAAATTATGGATCCACCAATATGTGCACACCACACATTATACACAATGTGCACACCATCAAAATCATCATCATCATGTTAAATATCATTATTGTTCTTCTTCATCTTATTCACTTCGTCTCCTTCTTATGCATTTCACGAATCTGCAGAATTTGAATGTTCTGTATTAATACAGTAATATTTGCTTATTTGAAAATTTAATCCTATAATCATAAAAAAATATATAAAAGATATGCTTAATAATATATTTGATTAATAAAAAATATTTGCCATAATTATCTCTATAATCTTATAATTACCAAATAGCCTTATCCTAATTATTATTAATATAATTTATTTGTTTATTTTAAGTGGACTAGAGGGTTCTTAAATTATCATAAAAGATGGGGTTCTCAAATGATTAAACCCCCATACACATACACACACATATATATATATATATGTGTGTGTAAATAAAAGGGAGGTTCAAACGAGAACTTTTGATTTTTAAAGGAACAAATGGATACATTGTGGACCACATATGATGTGGGTCCCACATAATATTAAATCATTTCTGATTTAATATGATTTAATATTAAATCAGAAATTATTTAATATTATGTGATGTGGTCTACAATGTGTCCATTTGTCCCTTTAAAGATGAATGGTTCTCGTATGATCTCTCCCCTATGTAAATATATATATATAGATAGGCAGGGTTCAAATGAGAACTCAAATTTGGTTGTAAACGTGAAGACAAATGAAAACGCGAAACTCGTTATTTACAATTATTAGAAACTTATGTTTTATAAAGAGTAGATACTCGTTCATTTACAATTTATATAAATAGCTGAAACTCGTGAAAACTAATATAAATTTTTTTCTTCTTTGTATCATAATTCAATCAACTGAGGTTATTCTAAGCTGTAACTTCAATCAAATAAGAATAGTTTCTTTTGTTGGTAGACTATTCCTTATTTTTTTTCATAAATTTTTTCATTAAATTTTATAATTTAAGATATTGTTTCATATATGTTCGTATTTATAATTCTAATAGCTACATGAGCTGACTTTTATTGTGTACCGCATCGTTTGAGATAATGACTATGGTTAATATTACCACTAGACAAAATATTTTCCGACACAAAATTTTAAACATATGTTATAATGGTTTTATGGGATATTTCTAAAATTAAATGTTTAATTAGATTTTTTATAGGACATTTTTAAAACTTATGCTGTGAACAACTATTATAAATACTTATTATTATAAGACATCTTTTAAATAACCGTATATAAAAACAATAATAGGACGTTTCATGAAACATTGTTTTAAGAAACTTGCTAGAATGTTCACAATTGTCATAACAATTTATTGTAAAACTTTAGGTAAGAAACACATTTGTTTATTGTTAGAAACTTTAATATTATAAAAGAGTAGAGACTCGTCCATTTACAATTTTTTTAAATAGTAGAATTCGTGAAAACTTATATAAAATTATTTTTTTCATAATTTTTTTACCAAATTTTATAATTTAAAATATTGTTTCATATTTATTTATGTTCATAATTTTAATAGCTACATGAGCTGGTTTTTGTTGTTTACGGCATCGTTGAAGATAATGACATTCAACATATGGTTAATATTACAACTAGACAAATTATTTTCTGACACAAAATTTTAAATGTGTGTTATAGTGATTTTATGGGATATTTTTGAAATTAAATGTTTAATTAGATTTTTCATAGGACATTTTTAAAAGTTATCATGTGAACAACTATTTTATAAATACTTATTTTTATAAGACATATTTTAAATAACCATATATAAAAATAATAATAGGACGTTTTATGTAAAATTGTTTTAAGAAACTTGCTAGAATGTCCACAATTGTCATAACAATTTATTGTAAAACTTTAGGTAAGAAACACATTTGTTTATTGTTAGAAACTTTAATATTATAAAAGAGTAGAGACTCGTCCATTTACAATTTTTTTAAATAGTAGAAACTCATGAAAACTAATATAAAATTATTATTTTTTTCATAATTTTTTCCATTAAATTTTATAATTTAATATATTGTTTTATATATGTTTGCTTTCATAATTCTAATAGCTACATCAGCTGGCTTTTGTTGTGTACCGCATCGTTTGAGATAATGACATACAACGTATGATTAATATTACCCCTAGACAAAATATTTTCCGACACAAAATTTTAAACATGTGTTATAATGATTTTATGGGATATTTTTGAAATTAAATGTTTAATTAGATTTTTTATCGGACATTTTTAAAACCTGTGCTGTGAACAACTATTACAAATACTTATTATTATAAGATATCTTTTGAATAACAGTATATAAAAACAATAATAGGACGTTTCATGAAAAATTGTTTTAAGAAACTTGCTAGAATGTCCACAATTGTCATAACAAACTACTAGAAAATTGAGTATTTTCAACGAAAATGTCGTTGAAAATTTTCTATGAATTTTAAAGGGATTAATGACAAAACATAAATTTTCAATGAATTTTCAACGAATTTACGTTGAAAATCTCTCACAAAATGCATTTTCAACCAAAAACTTTTTGACGAGACATTCCGTTGAAAAAAATTTGGTTGAAAATTTATATATGTTTGTGAGAGATTTTCAACGGAAATTCGTTGAAAATTCGTAGAAAATTTATGTTCTGTCAATAATTCTTTAAAATTCGTAGAAAATTTTCAACGACACTTTCCGTTGAAAATTAATTTACGTTGAAAATACTCAATTTTCTAGTAGTGACAATTTATTGTATTACTTTAGATAAAAACACATTTGTTTATTGTTCGAAACTGAAGTTTAATAAAAGAGTAGACACTCATTCATTGACAATTTTTTTAAATTGTAGAAATTAGTGAAAATTATATAAACTTATTTTTTTCATAATCTTTTTACCAAATTTTAAAATTCAAAATATTGTTTCATATATATTTGTGTTCTTAATTCTAATAGCTACATGAGCTGGCTTTTGTTGTGTACCGCATCGTTTGAGATAATGATATACAACGTATAGTTAATATTACCACTAGACAAATTATTCTCCGACACAGAATTTTAAACATGTGTTATAATGATTTTACGGGATATTTTTTAAATTAAATGTTTAATTAGATTTTTTGTAGGACATTTTTAAAAGTTATCATGTGAACAACTATTTTATAGATACTTATTTTTTAAGACATCTTTTAAATAACCGTATATAAAAATAATAATAATAGGACATTTCATGCAAAATTGTTTTATGAAACTTGCTAGTATGTCCACGATCGTCATAACAATTTATTGTAATATTTTAGTTAAGAAACACATTATTTTATTGTTAGAAACTTAAGTATTATAAAAGAGTAGAGACTCGTTCATTTACATGTTTTTTAAATAGTAGAAACTCGTGAAATCTAATATAAAATTATTTTTTTTATTATTTTTTTCATTAAATTTTATAATTTAATATATTGTTTTATATATGTTTGCTTTCATAATTCTAATAGCTACATGATCTGGTTTTGTTGTGTACCGTATCGTTTGAGATAATGACATACAACGGATGATTAATATTACCCCTAGACAAAATATTTTCCGACACAAAATTTTAAACATGTGTTATAATGATTTTATGGGATATTTTTGAAATTAAATATTTAATTAGATTTTTTATCGGACATTTTTAAAACCTATGCTGTGAACAACTATTATAAATACTTATTATTATAAGATATCTTTTGAATAACAGTATATAAAAACAATAATAGGACGTTTCATGAAAAATTGTTTTAAGAAATTTGCTAGAATGTCCACAATTGTCATAACACACTACTAGAAAATTGAGTATTTTCAACGAAAATGTCGTTGAAAATTTTCTATGAATTTTAAAGGGATTAATGACAAAACATAAATTTTCAATGAATTTTTAACGAATTTACGTTGAAAATCTCTCACAAAATGCATTTTCAACCAAAAACTTTTTGACGAGACATTCCGTTGAAAAATTTTTGGTTGAAAATGCATATATGTTTGTGAGAGATTTTCAACGGAAATTCGTTGAAAATTCGTAGAAAAATTTATGTTCTGTCAATAATTCTTTAAAATTCGTAGAAAATTTTCAACGACATTTTCCATTGAAAATTAATTTTCGTTGAAAGTACTCAAATTTCTAGTAGTGACAATTTATTGTAATACTTTAGATAAAAACACATTTGTTTATTGTTCGAAACTGAAGTTTAATAAAAGAGTAGACACTCATTCATTTACAATTTTTTTAAATAGTAGAAACTAGTGAAAATTATATAAACTTATTTTTTTCATAATTTTTTTACCAAATTTTAAAATTTAAAATATTGTTTCATATATATTTGTGTTCTTAATTCTAATAGCTACATGAGCTGGCTTTTGTTGTGTACCGCATCGTTTGAGATAATGATATACAACGTATGGTTAATATAACCACTAGACAAATTATTCTCCGACACAAAATTTTAAACATGTGTTATAATGATTTTATGGGATATTTTTTAAATTAAATGTTTAATTAGATTTTTTGTAGGACATTTTTAAAAGTTATCATGTGAACAACTATTTTATAGATACTTATTTTTTAAGACATCTTTTAAGTAACCGTATATAAAAATAATAATAGGACATTTCATGCAAAATTGTTTTATGAAACTTGCTAGAATGTCCACAATCGTCATAACAATTTATTGTAATATTTTAATTAAGAAACACATTATTTTATTGTTAGAAACTTAAGTATTATAAAAGAGTAGAGACTCGTTTATTTACATATTTTTTAAATAGTAGAAACTCGTGAAAACTAATATAAAATTATTTTTTTTATAATTTTTTTCATTAAATTTTATAATTTAATATATTGTTTTATATGTGTTTGCTTCTATAATTCTAATAGCTACATGAGCTGGCTTTTGTTGTGTACCGCATCGTTTGAGATAATATCATACAACATATGATTAATATTATCCCTAGACAAAATAATTTCCGACAAATTTTTTTAAACATGTGTTATAATGCTTTTATGGGATATTTTTGAAATTAAATTTTTAATTAGATTTTTTATAGGACATTTTTAAAACTTATGCTGTGAACAACTATTATAAATACTTATTATTATAAGACATCTTTTAAATAACCGTATATAAAAACAATAATAGGACGTTTCATGAAAAAGTGTTTTAAGAAACTTGTTAGAATGTCCACAGTTATCATAACAATTTATCGTAATACTTTAGGTAAAAACATATTTGTTTATTGTTCGAAACTAAAGTTTAATAAAAGAGTAGAGACTCATTCATTTACAATTTTTTTAAATAGTAGAAACTCGTGAAAACTTATATAAAATTATTTTTTTCATAATTTTTTTACCAAATTTTATAATTTAAAATATTGTTTCATATTTGTTTATGTTCATAATTCTAATGACTACATGAGCTGGCTTTTGTTATGTACCGTATCGTATGAGATAATGACACACAACATATGGTTAATATTACCTCTAGACAAATTATTTTCCGACACAAAATTTTAAACATGTGTTATAATGATTTTATGGGATATTTTTGAAATTAAATGTTTAATTAGATTTTTTTATAGGACATTTTTAAAAGTTATCATGTGAACAACTATTTTATAAATACTTATTTTTATAAGACATCTTTTAAATAATCGTATATAAAAACAATAATAGGATGTTTCATGCAAATTTTTTTAAGAAACTTGCTTGATTGTCCACAATTGTCATAACAATTTGTTGTAATACTCTAGGTAAGAAACACATTTGTTTATTGTTAGAAACTTGAGTTTTATGAAAGTGTAGAGACTCATTCATTTACAATTTTTTTAAATAGTAGAAACTTGTGAAAACTTATATAAAATTATTTTTTTATTAAATTTGATAATTTAAGTTATTGTTTCATATATGTTTCTGTTATAATTCTAATAACTACATGAGCTGGCTTTTGTTATGTACCGCATCGTTTGAGATAATGACATACAACATATGGTTAATATTACCCCTAGACAAATTATTTTCTGTCACAAAATTTTAAACATGTGTTATAATGATTTTATGGGATATTTTTGAAATTAAATGTTTAATTAGATTTTTTATAGGACATTTTTAAAAGTTATAATATGAACAACTATTTTATAAATACTTATTTTTATAAGACATCTTTTAAATAACCATATATGAAAACAATAAATAGGACGTTTCATGCAAAATTATTTTAAGAAACTTGCTAGAATGTCCACAATTGTCATGACAATTTAGTGTAATACTTTAGGTAGGAAACACATTTGTTTATTGTTAGGAACTTAAGTTTTATAAAAGAGTAGAGACTAGAGACTCATATGAAACAATATTCATATGGTGAAACAAATAAGTGAATCAACGTTTTTTTTTTCTTCATATGAACACCGACAATATGTGAAACAATATCTTAAATCATAATATTTGATAAAAAAAAAAAATTATATTGGTTTTCACGAGTTTCTATTCTTTAAAAAATTTCTAAAAGATTGTGCCTCTAAAAGAGTATATTAGGATATTTAGAGCATCTCCAATGCAAGCTTATTACATGACTTATTACTATTTAGAAAACCCTTTTAAATGGGTTGGTTATATTGGAGGAGATGACTTATTGATCAAAGACTTATGCTACAATAACCTCTTTTAAAGCAATGACTTTTTTCAAATATTCCCTTTTCTCTTTCATTAGTTATCAAATATAAAAAGTTATTGGAAGGGTTGGTTGCATTGGAGATGATCTTTAAAAACAACTTTTTGTTAGATTAAGTTAGTGTAAATATGAGGTGGTAAAACTAAAAAGTCATTACAAAACTTATGCATTGTGAATGCCCTTAGAGGCCGTTTACAAAACACTAATCGGGTGAGTGTTTATCGTGTAAGAGGCACTACCCTCACCTTACTGGGTAAATTTTTTGACCATTAAAATGGCATATTAATTTTTTGGTAAATGTCATACCCTGCAAACGCTAATTGAGTAAGAGTCGTCATCCTCACTTATCAGATAAGATTCACGGTTCTTAATGTTTGGTTTGGACACCATAAAGGTCCCAAAAAGCAGACAAAGTAATGAACTTTATTCAACAACAATCAAGTATCAGATGTCAACCAACAACCAATGTGGAAAACAAATTAGAATCAAAAGCACAATGAACAATCAACAAAAGAATTACGAAAACGCACAAAATTCAGAAGATTTACGTGGTTCCAGCTTCCACCCACCAGTATGGTGATGTACATCCACAAGGAAGAGGATGAACTTTTTTTTATTGATAAAGTACACCCAAACACCAAAGAGAAATTACAAATCGAAACACTAAATTGTGTATAATCTCTCTCAATATCTTCTCAACTCAAGCTAGGATTTCTAAACTCTCAGTTTCCTTCTATACCTGATGTAACTCAAGGGCGTATTTGTTCATCCCAATTTGATCCCAATGTTAATAACTAGGGAAACAAAATTATCGTCGCGCATGACCTGATCGATTATAAGGTTCGGTCGTGCCTAAAGACCCCGATGTGTTGTTGTTCACAAATAACACCACACTTGCCCGTGCTTGATCATAAGGTGCAATTGTGTCAGAACATAAAAAACTTCACGTTTTGCAAATAGAGATGTGTGGCCCCGTGCTTGAATATAAGGTGTGACGGTGTCAGACCACCCAAAACTTTCTGTTTTGCAAATTAAGATACACCTGTCCGTGCTTGAATATAAGGCGGAGTCGTGCCAGAAATTCTAAAACTCTATGTTTTTTCATATCCTTGTTTAGTGTCACAATTTCAACACTCATCCATGCCTCTTAGGTTAATGATTCTTGGTCCTAGACATGCTCACCCGATAAAGTAACTAAGGTAAGTGAGTATTCGGCCAATGTTTGATAAACGGCTCCTTAGACATATTTGATGAGTTATAAAAACGATTTTATTGTAGTACATGATTGACATGGACATAAGTTTTGGGCATGGTTTTTTGTAGTGAAGCACTTGGTTTGGGTTGGCTAGTTTGACGACATTTAACAAACCAACCCTACTTTTGTTTAAAAAAAATCTCAACCCGTTAAAAAACTAAAAGATAACTCATTCTATCCCACCTCAAACTGTGAGATCTAATTTAGAATGGGTTCATGTGTTGGTCAAGTTTAACATAACAATTATACGTGTGAGTTGGAACTTGAAAGAAAGGAGCTATAATAAAATAAAGAGTAAATTACGGTTTTAGTCCCTGTGGTTTGTTAAAAATTTCTGTTTTCTTCCTCATGGTTTTGAAATTACGATTTTCATCCTTATGGTTTATAATTCATAACTTTTTTCGTCCTTGTGATTTAAAATTTATTGCTTTTTTCGTCCTTATGGTTTACAATTCATTTCTATTTTAGTCCTTCATGCTTAAAAGTAGTATTTTGAACTCAGGGACCAAAATAGAAATGAATTGTAAACCATAGGGATGAAAGTTGCAATTTCAAAACCATAGGGACGAAATCCGCAATTTTTATCAAACCACAGGGATGAAAAACGTAATTTACTCTAAAATAAATGAATCAACAATGATAATCATCCAAGTATTATAATCATTGATGTTCTAGATATATATACATTAAGCAATTAGAATAAAAAGTTTGATTTTAGTAAAATACAATAACAATAGTTACGGTCTAAACTTCTCATGTTATCGTGTTGTATTGGACTTTAACGTTGTGTTCTCAAATTTGGAGAGAAAAGAAAGGGAAATAAATGGATGGAAAAGAAAGGAAAGGAAAAGAAAATAAAAATTTTATTCGTGTTCTCAAAAGTGAAGTAAAAGGAAGGAAAAAAAATAATTTTCATGTTCTTGAAGAGGAGAAAAAGGAAAAAAATGTAATTTTTACTAATACGCTTTTTAAAATAACATAATTTAGGATGATAGATTGGGTAGTTTTGTAATTTTATTAATTTTTAACTGATTTTAATTTCATTTGTTTCCTTTCCTCCCACATTTGGAAGGAAAGGTTTGGAAGGAAACTAAGCTTTATTTTCCCTCCCTTTCCTTTCCTTAAAAAGTTTCGAGAACACGAGTTTTTTTCACTTTTCTCCGCTTTCCCTTGTTTTCCTTACAATTCCTTCGTTAAATGAGTTTCGAGAACACAGCGTAATTATCTACAATTCCAAAAAAATAAAGTTACAGTCTTGTAAAAAGCATTAAGAGGGGATCAGTTATTTCGGGTTGGGTTGGGTTTAAATGGGTCTATCTCGATTCCGACTCAATGCCTACGGTGTGGATTTTACAGCTTAATTAATAACCGGATCGTGTTGGCTTTGATATTTTTGGATCGAGTTGGATCGATTCGGAAGGAAAATATTGATAGAAATCTTCTTTCCAAAACCATAAAATGGATGAAGACAGGGAAGATGTTGTTGACATTCCAAGAAATCGAGGTAAAAATCGCTTATGAACTAGGTTTTACAAAATCAGTGAAATCTTGGACCGGGAAATTTGAATTGTTAATCGATTTAATCATCAAACATTATTACATTTTGGTTTTTTGATCTTCAAACAGTCAGAAGACAAAGCGTAAGAATAATGGAGAAGAACATTTTTTTTCGAACCTCATGAGTCTTGACGATGAAGATAGTGTTTTTGTTGAAAATAAACCACCCGTGAAGTGATTGAGTCGTAGTTATTTCACCAAGCGGAGCAAGTCTAGATTTTGTGTTTGATTTCCAGTTTTTTTTATCTGAAAATTGATGAGTGTATGAACAGGGTCGTTCCTGATAATTTTTAGGCCCTGAGCGAGATTTAAAAACGGGCCTTTGATAAGTATAATTTTTTTCTTCAATATATTGTTTTTATTTTTAAATTAACATTGAATTCAACAAATACCAATAATTTATATAACAACGATTTTCCCGGTATTTGCTAAATGCAAAAGCAATCAATAATTATTTCTAATTAATATTATCCATCATATCATTTCTACATAGCATCGTAAATTTGTTCCACTGCCAAACACATTTTATTATATACATTGACATCATTTGGGGTCACATTGTTGATTATTCAGAGTAACATTTTATGTAAATCAATATACAAATCAATTCGGTTTCCATGTCCAATCATGTTAATGTTTTCATCACCATTTTAAGCTTTTATCGTTAAAACAAACTTTTTAGAACGTTCAATCTTAGAATCAAAAGTTCATTTTGCTTATTATTTAAGATCTTATTGTTGTTTTAGAGATAAGAAAATACTTAAGATTCATGCACTCAATATTAGGTTAAAAAAAAGGATGAAAAACATAGTAGCTTTGAAACCCTAAATATAAATATAAGTTAGATCGTCTTATATGGTTGATCATTTTTTCAAAATATATGAGTTTTCTTAGTTAATAACAATAATTCTACTATATTCTAATACAAAAATAGAATTACGGATGAAATAATCAAAATAGTTGGTGGAAGATTATATCAATCATAAATAATATATCAATGTTTTCTAATTTGGGCAAGATAATTTTAGATTTTATAAAATGGACAACCAATTAATTTTTTTTTACATATTTTTTCTCCGTTATAATTAATTAATACATGTTTGGGTCTTTAATATAATGTTAAGTTCTTTTTTGATCATATTAGATACTAAAAAATTTGTATATTTTATTTATTAAATTTTTTAAACTCCTACCATATATTATATAATATATACGGGAAAAAAATTGGGCCCCTATTTTTTTGGGCCCTGGACGTACGCCCGGCTCGCGCTCCCCCAAGGACGGCCCTGTGTATGAAACCATGTAGGTTCCTGTAGAAACCTTCATACTTCGATGTGCAGTTTTTTCATTAGTATATGTTTAACCAAATGGTGTAGAAGTAATGCATTGCAAGTGTTTGATCAAATGCCTAACATAAATTTGATTCGGGATTTTTTGATACTTTATAGTTGAATCTTTGTGCATTACTTCAATTAGTGTGTATGGTTTCATGATGATGATTTCATCAGTAGTACATAGTATACACAAACTATTTCTTTATATCAAGTAGTTCAATGTATTCAATTAGTGTGTACGGTTTCAATTAGGGGTAATGAGGTTCATGAATATCTTGTTCATTAAAACCAATAAAGGGTAAAGTAATATTATCATAATGAAACATAGATGATTGCACGATTCATGGAAACTATTTCATAAAGTACTATTATCATAATGAAATAGGTTTCCTAGATACGTTATTAGAATGAATTAGGTTTCACTACATGAAAAGATGATTCACTACTCTAAAACCCCCGTGGTTTAACCCCTGTGGCCGAATCTGAGTCTGACGTTTCTTCTCCGACGATTATCCGGAAACATCTGAGAGTTTACCCCTTCCCTTCTTCCAGTTATTCACTGCGTGCTGCTCCAGGTATTCTAATCTCTCACCCATCCATGACTGCAAACCAAGGAACCATCGATGCTCTCACCTCTCTCACGATGAAACTCCATGTTTCACATATCCAGACCACCGTCGATGTGGAAGACGCCACTGATGCCACTGTTGTCCAGGCTGTGGATGAACTCCAACTCGATGCCTTTGCCGAATCCTCCATGGTTGCCTGCGTCTTCTAAAAAAATGATGTAACATATCCTTTCTAAAACCGTATTTTGCCGGATGTGGAAATTTAGAGGGGTTTGGCAGGTACGTTTTCTTGGTAGTGATTCTATTAGTTCTTTTTTGGGGTTTTCTTTCTCGTTTCCATCAGATCAAGATCAAGAGTGAGTTCTACAAAGAATGCCCTGGTGCTTCACGGGAGGATTTCTCATCGGTACTCCATGGCCAACCTTCGGCAACTAGAAGGAAGCTTGCCTAAACACCATACCGCTACGTCTCTCCATAAACAACATCCTGTTACGACTCTATACGGAGAACAATCTCTCTTCATGGATTAAAATGGTGGATCCCTTGGCAGAACTTAGATGGAAGGGAACTAATCTAGACATGATTAGAGCTAATACAAATGCTAGGGTTAATTTACCGATCGATAGAAAGCCATGTGTGGGTCTCTTTGTACCCTTCGAAAGACAGAAACAATGGTTAGAATTCCAGTTTGAAAGATTCCTTTTTGATTTGTTATAGGTGCGGGATTTGGGGCCATGATAAACAAGATTACAACAACAAGCTAGTAGCGATTCGAGACCCGGAAAGAAATTTGTGGCAACTCTATGGTCCTTGGCTCTTGTTGGGAATATGTTGGAGATTGTTTTACTCCGATGTTCGGGAAGGAGGAATGGATGGTAGAATAACTCAAAGCCCTTAGACAAGGAAAAAAGCACAACGATCAACTGGGGACCGTCAAGACCGATAACAACTCCGACAACCCTCTCCAATCTCCGGTAAAGATTGATTCTCAGGTAACTCTCCATCCTATGGTTGACCAAGATAAAAGTAACCAATCCAGGAATGGCAACCATACTTCCCCTAGTTCGATGACAAAACATGAAAAGTTAAAAGCAATTCAGACTCCTTCCTTACTTTCTTCTAGTAAGGACACTGTTGGTCCCAAAGGAGTCTACAAGAGTTCAATGGATATAGAAACAGTTTGTAGAAAGGGGGGGGGGGTTGAATAAAGTATAAAACCTATTCTATTACAACTAAGAAATCACGAAGTTGATGCACAAGTACAGAAGAGAAAAGCAATAGAGGTTTAGGGAATAAAAAGTAGTATGCATGAAGATGAAGAAGGGTTCATCGTCTATTTATACCCGTTGCATTAAATGCAAAGCAAAAGGTATATGCCACGTGTCAAGTTTCAATTAGAGACTTGTCCTTTGTCCAAAAGATAACCATTCTTTTGGCTGTATTTGAACAGTAACCAAATCAGATTTGATGGGGACTTAAGGAACAATCTGTACGTCCTTTTCAGACAAGGCATGGAGGTTTTGACTTTTGTGCATCGAGGATAAGATCAACTTTGATCTTGCTGTATGGGCCTCACTTTGATCGTTGAACCAGAGACTTCAAGGATGCAGACTACATGTATCACTGAGGCTTTTGCAAGATCTCACACTCGTATATATGACTGTTGCTAACCGCTTCAGGTCATTTAGCTAATCATCTCTTTCTTCAGCTTTGGTCTTCGATTTTCGCTGAAAGGTCTTGTTGTGTGAGAATTGTTCTTCAGATCTTCAGAGATAGGATATTGTTCCTGATCATCAGCGATCACTGAACACAGTCAGTGTGTGCTATCGTTGATTTCTGAACACCAACCTATAGATGGAATTTTCACTAAGTATAAGATGAATCCTATTCAAATCACTGAAAGGAGTTTGGATCAACAATCTCCCCCTATTTGATTATGATTAAGCAACATAAGAAAATTGCTTGAAGAGATTAGTAAGGACTTAGAAAATTTTGAGCAAAGATTTCTAAGTACTAATCTGTGAGATCTTTTTCAGCTAGTCTATTTATCTAAATTGAGTTTCATTTATAAGGATATGAAAGCACAATTTTTACAAGTAGAGGCTATGAAGTACATTCACTGGTCAAATTACAAAATGTAATGTCAGTGAGTAAATAAGGTTTTTTTTAAGAAATTAAAACTTAAATGTTCATTGTCCCATTTACTATTTTCAAGGATCTTTTCAGTACACAGATGGAGTAGAGTACTTCATTATATTTCATTGATCATAAAGATTTGAAAAATTACATTGAAAAATGAATGTACAATTTGTAAGAGTAAAGTACAATGCACTGAAGTAAATTACAAAGGAATTGAAAAAGACAGAGACTAGTTAGAAAGTTTTCATTTTCTTCTTCGTAATTATTTCTCATAGATCTCATTTTGAATGAATTTTTCACCATGGGTGAACAAGAAGTTATAGTACATGAGCTTGATGAATTTTGAAGGAGCCTTTTTGATCTCCTTATTCCTGAGAAACCTTGTTTGCCCATCATTTCCTAGAAAGGCCATTTCTACTTCAAGGAGAGTAGTAATTTCATTTTCTTCGTACTTTCTTGCTTCAGGTTGGGATGTATTAAGCATTGATAGGTCAGAGACAATGAGGTGGGCAAAGAGACTGTCGAAGTTGAATTTAGTCTCATGTTCATTTTTTGAAGATGGACCTTCTTTAACGTCGGCTTTTGATCTTCTTTTCTTGGATTTCTCAGGGAGAGGAGGAACGCTGACGTGTTGTGATATCCTTTGCAATAGCTGATCAAGATGTCTTTCTACTATACCTTTGAAATAAGATTTAGAACTCTGAATGGCATCTCTAATTTCCAGCCATTCAGAGAATCCATAGAACTTAAGATACTGTGGTTCTTCTTCTTCACTTTTATCACCTCTGAACATAGTTACTGTTATCTTCAGACCTCTTTTTAACTTGCGTCCTTGGATAGTTGCACGAGTAATTGTTGCAGAGCGAATGCGAAAATTAACCTTCCTGGTACACCATTCTAGTTCAGCATCCTTAGGTTCTTTATTTTATCTATTTAGGGGTTGTAGAATTTTCTCTTGTGGTATAAAAGGATTAATTCTTAGGTTATCTCTGGTCAGTTCCTTCTCAGCGAGTTTTGAAGCTACTCGCTTACTCTTTTCTTCTTCTTGTCTTTAACGATTTAGCCTTCTTGTCTCTTCTCTTGCCATTCTTTGAGCGACCTTTAGACTTTCTTGAGCTTGACGGATTTCTTGATCTCTTAATCGCTGAGCTTCAAGGGCCTGTGCTCGATCATCAGGTGACAAGAAGGAGAATTCGTCGTAGACACTTATTGGAACAGGAGCTTTAGGAAAAGAGATACGATAGGGAATTTTTACTCTTTCCAGCTCAAGATCTCTTATGAAGTTAGCCCGTCTCCGTTCTTCTTCTTTAGGTTTAGGGATCGGTTGTTTATGTACATGCCTTGGAATAAGGCCTTCTTCCTCTTCAGATTCAGTATCGGATATGTACAAGAACTGATATTCAGTGGAAGGTTCCCTCAAAAGTGGAGAGTCCTTTGGGGGACAGGGATCACTCTGCAGAGTGCTCCCCCTCAGAAGATGTTGAAGTGGGATAGAGATCCATCACTTGCTTATTCTTCCCTGAGGGATCAGACTGCTCCTGGCTAGGAGGTGGCCCGTCCCCCAAGGTTTCTCTGAAAATTATTCCAGGTAGAGAAGCATCTGGACGATTTTGAGCGAAGAATCTTGAGTAGCCTTCTATATCATCATCATCATCTTTAAAAATATGAGGGATGTCTTCGACTTCTTCATCATTTTCTTCTTCTTCTTCTTCGTCTTCATCACCATCTTCAGGGATTGGAACCTGTTGAGGTGGTTGTTGGTTGTAGAGAGGTAGGGGTTCACCAGTAATCATCGTGCTCACTTCACCTATTAGCTCATCAGCGAGCTCTCTGGCAAATTTCTCCCCCTCTTTATTACCAACAGGGAGAGTGTGCACATTCGAACCCATGTCGATAAGAGTCCGTTCCTATGATGTCTGAAACTGAGCAATCACACTCAGATTCCCTCTATCAGCTTCAGTCAATGAGGGGCCTCTGGCAACAAGACTTTGAACGAGACGCGGAAGATCAGCCTGTGTCTTCTGCAACTTAGCGATTGTCTTTGCATGTTCTTCATATGCCTTGGCAAGACGATCAATGGCCCGTTCTTTGGCAAAGTTATCATCCTTCACTGTTTGAAGATCAGTGGAGATGTTGTTGACGATCGCCTTTATGCCAGGGACGCCACTGACCGTTTTGAAAAGATTCTCAGAGGCTACTTGCAACGTATCCACCCTGTGTCTCGTGAGAGCACATTCATTGACCAGAAAATCCATGGCGGGAAATGATGGAGGAGACAGAGAGATCTTTGGAATTTCACTAACAAAGGAAGGAATCTTGGGAAGCTTCTCTGTCTTCACTTTCTTGATCTTTGGAGAAGCAGAGAAAGTGGTCTTGCTGATAGGAGCAGCGGTGACATACAGTCCGCTGGTAGTAGCAGCGATGGATGCAGAGGTGGTGGTTGCTAACGAGAAGATGGGAGCAACAACAATAACACCTGGTGATAATAAAGATAGAGCAGCCAGAAAGAGCTCAGGGTTAGAAGATATATGATGGGAGGTAGTATGTATAACCATGGGTTCATTGTGAGTATCGTGAGGATTACTTTCAGGGATGGTACATCCTACGACAGTGTCTTGAGGATCACTGATCTGTATCTGAGAATGTTTAAGAGAAACATTTTCAGGTCCTCTGCATGTAGCTTTCCAATTTTCAGATTGCCGAAACAAAATTGATTCTTGGACAGCACATTGTTCAACCTCTTCAGGGATAGGGACAACCATCTCTGAATCATGAGTTGATGTGTGGACAAAGTTTAGGAGGTAGAAGAAGAAGAGCAGGTTGTGCATGTAATACCTGATGTAGCTTCAGCATAGCTTCCTATGATGTCCTCAGGGACGGAGGTCGCTGAAGAAGGGGGTAGAGCTGATGAAGCGGCAACAGAGACAAAAACCGTTGACGTAGTTGTGGGTAGAGGAGACGTTGGTAGTACTCCTGAATTAGAGAGCATGGTCTTTTGAGAGACCATCGTCTTTGGCTTCTTAGTCATTGGCTTGTGAGCGATGGTCTTTTTGTGACCATCGGACAGTTGTTTTCTCCTAGCAGGGGAGGAGGAGGTGTCGAGGATAATCACTGTTGGGATTGGCAGCAATATAGACATCGTTTCTACCTAAGTGGTAGAGGATGGAGTACAAGTACCGTCAGAGGCAGCATCCCTGATAGGTTCAACATGTAGGGTAGGTGAGGAGCGTCTCCAAGTAGCTCATCAATCTCCAAGGATTTCTTTCCGACGTGAGAGAAGGTCTGATTTCCCACCTTAGGATATCCCTCATACACATTTTCCAAGATAGTTTCTACAAACCTTGGAAAAGGGATAGTCTTCTCTCACTTTGGTGCCTTAACTCGTTGATAGAGTTCACTGAAGATATAGTCAGCAAAGTTCAGCTTTCTTCCGTAGTAGAGTGAGAATGCCATCTCCAAGCATGGCTTACTGGCTTGATCTTGAGAGCCAGTCTTAGTGCCTAAGCACTTAATCACTTGAGTGAAGATATATTGCCATCTTGCTGGCATCCTTTTCTTCTCAGTCTTGGTGATTGTCTTCACCGCTGAGTCCCACTTATAGCCAATAACATCAAGGAAGGATGAGTTCTTCCTTGGAGGGTACAGAGTCCCAAGTCTGATTCTTTCCCCTAGAAGAGAGACGAAGAGCCGAGCGAATGATGCCAGAAGTGATGGTGTAGGTTCCTTTGCTGGTGGAGAATTCAACAGCAGGTAGTTCAGTTCCTCGTTTAGTGGTGACGACAGTAGTGTGAGCGGTGAACCACAAATGCTGAAGATCAGCAGCGATGCCAACTGGAATGTGAGTAAAAGAATACATCGGGGGGCACTTCATGATAAACTTAGCGCCTTCAGCGAACTGAGGTTTGTCAGCGGGAATATCAACCAGCGCGACAAAGTTGCTTGGTTTCACAATGGCTTACTCAGGGGTGAATGTGCATTCAGGAGCCCAGTTAGTCTGGAGAACTTTGTCTTCAACGTACTTGAAGGTGGTGCTTGCAGATGCCATTTTTGTTTCAAAAATGGGAACACCAAAGAGGAAAATCATGGTTTAATACAAAAAGAGTATAAACCAGATATTTTGGTACAAAAAATACCAAAACAATAAGAAAAACAAGTATTTTGATGAACAAAATCAAAATGCTTGTTGTTTATGGAAGATTTTTAGAAAGACGTTTTAAACAAAATATTTATTTATGGTATTTAGATATACCATAAACAGTTTTGAGAAAAAGTTTAGATAAATTTTTGGATCAAAATAGACCAAAATGTCTTTTATTCTAAGATGAAACCTAGAACAGGTTTTTTAGGGTTTAAATGAAATAGTTTAAGGAGAATTTAAAACACACATATTTATAACTAGGAGTTATAGAAGATGTATAGAAGTAGTAAACAACATCTAAGTTGTTTGTTTGAGCATAAAGGGTAATAAGAAAGATCAAACCTTAAGTAAAACTTGAAAACTGAGAAAAACGCACAAGTGCATATTCTTGGTGTTCTTGAAGGATTGCAGAGAGAATTTGAATTCTTTGCTTTGAGTAAATATGAGCGCGTAAAGAATGAAAGGGAAAAGATTTTTCCTTATATAGTTGGATGAGAGAGAAAGAGGAGAGAGAAGAATGCTAAACGACGGTTTTAGCTTTTTGAACAAGAAATGATGACCTACCACGTTCCTAGGGCTCGAATGGATAGGAAATGTCGAGGTCCGTCGTGTGTCAGAAAAATGTCTGACGTGTCCTTTCTTTTGGAAAAATGATAATATTATCATTTAAATAATAAATGTTAATCATTGTCCTTTTAAATCCTCATCATTTAACATTAAAGGAATGTTAGTGATGGGTTTTCTCTTCTGAGATCCATTCCCTGAATAATAAAACATTTAAAGAGGATAAGGAATAGAAGTACACACCTTGGTGAGATGTGTGTATTACTGAATCATAGTTCAGGGGATGATTGGTGACATTGAAATATATATTAGGATCCACAGAATATAGTTGACCACCGAGAATTTTCTTCTTCAGCGTTTAACATACCAAGTTCGTTGATTAACATATTAAATCTAGTCTCATCAAGAGGCTTAGTAAATAGGACAGTTAGATGATATTCAGTAGGTATAAAGTGAAGTTCAATCTCACCATTAATGACATGATATCTGATAAAGTGATATCTGATCTCTATATGCTTAGTCTTTGAGTGAAGAACAGGGTTATTTGCAATAGCAATAGCACTTGCGCCATCGCAGTAAATAGGGATTTTGGAAAGCTTAAACTCATAGTCTCTGAGTTGGTTCCTCATCTATAGGATTTGGGCACAACAACTTCCAGCGGCTACGTATTCAACTTTAGCGGTTGATGTGGACATTGAATTTTGCTTTTTACTTGTCCAACTTACCAACTTACCACCTAGTAGCTGACAGCCACCAGTGGTGCTTTTCCTATCAATCTTGAAACCTGCAAAATCACTATCAGAATAATCATTTAGATCGAACCCTGAAAATTTGGGATACCAAAAACCCAGATTAGGAGTTCCTTTCAGATATCTGAATATTCAATTTACAGGAATCAGATGGGATTCCTGTGGTTCAGCTTGATATCTTGCGCAAATACCGGTAGAATACATGATATCGGGTAGGCTAGCTGTAAGATACAACAGGGAGTCTATCATCCTCTATAGGCAGTTACATTGACTGGTTTCCCATTAGGGTCCTTGTTCAAAGTCAGAGGAGGTGTCATAGGAGTCTTCATCGCTGAACTTTGAGTCATCTCAAATTTATTCAGCATATCTTTAACACATTTGCTTTGGCATATAAAGATAACTTTTTTAGATTGCTTAATCTGCAAACCTAGAAAATATGTTAAAATCACCCATCATACTCATCTTATATTCTTTTTTCATTCTCTTAGCAAAGCGAGTACATAGTTTGAGTCTTGTGGAACCAAATATAATATTATCAACATATATTTGAGCCAAAATGGTATGACCTTTGTATTTCCTAAGAAAAAGGGTTTGGTTAATTTTTCCGTGAACAAATTTTTCTTTTAAAATATATTTAGAGAGGGTATCATACCAAGCTCTAGGAGCCTGTTTTAACCCGTAAAGAGCCTTTTGAAGTTTGAAAACAAAACTAGGGTGTTTAGGATCGACGAACCCAGGAGGTTGCTCAACATAAACTTCCTCTTTAAGTTTGCCATTTAGAAAAGTACTTTTAACATCCATTTGAAAAACTCTAAAGTCTTAATGGGTAGCATAAACTAAGAAAAGTCTTATTGCTTCTAGTCTAGCAACAGGAGCGAAGGTCTCATCATAGTCAATCCCTTCTTCCTGTCTGTATCCTTGAGCAACAAGTCGAGCCTTGTTACGGATTACAGTGCCATTTTCATCTAGTTTGTTACGAAATACCCATTTAGTACCTATAACAGTTTTACCAGATGGACGAGGTACAAGATTCCAAACTTTGTTTCTACGAAACTCAGTTAGCTCTTCTTGTATAGTAGAGACCCAATTTGGATCAGTGATTGCATCATCGATCTTCTTAGGTTCGGTTAGAGAAATAAAGTTTACATATAGACAGATATTATCTGTACCCCGACGGGTTTAATACATGTGCTTAGATTACCAATAATTTATCGATTGGGTGATTTATAGTCCATCGCTGAGCTGGTAGTTGAGGAGTTTGATCAATATGAGATTCAGCGACTTGCTCTTGTTCAGGGAGAACTGTGGATGCTTCAGCATTTCCTATTATCCCTGCTGGAGATCCAGAGGGTCGTGCATTCCCTTGTGTTGAAAAGGGAGGATGATTATTTACTGAAGAGTCACATTGAGAGAATCAGAGGGAGGAATCTGATTTAAGGGAGTAACGTCTATCCCTGATGAGGATAGATCATTACTTGTAGTAGGAATGAAGTTAGGACTTTCATCATCATTATTTTTAGTGACAAGGGCTGTCTGAAAATAAGATCCAGGTTCCCCATAATGAGATTTCACCCAATTATTCAACTCCTCGTCGTCTTCGGAGATAGGGATCGAATTTGATGAGCGAGATTCATCAAAGTTCACATGCCTAGTTTGTTCAACATGTTGTCTTCTTTTGTTGAAGACTCTGAATGCCTTAGATACTGAGGAGTATCCAAGGAATATACCATCTGCCTTTGGATCGAATTTTCCTAAATGATCTCTATTATTCAGAATATAACATTTACATTCGAAGATATGTAAATATTTCAGAGAGGGTCTTCTTCCATTAAATAATTCATAGGAGGTCTTCTTGAATCGTTTGACTATCAGAGATCAATTCTGAGTGAAACATGCAGTGTTAATTTCTTCAGCCCAGAACTGAGTTGGTAGACGTGATTCGCTGAGTATTGAGCAAGTGGCTTCAATGATCGTTCGGTTTCTTCGTCCAGCAACACCATCTTGCTGAGGGGTTCTCACTGATGAGAAATTATGAGTTATTCTTTTTTCATTAAAGAAAGTAATCAGAGTATTGTTTTTGAATTCAGTGCCATGATCACTTCTTATGGAACGAACAATTTGATTGTTCAGGACTTCCATTCTTTTGATGGAGGAAATAATTTCATCAGGTGTATCACTTTTGGATCGAAGAAAGAATACCCATGTATATCTGGAATATTCATCAACTATCACAAGAGTGTATTTCTTTCCAGACATGGATTGGACGTTGACTGGTCCAAATAGATCCATGTGAAGCAGCTGAAGAGGAGTTATAACTGAGGAAACTTGCTTAGATCTGAAGGATGCTTTTGTCAGCTTTCCTTTCTCAAAAGCTGAACAAAGAGATTCCTTTGTAAAAGCATGTTTAGGGAGATACATGACAAGTTCTTTTTGAGACTATTCATTTATCGTCTTAAAGTTCAGATGAGATAGCCTCTTGTGCCAGAGCCAATTAATATCCAAGGAGGATCTTGAGAGAAAACACACATTTTCAGAGTGAGAACTATCCATACTGATGACATATACATTCTCTGATCTTTTTCCATTTAGAGCAAGCTTATCATTATTATCAGCGACCGCACATCTTGTCTTTGTGAACAAGACTTTGAAGTCTTTATCACAGAGTTGACTAATGCTTAATAAGTTATGCTTTAGCCCTTCAACATAAGCAAACGCCAGAATGAAGTTGCTCCGTTGGATAGAATGCCATAACCCTTGGTGTATCCTTTGCCATTTCCACCAAAGGTCACTGAGGGACCAGTTTCCTCCTTGTAATCAGAGAGTAGAGATTTTCTTTCTGTCATGTGCCTTGAGCATCCGCTATCTAGATACCAGATTCCTTTAGTACTCTGCATAAAAGGTACCCATACTACTATGGGTCCTGTAGTGTTAGTGGAAATAACAGGATTGGCGGATATGTTACTCGCTGAGGAATTTACTTTAGTGGTTATCTTCACCTTGGATGTTTTACCACCCTTATGGATTTCACTTTGGATGATTTTCAGCAAGAGCCACTTTCTTACCATGAGCCAATCTTTCAGCTTTAGTAACATTTGGGCATTTGCTAGCAATGTGGGTAGTCTCACCACAGTGATAGCACTTCCTATATTTAAGAAAAGTTTTTGAACTAGAATCATTCAGAGAGGATGTCAAAACAAATTTAGGAACATGACCAAGAATTCCTTGTCCTTGGAGGAACAATAAGTTTCTCAGGATCAGGAGTTACGTGTATTTTAATTTTGGGAGTTGATCTCTGAATAAATCCAGGAATCTTTCTTCTAGATTTAGGATGACCTACTGAAAGAACAGAGGAATTCTTTTTCTGTTTTTGCAAATTCTTGATTGTAGGAACATGATCGAGAAATTTGTCTTTGATATCCTTCCCTGAGTCCTTCGAAGAGGATTTAGAAGGTCTTTTCTCTGAGATAGGAGCTTTCTGAGAAGAGGGATCAGCGAAGAAGAAACAAACATTCCAAATTTTAACATGGAACGGTCATTGTCTATTTCTTCTTGGTCAGACGAATATCCTAGACTACACTTGACCTTTTTACGAATCTGAACGTTAATGATCTCGATGACTTTGTCAGAAGCCTTACACCATCCTTCAATGGTAACTTTTTCAGTCTTGAGATCAGCGATGGTCTTTTCACAAGCTTGTTCTTTCTCGATACTGATTATTTGATTTACAAATGTTTGATCTTTAAAATCTTCTTCGATTTTAGTAAGTTCCTTTATCCTTAAATGACAATTCTTAAGCTGTTCAGAGAGATCTATACTTATTTGTTCAGCTTTAATTTGACCATTTAGCGCATTGTAAAAATCAACAGTCATGGAATCGAGAGTAGAGACACTATCAAGAATAGGATTAGAGGAGTTAGAAGGAATATGTACCTGAGTCGATGGAGACTCTGACGAGGATAAGTCATAGGCCTCTTCAGCTTCTACTATTCTCGCCATAAGACATAGGAAGGCTATGTCTTCTTCATCTGATCCAAATTCATCAGTGCTTTGAGCCCAATCTTCTTCTTGATCCCAGTCGACTACTTCAGCGACAAGGCCCTTGCCTTTTCGCTGGTTATTCTTCTTCTTCAGATTCTGATACTTTTCTTTTAATTCAGAATATTTCTCATTCTTATTCTTATCATTAGTCTGAGAGGTTGTTGGAGCAGCAACTTTCTTTGATCTGCATTCACTAGCAAAGTGACCTTTGCGTTGACAGTTGAAGCAGATCGGTGAGGCTTTATCAGTTGGGACAATCTTTGACTTATCAGAGTCAGTGATAGCGGGTGTCTTTCTGAAGTTGCTCTTTCTAGCAAATCTTCTGAAATTGTTAGTAAGAAGAGCTAGAGAGTTATCGAATTCAGAGATATCATCTTCCGTGATATCTTCTGAGTTAGAGTGATCTAACTCAGTGATAGAGGTAATAGAAGAAGAAACTAGTTTAGGAGGTTCTATCTCTGAAGATACTAGAGCCAAAGAAGTACTTTTGGCCATTTTAGTGTCATTTAAGAGATTTCTTTTTAAGACAAGAGATTGCTCTTGATTGAGCAATATTCCATATAGAACACTTAAAGAAAGAGTTTCAAGATTCTTTGTCAGTTTAAGACAGCTAGTAAACACTTCCCAATGTTCAGGAAGAGCTTCCATGAATTTTGTCAAGATTTCAGCATTAGAGTATTCTCTATTAACAGTTTTCATGTCAATTAAGAGACAGTTAAATCTTTGGTGGATTTGTGGAAGAGTTTCATTTTTTAGATACATGAAACTTTCATATTGTCTTACCAAATTAATACTACGAGTAACCTGAACTTCATAGGTTCCTTCATATTGGATACAGAGAGTATCCCACATGGATTTTGAAGTTCTCATTTTCATCACAGAATGATAGATATCATCTGGAAGGGACATGAAAATGATAGATCCAGCTTTTGAGTCAACAGCTAGCTCTTTTCTATCTTCCTCACTCCATTGATGTGGAGCTTTGAGAATTCTTCTTTCAGGAATAGCGGGAGTGGTTCCAGTAGTTGGAACTGCTGGAACTACAGTTGTGGGAACGTATGGTCCACTTTCTAGATAATAGGGGATCTTAGGATCTGACCCTTCTAGAAATAGAATCATTCTTACCTTCTAGACTAGGAAATTATCACGGAAAAATCTTGGAGGTTTAGCTAAAGATCCATTTTCTATGTAGTTTGAGTTTGTATTAGCCATTTTAAAATGAAAACAAAGAATGAGTTCGTTTTAAAGATTTTAAAAGCATTAAGGCAACAAAACACCGCTCTGATACCACTTGTTGGTCCCAAAGTAGTTTACAAGAGTTCAGTGGATATAGAAACAATTTGTAGAAGGGAGGGGTATACAAACAAAAACTTTTTACGTTTTTAAATAAGTTTATATCGAATAAACAAATTTACAGTTGTAAGCGGAATTAGAACAAGTATAAAGCCTATTCTATTACAACTAAGAAATCACGAAGTTGATGCACAAGAACAGGAGAGAAAAGCAATAGAGGTTTAGGGAATAGCAAGTAGTATGCATGAAGATGAAGAAGGGTTCTTCATCTATTTATACCTGTTGCATTAAATGCAAAGCAAAAGGTATATGCCACATGTCAAGTTTCAATTAGAGACTTGTCCTTTGTCCAAAAGAAAACCATTCTTTTGGCCGTATTTGAACAATAACCAAATCAGATTTGACGGGGACTTAAGGAACAATATGTATGTCCTTTTCTGACAAGACATGGAGGTTTTGACTTTTGTGCGTCGAGGATAAGATCAACTTTGATCTTGCTATATGGGCCTCACTTTGATCGCTGAACCAGAGACTTCAAGGATGAAGACTACAGGTATCACTGAGGCTTTTGCAAGATGACTGTTGCTATCGCTGAACCGCTTCAGGTCATTTAGCTAATCATCTCTTTCTTCAGCTTTGGTCTTCGACTCTCGCTGAAAGGTCTTGTTGTGTGAGAGTTGTTCTTCAGATCTTCAGGGATAGGATATTGTTCCTGATTATCAACGATCATTGAACACAGTCAGTGTGTGCTATCGATGATTTCTGAACAGCAACCTATAGATGGAGTTTTCACTAAGTATAAGAGGAAACATATTCAAATCACTGAAAGGAGTTTGGATCGACAAGGTCCCCCTATTTGATTATGATTAAGCAACATAGGAAAATTGATTGAAGTGATTAGTAAGGGTTTAGAAATTTTTGAGCAAAGATTTCTAAGTACTAATCTGTGAGATCTTTTTCAGCTAGTCTATTTATCTAAATTGAGTTTCATTTATAAGGATATGAAAGCACAATTTTTACAAGTAGAGGCTATAAAGTACATTCATTGATCAAATTACAAAATGTAATGTCAGTGAGTAAATAAGGTTTTTTTTAAGAAATGAAAACTTAAATGCACAGCTGTGAACCCCCACACCAACAAAATTTTGAAATTGGAACATTGAAACTCAACAGTACTCCCTCAAATAGGAAACGCATTTCCATTAAGGACAAGGCAAGGAAGACTAATGGGAAGAAGATGAGAGCGGATTTGAGGGACTTTGATGGAACCGGATCACAAACCGAAGCGACCACTTCGCAACAAAACATACCAGAGGCGGGACCCATTTTACGGGCCTTCCTAAATCAATGAATATTCTGTCTTGGAACTGTCGGGGCCTCGGCAACCCTCGGGCGGTTCCGGTTATTAGGGAGCTCGTGAGAGCCTCCTGGCCGGATGTAGTCTTTTTATTTGAAACGCTTGTCTCGCAATCCAAAGTTGATTGTCTTAAAAACCGTTTGGGCTTTGATTCTTGTATTGTTGTCAGTTGTAACAGTCGTAGTGGTGGTCTTTGTGTTTTATGGAATAATAAAGTGCAATGTTCCCTTTTGTCGTATTCACAAAATTTCATTGATTTAGAAGTTATTGATTGTACCATTGGAACTTGGAGGGTCACATGTTCTTATGGATTTCCTGAACGTGGAAGACGCTGAGATTCTTGGAATCATTTTCGATCACTTTCTACTCGGTCGAACAAACCGTGGGTCGTTATTGGAGATTTTAATGATTTTTCTTCTCAACAGGAAAAACGTGGTCTTCTTGAGAAGCGCTCTCTGATTGCCACTTGTTAGATCTTCCCATGCACGGGTTTTCGTTTATCTAATGCAGACACAAAGGGAAATCTAATTAGGTTTACGAACGTCTCGATTGCGCCGTCGGTTCTCTTTTTTGGTTGAACCTATTCCCTAACTGTTGGGTCGAAAACTTGATAAGTTTGATAACTGATCACTCTCCGATCATGCTTCATACTCGGAATATTGAAGATCTCACTTACTTAACCAATAAAGTCTTCTGTTTTGAAAACAAATGGCTCCAAGAAGACTCGTTGGGCGACTTGGTCTACGTGGTTGGGAGAATTCTTCTACAAGAATTGCCGGAAGCCTTAGTTCTTGGGGGCATAAGCTTAATGTCTCGCAACAAAAGGAAAACAAAGATTGTATTCACAAGCTCACCCGCCTCCAACATCTTTCCTCGATCGAAGCCGTTAATGACTTCGAATAAACCAAGACAAAAATGGTCTCTTTTCTTCTAAAAGAAGAGGAACACTGGAAACAACGCGCTAAAGTCTTTTGGCTTAAAGAGGCAGATTCCAACACAAAATTCTTTCACGTCTATGCCAATGGCAGACAAAAAAGGAACTTTTTTCGGCATCTTAAAAATGACGAGGGCCATTAGGTTACAAACGAGAATGGCCTACGTACTATCGTGACAGATTATTTTAATAAGTTGTACTCCTCTAGTAATGGATTGGCGACGGATGTGATTAGATAGGTTGGAGAAAAAGTTAAGGCTAACAACAATAACCTCCTAACGATTCCTTTCATCGAAGAGGATTCAAGGTTGCGTTATTTCAAATGCATCCCGACAAAGCCCGGGTCCCGACGGCTTCAACCCACGTTTCTTCCAACATTTTTGGCCAATTCTTGGCGATGAGATCTTTGCAGCTGGTGTTAGGTGGTTACACGATCGAAGCCTCCCCACTTGTGTGAATGATTCTGTCATCACCTTGATTCCTAAATGCGAGGAGCCGAGTTCGATGAAAGATATGCGTCCTATAGCGCTCTGCAATGTCATTCCTAAAATTATAACGAAGGTTCTTGCTAATCGACTCAAGAGAGTCCTCCCTAAGATCGTGGCGGAAAACCAACCGGCCTTTATAAAAGGAGGACTAATAACTGACAATGTTCTTCTTGCGTTCGAACCCCTTCATAGCATGAAAATGAATACCCGAAAGAAGTGGGGGGACGTGGTGCTCAAGATCGACATTAGCAAGGCCTATGATAGACTCGACTGGAGTTACCTACGGCTCATCATGATAAAATTAGGCTTCTTGATTCGATCGGTGGACATGATCATGATGTGTGTGGAGTCGGTTAGATATTTTGTTCGGATTAATAATGATATCTCGGGCCCTATCTTACCCAAAAGAGGACTCCGGCAAGGAGAATCGTTGCCGCTAGGGCTGTAAAGGAACCGAACATTCAACGAACCGTTCGTGAACCGTTCGGCGGGAAGTTCGTTTATGTTCGTTTATTTAATAAATGAACGAACATGAACAAGTTTTTGTGTTCGTTTAGTTAAACGAATGAACATGAACAAATGTCTCGTTCGTTCATTTATGTTCGTGAACGTTCGTTTATTTATGTTCGTTAACGTCCATTCATTTATGTTTGTTAACATTCGTTTAACTATGTTCTTCAATATTCGTTTATGCTCGTTTACAAATGATTACAACTTATAAATTACATATTTAAGAGGTTAACAATTAAATAATAATTGTTGTTGATGATAATAAAGGATTTAACATTTCTCAAGAAATAATAATAATAATAATAATAATAACTAACAACTCTAAAATTTCTTCCCACCAGTTCCTTATATAACCACTTGTCAAAAAAATTCCTCTAAGGTTTCGATGTGGGATACACCTTTTTCTCATCAGCCTTGAATGAGATAAGATTAGTAAGAGGATTGAGGAATTCATCCCATCCCACATCGCTGAAAAAGTGATGAGATTCCCTTCAACTCTAGTATATATATACCATGTCATTCCTCTAGCTTTACCGTTCAAATGCTTCAATGGCTTGCCTAAATGGCTTGAGTCAGTGGCTTGAGCGCCCAGTTTAAAGATTTTCATTGGATCACCCTTTTAAAGTGGTGTACCTTTTATTTAGTTAAGTGTGGTGTTTTTTTATGTTAGATTAGCGTTTTAACGAACGCACTTGAACGAACACGAACATGTTTGTTATCTAAACGAACGAACATGAACACCTAAAATTTTGTTCGTTTATTGTTCGTGTTCGCTCGTTTGTTCGGTTAAGTTAAACGAACGAACATGAACAAGCCTTCGTTCGTGTTCGTTTGGTTCGTTTACAGGCCTAGTTTTTGCTATACCTATTCATTATTTGCATGGAGGGTCTCTCCACGCTCATCGATGATGATGTGTCTTGGGGACGGTTACATGGATGCCGTGTTACCAGAAGTGCGCTGGCTATCTCCCACCTCCTCTTTGCTAACGATGCTTTTCTGTTTTGTAGAGCTACCATCGACGAATGCATGCATCTCAAATTCATCCTTGCTACCTTTGAAAGAGCTTCCGGGCAAGCAATCAATTTCGACAAATCGGGAATTATGAGCAGTAGTAACATAGCACCAGACCTTAAAGAAGCAGTTTCCCATGTTTTGGGGGTCTCCAACCCCCTTAATACGGGTAAGTACCTGGGGCTTCCATCCATGGTTGGTAGGAACAAAAGATCCAACTCTAGACACATTAAAGATAAAGTCTAGCAAAGATTATCGGGTTGGCGTCAAAAACCAATTTCAAAACCCGACCGGTTAACTCTCATTAAAGTCGCTACCCAAGCAATTCCTATGTACTATATGAGCATGTTCATACTCCCTAGTACGATGTTCGATGATCTGCAACGAATGATCAATTCCTTCAGGTGGAGCTCGAAACGTGATGGCTCTCGGGCCATTAATTGGCTATTGTGGGAACGTCTTTGTGTCCCGCATAAGTACAAGAGTCTCGGTTTTCGCGATTTTACGGCCTTCAATCTAGCTATGTTGGGAAAGCAAGGTTGGTGTGTCCTATCCAACCTAGATACTTTGGTTAGCAGAGTTTTTAGAGCCAAATACTACTCAAGAGGGGGTTTTCTTGAAGCGTGTTTGGGCCACGTCCCAAGCTTCATTTTGGCGGAGCATCCAGAATTCCCAACTTATCTTAAAGGAAGGTTATAGATGGAAGGTGGTTTCCGGGACATCTATTCGTGTTTGGAACGACCCTTGGTTACGTGACAACAACTTTAGACTGCAATCTCCGGCCCCCGACAAGATGATTTGGCACTGGACTTCTGATGGTGCTAACTCGGTCAAAAGTGTGTATTGTTTGGTGATGGAAAGACTTTCTCTTAAAACACATCTATTCGTAGAGGGAAACTGGCTCAAAGTTTGGAATGCCAACATTCCATACAAGGTTCGTATCTTTTTTTGGAGAGCGGGTGGAGATGTCCTACCACACCGTACAAACCTCCAAAAACGTGGTGTAAATGTTCCCTGTCCCTGCGTTCTATGTGGGGCTAACCTGGAGAATAATTGGCATTTTATTCATTGATTTCCCGGTTACCAAAGAGGTTTGGATTGAGACCAATCTTTGGAACATTATCGACGCAAAGGTGAACCAATCTAATGGTTTCCTAACTTGTCTATTTTCCATCATCGATGATTGCTCCACTCAAACCTTAATCAAGTTCTTGATGTTGCTTTGGAGCATATGGAGCCATAGGAAGGATGCCTGTGGAACAACTCCTTAAGATCGACGACCGATATTAAGCGACGACTATGGATGTTTGGAATGATCGGCATCTGGCAATAGGTCTCCGCATGCAAAGAGAGCAGGGGTCGAGAGATGATTGTTGTTTTTTGTGGCATAAGCCACCGAACGGCTTCATTAAATGCAACTTCAATGCTACTGTGTTTCATGATCGACTTCAATCGGGTGCTGGAATTATTCTCAGAGGCGACCGGGGAGCATTCTATGCTGCTCGTACGATGACTAGGCACAACAGTATGATGGTGAAGGAGTGTGAGACGTTGGCCTACAACGTGTTATCTTTGAAATGGATGCGAAACAGGTGGTCGACGCCCTCTACTCCAACCATTACGATGACTCTGACTTTGGTGATATTATCGCTCGATGTCGGGCGACCCTCCTCTGTAATGTGGCTTACTCGGTCAAGTTTATTAGGAGACAAGCTAACGGGGCTGCTCATGATCTTGCGAAGAGAGCCCGATTCTTTCTTTGTCCCACAATGTTTTTCGATCTCCCTAGTTTCTTAGATGATTCGATGAACTCTATGTGTACAAACGCTGATTATTAATATATTTGCTTTGCTTCAAAAAAAAAAGATGATTCACTGAGTTATATTAGTAGAATGAATCAAGTTTCAATACATGAACAGGGTGATTCCCTAATTTACATCAGCGGAATGAAACAGGTTTCACTACAAGAAAAAGTAATTCACCAAGTTATATTATCATGCTGAAACAAAGTTCATCAGTGATAGAAAATGAATTTAACAATCACTTACATTGGTGGTCCTTGTAGTTTGTTTAAAATTTGGATTTGGTCCATAAAACAAACTATCTACACCACTGATCACTAAATTTTCATTTTCATAATACTCATGGTCCCCCACTTAACATGGATAGTTAACAACCGAAATAAAGGACTAATCAATTTCATAACACTCATGGTCCCTCCACTTAACATGGATAGTTAACAACCGAAATAAAGTACTAATCGGTATTGAACAAATTATAGAGAACCAAAGATATAATCTACACTAAAATTTAATGTGATCCACATTTTTTTTAATTTTTTATTAAAAAATATTTTATATATAAAAAATCAAATTTCTTAAATAAAGTACAAATTAAATAAAAATATTTATATTTATTTAAAACTATTAAATTCACAAAAAAAATTAGTGTTAAACAATTGACGGGTATCGAGCCGGAAAATAATAAAGTTTATAAAATAATGCCTATTAGCTCTAAAGTGATAGTGATAAGTAGGGTCGTCTCCTCAAGAATTCGGTGTTAACCGTAAATCCAAGACGATGTCACGTACAAATTCGTTAAAAACATTAATGTAAAAGGGAGGGGGGGGGGGGGGGAATGATTGATAAACAAGTTAAACATGCTTGGAATAATAAAATTAATTGCATAAAAAATAAAAAGAATTAAATGAAATTAAAGTACAAGAAAATAGAAGACAGTAATGGAAAATGCAATAACTAAAAGAATTTAAAACTTAAAACTTTCTTGAAAATAAAGAGAAGAACAAAAGAAGAATTCAAGATGAAACTACATCTTATTATTTTGTTAATTCATGGTTTACTTGCTCTTTTCAAAGGAAAAAGTAAGACAATGACCAAAAGATAAAGCTAATAACCCACTTTTTACAAAATTTAAAAGACAAGTCATGATGTCCCAAAAACAGTACAAACTGAATAGATCAACTTTGTATTATTAAAATTTTCAAATCTGCAGGAGATGAGCTGTCAAAAAGGTGGATAAAATCACAAAAGATCCACTATATCTTTCCCAAAAAGCATTTGAAATCACCCTGTAGCACGCTGAATAGCATTCTTACATCATTTCTTTCCAAAACCTTGATTTTTAACCCAAAAGTTACCAAGCTATATTGTTTCTTCTTCCAAGCTTTATAAATAAGGAAGATGTAATAAAATAATAAATAAAATGACTCAAGTCATACATTTAAGGATGCAAAACATAAACGAAAATTGGGAAAATTATATCATATTATTAATATATATATATATATAATACACATCAAGGGAACGATAAAGTCTGGAAGACTGGGACGATGAAGTCTGGGGTGGGCCAACGTAGCCCATTTGTTTGATAGTTGATTGGATTTAAAAACCCTAACATATCGAAAAAAGGAGGAAAATCTGTGAACGATTGATGAAAAAAACATGTGCATCAAGAACCCAAACATATCGAAGAAGAAGAAAAATCTGTGAACGCCCGATGAAAAGACAAATCCGTGCGTCAAGAACCCAAACAGATCGAAGAAGAAAAAGGAAAAACTGTGAATGATTGATGAAAAAAAAATCATAACCAGTAGCTAGAAATGATTTCACGGGATTCAGCCAATTGTATTGATCGTGGAATATCATTGAGAAATAGGAATCCGTGTTATCAAAGGATTTCCTGCGATTATTTTGCATGTCCATGGAGTTTTGAAAAATCCAAACATCTGAATGGCGGCCGTAACTATAACGGTCCTAAGGTAGCGAAATTCCTTGTCGGGTAAGTTTCGACACGTCAACACCTCGGTGTAGGTCCGGGATATTCCTTTGTTCCATAGCCCTGGGGCTATTTACAACTATCCAATTAAGATGTGGAGGAAGATTAGAATTAGAGATTGATAGAAAAGCAAGGATATAGGTTCCAATTTTCAATTTTCCTGAAATAAAACCTTAAGAAAAAGGGTCGATCTCCGTCCGGCCCGAGGAAACCTTTGCACGCCTCCGTTACCTATTTTTACATCCCACAGCTTTGGCAGATCGCTTAGCCCCGTAAAGAAGAAGAAGAAGAAGAAGAAGAAGAAGAAGAAGAGGAAGAGGAAGAGGAAGAGGAAGAGGAAGAGGAGGAAGAAGAAGAAGAAGAAGAGGAAGAAGAAGAAGAAGAAGAAGAAGAAGAAGAAGAGGAAGAAGAAGAAGAAGACGAAGAAGGAAGAAGAGCAAGAGGAAGAGGAAGAGGAAGAGGAAGAGGAAGAGGAAGAAGAAGAAGAAGAAGAAGAGGGTATTTTTGTCATTTTAGAAATCATGGTTGGAATGGATTTCAATTCCATCTCTTTTGGGAAAGAATGGTGAAATCCCTATTTGAGGGAATGTTTGGAACTCAATTCCATTCCATGGGTACCTAAACGTCATAATGGAATTTGGTCAACAGAATTGACCATTCCAATTCCATCAGATTCCAACGGAATCCGACGAACCAAACGCCCCATAATATGTCCTTTTAATTTCAAATTTAGTTCATAATAAAACATAAATTTCTAAATTATTTTAAAATTGCATTGCCTTTCATCGCCATAGATTAAATTCAATTAATGATTGTGCTTGGTTCTTAAGGTTCTAAACATTTTTGTGGTTCTCATTTAATTATCGTCACATATATATATATAAGGAGAGGTTCAAATGAGAATTTAGTATATTTAAAGAAACAAATGAACACTCTTAGGACCACATATGATGTGGGTCCCACACAATAAAAAATCATATATGATTCAATGATGGGTTCCATTGAATCATATATGATTTTTTATTGTATGAGACCCACATCATATGTGATCTTAAGGGAGTTCATTTGCTTCTTTAAAGAGGGGTGGTTCTAGTATGATCCCTCCCATATATATATATATGTATATAGGGTTAGGTTCAAATGTGAACTCATTTTTTGTTGTGAACGTGAGGACGAATCTCAGCCACACATCTTCGGTTATGGTGGACGCGATCACGGAGGATTGACGCGATTCATGGGAGGGTGGAGATTATTAAAGGAGGGGAACCAGGTCAAAGCCGCCTTTATTGACCGGATAAGTGGCTGAGGTTCGTCTTCACGTTCACAACCAAAAATGAGTTCACATTTGAACTTTCCTCTATATATATATATATATTATAGACACACACATAGAGAAGGACATATTCTTTTGTGAACTAAGTCATTAGTGATAATTTTGTTAATCGATCTAAGTCTTTCATTCTTTTTTTGATCAACGACTGTGGTTAAATGAAGATTATAATCAGATAAAATGAAAATGAATGTAATTGTATTAAATAAAGGGCGATATTGGAACAAAATATTATATTTTATTTTAGAAAGATAATCAATAATAATATTTTTATTTTTGAAAGAAATAATATATTATATTTTAGAAAGTAATGAATATTTTTAATAATATTTATGTAACACCCCCGTCGCGCACAGCCTCAGACGAGAGATGTACAATCCGGTAATCGGATCAAAACTCAAAACACGTTTCAGAGCTTCACTAAGCTTCCCACATTCAGTGTTGTAAAACTCGGGCAACTTGGCCGAGTACTCGGCGAGTACTCGGTACTCGGCCCTAAACTGAGGGGATTTCTTGTTAATCGGGCAGATTACTCGGTACTTGGGCTACTCGACGAGGAATCGGCCTAGGCGGTCCAAGCCGGTCCAAGGGTCAAAGGTGGTCAACTTTAAAACATAGAGGACCAAAACTGTAATTTATTGTTCTTTTATTTCAAAAACAATCGGTGCCAATCCATCGTCAAACAGAAAGAAAAGAAGACCGAGTAAACCACTAAACCCTCTCGTCAAACAGAAACTCTCCTCACCTTCAAACTTTCTGTCGCCATCGCTTAGCCCGTCAGCCGCTGCCGCCGGTCACCGACGTCCAGTCATCCGTCGGCTTCTCTCTCAGTTTCAGCCTCTCAGGTTCGCACTCAGTCGTACTGCTCATCTATGGTCATATTTATAATTTTACCCTAAATTTGACTATTTGAAATTGTCTTTGAGTTATGTTTATTTTGAGTTTTTTGAGTAATTTTTGTTTGTTTTACCCTAAATTTGAGTAATTTTATCCTAAATTTGAGTAATTTTTTGTTTATTTTTTGTTTATTTTGAGTTTTTACATTGACTAACATAAATCCGATTCAGTTTTTGTTCTTGCTTCCTTTATTAATTATTGCAAATTATTTGGTTTAGTAATTTGGTTAAATAGTATTTGGTATTTTGGTTTAGACATTTAATTTATGGCATCATCAACGGCTTCATCCATGGAATCTACTGCTTGTCAAGAACTTAAACGGAAATCGGGGGATATTGGGTGGGAATATGGAGTATTGGTCGATCCTAAGAAAATGGATAGAGTAAAATGTATTTTATGCGGGAAACTTATGTCCGGAGAAATTAATATATTGAAGCATCACATTGCTCATATCACGCGGAATGTTTCCGCATGTCCTAAATCTTCAAAAGATGATCAAATTAAGTGTCGAAATGTATTAAATGAAGCTAAAGGCAAAAAGAAGGTTAAGAAAGATGATGATAAGGCTTTAAGAGAGGATGTGAACACTCGGTAGTAACGAACCGATTGACGTTGATGAAATGGAGGAGGCTTTTGGAAGCTTCAAGTCACCTCGTTCTTTTGGTCCAATGGATAGATTTGCTATGAGAAACCCCGAAGATGTTTTGGATAAGGGAAAGAGCAAACAACAAGATGATCTTTCTAGTATTGTTCGAAAAAAAAAGTGATGATCCGCACGAAAGAATACATTTTTAGGTGGGATTATGAAAGTGCGATTCCATTTCACACGTTAGAAAGAGATAACTTCAAGACGATGTTGGAGGCGGTTGGCCAATATGGGCCTGGGATGCCACCACCAACAAGATATGAGGTTGGTGATACTTATTTAAAAAATGAGGTTGAAGAACAAAAAGTATGTTAAAAAGGTACGAAGATGAATGGAAGTCGATTGAATGGAATTCAAAGTTAGGGACCGTCTTTTTATCTTCGAAAGAATTCTCCAATAGCTCACACAAGCGAGGTCATATTCGAGTATATTGATAAATGCATCAAAGAAGTTGGTTCCGAAAACGTTGTTCAAGTTGTGACCCACAATGCCTCTAATAACATGGGAGCGGCAAAGTTGTTGAAGTTGAAGAGGCCAAAAATCTTTTGGACATCATGTGTTACACATACCGTTAATCTTATGCTTGAAGGTATTTATTTTAACGGTGTTCTTTTTTGTATTTATTTATTTATTTTTGCTGAAGGTGTGTTTAAGATATTTATTTATTTATTTATTGTTGTCTTTTTGAAGCTTGTGAGATACAAAGGTATAAGAAAATCCTTGATCAAGCAAAAAATTTTACGGTGTTTGTTTATGCCCATCACAAGACATTATCTTTGATGAGGCATTTTACAAAGAAAAGAGACATTGTGAGACCGGGAGTCACTAGATTTGCCTCGGCTTTTCTTACTTTACAAAGTTTGGCCGACAAGAAGGCTCAACTTAGGAAAATGTTTACTAGTGATGAATGGGACAAATGTAAGTTCTCTAAGACGGTGAAAGGGAAAGCCGCTTATGAAACCATTGTAAGTCCCTCATTTTGGGCCGGTGTAACTTTGTGTTTGAAAGTTTTTGCACCTTTAGTCAAAGTTCTCCGTATGGTGGATGCGGATTGGAAATCGTCCATGGGTCTTATATATGGTGAGCTTCAAAGGGAAAAAAAGATCATTGATGCTTTTAAACCCATATTATAGGAAAAAAAAAAGAGATCATTGGGCAATAACAAAAATGCATATGAGTCGGTTATAGCGATCATCGAAGCAAAGATGAAAGATAGGCTTGATACAAGCCTACATTTGTCGGCCTACCTTTTAAACTCATATTATCTTTATAATAATGAGGAGGTCCAAAATGATATCGATGCTAGTGATGCGATTGTTGATGTTGTTGGTATTTTAATTTCGTAAGAATATGACCTCCAAAACCAAAACTTGACGGTTGAGTTGCCAATGTACAAGAGCAAACTAGGAAAATTTGACCGGTTAGTTGTGATCAAAGGATGTGAGGTGAACGATGCCAAATATAATCCGGGTAATGCAATTTATATGTATTTATTTATTTTATATCAATTATCAAATTTACCAATGTTTATAATATGTTTGTTTTAAAATTATAGCAAATTGGTGGGCGATTTATGGTACCTCAACTCCTCATTTGCAAAGGATTTCTAAGAGGATATTTTCTTTAACTACTAGTTCGTCGGGATGTGAAAGAAATTGGAGCACCTTCGAAGAAGTTAGTAACTTTTAAGTTTGATAATTGATATAAATTTTATTATATATATATTTACTTGAATATTTTGTTTCTTAATTTTAACTTTGTAGGTTCATACAAAAAAGAGAAATAGGTTAGAGGCAACAAAATTGAACAATCTTGTTTTTGTTCAATTTAATGCCAACTTGATGGAGAAAAACAAAAAAGAAAGGAGAGAAAATTTGAGGTGCTTCTAGCACCGGATGCAAGTGAGGCTCAATATTGGATTGTTGATGTTGATGAAGTTGAGCGGGGACTATCTTGGCAGACGGTTTCTGAAGCCATGGGTGCGGATGATGTTTTAAGACCTCGAAGAAGTGCTAGATCGAGAGAACTTTTTGACGAATAGTTCTTGTCGGAGAGTGAAGAAGAAGCAAATGAGGAAATTGAAGTTGAATACGAGTCGGATGGTGTTCAAATCATTGAACAATATGGACAAGATGATGACATACCATCAATCTAAATATCTAATCATTAAACTTTTTATTTGAAGTATTTGCATTTTCAAACAATTATGTTGATGTTTTTAAACATATATATTGGGTACTATGGACAATTATTTTTATATTTGGTTATTTATGATTTATGAACATGCTATATATATATATATATAATTTTAAAATTTATACATAAAAAATTCCAATCCGAGTACTCCCCGCCTAGACCGAGTACTCGCTACAAGGGGGTCGGCCGCCCGAGTACCGCCTAGCGAGTTTTACAACCTTGCCCACAATAATAATTAACAAAAAAAAAGAAACTTAAATATAGTTACAAACCTAAAATTTTACCGTCTAGAACAATTCCAAAAGATTATACAAACCCGATATACAAAAACACGGAACGTATGACTTCCATTTCTAGCTCAATCTCGATCCCTCATCTCGACCCTGGAGTGGTACCTGAACCTGTCGAGGAAACAGAATAGACATCGGCTGAGCAAAGTCGCTCAGTGAACGGATAATGTGCATAATCGTGTGAACATAAAAGTTCAAATATAAATTAATTTTGAAGCAATCGTAATGAAATTGTTTCTGAACTTAAATAAAGAATGTATAAATCGTTTTAAAAGTCAACAAGTCACTTGTATTGCAATAATACGATGTCTAATCGGATGATCAGTCCAATCAGACCTGGAAATTCAGTGTCGGGTACAACACCGCCCATCCTCCGGTAACCGGTTTAAGGCTGGTATTCGGCTCTATCCGATAATCGGTTCCGGTAACCAGACATTTTCTGGTATTCGGCTCTTTGATGCATCCTACGTTCCCTATTTGGCTTGGCCTTAGCCTTTACAAGAAGGTCATGGTCACTAATAGCCACCATGGAGTATCTCAACACCCGTGGCCCAAGTGTTGAGTCTAAAAGCAAAAACAATAAAACTCATGTCGTTAAATTAATGGTTTCATCAATCTTAAAACCAATATCAAACCTCATGATAATCAATTCAACCGATAACGGATCATACATAATATTCAAAATAATGCAAACGGTTCCAAGAGTATTTTTCAAATCAACTGAAAACGAATCGGAACTTTTAAAACCAATTCATTTAGAAATCATAAAAAATTTTCGCGAACATAAGAATTTCTGGTTGACCATGTTCCCAGAAAAAAGATACTTTCAAGAAACGACAAACACGACTGTTTAACATGAAGACGTAAAGCATTAAAATCAATCTCTTTCGATAACATGTTCAAACCGTGAAGAAAACTCAATGATATAGCATAAACCAAAATCTTGAAACGAAAACAAAGTTTCTTATAAAGTATTTGGAACCGTTACCCTCGAAGTCACATCTATCAATATGGATGGGATTGCCGGAATATAACCAGTTACCCTCGAGTCAAAGGAATAGGATATATGTACCTTATTTAGCTCTTTCCTTACCTCCGATTACCTACAATCATTTTAAGAAGACACTTAACCAATGCTTAACACAATCATCAAGATCCTAAGTAAGACTTCCAATATATCATTTTTGACTTTAAAACAGAAATTGACAGCTTCTATATGCCTTAAGTTACGATATATTTCTCCCTTTTAGAAGTCAAATTGGACACTATAATCTAAATGAAAGTTGTAGATTGACCTTTTAGGAATCTACAGAAACTAGAATCACTTCAATCGGAGCTATGAACAGTTCGGTACAGTGTTTATAAAAACAGTGCGCGGTTTCAATTAAACACTGTGAGCTGCTGTCAAAACTCACTGTTTTGATACACTTAAGTTTAAAATTAGAACTTTCACTCTTCATAAAAGTTTTAGAGGACATTCTAAACTTTCCAACAATATATCGTACACCTCATTTGGACCAACGGTTGATTTTATACGGATTTTTTCAATAACATGACAGAAACTTTTAACTGCAAATGTCTCCCAAACAATTCATCAAACATTTGTTGAGCAACCTAAGTATGAAGCTCCAATCCATTTTTAATGGTTACCTTCCTTAATCCATAACCTTATTAAAGTATTCTAACAACAAATTAATCAAAACATATCCATCATCAACCATAAAAAGGGTTTCTTTCATCAAAGAATTTTAATCAAACTTACCCAAAACATAATATTTCCATGAACCTAAAAATTAACCAACAAATAAAGAAATCTTAGATATAAAAAGTTAGGGTGAAGCTCATACCTTGATATTTTAAATAACCTAAACCAAGTTCTTCAAATCTTCAACCAATTTTAATCACTAACAATTCTTCTTCTTCTTCTTCTTTTTATCGAACTAGCTCTCATGACACATACATAGAAGTGAGATTAAGAAGTAAAAAGTGTGGATAAATTGAGAAAAAATGAAGTCGGCAGAAAGAAGAAACCTTTTTGTACTCCCATTTTGCAACATGGCCCCTCAACAATTGGTCAAATACCAAAGTTAACCCTCATCTTTCACTTTTGCCAAAGACCTAAAACAAGTGGGTTATTACAATTTAAATGATTTTGTTTAAATAAAAAATAAAAAAAATGTTCATATGTGAACCTAAAAGTGAAACAATGATTTTTCATTTAAAGTTTATAAGTGAAATCATAAAATGTTCATATGTGAAATGGTTGCTCAAATCAATGTTCTTACGTGAATACATGAACATTGGTCATACATAACCATTGTTGGTACATGACCATTGGTTATACATTAGTATTGTTCATACGTGAACATTGGTCATGCATGAGCATTATTCGTACGTGAACATTTTTCATACAGTAATAAATGCGATGTATATCGATGATGGTTAAGAAAGTTTAAACAAGTTAATCAATGAAATCAGAATTTTTATAAGTGAACAATTAAATGAATTAGCTAAATAAGAGATGTAACAATAAAAGTGAATATCTATTTAAGGAAGATGGTATCAATAATTAAAAAGACGAAAATACGTGGATTAACAAAGTTAACACTAATAACTTGGTTAACAAAAAAATGAGATCCTATATATATATATATATATAGGGACGGGTTCAAATGAGAACTCAAATTTGGTTGTGAATGTGAGGACAAATGAGAGTGTGACACGTGTTCCATTCAAATAAATATTCAGACTGAATATAGTAGTATTTATTCGGTCTGAATATACAAAGATATATTCAAACAGGTCCACAAGCCATGTTTGTCATCCCACCTTTAGATCCTTGTCTCTAATGTTGGTGATTTTAGTGTCACCGGTCCATTTATGTGATTGGAAATAACATGATGTCTATATGGGTTTTATACTATGATCTAATTCAAGTTAGGTGGTGCGGAGTGCACGCTTGTTATAAGGCGAGTATGAACCCGGTAACGACTGAATACAACAAGGTTCGACTGGAACCCAGTCAAGCTCGATTGGTTCCATTCGAACTCTGTGGATTGGTGTTGGCATCCTCTGGAATACTCGACTGGGCCAGTAGAGCCAGTCGAGTCTATACTGATGTCCTCTGGAATACTCGACTGGGCCAGTCGAGCGCCAGTCGAGCCGGTCGGGCTGTAATTGGATTTGGAGTATAAGTGGGAAATGGGTCCCTGAAACTTCTAAGGGGTCCCTGAAGGGTCTCTGAAAGGTCCCTGAAGGGAGAGGTCCCTGAAACTTATGAGGGGTCCCTGAAAGTCTGAAGGGTCCCTGAAGGGTCTTTGAAGGGAGAGGTCCCTGAAACTTCTGAGGGGTCCCTGAAAGTCTGAAGGGTCCCTGAACTTCTGAAGGGTCCCTGAAGGGAGAGGTCCCTGAAACTTATGAAGTATCCCTGAAACGGTTACTGTGCATTAAATGTGCAGTTTTTGAGCAGTTACTAGATTTGTGTAACTGACCACTACTCCTAAATTTCAGCCATGATTATTATTTCAGTTACGTTATTTTGAGTATAAATAAGAATTTATATTCATGAGTTTAAAGTAACAAAAACACGGTTTTTAGACACGGTTTTGAACAATACTCCCATATACTCTCTAGAAAATTGCTTACGTTTTTGTGCCTAAGAACGCAACTGTTTTGAGTCTTATCCTAGGTTGAATTTCGTGAAACCCAGGCATAGGGTCGAAATATCAATTCGGAAAGTGTCTCACACGATTCTCAATTTAATCCGGTGATCGATTACCCTTGTTTGCCTACACGGTTCCAACAATCGAGTTGATAGTTGGGACCACCCCTAACAATCGAATTGATATTTTGTGATGTCGATCATGGCTGAATCTGTGAAAGAGATGACTTCGAAGTTCGGAAAGCTGGAGAAGTTTGAAGGGGCTGACTTTAGACGTTGGCAGAAAAAGATGCATTTTCTGTTAACGACTCTGAAAGTGGTGTACGTGCTGAGTACTCCCATTCCAAAAATCATGGAGAACGAGACGTTGGAGCAGACCCGGAGGAGAGGTAATTGGGAGAATGATGACTATATCTGCAGAGGTCATATTTTAAACGGTATGTGTGATTCCCTCTTTGATATCTACCAAAGTGCTGAAAGTGCGAAGGAATTATGGGATTCCCTTGAGTCAAAATATATCGCTGAAGATGCTTCTAGTAAGAAGTTCTTGGTGAGCGATTTTAATAATTATAAAATGGTTGACTCAAGGCCCGTAATGGAACAGTATCATGAGATACTTCGCATTTTGGGTCAATTCACTTTACACAAAATGAACATGGATGAGTCCATTGCTGTGTCGAGTGTAATTGACAAACTTCCTCCATCTTGGAAGGATTTCAAGCACAATTTGAAACATCAAAAGGAGGAACTGTTGTTTGTTCAACTTGGGAGTCACTTGCGCATCGAAGAATCTCTTCGGGTGCAAGAAAATGAAAAATCCAAGTCCAAAGTTGAATCTGGACAGCCCTCGGTTAATATGGTTGAAGAGAAGAAAACCAACTCCAATAATCAAGGAAAATGCAAGAAACGAAAGTTTGATGGACCCAATAAATCCTTCAAGAAGAAGAAGGATTTGGTTTGTTGGAGATGCAACAAGGTGGGCCATACCAAACGTGATTGTCGGGTTAAGTTGAATAACAACGGTGCTGGAACAAGTGGAGCCGGGTCTAAAGACCAAGCTCAAGTGAAAGGAGGTCAGTTTTTGACTAACTTTGATAATAAATCTAAAAATATTTATTATGTTTCACTTATTCCGGAGTCTTTCTATGTACAGGATGATGATTGTGCATGGTGGGTAGACTCGGGGGCGACATGCCATGTTTGTAAAGATCAACGCTGGTTCGAGAAATTGACACCGGTTGAAGATGGATCTGTACTAAATATGGGGAACGAGTCGACCGCACCGATTTGTGGATTTGGAGTAGTTAATTTAGAGTTTACTTCTGGAAATCATGTTAGGTTGTCTGATGTTTTATTTGTTCCTAAAATTCGAAAGAATTTAGTTAGCGGTGGTAGATTGAATTGTTTAGGGTATAGACAAGTTTATGATTCGGATAGATATATTCTATCTCGATATGGTAAATTTGTTGGTTTTGGATATTATTTTAATAAAATGTTTCGTTTGAATGTTATATCAAAGTTTTCAATTCTGAAAATTCTGCATTTATTATGTCATCGTCTTCGTCTTCGTCTAAAATTCACGACTCAATGGTTTGGCATGCTAGACTGGGTCATGTGAATTTTAGAAGAATGCATGAAATGTCAATGGATGGTCTTATTCCAGCCTTTGATATTCATACAGAAACATGTAAAACACGTATGCTTACGAAAGTCACAAAACAGCCCTTTCCGACTGTCGAAAGAAAGTCGGCTGTTTTGGAACTTATACATAGTGATTTATGTGACTTTCATTCTACTCCTTCGTTGGGTAATAAGAAGTATGTTGTCACATTTATTGATGACAACACTCGGTTTTGTTATGTGTACTTGTTACATGCCAAAGATGAAGCTTTGGAAAAATTCAAAATATACAAAACCGAGGTTGAACTACAATTGGGTGGTTTAGTTAAACGTCTCCGAACTGATCGGGGAGGGGAATATATGGACCCTGAATACTTCCAATCAGTTGGTATAGTCCATGAGACTACGGCTCCGTACACACCTCAACAAAATGGGGTTTCCGAACGGAAAAATCGAGTTTTAAAAGAAATGGTAAACTCGATGCTCTCATACTCGGGATTGAGTGAGGGATTTTGGGGAGAGGCTATGTTGACAGCCTGTTATGTTTTGAATAGAGTTCCAAACAAACGGAACAAAACAACCCCATATGAACTTTGGTTCAAGAAAACTCCGAATTTGAGTTATTTTCGAATTTGGGGTTGTCGGGCGGTTGTGAAGCTACCCGAACCCAAAAGAAAGACTTTGGGTTAACGTGGAATTGATTGCATATTCATTGGATATGCAGCAAATTCCAATACATATAGGTTCTACGTAATAGAATCTAGTGATTCGGTATCGAAAAATACCATTATCGAGTCGCGGGATGCGATTTTCTATGAGATGCGTTTTTCATCTATCCAAAGGCCTAAGGATCTGATTCCCAACACTAATGAAGTGCAAAATCCAGAAAGTCTGTATGGTGTTTCAACCCCAGAAACGCAGCAGATCCGGAGAAGCAAAAGAGGCCGAATCGCCAAAAATTTCGGCGATGATTTTCAACTTTATTTGGTTGAAGGTTCGAGAGATGAACTTGGGCTTCAATACTCTTATTTTTATAGTATTATAGATAACCCAAAGACCTTCCAAGAAGCGATGGAATCTCGAGATGTGTCTTTTTGGAAAGAAGCAATTGATGACGAAATGTCATCGATTCTTGAGAATAACACTTGGGTGTTATCTGATTTGCCTCTAGGTTCTAAACCACTTGGATGCAAATGGATCTTCAAAAAGAAGATGAAAGTTGATGGGACAATTGATAAATTCAAAGCCCGGTTAGTCATTCAAGGGTTCCGACAAAAACCCGGTATTGACTATTTCGATACGTATGCTCCGGTAGCTCGTATTTCAACTATTAGGTTGTTGGTTGCCTTGGCTGCAATTCACAACCTGGTTATCCATCAAACGGATGTTAAAACAGCCTTCTTGAATGGTGATCTTCATGAAGAAGTTTACATGAAATAACCGGAAGGGTTTGTTATGCCCGGAAACGAGCATAAGGTGTGTAAACTTGTGAAATCATTGTATGGGCTGAAACAAGCACCCAAACAGTGGCATCAAAAGTTTGATGAGGTTATTTTATCATGTGGTTTTTCTCTAAACAAAAGTGATAAGTGTGTTTATAGCAGATTTGATGTTAAAGGTGCGGGTGTTATCATCTGTTTGTATGTGGATGACATGCTGATTTTTGGAACTGATCAAAATCAGGTAGATGAAACTAAAAAGTTGTTATCATCTAATTTTTTCATGAAAGATATGGGGGAGGCTGATGTAATTATTGGTATTAGAATTAAGCGGGTTAACAAAGGGATTGTTATGACACAGTCACACTATGTTGAGAAAATTCTCAAAAAGTTCAATTATAGTGATTGTTCTCCCGTGAGCACTCCTATGGATCCTAGTGTGAAATTAATCCCAATTACGGGAACTTCTATTTCACAACTAGAATACTCTAAGGCTATTGGTAGCTTGATGTATGCCATGACAAGTACAAGGCCGGACATAGCTTATGCCGTGGGACGGTTGAGTCGATATACTAGTAATCCGAACACTCAACATTGGCAAGCAGTTCAAAGAGTATTTAAATATCTCAAGGGTACCATGGATTATGGTTTGAGTTATTTGGGATATCCTTCGGTGTTAGAAGGATACTCAGATGCAAGTTGGATATCCAATATGGAGGATCACTCTTCGACGAGTGGTTGGGTATTTTTGCTTGGAGGTGGTGCGATTTCGTGGGCATCAAAGAAGCAAAGTTGTATTACAAACTCAACAATGGAATCTGAGTTTGTGGCTTTAACCGCTGCTGGTAAAAAGGCAGAATGGTTAAAGAATCTTGTTTATGAGATTCCATTGTGGTCGAAGCCGATTGCACCTATTTCTATCCATTGTGATAGTGCAGCCACTTTGGCTAAGGCTTATAGCCAAGTGTATAACGGCAAGTCTAGACACTTGGGTGTTAGACATAGTATGATTAGAGAGTTAATCATGAATGGTGTAATCTCTGTTGAGTTTGTTAGCTCTCAACAAAATTTGGCGGATCACCTGACCAAGAGTTTGGCAAGAGACTTAGTGCACAAGTCTGCCATTGGGATGGGATTAAAGTCCTTGTATATCTATAATGGTGAGACACCCAATTCCCCTCTAATATGACATTAGGGGCTGAATTCAATGAGGAAAGCTCACACTTATAAGATTGGAACACATGATAAATCATCCCAGGTATGTGTTCGGTACTACAGTAAGTAGGTTGAAGTTTATCTTCTTAATAATTCCTTGAAAAAGTGTATTTGTAGGTGCACGAAGTAAAGGAATTACCTACATGATCGTGAAGTGTAGCCGCATTTCAGAAGGTTGGGGACTTGGCCTTTATACGATCATGAGAGGATTAGGACACTCGGCTTTATAATTGTGTCACACTTATTTTCTTGACGAGTAGGTGAAACTTGTATGTATTTTATCTTTAGGTATTCAAATGAGTTGATGGGTTCAATCCTTGGGACACCTTGATTCTCGAATATTTAAAATGTGTAAAATACTAAGATGGAAATTCAATCGATTCGACATTTCATTTATGTGCAAGTTTGGTGTTGTTTATTATTAAAATGTTATTTCATGGGTCACACTAAAATGGGGGAGGATTGTTGGTGATTTTAGTGTCACCGGTCCATTTATGTGATTGGAAATAACATGATGTCTATATGGGTTTTATACTATGATCTAATTCAAGTTAGGTGGTGCGGAGTGCACGCTTGTTATAAGGCGAGTATGAACCCGGTAACGACTGAATACAACAAGGTTCGACTGGAACCCAGTCAAGCTCGACTGGTTCCATTCGAACTCTGTGGATTGGTGTTGGCATCCTCTGGAATACTCGACGGGCCGGTGGGAGCCGGTCGAGTCTATGCGATGTCCTTCGGAATACTCGACCGGGCCGCAGAGCCAGTCGAGTCTATACTGATGTCCTTCGGAATACCTCGACCGGGCCGCCGAGCGCCGGGCCGAGCCGGTCGGGCTGTAATTGGATTTGGAGTATAAGTGGGAAATGGGTCCCTAAAACTTCTAAGGGGTCCCTGAAGGGTCTCTGAAAGGTCCCTGAAGGGAGAGGTCCCTGAAACTTCTGAGGGGTCCCCGAAAGTCTGAAGGGTCCCTGAAGGGAGAGGTCCCTGAAACTTCTAAGAGGTCCCTGAAACTTCTGAGGGGTCCCTGAAAGTCTGAAGGGTCCCTGAAGGGTCCTTGAACTTCTGAAGCGTCCCTGAAGGGAGAGGTCCCTGAAACTTATGAAGTATCCCTGAAACGGTTACTTTGCATTAAAGGTGCAGTTTTTTAGTAGTTACTAGATTTGTGTAACTGACCACTACTCCTAAATTTCAGCCATGATTATTATTTCAGTTACGTTATTTTGAGTATAAATAAGAATTTATATTCATGAGTTTAAAGTAACAAAAATACGGTTTTTAGACACGGTTTTGAACAATACTCCCATATACTCTCCAGAAAATTGCTTATGTTTTTGTGCCTAAGAACGCAAGTGTTTTAGTATTAATCTATCCATATTAAATTGTATGCGCAATAGTGACTGTTTGATGTTGCTGGCCAGATTAAGCTGTCCAAATGTGTTGAAAATTATTAAGACCCAAGTTTTCATGTGTCACTTTATGTATAAAGTATAATATAATGTAGTTATTAATTTTCTTTTTACATGAAATTTGGGATGTATCTATGACTCGTTAATCTCAAGTCTGAACTCTAATTTTGCAACAGAGGTCGCAGAGAAATTACGAATACGTGGTTTCATTTTATAATAGGAGTATATGGCAAGAGAATTACTAACATAAAACTTACTATGTGGATTTCAAATGGGTTCTTAGTGAGAAAGACATGAGGCAACTTCAATGTTGTGATACTAAAGAGGTTCTTCATGAGCAAAATTAACAAACATCTGATTTTATTATCTCGGTTGATTCGTTACATAAAGCGGAAGAAGAGGGAGAAGGGGCACAGCCCACATTTCCGACCCGAAAGGAATTGCAAATGAAAGAAGAATCTGTGTGTGACGGTTCCCGTACGCGCGGCCTACCGGCCCGCTCTGAAGAATTCATGTGTCGGCAAGTGGGCGTGGTAGAATGGGCGGGCACTACTAACCAAGCCAAGCCCAAATCATAATCGAACTGGAGGAGCTTGCCAGGATGGCTTGGTAAGCAAGCAAGCAGGCTGAAAGGTACTTGGCTTTAATCGTTTTTAAAGGTTTAACTTCAGTTTATATGATTTTGCATAAAAAAAGTTAAAAGATATCAATTATGATGGTTGATTTTATGATGGCAGGAGAACAAAATAGATGTGATTGTTGGTATGGCTGCTGATGATGTTGGTGTGCATGAGATCCCTTGTATGTTCTTTATTCCTACTGATGATCTCTATAGTTAATTATTAGCATCTCAAGCATACAATTTTATTACGTGTAGATGCAAGTGTTCCTATTTGCTTCAACATGTTAGTTTATAACTTAATGAAAACTTGGTAGAGGTAATTCTAACTTCTTAATTTATGTTCTTTTCTTTTGCAGGAATATAAATTATTTTTGTATGTCTTATATGGTTTTGGTTTTTGTTTTGCTTAATGCTTAACTTCTTTTGCAGGAATTTAAATTATTTTTGTATGTCTTATATGGTTTTGCTTTTTGTTTTGCTTACTGCTTAACTGGATGAAGTGCAGAAACTCTTGGTGTTTTGGTTTTGGTTTTGGTTTTGATTTAGACGAGATGACAAGGATGATCTTTTTTCAGGCACGACTTCATAACTTCGAGAAGATAGCTAGATCCCCTCCCCCTCTAGATAGTTAATTACCGTGTGTATGGATCTTACTTTTTGATTGAATAACATTTTAGAAAAATGAGCTTGTTTATGTACAAAGTATTATTTATATTTTAGTCATTCCCTAAACATATTGTTGGATTGTTCTTCCACACCACTTGTATCAATATTCATTATCTTGAATAAGAAGGAAAAAGTTTAGATGTTATTTCTATAATATGTTCACATGATTTACCATATAATTTAATATAAACTTACTTGATATGTTGTCTTCTACAAGAAACATGAGCAAAGAGAAAACAAAGTAGAAAAAATAAGAGAAACCGAGCATAAAAATGATGGATTAAAGAGAAGAATATAAAAATGTCATTTAAAAAGTGAGATAGAGAAGGTAAAAACCATTTGGAAGATGATTACGAATCAAATAAAATGCATTGTTAAAATGATATAATAAATGATTAACACTAAAATTAATATAGACAAATATATAAAAATGATATAAAAAAGTGGGATATTGAAGGAAATCAATTAAAAGATAATTCTAAAATATAAAATTAATTTGTATAAAGAAAAAAAAGGAAAAAAACGGATTAAAAAGTGAATGTCGAAAACATATTTTTATTTAATATAGAGTAAACTACATATTTGGTCCTTATGGTTCATTGGTTATAACACTCTGGGTCCCTAAAGTGAAATATCTATGGCTTGCATCCTCATGGTTTCAATTTTATAACGAATTGGGTCCCTATTTTTGACTCCGTGAGTTTTTAGCCGTTAAACCCCACATGTACAAGGCACATGATGGGTATTTTGGTCATTTCAGGAATTTTCTTCGTTTTACATTAAAAAAATAAAAACAAAATAAAATAAAGTTCATCATCATCTTCATTTCACCAAGAACACTGTGAAAATTTCACAAGAAATTGAGTTCTCAATCAAGAAATTAAGTATCATCATCTTGATTTCACCAAGAACACAGTGAAAATTTCACAAGAAATTAAGTCCTAAATCAAGAACATAAAATAAAAAAAAAATTAAGTGCTCAATCAAGAACATAAAATAAAAAAAATGAAGTCCTCAATCAAGAACATAAAATAAAAAAATTAAGTCCTCAATCAGGAAATTAAGTCCTTAATCAAGAACATTATAGCAGAAGATGAGGTTCTTGCTCTAATCAAGTCCTCAATCAAAAACATAAAACAGCCCACAAACTTAAATACAAAACACAAGAATGTTCTTAATTATGAAAAAACCCAGATGTTCTTAAAACAAGAAAAGCTAAAAGTTAAGTATATATTTAAACCAAGAACACTTTCCCCTCCCAGAAGTCCACGGCTGTCCTGATGCCTCGAACCACCATAACCCCCAAAATGAACTTGCCACCGGAGAAGAAGAGGCGAAGAAGAAAAACCCAGATCTCGATACAAAAACCCCCAGATCTATGCAGGAGGAGAAGACGAGACGAAGAAAAGGAGGTCGTAGATCTCGATATTCTTACCGGAAGTTGGAGATCGATTGTGATGGTGGTCGGCGGAGGTGGAGAATGCCCAGATCTGAAAACCATCGTCATCTTTTGTTCCCCCATCATCGCAGATTTGTGTTCTTGTTCCCCCGTCATTGCAGATTTTGTGTTCTAGGGTTTTTGAAGGTTGCGGTCACGAGTCAGGAAAGAAGTAGAAGATGAATAGAGAAATAAGGGGTCCGATGTTGTACGACGAAGTGCAAAACTTGGGCGGGTGGTCGTGGGTTTCTCCAGGGGGTCCGACGGTAGTCCTGGGCGGAAGGGACGGGTGGTGGCACATGGCCGGAGAGACGCGATTAGATCCGATCAACGAGAGGTGGCGGCGGCTTTGGTGGTGATTGTGTGAAAACCCATTTGATAAAGGCATTGATTGAGAGAATGGAGGCATTTTTCTTAAGATTTTGGTTTTATCTTGAGGATGAGAGAAAGAAGGTTTAATGGTGGTGGTAGGGATGATTGGGAAAGGGGGTTGGAAGAAGAAGATTACCAGACATTTTCTTTTACATTTTTGGTCCCTATTGTTTTTATTTTTAAATGTAAAATAAAGGAAATGCCTGAAATGACCAAAATACCCATCATGTGCCTTGCACATGTGGGGTTCAACGGCCAAAAACTCACGGAGTCAAAAATAGGGACCCAATTCGTTATAAAATTGAAACCATGAGGATGCAAGCCATAGATATTTTATTTTAGGGACCCGGAGTGTTATAACCAATGAACCATAAGGACCAAATATGTAGTTTACTCTTTAATATATGAGAAAATTAAATAAACATGTAAAAGATAATAAAGATAAATAATAGGACTTAATGGAGGAGGAGGGGGTTAACAGAGGATGTGACTCCGTTAATGATTAATATAATATTTATATAATTATTAAAAAAGTGATAACATGTTAACTTTTAATTGGTGGATATGGTTAGCACAGAAAGGTTTAACACAAGAGATTTTTTTTGGTTTTACATTGTATTTAGTAGGGGTGGCAATTCTCGACACGACACGAACCCGACACGAAAATAAACGGGTTAGGGTTGAACTTTTTGACACGCCAACCCGTCAACCCGCCAACCCGTCAACCCGCCAAATAAACGGGTCAGGTTCGGGTTGACATGAACGGGTCGCGGGTTGACACGCCAACCCGTCAAAATTTATTAAAAATAATAATATATATATTTTATGTTTTATTTTAAAATCTAAAAGTCTAATCAATAGAGTTTCTTTCGTTTTGTTGTGTAAATTGTAATTCAAAACTCAAACGTAGAAATGTGAAACACGAACACCTTAACCCTAACTCAGAATACTCAACAGCAGCTACGACGGCGCTCTACCTAGAAACAAGAGATTTCATGACCCCTCAACCAGCGAACGACCTGCCAACCCGCCAACCGGCGACACGCCAACCCGACAACACGCAAGTTGACTCGCCAACCTGCCACCCCACGACCATCCCGCCAACCCGCCAACACGAACATGTGCGGGTTAGGGTTGCGTATCTCGACACGATTAGCTAAACGGGTTGGGTTAGGGTTGAGCATCCATGACACGCCAACCCGCCAACCCGCGACACGCCAACCCAAACACGACACGTTTGCCACCCCTAGTATTTAGGTTAGGTTATAATATTCTACTTATTTTTTTTCCTAATTTATCTTTAGTTTCTGTTTTATTATTATTATTATTTTATTATTATTATTATTATTATTAACTATTTTTAATCCTGGTATTTAGTATTTACCTGCTATACCGGTTATAGGTCATCTTCTTAAGGAATAAGAATGTAATAATAAGTTTTAAAATGTTCAAAAATTCATAAAAATTGTTCAGTAACTTAATCACGTAAAATGCAAAAAACCTTTCTATTTTACCTTTCCCTTTTCTAAAGAGCAAAATCTGCAATTTCAATGATTTTATTCTATTAGTTTTGATTGATTATTTAGTAAAATTTAGAATTTTTCTTGATTGTTATCGCCTATTCTTTATTTTTTTCTTAATCATGTTCAAAACTTTAGATAATTCATTTCTCAAAACATGTTAAATGCTTTAAGTTTGATTCCACTAGAAAATGAATTCTTAGAAAATCTTAATTATGAAAATATAATAGAGGTTGTGCTCCTATAAATATTAAAAATAGTAATATCTAGTTACGTTGTTTGTCTTATTTTTTTTTGAAAAAAAATGCTTATAGCAGTGACAATTTATTATTGGAGTATTAAACAGTCTGTGTTTAATAGAAAGAGGGGGCATATAATATATGTTTTAATTTTTTTAATAAGAAATTGACAGAAAATAGAAAATGACCAAATTACCCTTTATTTAACAGAATTTTTAACTTTCGTTGTTAGAGGGATCAAAACCAAGTAAAATCAGAAATCAGATGTTGAGATGAGAATTTTGTATTAAATGAATTTAGGGATCAAAAATGAAGTTTACTTTTAAGATTAAATAAAAATAATTATTTTAATATGATTATAAAAAGTACATCATTTTAATATGAAAGCATATACATATATATATATATATATGTTGTCGAAAACACTTTACAAAAATGGTGGACTCAAATGGTTTTAAGTGTTGATAAAAGATGAAGCAGGAAAAGCGGTGGGTATCAGATTCAAATATAAAAGCTTCGGCTTAAAACACAAAACAATAAATAGCTATGGTCCCAAAACAAATAATTTAATGGACTCGATTAAAAGATGGAGTCTTTTAAACGTCACCAACTATCCCAAAACAAATAAGTATATATTATATTTAATACAATAAATACTTATGTACACAATGAGATTTAAATCATTGTTTTCTGAAAAATACGAAAGTCAAAAGCGTTACAATAAATTATTAGCACAAGATTTGACAAGCTAAAAGGTTTTTATCACCATCAAACAATAAGATTATAGACTCAAAAAGTAGATCGAAATATGACAACAAATTGTTGAAAAGAATAAACAATCTAAATAAGTTTCTTTATGTTCTTTTTTTCCATTATTTGTTTGGTTTTAATGGTCGTTATATTTCTTTTATTCTCTATTTTGTTCTAGAGCGTAGCCTTGCTTCTAATTTCTTTAAAGTAACAGCACCGGAGGCACGACCCGACCAATTAAGACCAGAAGCGCATCGTCGACAGAAGGGACGATGTTGCACGTTCCTAGCATCCTGGCTTGACGCCCTAGCACGTTGCCTTGAGGATTGTTTTGTTTAGAAAAAACCCATATTTAACCATCTTTTTAATTACACTAGTTGAATCATCTGATATGAGAGTTGAGATCTATCCTTACATTTGTTATTCTCATTTAAACATGTTTATATGTACACACACACATATATATGTATATGTGTGTGTGTATATAGGTTGAGGTATAAACGAGAACATTTGTACTTTACAAAAATGTGAAAAACATACTTATCACATATTATAATCATTATTCTAAATAACTCGTTATGGCGTCATGGCTTGGGGTCGCCGCCGCGTTAACCCCTATGGCTCCACTTTAAGACTTGGCTTGCATTGTAACGCGTTATGGCTCGTTACGACACGTTATGGCACGTTACCACGCGTATTTTATAAGGTGTGGGGTTACTTTAATACATAATGTGCACGATAAATGATAATTATGTCCTAGATCTAGGACTTAAATAAACATAAAAAAGAAATTTAAAAACTAAAACTTTAAATAGGTAAATGCTTAATGACATTCTCGTACACGAAACGTCAAACACAAAGTCTTTGAATATAGGAAAAAGTAGTGAGTAGAGATTCAAGATATTTAATCCCGAATTTGCACTCTTGATATAATTTTCTATAAACTCTATATGTTGATATCAATGGTTTTTCATTATTTTTTACTTTTATTACTTTATATGAATTTAGTATGTTCTAAAGTATTCAAAACGCTAATAATACAAGGATGGGTAAGTGTCTATGTGTGTGTATATATACGTCGCCTTAGGGCACGTCTTGAAAAACACCATGGTCTCGCCGTAACTCCTAAGGCTTGAGGCTTGACCTTGCCGCCACGCGCTTGCCGCCACGCGCTTGCCGCCACGCCACGCCTTACCCCATTTAGAACCTTGATTATAATACATGTAAGGAGACCGATGGTGTGCGAAGTGACTTGGTTAAGTCGTGCCAAAGGCCGCATGTGACTTGGTTTAGCACCATATATGATGGATTACGCTATTACATGTGCTTAACTGTAGTAAAAAAAAGGTTATCTTGTTTTTGTAAAATGAAAATGTTCACATTTAAACCTATCACAAAGAAATAATCAGACTGAATAAAGGTGACCCCATCACAAAATATAACGTGACATTAACAAAGTTTAATAAGATACTTTTACCATTTTTTACGATTCTCACCAAAAATCTTGTTTCCCACTTGATCCCAAATGTGTGTGTGTATATATATAGGGAGAAGTTCAAATGAAAACCGAGTTTCGGTGGTGAACTAAGGGACAATAGAGAGCACGTGTCCCCTGCGGGTTATTCATAATGAATAATACACATTCGTGATGGATGTGTATTATTCATTATGAATAATGGATCAAATTAACATAGATCATGGTCGTATATTATTCATCATGAATAGTTCATGAACTTCACGTTCGTTATTCATACTGAATATGAACGTCGGGGACACGTGTCATATTTTTCTTTGTCCCTCGGTTTACAGCCGAAAATCAGTTTGCAATTAACTTTTCTCTCTCTCTCTCTCTCTATATATATATATGTATATATATATAGAGAGAGAGAGAGAGGTTCAAGGGAAAACGCTAAAAAAAGAGAAAACTGAAGAACACCCTGGGAGGCTTCCATGTGGACGGTATGCACTAATGCATATTGGTAATTTTTGTTCCTATGCATCAATGCATCTATCATTACATATGCATCGATGAATATTCATTAATGCATGTTACAACTCCGATATGCATTAATGCATACCGTCCACATGGAAGCCACCCAGATTGTTCTTCGATTTTCTCTTTTTTTTAGCGTTTTCCCTTGAACCCCTCTCTCTCTCTCTCTCTCTCTCTATATATATATATATATATATATATATAGGGGAAGGATCAAATGAGAACCAACACTCCTTAAATGAACAAATGAACAAACTGTGGACCCACATCATATGTGATCCACAAGTGTACCTTTGTTCATTTAAAAATGCAAAGTTCTTATTTGAACCTTCCTCTCTCTCTCTCTCTCTCTCTACATATATATATATATATATATCACATAACAAAGGTTGTTCACAATATACACTTTGTTTGTGAACGTTGTAAATGACGATGAACACTTTGTAAGTTGTAACTCTAACATATGTGCACCTGGTAAAAAAATCTGAATGAACACATTGTGATACATGGGTTTTGATCATACCAACAGAATGATAGGATGATACAGTGAGATATATATCACTCCACCGGCCAAACCCTTCGTTCCCTATCTGTTTCCTCTACTCCTATCCCTCTCCTCCATTCCCATCCCTCTCGTCCAACCCCATTGTTCTCGTCGCCACCATCTTCACGGGCGACCAACCCATGTTACCGCTACCATCGTCGATAACCGCCCAACAACACTGTGGCCATCACCGTCAACCACACCAAGTGAAGATTTGCTTCAACCATCCCACAAAATTCCATCATCTCCACTATCCACACCTAACTCAGCAACAATCGGTGTAGTTTCTCGGCCATCTCCTTCACCATCAGATGCAATACTTGGAATTACAAGTGACGGTCTAGAAGAAAAGGGATGATGTTTAATTTGAAAATACCTAATTAATTTAGTGGGATCCTACAATTAAGGATGAGGCATTTTAGAGGGGTTATCAATTTTGAATTTAATATTTATTATTATGAGTTGTCAATATGTAAATGTCTGATTTACCCTTTCATATTTATTTAATAAAAATAATAATTATCTAAAATGAGTGGTTTAGAAGGGTTCTCAAGTCCTCACAAAAGATGAGGTTCTCAAAAGGTTATACCCCTATATATATATATATAGATGATATCCGTTGCAAACCGATGAATATTTGCAAACTTTGCAAACCATTCTATTAGGAAACAATTGGGATATTTATGGACAGTTACCATAAGTAATTAATTATGATTGAAATATATATGGAATATGATAGGTTCATTAATTATGATCATGACTTTTAATTAGGAAACAAAACAAAATCAAATATTTATTAGACTAGATGGACGGCTAAGATTGGTTTGCAAAGTTTGCAAGGATTGATTGGTTTGCAACGGAAACGTAGCCTATATATATATATATATATATATATATATAGGGGGGAAGGGGGATTAAACGGGTAGAGAGTCAAAACAAGAGAACAAAAAACGGTCAAATCAATTTATAGCAGAACACAGTCGACACAAAAGTGCCCTTAAGTCACGATTAATCATATACATTTCGACAATTTTCATATACTTGTATTTAGTTTAGTTGTTCTCTCATGTGAAAGTGACTACATAGAGATAGATCTTTCCCAACTATATATCTAATATCTTAAACCCCTTAAGTCACGCCTTGGGGAGTAAAAAGGACAAAACACAAACTTGGTCCCCCTAATTTAGAGCATTATGACAACTACTAAAGTAAAGTTGTAAGGCCCATCCAAAAAGCTATGCTCACAGAATCAATGGCGGGCCTTTCTGTTTGAACTTCAAAATCAAATATAACCACCATCACCCACTTCCTTAACCACCCCACCTCCTCTTCAACTTCAAATATATATATATATATATATATTATATTTATTCCAAAAACAATCATTAATTTCATCAAAAATGACCAAATGGGGAAGAAAGAACACATCTTCTTCTTCAAACTCCAATAATGTCTTCTTCAAGTCATGGCTTTCAAGATTCAAGAACACGAAAGGCAGTGATCAAAACCAACCTCAATCTTCATGGATTTCAGATGATGAATGGAGGGTTTCATTTGAAAAAGAAAAGGAAGAAGAAGGTTTCAAGATCTTGTCTAGTTCAGATCATAAACTCAACGTTTCTCCCATCGCTAATTATGGAAGCTTCATCTTCGACAATGGAACCAAAATGGAAGATCAAAACCAAAGAAAATCTGTTCACATAAGATCAAAAAATTGTCAAAAATCTCCAAGAACAGATATTGGCAGAATGATCAAAGATGATAGGAGGGTGGTGGTTGAAGATGCATTCAGGGCGGGTTTGGACAGTTTTGCGATTGTGAAAACTTCATATGATCCGAAGAAGGATTTCAGAGAATCGATGATGGAGATGATAATGGAGAAAAAACTAAGGAAAGCTGATGAACTTGAGGAGCTTTTGGCATGTTATTTAACATTAAATTGTGATGGATTTCATGATCTTATTGTTAATGTCTTTCGACAAGTGTGGTTCGAACTCAACCAACTTCATTTTCATCAACAAATGGAGTTTTGAAACAGATTATTAGCTACCTTAATTACCATATATAATGAATCTGTAGGTATATTTGTAACTGATGTATCCAGAATTTCTGTATCTTAAAAGGAATTAAAGGTCTGATCCAACATCAAATTTTCAGTATCATAAGCAGCTTTGATAACCATGTGTTTTATATATGCACTAAAACAAAATTCGGTTTGATAGAATGTTAAAAGTGTCACAATATAATGTTTAAGAACACCTAAAATGTCTAAATGTTATAATATAATATTTTATAGGAGATAAGTGTAGGAGTTTGAATAATAAATGTGGGGTATTGTTGGGTTTTTGCTTTGCAATTTGTCCCACATAGGAAAGCTTTTAGATAAATGGTGGGTTTAGAAGGCTTAAGTCACAGTATTTGTCACAATGGAAGGACGTCTAGGCACAAACCAACTGCCTAGACTTTTATCCATTTTGATAAGTTACGGTGCTGTTATTGAGCACTGATTTCATTTTGAACACTTACCAAACAATTATGTTTCATTTTGCACTATATTATAAAAGTCCCTTAATCATTCTGACAATTTAATCATTTTGCACCAAACCATTCGACAACTATCAAACAGCCCCATAATGTCGCTTAAGCCTTATAAACCCACCATTTATCTAAGACCTTTCCTATGTGGGACAAATTGCAAAACAAAAACCCAAGAATAAGTTCATAGGACCAAGCAAAGAATCATCCTAACTGAAATTGTTACATGAGGCTTATATATTAGTTTTTAATATATTTTTATAGTATAAGATGGTATTAGCTATTTTGAGGAAGGTTCAAACGAGAATGCTAATTAGTTAAGAAAACAAGAAAAATTGTTTTTATGTACATAATCGAATGTGATTTTGTACTAACATCAGAAAAATGGACACGGGCTACGTTTTAAGTCGTGGCTAATCATATATGATTTGTACATGGAAAAAACTTTTTCTTGTTTTCTTAAATAGTTAGCGTTCTCGTATGAACCTGCCCCAAACTATTTTATAGTAAAATTATTTGAAAAATTGTCCTATAAACACAAGTGTCAATTAAAAAGACGAGTTTATATGATACATCTCAAATATGTCTTATAAAATAGTTAATACGGCATTTTATTTTAAAAATGACTAAAAACGTCATATAATTTATCGTAACGTTTTTAGATGTGACGCATTTATTGTATAGTTTTATGAACTTAAGTTTTATAAAGTATTTTATTATAACATATAGAGTTTTTAAACGTTTTGTAAACCCAATTTGGTTGTAATGATGCCTAATAGTCTAAGGAGGTGTTTGGTTCACAGAAATGGAATTCGATGGAATTGAAATCCATCAAAAGAATTTGACTTTGAAGGAATTGGAATGGAATTTGAAGGAATTTGATTACGCGTTTGGTTGATAGGAATTGGAATGGAATCTCGTAAAAGAATGGAAATATGCATCTATCGGTAGTGGGGGTGACAATTGTGACGATGACATTAGTGGTGGGGTGGTGGGTAGGTGGATGGCGACTATGACGGCATAAAATAGTGACATGGTGGTGATGGTGGGTGGGGGTGGGGTGGGGGTGGGGTGACGATGGTGATGGTGGGTGGGGGTGGAGGTGGGTGACGATGGTGATGGTGGGTGGAGGTGAGGTGATGGTGGAATGATAATATTAGTTGATGGTATATTAATTGATGATGGTGGCGACAACGTGGGTGGCGGATATGTTGCCGGTGAGGGTGGTGCAGGTGGGGCGGGGAGAGAGTGGTGGTTAAATTTATTTTTGTCTTTCTAAAAGAAATTTATAATTTATGTTGTATTTGATACAAAATGGAATTCTAAATCCTTCACATATGTTAAAGAATGATCAAATCTCTCAAACTTGGAATTCGATGGAATCCGATGGAATCCAATGTACTCATTCCGCGAACCAAACAACATTAAAGAATTTGGTCAATGCATTTGGCCATTCCAATTCCATTCCGATTCCTTTCAATTCCATCAGATTCCGGGAACCAAACATCCCCTAAGTTTCTCAACTGAAAAACTAACTATTGGGTGATAAGGTAGATGTCACTTGATATATAAGATGGTCAGTTTTGATAAAAAAAAACTAGTAGATAATCTAGATAACAATGTCAAATGACCTAATTAGAAAAATATAAGGAGCATTCAGGTAAAATCTAGATATGTCAACAGGTAGTTTGAGTTTGTTGTCATGGATTCTAGACATCGACTCTAATATCATATCACAATATGGGGAACCCGTGATTTTCTTCTAAGAGAATTTTTGTAGAGAAATCAGAGTGGTGAGACCTTGAGAATAAAACCTCATTAATTTACCTTTATTGATCTATTTCTATCACTAGGACTCAGACTTTAACAAATTCATGCATGCAAAAGTTATTAAAGGTATTTACTAGTTTGTGAAGGTAAGTAAAAGTGAATATAAAAGTAAAGATTAAGGTGGATGAAGGTACATGTATTTGGTCAACAATCAATTAAAGGTAATTGAAGAGATAATTTTGGGGCCATTGAATCAAAAAACTCTCATGTGATTCACATATGAAATCATTGATGCTTTTACAATTTACGGATCGAATTAAATCTCATTACCTAAGTCTTGTATGCGAACATGAATATCAATGTTTTTCCATTGGTTTATATGTGAAAATGTAAATCGTGAAATACATTCACATATGAATTTTAATCATAATTTGTACATAAATCAATTTAAATTTTATAACCGGAATTTTGAATCAGTTTAAGATTCATATGTAAACACGTGAATCATAATATAGATTCATATGTGAATCTTAAATATAATATGTACATGAATTAATTTACAATTTATAATCAAGATTCTGAATTAGTTTTAGATTCATAAGTGAACCTTAAAAAATTAGTTTTAGATTCATAAGTGAACCTTAAAAAATTTATATACAATCATGGATCTTAAATTAAAGATAATAAAATTCTTGTATCTTTGGTATACTTTATTTAAATAAAAAATTGATTATGTTTTAGATAATTTAATTATTTTTAAATGGATAACCTATTTTTTGTTTAGATAGAAAAGTGAGTATTCTCTTGAAATAAGAGCGAATTAGAGTGCGTTTAGTTCTGAAAATTTTTCCAAGGAAAATGAAAATTCAGAAAACCCGTTTAGTTTTCAAAAAATTTCCAAGAAAAACAAAAAAAATCATTTTCTAAAATTATATGCAATTTAAAAAACTACTTTTAATACTTTTCCAATTTTTTGTTTTCTAAAAACTTTTCTCCACTTTCACTTTCACTTTCACTTTCACTTTCACTTTCACACACACACACACACTTTCACTTTCACACACACACACTTTCTAATTTGAAAAAAGTGGAAAATAAAAAGTGATAGAAAATGCACAATCAAACGCGTTTTCTAGTTTTCTAAAAATGAAAACTCCACCATTTCAACCAAACGCGTTTTCTAAAATTTTCATTGAAAACTTAACTCCATTTTCTGAAAACGTTTTCTAGGAAAATGAAAAAACGTTTTCATTTCAACCAAACGCGTTTCAATCTCCAATGTAAAGAAAAAGTGAAACTAAATATTGTGTTTCAAAAAACGTCATTAGGCCATGGACTATAGCGTGTCACAGACTTAACGTGACGTAAAACACAAGCCTTGACCCATGACACATTGTTGCCTTTTAGAACACTGTTTTATAGCCAAAAAAAAAATAGCCCAAGCCTGGCTTTTAAGTGTGAAAATGGATCCGATCAGGCTTTTCTAGCTAGACTTTGACTGGGCTATAAAAAATACTAAGGGCTAATCTAGCTTTTTGATCTGGTTGGGCTTTACTAGGCCCAGGCTTTTCAGATCAGCCTTCAGTTCGGTTTTTTTTGTACTGCTCGGTGCTCGCAGGCACGGTATTTTTCAGTTCTCTTGCTTCACGGAAGGACATTTTGGTAATTATAGACCCGAACCCACCAATTTCATTTGAACCAACTTATAAATGAACAGACTTGCTTAACTGCAAGAAACTTTATACAAACTATGTGCAGCAAATTTTACAGCCATATATACAAGTGTGTGTTACTACTGTACAGATAATTATCTATTTACTTGAATCAATTTACAGGTGAACTTTTATTCAGAAACATAAATATATATATATATATATATATATCATCATATCATACCTCAAACTTGTGATATATATCAGTCAGAGCACGATAAAGAGTTGCAGCGGCTGGAGGCTTAGGCAATGAACCAAGAAGAATCTCTGATGCACTTATCGACTGTTTTCCGTAGAATCGTGAGTTTTCATGCCTACGTGTTGTCACCACACTCCCTTCCAGTGAACATCCAATAAATGCTCCTAAAAGGGTAAACAATATCTGAATCAACTACAGCTTACTAATTAATTGATTACAATTACAAAAGCATTTTTGGAGTTGTATCTTATGTTGTAACGAATGGTTTGGTGCAGAATGATTAAGTGGTCAGAATGATTAAGAGACTCTAATGATATAGTGCAAAATGAAATATAATTATTTGATAGTTGTTCAGGATGTAATTAGGACCCTTAATGGTTAAGGGAGGTCCAGGATACAAAATGATTCAGATGGTTTTGGAACCATTAAGAGGCAATCTTATTTTTTGCCAAACAGGATTAACCTCTTAACGATTCAGAGACTACCTCTTAATGAAACTGTTAAGAGTTTAGAGGTAAACAAACAGTCCCTTAGAACATTTAGATTAAGATTTACATTGCATTGATAATTGTATTGTAAAACTATGTCATAGAACATATATTTTATTATATAAATTGAGTATTAAGGTAATTTGTTGAAAGAATGATAAAGCATATATATAAAGATTTAAGACGGAATATAAAGATAACCTTTTGTACAGCTGTATGTGTAACACGCAGCATAGCCACCAGTTCCAGCTCGTACATCAGCTTCAGCTGTTCGTCCAACAATACCAATAGCTGCACTTAAACCGGCTCCAAATGAAACATGAACATCACTGCTGAAAGTTTTCACAGCTTCTTCTGATCTCAAAACAATTATTAAGTCTGCAAATTCACCTCCCGCCTGCAAACACGTGAGCTTTTTAATGAATCATGCAATAAGTAGCAACAACCATGCTATATATATATATATATATATATATATATTTTATAGCTCAAACAGCCCTAGAGAAAAAGAATGGAAACCATCATATATTGGATCGGTTTTATATCTTGATATCAAACTGTCTATTGTCATTGATCACTTCCAAGAAATGAAAAATGACCTCATTCAGTCAAAGGACATCTGAGGAAATTCTTCAGAGACTACACATTCGTTTATGAAGGGAAAAAAAGGTCATCTTCATCCTTTGCATAGTTGTCTAAGGGGTTGTTTGTTTACCTCTTAACAGTTCCATTAAGAGGCAGTCTCTCTTAATCGTTAAAAGGTGAATTCTGTTTGCCAAAAAACAAGTCTGCCACTTAATGGTTCCAAAACCCTCTGAATCGTTTTGTATCCTGGACCTCCCTTAACTATTCAGAGCCCTAATTTCAGTTTGAACAATTACCAAACAATTATATTTCATTTTGCATTATCTCATAAGAGCCTCTTAGGCCTTGTTTGTTTTTTCATTTTAAGCTCTTAATCACCACTTATGTCTTATTCGTTTAGACGTTTCATAACCATTTCAGAACTGAAATCAGACTTTAAACTTCAGCACCTCTTAAAAAACAAACGCCGCCTTAATCATTCTGCACTAAACCGTTCAGCAACTCCAAACAGCAAATGTAGGGGGGACCTTCATTTTGAGAACCCCAAAAAAATTGTGATAACTGTGAAAACTATTATCATTGTTTCACATGATTTTTTCCATCCAATGCTAGAATTTAATATATTGATTAACATATATTTGTTTCACAATGTGATTGTTTCATATGTATTCGGTTCACAATGCGAAACTTTTTTGTTGTATTTTTTGTTTCACAAACACATAAAAAATGTTCACATTGTGAAACAAATATATATATATATATATATTAATCAATACATTAAATCCAAGCCGTAGATGGAAAAAGATCACGCAAAATAGCACATGATGCACCAATTCTCAAAGTTATAACAATTCTTTGGCCTCAGAAGACAATGTGTTATTAAGAGATCAATGTAGAAAAGAAATATATAATAACATCTAATTCACCTAAAGAACTAAAATATATAAACAGAAATCATCAAATAAAATAAAAGTTTCTTGCCTGAGCACCCCATCCAACACCAATAGTAGATATAGCAGAGGGCGGAGACCAAGAGCCATCTTCCCTACGAGCAATCACCAATCCAGTGCCAATATTATAGGTAACCATCATACCAACCTTCACTATAGTAAGTATCGCAAACCCCTTAGCATTCCTTAAGATAACATCAGGAATCGACTTTTCAGGTCTCAAAGAACCAACCTGCATCATTTCATTATTATGTACTTAATTTCTCACTCATAAAGATTATAAAATATATATAAATAATCAATTATTGATAACCTCAAATCTTACCTTCCTATATCCTTGAATCGTGTTTGTAGCTTTATATATCTCATACTCCATGGACTGCCCCCATGGGAAATTCAGCCATGATCTTAAAGTGCTTAAATCAGTAAGATCATGAGTTGGCAACTGTGAAGCACGGCTTACTTGATCCATTAAGTATGGCTGAACAGCCTCAAGACGCACAAAACACACATCACAGACCCGTTCAGTGTCAGCAGTACGAAATTTTGAAGGCAACAAGCTTCTTCCTTTACTACACTCATTACAAAAAATTCCTCCACAAAACCGACAGTGATGTCTAGTGCACATAATGGGGTGAAACCTCATGTTACACAGCATACAAGCAGAAGCAGAACTATCAGGCAACCATTTAGGAGGTTCTGTTTGAAGGATTTCTTGAAGATTACCAAAATTGGCGTCTGTAAGAGTTTGGGCCATTTCTTTCCAAGCTTGATCAATAAGGTGTCTAGATATCCATGAAACGTTATCACCTGATGATAAAGAATTCATTTTTCCACGAGCTGCTAGTAGCATTTCGACTACCACATCCCACATGGTCAATTCTTTGTCTTTTTCAAGAAAGTTAAGCCATTCTATATCTCCATCTGGAAAGATTCCACCAACTGAAGAGAAGCCTCGGCTCCACTCTTCATGTTCAGTTTCTGACATTGGAGGAACTGAAACAGGTATCCAGACTCCAGTTTCTTCAGAAAGTGGTGGATCATAAAAGAAGTATTTTCCTAATATTTTACGATTGTTATTCGAGTTATCATCACCATTCTTATCCCCATTGTTTTCAGGGGATCCTGTGTCACAACATTCATCAATTATCCTTTCTGGCTGAGCTGGCATACCACATTCTTTGGTTCTGGTAGTTTGCTCATCCAGAAAACCTTGAGATTCGCTGTTCTTAAGTGTTCCACAGCCCTGTGAATGAATGAAAAGTTAGCTCCTTTCCTTTTCAAATTTGATGCTAATTTGTTTTCTTGGATCAGATACTACAGCAAACTAACACCTAACCTCAATTTCTAGTGTTCTTTACAAACTTCAACAGTTTCCAAATAGTTCATGCTTTTATATCAATTTGGAACTTAAGGGCCGTTTACAAAAAGCTTACCGAGTAAGCGCTTACTGAATCTTACCCGGTAAGAGGCATAACAAGGACTGAGAATCTTAAACAGTAAGTGAGGAGGAAGACGCTTATAGCACCGTAAGCGCTTACCAGGCCCCTTAATTAATCAGTTTGAAGATAAATTCAAATAACATCTGTTATTTTTTGTGGGGCGGAAAGGGGTATCTTTTTACACCATTTTCAACACAAAAGATCGTACAGATATGTAACTTGAGAACATTTATTTTAGAGGACAAAATTTGACCTCAGATTCATACAAATAACAATGAATGATCGCCAAATAAGCTCGAAGAAAACTGAAAAACAACTAAACGGTGTCTGTAGCCACACCAAACACAATGAAACGAGAAGATCAAAACAACCAATTAAGAAATTCATTAATGGAACAACAACTACCTGTTGGGAAATTGAAACTGCAGAAGTTGTTTCATCGCTGATTGGGAAAGTAGAAACCCTAGAATTCAACGTGTCGACGATTGTTCCTTGTCCAGCTTCAGGCCTGAAATCGGCATCGTTGGATTCCATGTTGCTTTACGCATAAGAAAACGTAACCCTAGAAGATGATCAGGTGCGAGTAGTGGTTATGAAGAGGTATTTCGTCGGCTTTACGGCTGTTCAAGTTTTCATCCACTCTCGTAAACTTGTGATTTTTAATTGAAGGGAACGGTAACTTCATTAGCTTTTTCTTTTCTTTTGAGTAAACTACGACTTTCGTCCCTATGGTTTAGTATTTATAACGATTTTCGTTTTGTAGTTTAAAAACTGCTTTTTTGTCCCTATGGTATTTAAATCATTGTTTTCTTCGTCCCTCATACTAACTGAGTAACTGTGTTAAAAAAGTCCATTAAATTAGAGATACTTAGGCCTTGTTTATTTTTTCATTTTAAGCTCTTAATCACCACTTATGTCTGATTCGTTTAGGCATTTTATAACTATTTCCGAACTGAAATCAGACTTCAGACTTCGGACCTCTTAAAAAACAAACGCCACCTTAGTCTTTTCATATTTTATCTATTTTTTTATTAAAAACTTTAAACGCAAATATCCGTTTAAGAAGAGTCCTTCTCCATTGCCTTTTCAGTTTTCATCATTCTCGTCATTTCATCACCATTGACAATTTGATACTAGGGGTGGCAATGGGTCGACCTGGGTTGGGTTTGGGTTCAACCCATTTATTAAACAGGTCGAAAATCTCAATCCAGCCAATTTAATTAAATGGGTTGAGATTTTTAATCCAACTCAACCTACCACTTAAATGGGTTCAACCTGTGTCGACCTGTTTACAAAAATCTGAACCCAACTTGTTTAATTAATGAGTTCAACCTGGGTTGACCCATTTAATTTTACAATGCATAAAACATACAAATAAATTGTTCAAAGTCCACAACCTCAAAGTTCCAATAAAACAATATGAAACAAATTACTGAGATTAGTAACAGATTAGTAACTTTCTGTTGAAAGTATGTAACTTACTGTTAGTAAACAATATGAAAGTATGTAACTTACTGTTAGTATGTAACTTACTGTTAGTACCACAAGACGATGTTATTGTTGAGAACGAGATGACACCGGCAACAGAACAGTGGCCGGATTTTTGGCCGGTGAGAGACAACAGAGACGTCGGACAAGCAGAGAGCAGAGACGACTAGGTACTGTTGAGAACGAGATGACGCCGACGAGAGAAAGAGAAGCGTGATGACGCCGGCGAGACAAAGTGACGACAGTGGCCGGCGAGAGACAGCAGAGACGTCAGAAAGAGAGAGCAGAGACAACTAGGGTTCTTTTTTTTTGATGGAGGCGTTCTAAATGGAACTAGGGTTTTCCGATTTGGGTTAAATACTTTAACACTAAAATTAAAAAAATTATATTTTAAAGATAAAATTAAATATATTAATGAGTTGTAAATATGTTACAAATGGGTTGAAAACAAGTTACAAATGGGTTGAAAACAGGTTACAAATGGGTTACAAACAGGTTTAAATGGGTTGAAAATAGGTCAGAAATTTCAACCCAACCCAACCCAATTATTAAATGGGTTAGGCGGGTTGATCCATTTAAGTTAAACGGGTTGAAAATATCAACACAACCTGCTACTAATGGGTTGGGTTGGCGGGTTGGGTGTAACAACCCGTGTTCTCAAATAACAAATACTGCAAATTATACAATTAAGACACCACATTTGGGGCTACAAATTGGGTCTCCTTTACAATTTATCAAAAAACGACAATAAATTTTCACTAATAATCTTCACATAAACGATTCTAAAATCATGAAGATTATATTAAACTTGATAGCATGCTTGACATACATCATCACTTTTACCCGCAAATAAAAGCGTCAATTGATACCCTGAAATGCATATTTTTAAAAAAAAAATGAGGCTTAGACCATACGGTCTAGTGAGTGGATCCCTGTTAGCAAAACTTTGACTAAAATCTTTCTCAAATAGATTTAAAAGTCAACTCATAATTCATACCATTTACAATGATATTTTTCTCAAATCCAACATACCAAATATTTCTCATCTTTAATAAAAATCCCTTTCTGACAAAATATTTTATCACAACACTCAAGCCAAACAACTCAGGTTATCGGATCAAAGGACCCAATATCCAAAGTGCTCGGATCATATAGGTTCGATGAACTTGTTCCTCGGGCTATATAGAGCCGACAACTTTATTCCTCGGGTCTCATAGGTCCGACAAACTTATTCATCGGATCATATAGATCCAACAACCTCGTTCCTCGGGTCCTACAGATCCGACAAAACCACTTCTCTTTTTATAAGTATTCGATAAAGTCTTTTCTCGAGTTATAGGGATCCGATAAACCATTTTCTCGCATTTAAAGGGTCCGATAACTCACGTTCTCGCATCATACTGATGCAACGAACTTTTCATTATAAAACAGGGTTCGAGGCAGCACCTCTTCCCACTATTCCTAACTAGTATATCTCAAATACAGGTTAGTTCTCTCATCCTTTCCAAACCATAGCCAGCTTCACGTGCATATGGTCCGGTTCACGCCATACGAAATGACTAATTTATATCGATTAGACCACCCACAATCATTTATACGTTTTCTCCGTCCACTCATCGCGGATACACCGCCATAATTCTCGTGACTCAAATAGTTTTGGTCAACCTCTTTTACTTGTTAGTTTCACAAAATACTAACAATTAACATCATATAATCTTATTTATATGAAATAAATCACGTGTGACGGAAAAACACGTATTTTACAAAAGCTTTGTAAAAACTCCCTTATCTCATCAAATAACACCTATCTTTATGTGAAAAATATTTAATAACAACTTCTCAAATAAAATCCATATGTGTTATTTTTCCCAACAACTCATAATCAAATTTCATAACTCATATATTGATAAATAGTCCAGTTATTTCAATTCGACATATTATCGAAATAAAAACCTTTTACTAACATATGCATTTCAGTTTATAAACCTCATTTATAAAAACTCACCTCGGTCCCAAATAGACAGGTAACTTCTAACGGATAACAAACTCGAATATGGAACACGTAATCTGAACTATATAATTACGGATTATAATCTAAACAGATAAACCCAACTTTACCAAAATATATATTTACGCCATATATATATTAATCCAAACCTTACCTCAATTTCCCTTTCTCTCTTAATCCAAACCTTACCTCAATTTCCCTTTCTCTCTTCTAGATTCCTACGAAACCACATAAACCAAACCTTTCAATTTTCTTCTCCATTTCTTATGGAAATCAAAAGTGTGAAAGTATATATATACACACCACCACCTTCACATAACAACCAATTGAAATTACTAACTTCAATTGTGATCGGATAAAACCATAGGTGACCACGAGTTGGTGGTCCAAGGTTTAACCAAGCAACAAATAAACCCCTCCACTACAACCCATAAATTAAAACCTCCCCTTATACTTTCCAACATTATTTATTCGAACCCGGTTATTATATTGGGTCAGCTTCTACCACCCCTATTTGATACCCCTCCGGCAACCACCATTGCCGACTAACAACCCCCTTCCCTACATCGTCGGTGAACACAAACACAACGTCTAGCCACATAATACCCCGAAATGCATTGATCTCCTTCCACAGATTTGTCGACAGGTGTCCTCCTCCCTTCTCTCCTCCATCCCCGGTGAAAGCAATCAACGATTTACATTTTACCCTTGGTAATCAACAATTTGCATCTCTTTCCCTCCAGTTTGAACTCTTAGAGTTTTTTGCGGTGAGTAAAAATCACAGAGAAGTAAAAATCAGCAGAGAAGTAAAAAATTATAGAAAAAGTGAAGCATCAGTTCCTCTACAAAATCAATTAATTAAACAACAAATCTGAAAATTGTGGGTCTTGATCTCGATCTCGATCGCCGGAGGGAAGGGATGGAGATGGCATCCTTAAGACAAACTAATTTATCACTCTCGATTAGTGGTGCTCAATAACCCGATCAACCTAACCCAACCCAACGCAAAATAACTTAACCCAAATCAACCTAATGTCTAATCGAGTTGTAAAATCTTTAAACCATAGGTATTGGGTTGGTATCGGGTTACTTTTATTTAAACCCAACTCAACCCGATCAGTTTGATGTACCCAATATGTATATTATTCAATTTATTTCTTGGATTTAATACGATTGTTGAGTCTCTATTAATAGACAATTACACCATCACTTACCCTCTTCATATACATATATTTTCAATTTATTCTCTATCTCTATATAATTCCTTTGTATATATGGGCAGTAACTGTGAATATATATATATATATAGAGAGAGAGAGAGAGGGGGGGGGGAAGTTCAAATGCGAAGTCATATTTGGTTGTGAACGTGAGAACAAATGAGAGTGCGACACATATATTATTCAGACTGAATATACAAAGAAATATTCAGACTGAATAAGCATTATTCAGATTGAATAAATACTATATTCAGTCTGAATATTTCTTTGAATGGGACACGTGTCGCACTCTCATTTGTCCTCACGTTCACAACCAAATTTGAGTTCTCATTTGAACACGCCCCTATATATATATATATGGTTTGTTTCGGTTGCAAACTCATCAATCCTTGCAAATTAATCTAAACCATTGAAAATTATGATCAACGGCTTAGTGAAACCGGTGGCATTATATGTAATTTCAATGAAGTTAAAGATTATATATATATATAGAGGGGGGTTCAGGAGAAAACGCTAAAAAAAGAGAAAACTAAAGAACACCATGGGAGGCCGCCATCTGGTAACATGCATTTGTGCATATGCACTAATGCATGTTTATGCATTGATGCATAGAAAAAAGAAGCTCCAATCGCTTATATGCATTTGTGCATATGCACTAATACATATTTATGCATTGATGCATAGAAAAAAAAATACCGTCCAGATGGCGGACTCTCAGGGTGTTCTTTAGTTTTCTCTTTTTTTAGCGTTTTCTCCTGAACCTCCCTATATATATATATAGGGTTGGGATCACGTGAGACCGCCCTGTTTCCGTGAGACCACCCTTTTACACTTGAAACTTCACAGTAAAAACATTGTGAAGGTAAATAAAATCTGATGGGTTCACGTGAGACCAACCTGTTTCAGTGAGACCCGTGAAACCACGTTTTTACTCTTGAAAATTTCAAAGCAAAAACATTGTGAAGGTTACCTTCACAGCAAAAATACTTTAAAGATTCATATTTTTTTACCTTCATAGTGTTTTTGCTGTGAAGTTTCAAATGTAAAAGGTTGGTCTCACGGGTCTCACGGAAACAGGGTGGTCTCACGTGATCCCAAGTCTATATATATATATATATGTTGCTTCAAATACAAACCAATTGAATGATACAAACTATACAAACTCGTACAAATCAATATAAAAATGATTTTTTTCATGATTTTTTTCTATTAAATGCTATGATTTAAGATATTATTACACATATGTTTGTTTTATAGTGTATAAGTTTCACATGTATTTGTTTTCATAAGTTGAAATTTTTTCATATATTTGTTTCATAATGTAAAGTTTCACATGTATTTTTTATGTATTTTTTTCACATGTAATTTTTTCACAAGGTGAAACAAACATATGTGTAATAATATCTTAAATCATAGCATTTGATGAAAAAAAAATCATGAAAAAAATTATTTTTATATTAATTTATACGAGTTTATATAGTTTGTAACATTCAACTAGTTTGTATTTGAACTTCCCTCTATATATCTATAAACTGAAAAAATTAATTGAATATGATATACTTAAGATTTAAGAAGTATGAATAAGTTGTATCAAATGACTGATGATGAAAAAGAAAATTATAAATAAGCTAGAGAGAACAACATATTCAAGGTTAAGAGAATATTTTGTTACTCCATGTTATTTTCTTCTAGAATGTTTTTACTCATCTGAACTTCTTTCTTGTGTGTGTGTGTGCGCGCGTTTTAATCACTTGGGAGGTTCCGGGAAGAAAAGTGAAGTTTGGAAATTTTATTCTTAAAAATCTCAAGGTATCATCTTTCTCTTTAATTCTTTTTTTGTTTATGGTTAGTTGTGGATATCTCTCTTCGAAATCATTTTTATGGTTGGTTTTTGGATTTGGAACTTTGAGTTGGTTTTAGGTTTAGATCAAATAAATTATGTATCAAATTTCGATCAAAATTGTTAGAATGGTTGTTGATTGTTCCTTTAAGTATTTAATGGTTAAAAACTATATTTTGATCATTATTATGTTGGGAACAAGTTGTCATAGAAGTAGGTTTTGAATTTGGGTTCCTTGTTGTAGGTATTTTGATAAGGAACCTTTTTGTAAATGAATATGGATTACTTTCCCTTCATAAAGTAATTTAGTTAAGTTTTTGTCAATTTATGTTTTTGGTTATGAAGTTTCTATTTATTTGGGTTAAGTTTATATTGTTTGATATTTGAAGTTTTGAACTTTTGATGGTCAATCAACTAGCTTCCTCTGTTTGGATGGTCCAAGTTGTTTAGTAATTCATAATTGAAGGTTATGGAGGTTAAGTTATTATTAAAAGTTTCGGTTATGGTTAAATCATTTTATTTGTTAATTCGTTCGGGAGTCTTTCGGTTTATCGTTTAGAGCCTAATAGGTTTATTAAAGTTGGGGATTGGGTTTAATTGTTTAATTTGTGATCCGTGTTTACCTGATTCAGATTCAAGTGTTCGGTTTCGGTTGTTTGTTCTGTTAAAGTTTAAATTCCTCGTTTGTCGTCATCGAGGTGAGTTTTCTTTTAACCATTTTATCCATTTTCTAACGAAAATGTGTATATATTATCAAATGGTCATTACTTCGATATTATACCGGTTTGGTACGTTTAAATACGATTAACTGTGATACGGTATTTTTACATGTTGTTAGAGATTAACGTATGTGGTAAAATTATTGACTTTTGGGGTTTAAAAGGGACTTACACAACAGAAGCATGGTGTGTTAAGACTATGATGGTTCGCGGAGATTGTTATGTATATAGTGTGCCAACGAATTTGTTTCGTCTTTGACAGGGCCATGACTGGTAGGGATCGCCGCAACTTTATTGGGATGTGTAAAATTCTTAGTAGCGACTGTTGTGGCAAGTTACATGTGTGAGATGTTGAGCCCGAGTGTTAACCTACTATTAACAAATTTACAGACTTTATTTGGTTTGGGCCAGCGTACCAGCTATATGTTTACCGATTTTGAAAGGTTTTTATTGTGAATATTGCACTGACAAGAATTTCCTCACTAGACCGTATGGTCGAACCCTCATTCTGTTTTCATAAATATGCATTTCAGGGTAATAGTGTTTAGACGGTAAAAAAGAGAGAAGTTTATGAGATCGTCTATTTGGATAAATATACGTGAAGTCCATTGAATATTTTCTATGAAGTTTGAATTTGATCATTTTATTATTTGGATCTTTGTATAAGAGTTTTATTAGCAAAAAAGTTGGTATAGATTTTAGTCACTTGTACAATTTTATAGAACGAAACTTAATTTGTATCCCTAATGTGGCGTGTTATGTGTAATTTCCGTGTCATATGTTATAAGAAATTGTGGGTTGTTACATCACAAATGGGAAATTATTGTCCCAATGCGTTAAACGAAACCCGGCGTATATGTTTATGGATTAATTACATTCTAGCCTTACATATTGGTACATCTATATAGATATACCAAGTTTTGCTAAATACTAAAATGTTGTACGCAAACCCTATCAAGTGATAAAATCCATTTTTGCTAGTGGACTAACACAATGTAAGGGTATAAACATTTTTGTGTTCCAAATCCACAAATACTTTGAAATAAACATTTCCCAAATGTCTAAAACCATTCTTTTATACTCCTTTTTATCAAGATATGCAAAATCCCCAATGTACCCAAATTTGACCTAATTTGTCAAAATCATATAAATGTATAAATACTTGAAATGTAAACATAGAGGAAGTAAAATACATGATTTTGACATGTATATAGTTTTGTAAAAGTGTAGGATGAACTCACAATGCTAGGATTTAGAGAAAACTCTAGAAAACCCAAAAACTTGGAGAAGAAGGTGGAAAACACTTGAATCTTGAGGAGGAAACTTAAATCTTGGACTTGGATGAGTAATTAATACTCTTGGGTGGTTGGATACGGGGAAAAAATGCTCCAAAAATATGTATTAATGAAGGTTGAGTTGAGAGAGAAAAGCGTTGAGAAATAGTAGATGAGATAAATGAATCAGATCAGGTAACGCAAGCTTATAGTACCTTGTCCAATTCAGGCGATTGTGACATGCTATAGTACCATGGCACTATCGCGCCACTTGTACTGATAGCTCCCAAAATTTCTCTGATTTCCCTTCCATGCGATACTGGCATGCGATAGTGCCCATGGCACTGTCGTTGGACACTATCGCCCAAAACGTACCGAATGTTTTCCAGCTTCCAGACTTAGCTCTTTTCCTCAACTCCGTTACAATCCAAATTATTTTCTTTGAAACACTTAAAGATGATTATCAACATAAAGGTTAAGATATAAAGTCCTTAAAATTCATATACTAAAATTTTCGGGTGTTACATGCAGGAATTCTACCAGTGGTATCCCGGTAAAAAGGGGGCATATATATTGTTTGGGAAGCAAACTCGAAGAAAAACTACAATCATGGTTGAATGTGGCATAGGCGTCAATGATGCTAGTGATGTCAATAGTGATATTCCTGTGTTGAAGCCATCCTCCCAACTGGATCCATCGTTCTATATTGGACGAAATGATCAATCATTGGAACACACCGTAGTGAAGAGCGAAGTCTATTGGAGCGCAACAGAAGCATTACACGTTGGTAGACGGTGATTACGCCAAACATACCGTTGGGTTCATCTCGTTCATAGACCATAGGAGATGGATGGTAAGATCTTAAAACCGAGTTTAAATGCGTATTTTTAATTAAACAAGTTATATAATAAATGTTAATGCCAAAAATTGCACCAGGGATTATTTTAGCAAAAACCGTTTATGCCGAAAATTGCTTAAAAACAATTTAAGGAGGGGTGCGGACTTTATCAACTATAGATTGAACCTTCGAAAAAATAAGAAAAATAACGGAGAAAACGTAAATAAAACAGACGATTTTGGTAACGCGGAAAACCCCGTCGAGGGTAAAAACCGCGGACGACAACGGAGGTCTTCAATTCACTAGTGACGTCAAACAGGGACATCGTTCTTAAAAATAAAGTTTACAGTTACAGATCGTGGATTAACACGTTGATTGTGGATAATTGATCATCTTCATAGGGATATGACGTGGATAATCGTTGTTGTCACTAGTTCTGAGCTGCTGTCACTAGTTCTAGACGTATGTCATAGCTGTTGTCGCTAGTTCTGGCGGCTGTCACTAGTTCTGGACGTGAGACAAGACGTGAGGACCGGAAGTGAGTTCTGGTGACCGGTGAATATTGAGAGAATATGATTAGGATGAATTCCTTTGATGCGGAAGCGTATGTGATATGTTTTCGGGTGAATTGGTTGTTTCTCTTATGTCTCTCGAGCTTTGTTTATATAGGACCCGTTGTCATAAATGTGTATTTATGAGCATTAATATCCATAACGGTCATTGCCTTTAATGCTATTGAATGTGTGTCATCAGTTATGTCCGTTAGCATAAATGATAGAAGACCTGCATCAAACATTATGAAACGATTGTTTGTCGAGAGTTAGTAGCGACCGTCACTAGTTAGTGACGACTAGTAGCATAATTATCGTTAACTGCCGACTAGACCTGCAATTGTTATCAATAGTGATGACCATTAGTTATATGATCATCGGTCATGAGAAACTCACGACCGTTGCTAGTTAGTGATGACAAATAGCGTAATTGTCGATCGGACGTACGGTCGGTATTAATAATGATGACCATAAGTTTTATGGTCATCGGTCGTTAATTAGTTCTTATCTACAAGATATATATGGTCGTTAGTTCTTACGTCGGTCGTAAGATCTTGGTCGTTAGTTCTTACGTCGGTCGTAAGATTTTGGTCGTAAGATCGTGACTTTTCGGTCATGACTTTGATTATTTTTTACTAGAACAACTGTCGTGGGTATTTATCCTTGTTGGTCAAGGGTATGCGTATGACTGTCATGGGTACTATCCTTGTCGGTCGAGGGTGTGATTTTTTACCCAAACAATAAACATGTATTTTATTGTTTTTGATTTGAGACCCATGTCGACATTCTTTTTCTATCTTTTTTACTGATTTATTTTATTCTCGTAACGTGTAAAATTATCGATTACAATTTATAGCGTCTTACATCACATTTGGGTTTAAAAATTAAACTTGGATCGTATAAGAGTTATAAAACATCAAGTACCCAAATCACTAATACGTCAAGTGTTTTGTTTTTGATAGTTTTTTTTGCCGAGATCATGCTCAACGTAGGCGGAGTAATGAAACATGACATGAACTCTAGGCCTTTAAAAGAGGTCATCTCTCAATTAGATAAACTTAAGTATGTAATTTTATAGTTTTGTTATCTAGTGTATAAAAAACATAGGTTAAGTTTTACATCAAGTTGTATCGTACAAGTAAATACATCCAGAAGTGTTCATCGTTCGAAATCCAATCGATTTAGATGGATCCAATTTGATCTAATCTGGATGTTTGGATTTTGCCATCCGATCCAATTATCCATTGCATGCATGTTGGATTTGTCATCCGATCCAATCCAATTAAATTTGGACAAACAATCAATCCAATGGATGGTTGGATATTTGGATCCGTTAGGGTTCCTTCCATTGAATATTACAATTGGTTATCCATTATATCATACATATTTGATTTAATCAATATTTGATCCAATTTTCAACCAATTGATTTACTATTTCAACCCGTTATTCCTATGTTTTCCTAATTTCTTAAAGAACACTACACATAACTATCAACTAAAAACAATATCCTAAAACCTATTAGTTATATATATATATATAGAGAGAGAGAGAGAGAGAGGGAGGTTCAAATGAGAACTTTGCATTTTTAAAGGAACAAAGAAATACCCTTAAGACCACATATGATGTGGGTCCCACACAACATAAAATCATATCTGATTCAATGGTGGACTCCATTGAATCAAATATGATTTTATATTGTGTGGGACCCACATCATATATGGTCTTAAATGTGTTCCTTTAAATGAGGGGTGTTCTTGTATGATCCATCCTCTATATATATATATATGTGTGTATATATATATATATACATATATATAGAGTATATATATATATATACAGAGAGAGAGGCGAATTCATGGGAGGACGGTAACAATTTACGAGAATGCGAGAACAATCCTCAACCAATTATTTTGTACATAAAATTTGTTTCATGTACAAAATCATATGTGATTTTGTACCAGCATAAAAAATGACACGTGCGATTTTTGTTGCGGGAAAAGTCTCGGCTAATGATATATGATTTTATATGTGAATCGTTCTGTACATGAAAATTTTCATGTGCAAAATGATTGGCTGAGAATTGTTCTCGCATTCTCGAAAATTGTTACTGTCCTCGCATGGACATCTTTATATATATATATATATGTATATATAGGGAAGAGTTCAAACGAGAACAACCCCATTTTACGAGAACGCAAGAACACCCTTTTACTATAGAAAATCACATGTGATAGTATTATTCCATCACATATGATACACATGTGATAGTAAATCAGAGACGCGGACGACTTTTTGATGCGATCTATGTTGCGGGTCAAGTCTTTCTTACACCACTAAGCCCCATCACATATATTATCACATGTGATAAGGGTGTTACTGATGTGATACTATAATGCATCAAGAGTTCAAGACCATCACATATGATACCAAATCATAGACGCAAATGATCTTTGGGGAGACCTAAGTCGCAGGGCAAGTCGTCCGCAGACCACTAGGTTCTTTCACATGTGATAAGCGCGTTCTCGTAAAATGGGGGTGTTCTCGTTTGAACCTCCACCTATATATATATATATATAGGAAGATGTTCAAATGAGAATTTTGTAAATTTAAAGGAACAAAGGAACTCATTTGGGACCCACATCATACCAATAAAAAATCATATGTGATTTTCAATGGTGGGCCCCATTAAATCATATATGATTTTTTATTGGTGTGACCTACATCATATGTGGTCCCAAATGAGTTATTTGTTCCTTTAAATTAGGGGTGTTCTCATTTGAACCCTCCCCTTATATATATATAGGAAAGTTCAAATGCAAACTCAAATTTGGTTGTAAATGTGAAAACAAATGAGAGCATGACACGTGTCAAAATAAGCAATATTCAGTCTGAATATACAAAGGAATATTCATTTGAACCCGCCCCTATATAAATAAATATATATATATAGAGAGAGAGAGAGAGGAAAGTTCAAATGTGAACTCATTTTTGGTTGTGAACGTGAGGACGAATCTCAGCCACTTATCCGTCGATAAAGACGAACTTTTGACGCAGTTCCTCCTTTAATAATCTCCACCCTCCCATGAATTGCGTCAATCCTCCGTGATCGCGTCCATCATAACCGAAGATGTGTGGCTGAGATTCGTCCTCACGTTCACAACCAAAAATGAGTTCACATTTGAACCTAACCCTATATATATATGTATTAAATGGACGACAATTGAATTGGATAGATTCGTTTTTACTGGATCTTGTAATATCATCCAACAAAATCGATCAATTTGAATGTTGAATATTTTGGATCCAATACAATTAGTATAGAACATCTAATTATGATCGACCGATTATAATTGAACCGAAAGTCTTTCTATACATCCTAGACATATAAAAAGAAAGGTGTTTGGGTGGGTAGAATTAAGTAAACAAAAAAGCTAACACAAGTACAAGAAGGTCATTGTTTAAAGTGAAAGTAATTATTAATCATAGACATTATATATGGATAAAAAAGGAAGGAGGGTGGGTGGGTAGAATTGGGTAAAGCAAAAACTTCTTTAAAAGGGAAAATGATTATTATTATTATTATTATTAATTAACGACCAAATCAAACCTCCATGAATCATGGGCAAAAAAACGAGTGAAACCCGTGTGAAAACATGCATAGACTTCTCGTGCTTCTTAGATGCCCTTACACACACCATTTTTTTTATATTTATCCACCTTATCCAAAATAATATTATCACATTTCTAGAAATCACAATTACTTTTTTTATTTAATTTATATTTTGAAAAATTACCTTTTGAGTTGTCTGGTAAGTTTTTACTGGATAAATTGTTGTATATGATATTGTTTTGATGGATTACGATCTTATACGGTAAATAAAATTATAATGTTGATTCTTACGAATAAACATTTACTGAATAAGCGTTTGAGTAAACGACCCTTTTTTTTAACGGCATCTATAACACACACACGTTCCAGCGGTATCGAGTCTTCACTACGGACCAACCCACTAATCTACTGCGACCCGGTCCAACCTATGGCTGATCCCGACCGGCAGGGAAGTAAACGACCCTTTGTATAAACACTTAAATTGATCTCTTTAAAAGTATACGTACTTTCTAAAATAAGAGATTAATGGAAATTAATGCGTTCATTATTAAGCAATTTTTCTTGCAAGAAACAAATAACTAGGTAACAATGATATATACAATTCTATTATTTGTCATTTAAATATTAATTGATTCTAATTTTTCTTCTTAGTTTATTGATTGTAAAATTTAAAAAAAAATAGAGATGCTGGTTCAAATACAAACCAGTTGAATGTTATAAACTATACAAAACTGATTCAAATCAATATAAAAATAATTTATTTCATGATTTTTTTTCATCAAATGTTATGATTTAGAATATTAGTACATATATGTTTGTTTCATCTTGTGAAAGTTATACATGTATTTGTTTTCTTAAGTTGAAAGTTTCTCATATATTTGTTTCATAATGTAAAAGTTTTACATGTGTTCTTTTATGTATTTTTTTCACGTGTAATTTTTTACAAGGTGAAACAAACATATGTGTAATAATATTTTAAATCATAGTATTTGATGAAAAAAATCATGAAAAAGTTGTTTTTATATTGATTTGAACCAGTTTGTGTTGTTTGTAACATTCAACTAGTTTGTATTTGAACATCCCTGATTATCTTTTCTAATTTTCTTTTAAATATAGATTTAGTATCCGTTATTAGATATTGATGTATTCTAATTTATAGCCTTTTGGGATCATGGAAGATCAGGTTGATTTTGTGAGGCTCTTGAGATCAATTTTTTACATTTGAAACTTCATAGCAAAATATTGTAAAATTAATTTTCATAATATTTTTGTTGTAAAGGTTTGAATGTTTTCACAGTGTTTTTTTTTGTGAAGGTTTGGATTTTTTTGCATTCACAATGTTTTGTTGTGAAGTTATTTGGTCTCACGAAAAAGTTTGGTTATATATATATATAGTTATATGTTATTTTGAGAAGTGATAAATATTTGGGAAGTAAATAAATGATCCTAGCATTTCGTACGGTCAAGATCGAGATTGACTGGTCAAGAATTACGACTTTAACTAGTCAAATTTTACGGCTATACCAAAAATTGATAGATAGTTTTGTAACTTTTACATATAGGTGGCAAACATGTTTATATGTGAACCTATGTGATTCACATATGAATTATATATTCATATTTAAATTCGTGTAGTTCACATATGAACTATTTTAACTGATTTATATATAAACCCACGTGATTCACATATGAACTAATTAACTGATTCACATATGAACTAATTAACTTATTCACATATGAACTCATAGGTTCATATGTGAATCAGTTTAATAGTTCATATGTGTTAATTAATATGTGTTCATATGTGAATCAGTTTAATAGTTCACATGTGAACTAATTAACGGGTTCTCAAATGAACATATGGTTCATATGTGAATCACACGGGTTCACATATAAACTTTTTTGGCGACTATTTGTAAAAGTTACGAATGTACTCTTCTATCTTCTACATATCATGCGAGGAATTATCCGGTGCTTCCCAGTCAAAGCTGCAAATGTTGACCAGATGAAGAGCTATTATCATTTTTTACTTATCAAATATTTACATTACTAGAAAATTGAGTATTTTCAACGGAAAATGTCGTTGAAAATTTTCTACGAATTTTAGGAGGATTATTGACAGAACATAAATTTTCTACGAGTTTTCAACGAATTTCCGTTGAAAATCTCTCACAAACATGCATTTTCAACCAAATTTTTTTGACGAGACATTATGTTGAATTTTTTTTGGTTGAAAATACATGTTTGTGAGAGATTTTCAACGGAAATTCGTTGAAAATTCGTAGAAAATTTATATTCTATAAATAATTGCTCTAAAATTCGTAGAAAAATTTCAACGATATTTTCCGTTGAAAAAATCCGGTTAAAAATATTCAATTTTCTAGTAGTATTACCACTTCTCAAATCAACATCTTTCCATATATATAGTAATTAATTGGATAAGTAATTGAATGTTTATTGGATTGGATTAGTTCGATTTTATTGGGTTCTAGATTACCATCCAAGTACTGAGAGATCCAATTTGAGTGTTTAAAATTTTGGATCTGGTCCGATAATTACAATTGAATGTCTGATTACAATTGTTCGATTCTAATCAAACCGGTTGATTTAAATTAGATTGGATGGTTTTCTACACCCCTATAATATACATATGCATGTTACATTGGGAGAATGAATCAAAATGTAAATGAAATTCCTATGTAGTATAACTATATATTTTTTTCTCAACTACTATAACAAACTTTCAAATTTCCTTATTTCAAAACATATTGTGGTTGATATTTGGTTTACCAAGTTGTTGTTGATGTAGAAATCTATTTTATGTTTTAGGTTATGTGACAATGACATGATTATTAAAATGTAATAAAATTTATCTTAAATCTTAGTTGGTGTAATAAGAATTTTATTTCTCAATTAGTAGAATAAACTTTTAAATTTTAATTTTTCATACCTATTTTGACTGATAAATAAATTAAATATTTTAGAATTATACATGAGAGACTCTCTCATCTCCAATAGCTATGCTAAAATGAAAAAAAATGCACTTTTAACATTTTAGTTGCTCCAACAGCTATTCTATCATATATGCTAAAATAGAAAAAATGGAAAGAAGTTGAAAAATTCTCTAAATTTAGAGAAATCTCTAAAACTTATTAGAAGAGAGAGAAAATAATATTTTAATTATATCAACCAATTAGAGTATTGAGATAAAATGTCTAGGAGAGATAAATATTATTTTATTAGATCTATTGAATATTTTATTAATATAATTAATGGTAGAATTGCTAAAATAAAATAGCTGTTGAAGATGAATATAAATTTTTATAGAGATTTTAATTTTTTTTACTCTATTGTAGAAAAGTTTTAGCATATCTGTTAGAGATGCTCTAACAGACGTAATGTTTTGGAGATGTTGAGGTGTCTTAGTGTTAAGAGTAAACTGAAGGAACAAAAACCATAAACATTAAGAACGGAAAATCAAATTAAAATACACTTAAAAAATACTGATTCTTAGGCATTGTTTGGCAAAAATAAGCTAGCTTATAAGCTGACTTATAAGCTAGCTTATTTTCTGAGTAATCGTTTGGATGCACATAAGGTAGCTTATAAGTCAGCTTATAAGCTAACTTATCGATAAGCTACTCGAAGTAGCTTATGAGGAGCTTTTTGAAACTTTTTCCAATTATACCCCTAACTAATTTTATTTATTTATTTTCAACATGCCCTTTTTGGTCTTTTCACATGTTCATAAGCTAGTTTTTGCCAAACATAACTTATTCGTAATTTGTTATCGACTACTTATTTAGCTTATAAGTCATCAGCTACCTTATAAGTCATACGCTAGCTTATCAGTTAGTTTGCCAAACATAGCCTTATTGTTAAGGGGTAATTTTCTTTTTAAAATTATCGTCAACTCAACATAAATAACTGGTGGCACGTGAAATATTAATTCATTATTAGGCAAACTAATAGCAGTATAAGAAGATTTGAAAATTTGTTATACTAATTAAAAAAATTCATTATCATACTAAATTAAATTAGAAAAAAAAACGCTATTATATTTGAAATTTTGTTACCCTAAGGTAGAGATGGCCATTTGGGCCCGGTTCGGTCCGGGATTGGCAGAGGCCCCAGACTGGTAGGGACCGGTTATAGGCCCGAAATTTAGGATCGGTTATGACCCGGCCCGCTTTTTACAAAAAATGTACTTTTATATACACTTTTATATGTACTTTGAAATGTATTTCTAACTTTCTAGATGTATTTGATTATAAACCAATTATTTATTTATAATAAAATATATTTTTTAATATTTATAATAAAAACGTATTTTTAAAGTATATTTTAGTGTCTAAAACTCTCAATTACGTTAATAATTGTAATTTTAATATTTATAATAAAACGTATTTTAGTGTCTCAAACTCTCAAATCTCAATTAAATTATACATAATTACATTTTCAATTACATATATGATATATTAAATTAATAAATAAAATTAATGTTTTTATAAAATAATTTCTTTTTATTGAAGGCCCGGTTTGGGACCGGTTTTCGGAACCGGTTATGATAACACACTAAACGAGCCTGCTTGAAATCGTTGGGACCAGGACCTGGACCTGTTATAAAAAGCCAGACCCGAAAATTAGTGTTGAGGCCCGGTCTGGCTCGAGCCCGGTTTTTGATCATCTCTACTTTAAAGTATTGTTTGATAAACATAAGCTAATTTATTTTTTAAGTACGTGTTTGAATGGACATAAGCCGAATTAAAAAAATTCTATTACAATTATGCATATTTTGCTCTATTACATTTAGAATTTTAAAAATAAAGTTAAAAACTATATACTATTTTTTATTCAATGTGAAGACTTGAATTAAATAAGATACTATTAATTGCTCCTCCAAGGTGGTAAGTTTGCATGCGTAGCTTAATGTTCAAATATTGCCTTTCTATGATTCTTTCTCTTTTATGTGCTTCAAACACTAATTTCCGTTGGTGGATTGACTTGAAATTTGTGTACTACTAACTTTAACTAACTAAATAAACATTACAACAATATGATGTCAACATTACAATAAGTGAACCCGAGAATTTTGTTGAACTGATGCACCTTGAAGTTGGATCAAATATCTGCTAAATCAACATTACAACAATATGATGTCAATATTTTTGCATATCAACATTACAACAATATGATGTTAAGATTACATAATTCATTCAATACAATTCAAAAATAATTTTTATTACGATATTTCTATATCTATTGAGGGGAGAGAAGGGTTTCCAAACTGGTACTACCGCATAAAAGCATAAAACTACTATGATAACGCAATTTGTTGAGCTAGCTAAGTAGCCGTCTCTCTTCGTTGTGCCTCCAAGTTTGCACTCTATTTCCGTTCAACCTCTAACTTGGTCTGGAACTCTTGCTCCCATCAGTGTTTCCTCTTCATACTTTGTCGGCTTTTCTTCTAACGCTTACTAGTAAATATTCAACATCTGACAAAAAAGTTAGCAATTTGCTAGCAATAAATAATTAACGACATTATATATATGGAACATACCTCCGTCGATCGATTACCGTACGGGTTCCCACTACTGCTATTGACACCGGGAACACCAGTCATATCATAACGGGGATCCACAGACAACCCTTTTGCCGGCTTTCGACACTTCGTTCCCATAGCTCTGGGTTATCATTTGGAATAGTGTTTAGAGATGAACCGACGTGTGTATTTTCCCTAAGATGTGCATACATCTCATATGGTTTGCCAAAACAAAATGGGTTAGCTAACTTGTAGACATTTCCACAATATAATTGATGTAAATCAAACATATCTATTACCTGTTTTTAACAAGTATATAAGTTTTCCGAAATTGTTCAAGGCTAATGTCTATCGGACAACGGCAACCCAAACTAACGGTATCACTAGTTATAATCGTATAAAACAAACTAATTTGAGCAAGATTATAGGGGTGTAGCTAGGATTGTAATTTGGGCTGGGAGGAGGGGGCTTGAAGATCTCAAATTTAGTTTGTAGATTGAAGTTATTCAAACAAGCGGTTAATTTAAGATACACTATTAATGTTAATTCTCTTAAGTTTTGTGAGATTTTGAGAAGAAATTTCAGTTGTGATATATAAAAAAAACTGTGAATGTTTTTTTGAATTAAAAAAACCATGAATATTATGACTTATGTTTGTGAAATGTTACAAAAGAGATGAATATATTATATATTATAGTCTTAACTAAAACCAAAAACATGTTTTATCATTAATTGAGCCATTACTTTCATTAAATTATGAATATATATATATAGAGGCCCCTTCAAATGTTAACTCAATTATTTATGTTAACAGTGTTAACCCATCGTTCACTGGTGAACACGATGCTCGTATACTGACGAACACGATGCTCGTTCACTGATGAATGGTGTTCACCAGTGAACGATGAGTTAACACGCTTAACACAAATTATTGGGTTAACACAAGAAGCCACCTATATATATATATATATATATATATAGAGAGAGAGAGAGAGAGAGAGGGAGGTTCAGTAGAATATGGTAAAAAAAGAGAAAACTGAAGAACACCCTGAGAGTCCGCCATCTAGACGATATTTTTTTTCTATGCATCAATGCATATATATATATATATGCATTAGTGCATATGCACAAATGCATATAAGCGATTGGAGCTCATTTTTATATGCATTAGTGCATATGCACAAATGCATGTTACCAGATGGCGGCCTCCTAGGGTGTTCTTCAGTTTTATTTTTTTTAGCATTTTCTCCTGAACCTCTCTCTCTCTCTCTCTATATATATATATATATATATATATATATATATATATATATATATATCATAAATGATGCCAAAATAAAAATATATATGATTATAAAAATAATAGTATAAGATCTATGGCCCAAAAAGTAATAATATTAAAATCTTCATTTGTATATTCTTAGAATTTATATAATAATCTCTATGGATTAATTGAGTATGATTTTTGATGTAATAATGTTTTCTCTATAAAATGTTTGTAAACAATAAAAGAGTTTTTGATGATAATATAGAAATTAAGTACTAGAAATTACATACTTAAAAGTACCTAAAATATTAAAAGAATTCACTTAATAAAAACCAAAGAAATAAAATTTTAAAATAATAGGACAAAATTAAATAAAACCAAAAATAAAAAACAAAAAGTGGAAATGGCGTCATTGGATTCGAACACAGGCTCCCTTGGTTATGGGAAGCAACTAAAACCATGTAGAACCCGGTTGCAAAACCATATGGTACCCGGTTATGCAACCGGGTACTATATATAGGGGGTACGATTATTATATATAATGGTACCCTTGGTTATGGGAAGCAACTAAAACCATGTAGACTACATCAACCACTACTACAGAATTACAAATAAAACCCGGTTGCAAAACCATATGGTACCCGGTTATGCAACCGGGTACTATATATAGGGGGTACGATTATTATATGTAATGGTACCCGGTTGGACAACCGGGTACTATTAAAGTAATAGTACCAGGTTTCAAACTATGAACCGGGTAGCATTGTTTTCTCACAAACAAAAAAAATTATGCAGCATCCCCATCATCCGCGAGACCATGATGATGATTTCACTAGTTGACAGAGTTCATTAATAGTTCTCGGTAATATTTCATTGGTTCAAGCATTCTGTCGAACATCTGAAATGCATTGTCAAGGGTTTGCAGTGAGCATTTGAGATATGTGATCATAGTCCATAAAGAACGAAATTTACCAAAATGTTACAAAGTTACACCAGTGATTATATGAAATCTTACCCAAATAAGAATATTTGTATAGATTGATGCATCCATTGTATGACCCTTCATGGTGTTGGTAACCTAATATATACAAACATCAAAACAAATGTATACAAGTTAGAGATGTGGAAAGCATATCCAAGGGAGTAAAACATCATATCTTTTCAAATGGATTATTGCACATACAACCAGATCCGTTGAGTAGTTGACGGGCCTTCTGGTGTTAGTTCTTCATCTTTGTCTAGGATTTGCTTCGACATAATCTGCTTCCCGTTGTTTTACCTAGAATTGCAAAAATAAAACAAAAAAAATGTAAAATTGTTTGTAGATGGAACAAAAAGTTTCAGAAACACTTGTTTCTTTCTCATGATCGAACAAAAACATGAAGAAGTGAAATGTGAGATTAGTAAGAAGTATAAAATAATTTCTTTGATGCAAAAACAAAACTCAGGTAAATGGTGACAATGGAAGATAGAAATCGAGATTATGCGTAGGGAAGTTAGGATTCAGAGAGAGAAAAATGGGATGGAATTTTTTTAGACCAAAGAGGAGGGAACCGTCAAAAAATGGGAGGGAAAAATATTTGAGATTATGGAGGGAAACTGTTAAAAAAAGGGTGGCAAATAAATTGAGATCCAAATGAAACCCGGTTACTTATAAAAAAAATGGGGTAGTATTAGTAACTTGAGAATAGGTCCCGGTTTTATGTAAGAAACAAGGTAGTATCTATTTAAATATAACCCGGTTCCCTCTAAGTAACCGGGTACTATATTCAATATAAAAAAGTACTTGTAAATGAAACTCGGTTCCTCCAACCAACCAGGTAGCATTTGTTGCCTTACATTTTAGTACCTGGTTGACTGGTTTACCTGGTTATATTTGGGGGGATTTATTAAACATTTTATAGTAGTGAACACACGTGTTCTATTTTCTATGATATATTATGTTACAGGAAATAGTTAGGAGGGGGGAGGGGGGGGGGGGGTTCAGCATCAACTGGTCCCCCTAATACCTCCACCATTGAGCAATAAGACTTATCGTCTCTCTAGTCGTATTCGGTTAAATCTATATCGAAACCTCAACAGAAGTGGGCTTACAGACTCATGCTTCTCTCTACAATTAAAAACTTAAGTTGTAAGTAGACAACAAAATCATGTATATTCAAAAATTGTATACATTTAGTAGTAGACTTACCATGCGACGTTGATATTGTGCGACACTAATCGATCTCCCGATACGGTTGGATGATATATACCCCCTCGAATTGGGTGGCCCAATTGGCCCTAGCGGCCCTAGAATAACGCTAAAAGTGTCGGTATCCCACACCTGTTAAGACATAAGACATAATTTAGTGTAAGATAAATTTACAAAACAATGCAAATAGTAGATCACGTACTTGATCAATTAATTGTCGACCAATACGACTCTAGGATCCAGTTCGAGTGGTATCCCTTAAGGGGCATGAAGTCCTAACTGTTGAACGTTGCCCATTTGGGTTAAAGGCCAGACTCTATCCTATAAATGTGTATTCCTCATTTGGTTCGCATATCTATTCTGCAAGGTATAATATAAGGCATTCCAAACCTCCGTATCCATCTCTGGATCCCACTGATACCACACATATGCATTATTTAGATAAAGTTTAAAGAATCAAAACAAATGAGCTTCAGGGACATCCGTATACTGAGCCACGAACCACTGAACGTGGACCTAAAGATCGAGGTAACCCCTCTAACAACTTGTGTGTTTAGAAACCTGCACACTTACAAAATATACAATAAAAAATACATTAGTATCAATTTATTATGTAATATATATCTTATACCACTGACTCAGATGAGAAGGCATATTATCGAAGCATTGAGGTTAGGGATGGCAACTGAGTGGGGATCGGGCGGGGATTAGGTGGGGAATACAATCCCCGGCCCCGGCCCCGGTTTCACTATCTCGGCCCCGGCCCCGGTCCCCGGCGGGTACGGGGAATCCAATCCCATCCCCGGTGTTTTTGTGCTCATCCCCGGTCAATCCCCGGTTAAACAATAATTTTTTGCAAAAAGGGTAAAAATTACATTAAAAATATTTATTTTTTAGTTAATATATACATACGGGGACGGGGCGGGTTGGGGAATACATTACTCGGCCCCGCCCCCGACCCCGGTTTTCAACATCTAGGGGATCCTCGGCCCCGGCCCGGTACCCGTTTTAACAGGGAATGCCCGGCCCCGGTCGAGGCGGGTGAACCGGGTTCCCCAACGGGGCGGGGCAAATCACCATCACTAATTGAGGTATCTCCTCTACCCCGAACAGGTTGATGAGGCTAAACCCCTTGTCGTATCCACCTTCTGAATATCGTTCAGTCTTCCCCTGGGAGTCCGTTCTCTGGAGCTAAATCCTCTAACCTTATTACTGATCATTCCATCATCTGAAAAGAAAAGAAAAATATGTTTTGTTTACTAAAAAAAATAATCTCAATTCTGAAACGTACAAGCAAAAAACTATAACCATTGTGAAATAGACATAAACAATTTAGACAAGTTGTTGGTCCCTAAGGAGTCTACAAGAGTGTATAAATATAGATACAGTTTGTAGAAATTGGGGGGGGGGGGGGGCGGGGATGAATACAAACACAACTTTTTTAAGTTTTAAATGAGTTCATTGAGATAAATAAATTTATATGTTGTAAGTGGAATAAGAACAAGTATAAATAATGTTGGCTCACCGATGATTTGGTGATGAACCACCTTCCTTTAAATGATTGATTTTTTTATAGGGTCTTTTGAAGATCTGGAATATGCTTCAAAGATTGAAAAGTCAAAGACTATTTAATCAAGGGTTGTACATCAAAAAGTGGAATTTTGGATGTACCAACTAACTTCAATATTCAGATCAAATTGCCAAAGTCAAGATTGGGTCACCAATATAGTGGGTTACCGATGATACACATTTATGTCATCAAAATGTTGAGTCATCAATACAAGATGAGGTCATCAAGTTAATACTCATGGTCACCGACACTATATTCTTGGTCACCGAAATTGCAGGTATCATTTCTAAGGTTGTGATATCAAGTCACAACTACAAGGGTGTACACTCTCAACACAGCCGTCCACATGCATCTCATGCATGGGCACTATAAAAGGAGATGAAGTCCTTCCCGTAAATCTCACGCTTTCAACAAATCTTCAAAGTGATTATTTGTTTGACTCCGGCAATCCTGTGTGTTATAACAGTCTTGTTTTAACTTCCTTAGTGTATAAGTTAATTACTGTTATCTGTCTGTTTAGTTTGTTAGAATAGTGTGTCTATTCTTTTTCGCAACAAACTTTCTGTGTGTAAATTTTTGATATTTATATTAAAAAATTTAAAAAGAGTATATTCTGTGTGTTTGTATTCAACCCCCCTCCCTTCTACAAAACCCTCACTTGGTTAGCCATCTCTCTTTGGGGACTAACAAGTGGTATTAGAGCAGTTGGTTTAATTCAATAAACCAGATCTGTGATGGCTACTACTTCAAATGTTGATGGTACTTTGTAGACCTCCTCCAGTAATACATATGATTTAGGATCCTTGGCCAAACCTCCAAGGTTCAACCCAAGTAACTTTGGGTTATGGAAAAATCGTATGCTATTATTCTTGGAAGGAATCGATTGCAGGTATCCCAACATTCTCAGTGAGGGACCTATTGTTCCTAAAATATGGGCTCGCTTTGGCCCACAAAAAGACGCTGAAGGAAAAGACATAGAGTCAGATGATGAAAGGAGTGATAAAACTGGTAGATATATCATCAAACCTTCAAACAAATTTAGTGAAGATGATAAACGCCTAGTTGCTCTAGACACTAAAGTCAAATATGCTCTTGCTGTATCTCTTCCTGATGAAGTGCATCACTCTCTTCTTAACCTCCCCACTGCTAAAGAAATGTGGGACACTTTGAGTGTCTTATATGAAGGCACCAAAGAAGTCAAGAAATCTAAGAGGATCTGTCTTGTTAGAAAATATGAACTTTTCTCCCATGAAAAAGAAGAATCTCTCTCTACCTACTTTAATCGTTTTAACTGTCTTCTCAATGATCTCAAAGTTCTTGGACGAGTTTACGATAATGAAGAAGTTCTCTGCAAGTTCATGGATTGTCTCCCAGACTTCTGGGAAACCATATGTACTTGCATTAAGCAAACCAAGGACTTAGAAATAATGCCTTTAACTGCTCTCTATGGAACTCTTCTACATTATGAACAGACCAAGAACCAGAGAAAATCTCTTATAAAAGATATCAAATCTTCTTCTGTTGCTTTGATAGGTGATTCAAAATCTTCTTCTTGTGTTCCTAGAATTACCTATCCTTCTTCTGATTCTGAAAACGATATTAAGGAAGACTCTTCTCATCTATCAGATGCATACTATAGTGCTGCTGATGATGAAGGAGAAGAATCAGCCATTGACATACTTTCTGATAGTATTGCAATGATTGCTGGAAACCTTAAGAATAAAAGATTTTCTTCAAACCGCTCTAAATTTAATAGAAAACCTTTTTCTCAAAAACCCTCTTCTGACAAAGCAAATAAAGAATGCTTCAATTGCGGAAAGAAGGGTCATTTTGCTTCTGAGTGCAGATCAAAAGCTTCCTCTAATCTCAAAACATCTTCTTCTTATGGCCATGACTTCTCCAAATCAGCTTCTAGGAAGCCCGAAGAGAGAAATAGCCACTCCTCTAAAGAAAATTCTGAATTAAAAGAAACCTCTAGGTATAAGAAGTACAAAGCTAAATATAAGAGGGAAAAAGAAAGAAACCAAAGTAAAGGTAAAACTTTGGTTGCTGAGGCTCATTGCTGGGAGGATGAACAAACTTCTGAGAGTGAGAGTGAGTATGTCACAAAGTGCCTCATGGCCAAAATAGATGAGCTGGAAGACATGAAAAAATCACTCTACACTGCTCTTGTGTCTGCTGAGGGGTCTTCTTCAGGAACAAAGCCCCAGGTACATCCCTTTACCTTTCTCTCTGATGATCAAAAGGTTGATGCCTTTGATTCTTTAACTATTGACTTTTGCAATTTAAAGGATCAAAAGAAAAAGGCTGACATGCACATTAAATTTTTAAATGATCAACTTCTTTCCTGCTTCTCTAAACTCAAGGACTTTGACAAAATGAAAGCTGATCTAGAAAACCTAAGGTATTTAAATGACAGTCTTTCTGAAGAGAAAACAAAGATTTCCAATACTCTTGAAAAGGAACAAGAGGTTCTTTCTAAGTGGACTAAATCTTCAAAAAATCTAGAAAAGATTCTTCTAGATCAAATCTCTTGTAAGGACAAGTCTGGACTTGGATATGGAAAAGATGATCCTCAATCTTCTGACCTTCCACTTCCATCATCCGAGTGTCAAGGCTTTCTTGCTGGTTTCTTCTCTGATGACGATGATGATCTTTTAGATTACTCATATGAGGATTCTACTTTTGTCCACTCAATAGATTTGTTAGACATGCTAAAAGTAGAGTCTAATGCCAAAAAGTTTGGAGTCTTTGTTAAAGCTAAAGAACCCTCTCCTGAGTCTTCAAAAGTTTCAACTCTTCCAAGCTCCTCTTCTTCTTCTCCCAAACCTATTCAAAGACTTTTAAACTCTCTAAGTCTTCATGAGTCAAGATACTTCAAGGAGCAGCCATCCAATGTTCCTGAGTATCCCTCTCCAAAAAGATTTTCTCCTAAAAAGAGAAATTTTTCTAAATCAAAATTTTCATCTAAAAGGAAATCTCAAATAGTTACTTATCTTATTCCTCGATCAGTGAACTTGAAGAAATCAAGAAATCCTGGTAAAGGCATTCTTGGACCAAGACCAGGTGTCGGTCATCCCTCCTCTTCTCAGTCACCAACTTCTGTTCAAAGTTTTGATGATATGGATTTTAAAAGGGCCTTTTCTTTAAAGAAGTGCTATAATTGTGGCAATGCCTTCTAATCCTAAAGGACCCACCTCAAAATGGGTACCAAAAGTCTAAATTTGTTTTTGGGTGCAGGTACCAAACAAAGATCATATATGGTACATGGACAGGGGTTGTTCAAGACACATGACCGGAAACAAACTTCTTCTCCCTAACTTCTCAAAAGAAAAGGGACCCACTGTTTCCTTTGGAGGAAATGGAAAAGGGGTCACCAAAGGATATGATACCATATCAAATGGAACCATCACTTTCTCTAAAGTAGCTCATGTTGAAGGGCTAATGTACAATCTTCTAAGCATCAGCCAAATATGTGATTTGGGTTATAAGGTCATGTTTCAGCTGTGTGTGTGCTTGGTCTTTGATGTCAGAATAAGATTGTACTGGCAGGAACTCCACTGAACGATGTATACATAATCAACATGAAGGAAAGTGCAACTGGAGAAGCTGTGTGTCTCCTCTCTCAAGAACTAGCCAAACAAAGTTGGCTGTGGCATAAAAGATTCTCTCATCTAAACTTTAAAACCTTGAATAAACTTTCCAACAAAGAGCTGGTTGTTGGAATGCCAAAAATAGTTTTTGAGAAAAAAAAGCTGTGTGGAGCATGTGAAAAAGGAAAACTCACCAGAACCTCTTCAAATGCTTCACATGGATCTGTGTGGTCCAGTAAGCACACCTAGTCTAGGTGGTAAAAAGTATATGCTAGTAATCGTCGATGAATTCTCTAGATATACTTGGGTGTTCTTTCTAAAACATAAGAGTGATGCTGCTGAAGAAATCATCAGGTTTACAAAAATGATTGAAAATATGAATGGTAAACTGGTGAAGTCTTTCAGAAGTGATAATGGCACAGAATTCAAAAATGCTGCTCTGTAAGATTTCTTTGACCTAAAAGGAATTTCTCAGAACTTCTCTGCTGTACGTACCCCTCAATAAAATGGTGTTATTGAAACAAAGAATCGGACGCTGTGTGAAGCTGCAAGATCAATGCTGAGTGAATCCAAGTTGCCAACCTATTTTTGGGCTGAAGCAGTTAACACCGCATGCTTTACTCAAAATAGGTCAATCATAGTCAAAAGGCATGACAAGACTCCTTATGAGGTTTTCCATGGTAGAAAACCTGCAGTTGACTTCTTTCATGTATTTGGTTGTGCTTGTCACATGCTAAATGACATGGAACAACTTGGAAAATTTGATCCAAAGTCTGATGATGGAATTTTCATGGGCTATTCTCTCTCCTCAAGAGCCTTCAGAATCTACAACCTAAGAAGACAATGCATAGATGAATCCATGCATGTGAAGTTTGATAAGTTTGAAACATCTTCATTATCTTGTAATGAAGAAGAACTAAATCTATGGATAAACTTATGTGTTGGTGAAATTCTATCTTCCTCTCAACCCAATCCTTCAGATCAACAGGATAACAACCCCTCTCAGCCTACCATAAACACCACCTTATCTTCAGAACCCTCTCCTTCTTCTCCACCTCCTGAAACTAACTCTACAGCAGACCTTACCCACCAAAACACCATATTTTCCTCTGACCTACCCTCACCATCTCAAATTCCTACATCATCCTCTTCTCTACCTCCTCCCTTGCCTCCTGCACTAAAGTGGACCATGGATCATCCAATAGAGGAAATCATAGGTGATCCACAAGTTGGTGTAAAAACAAGAAGAGGCATAAGCAATCTGTGCTTATATGTCAACTTTGTTTCGATTGTTGAGCCTAAACTGATAAATGAAGCCCTAGCTGATCCTAGCTGGGTAGTTGCCATGCAAGAAGAACTCTCACAATTTGAGAGAAACAAAGTCTGGAAGTTAGTTCCTCGTCCATCCAACAAAACCATTATCGGAACAAAGTGGGTGTTTCGAAACAAGATGGATGAAGAAGGAACTGTCATAAGGAATAAAGCAAGGTTGGTTGCTCAAGGATATCGGCAAGAGGAAGGAATTGATTATGATGAAACTTTTGCTCCTTTTGCCAGATTGAAAGCTATCCGAATATTTCTTGCCCATGCAGCTTACAAGAATTTTCGGGTATTCCAAATGGATGTCAAAAGTGCCTTCCTGAATGGTGAACTAGCTGAAGAAGTGTATGTAAAGCAACCACCTGGGTTTGAAGATCCAGTCCATCCGTATCATGTGTATCGGCTAGATAAAGCTCTGTATGGACTGAAGCAAGCTCCTCGTGCCTGGTATGATACTCTCTCAGACTATCTCCTTAAAAATAAGTATATACGAGGCAAAGTTGACAACACTCTCTTCTTCAAGAAATCACAAGGTAATATCATTCTTGTTCAAATTTATGTTGATGATATTATTTTTGGAGCCATCGATGAATCCTTGTGTGATGAGTTTAGCTCCCTCATGCAAAAAGAGTATGAAATGAGCATGATGGGTGAGTTAACCTTCTTTCTTGGTTTGCAAGTAAAGCAGTCTCCAGAAGGTATTTTCATTAATCAAAGTAAATACATTAAAGATCTTCTGAAAAAGTTTCAACTTGATACTTGCTCTACCATGAAAACTCCTATGGCTCCTCCTCTTAGACTCCACTCTGATCCTGATGGTGTTTCTGTTAATATTACAAATTATAGAGGCATGATAGGATCTCTTCTTTATCTTACTGCAAGTAGACCTGATATTATGTTTGCTACTTCTCTATGTGCTCGATACCAAGAAAATCCTAAAGAATCACATCTGGCTGCTGTGAAAAGGATTTTTCGGTATCTGAAGGGTACCATAAATCTGGGTCTTTGGTATCCCAAAGACTCAGGTTTCGATCTCATCGGGTACTTTGATTCTGATTTTGCAGGTTCAAAAATAGACAGAAAAAGTACAACTTGAAGTTGTCAGTTACTTGGTGGAAAGCTTGTGAGCTGGTCAAGTAAGAAACAACATTCGTGTCTACTTCTACAGCTGAAGCAGAATATGTGGCTGCTGGAAGTTGTTGTGCACAGATATTATGGATGAAAAATTAGCTGTGTGATTATAATCAGATTTTCTCAAAGATCCCAATATTGTGTGACAACTGAAGTGCAATAGCCATTGCCAACAATCCTGTGCTTCATTCAAGATCTAAGCACATTGATATCAGGTACCACTTTATAAGAGATCATGTCTCTAAAGGTAATGTGGAACTACACTTTATTCCCACTAAGTATCAATTAGCTGATCTATTCACAAAACCCCTTGATGAAGCAAGGTTCAAGTTCCTCATCGGTGAATTAGGTATGATAAATATAGACTAACATGTATATATATATTTATATATTATGTGTATGTATATATGATATACATTTATGTAAATTATACATATATATGTGTTATATATTTATATAAATATATGTTTTATATATATATTTGTATATATTATATGTATATATACTATATACATTTATGTATATTATATATTTATATATATATATATATTATATATTTATGTATATGTAAGTCATATATATATAAATAATTATAAATAAAAATAATAATAATATATATATAGAGTCGATGAGTATATTCACCGACGTGGCACCTCTTTCTCTCTCCTAAATCACCTCTTTCATCTCTCTCAATAAAACTCTAACCCTAAAACCATACACACCTTCCAACACCACCACCATAGTCACCGACGTCTCAATTCTACGAGCCACCGAGAGTCATCCACCGACGAACCACCAACGAGCCACTGACGAGCCGTCGACGGTTACCACACAAACCCTAGCCGCCGACGGTCACCGACGTCATCATCCACCGACGTCACCATCAACCGACATCACCGCTGTGATTCACCATCGCCCTAAGCCACCGACATTTATCCTCTCTCTCTCAAGCCACCGACGTGGCCTTTCTCTCTAGCCACCGACGTCGTGCAACGAGCCACCGACGTTGTGCATCGAGCCACCGACATTCAAACCACTCACCAAGGTATCTCTAAAACTCTTCACATTCTTAACCCCTTAAATATAACCCTTAGTTTACCATTCTTGGTGACTAAGATTCCTTGAGCTTATCCTTAAATGACATCATAAACGTCATTAGTGTCAGAAAGCATGCGCCGAATTCAACCCTAAAACCCTTAGAATTCTGACCTTTCAATCACCTCAGGTCATCATTGTTTTTGAAAGTTGGAATTCCCTCTCATATATAACCGTTCCCCCCCATTTTCTTTTACCTTCTTTATCACATCCATTATCTCCATCTTCTTTCTCTCTCAACTTCAAGAACACACATGCAACTTCATCGAAGCTCTTCAATGGCGTCCCCATCAAACTCTCCCAAAGCTTCTGAAGAACAAACCCTCACCTTTGGATCACTCTCCTTCCCTGCATGCAACTACTTTGGTAGAATTGGAACAGACAAAGCTCACCCAGAATACAATGATGTATGTTGGTTTCTTCAAAGGTGCCCTCTTCGGTATGCTCTAACTGCAAAACCCAAAATGAGTAAGTTTCTTCTGGGTAACTTTTGGTTGACTTGCACATTTGATGCTTCCTCGGATCAAATAATGGCATCTGTCCTTAGTGATGATGAACCTGACGTGGTCTTCGATGTTGAAGACGTACGTACCATTCTTCACCTTCCCTCTTATGACTCATATGAGACTTTTCCACTTGGGAACGGACACCAACAAGTGGTGTCAGTTCTAAACTATGTTGAAGAAAAGAGGGGTCCAAAATCCAAGGGTCCTGGTACACTGCTAAGAAAGAATATGGGAAGCATTTGGAACTTCTTCTTTGCCCACCTTATTCTTTGCTTGAGCAAGAAGACAGGAGGTCCAGATCAGGCACCATCTCAGATCACTGAGCTGGCTCATGCCTTAATTTTTCAAAGGAGGATAGACTTTGCAGCATACTTCTTCAATGAAATGATCTCCTCCTTCTCTACATATCGGCGATCTCAGGTACCTTTTCAGCGCCTTTTCTCCCTTATTATAAATGCCAAGCTTGCTGATAAACTTGATAAAAGGGATGATATTGAATATGATCTCCCTCTTCATCAAGTTGGCAACCAAATTATGAAAAAGGGAGTCTTGGCCACTGACAACCCCCTTAGACCTTCTATGATTGAGTTTGCAAGAAATGCAACTCTTGCTTGGGGTGAGAATGAACCCCGTCTTCGGAGACCATCTGTCACCGAAACCACTCCTGCACCTCGAGTCACTGATGTGCCCAAATCTCGAAAGAGATCCAAAGCGTCGGGCACATCTACCTCCGCACCCACCGATGCCACGAAGCCAAAAGCACCTTTGGCTTCTACCCAGGCATTAAAACCCCAAAAGCGGAGAAACTCGAAAAGCCCCCCAAGGACTTCCTCAAAGAAGTCCAAGGGTACCCAAAGGGTCACAACACATAAGCCACCCACCGACTCCCAAAAGTCAGTGGGTGTTGAAAAAATCCTCTCTAGACCCAAGGAACAGTCAACCCTCCCCAGCTCCTCCATGCCCTCTCAAAAGGACATGGTTGTAAAAAGGGATATCCCTATTATTCCTTCATCAAATTTTTCTTTAGTTGATGAAGAAGACTTGGAGTCTCCCATCCAAGGTACCTCTTCACCACCCCCTGAGCTCTCACAGCTCCTTTTCCACACTCCACATGAGAGTGCATCACAACCAGATGCACTTGATGGAGCATCCCATTTTACAGACTTTTTATTTTCCGATACGACACCTTGGTCACGTACGTCTCCCGTACATGCAAAGGGTGTTGAGGAACCCATTAATGAGGAATCCCCTCATAGACACTCTCCTAACGTGTCTCCCCCACATCTCCTCACTCTCCGAGGTCCCCCCCAATTAAACTTACAGGTTTGGTGTACTACTCTTCTAGTGATGACGATGATGATCAGCCACCTAAGCCTCAACCAGCTGCTCCCATGACTTCTAAACAGGGAGATGATCTTATCAAAGCTTTCACCAACTTTTCTCATGAAACTATTCGAAGGGTTGAAGTTTTGGAAGATCATGCAAATAAGGAGATGGAAAAAATGGCCTCTCTTTCTACTACTCTTAGATCAAGCATTGAAGAGTTGTCGGTGAGTCACCCAACTCTTATGACATGCTTGGATCTCTTGCACATAGATGTCCTTGATCTTCAGCAGGGGCTTCTCTCCAGTCAAGCTTTAGTGACCTCCTCCATCCAAGAGCTTCGCAATGCCTCTAACAAACAAGCCACCGACATTGCATCCATTCTTCTGAACCAAAAGAAAATTTTGGAGTCTCTTGCCTCTCTTCACTCAAAAATTAAAAGGTCCCAACTTCTCCTCCAATAGTTGAACTTGATGTTGGTGACACTTTCTTTAAAGATAAAGATCGGTTCGTAATTCAAAGGGTAGAAAATAAAATGGATGATTTATGCTCTGATGTTGCAAGGATAAGGGATTCTCTCTCTTCAGTGGGTTTCAAGGGTTTAACCACTAAGGGGGAGAAATTAGATAAAGCAGAGGTCACAGCCACCGATGCTACAGCCACCGAGGTCACAGCCACCGATGTTGCAGCCACCACAGCCACCGATATTGCCATGGTCACCGAGACCACAACCTCAGCCGCCGATACTACCACGGTCACCGACGTGACCCATCCTTTGGTCACTGAGGTCACTCCTCACGTGGTCACAATGTTAGCTGGTGCAACTATTGAGGGGGAGAGTATCAGTGCTCGATCCCTTGAAGAGACTGAAGAAGAAAAAGAGAGGAAAAGACTTGAAAAAGCCAAGGGAAAGAACCCTCTTTCTCAGGATGAACAGCGTGAAGAGCAAAAGAAGAAGAAAATATTCAGAGGCCCTGAAGCAGACTCTCTTCAACTACAGCCTGCCCCTTTACTCACCGATCCCCTTGGAGTTATTCTTACTGAAGCTGAAAGGGAGGAAGCACTAAGGGCTCAACTTGAGTACGATCAGACAAATGTACTCAAGTTAGCTCAAGATGAAGCTACTCATGCCATGGTCGTAGATGCTCTTCAAACTAAGAAAGATGAGCTTGAAAACATAAAGAAAAATTCTGAAGCTGTGAAGACTGTTGCAGAAGCAAAGAAAACCAAGGAGGTTGATTGGTTCAAGAGAAGGTTGAAAAATAGGAAGGATGATTCTAAGATCATCGGTGCCACCATTCACCCTCCAACCAAAATTTCTCCTAAGTTGCTTCTCACAATAAAAAGGGCTGACACTCTCAACAAAACTTATGAGATAGAATGGTTGGAGGTCTTGGGGATTACAGAATGGATGGAAATTGGCAATCATGTGTCCAAAAGTAAGAGCAAGTACAAAGAGTTTGTACTTGATACACTCTGAAAGATGAGAGAAGGACAAGGCTAGAAGGACAGCAGATGTATCTCATCCAGCAAGGCCTCACTGGAGAAATTATTCCTGCCCCAAGGAATAAGAAAAAGGGTCACTTTGCCATGCTTCATGAGAGAAACATCAAAATAGATGCTTCGGGTATAAACCATTCCATACCTACTCCAATCGCATACCCTGAGCAAACTATGATTACTGAACCTGAACTTGGGGTGTTCTTTGAAGACATCTTTGGAAACATAGGTTTCTTCAGAGCTTCTGACATCTCAAGGGCTCACAGCTCCTTCCTCTCTGCTATTCTAGGAGTGCCTCCAGTTGAAGACCATGGAATCACAAGGCTTATCTTGGATGAGCTAAAAAGAAGAGAACACACCCCTTGAATATTCTTCATATAGTGTGAACCTTATTAATCATGTACTCTGTGTGTTGTACAATGTTGTGTGTTTATTAATAAAAGTTCATACTTTTCCTCTTCAAAAATTCTTGTTCATATCCTTATTTTTTCTGCACATATTTATACCTATACTGTATATACTCATACTCAGTTAAAAAAAATAAAAAAAATAAAAAAAATAAAAAAAATAAAAAAAATAAAAAAAATAAAAAAAAATATAAATCTGAGTCAAAAGAACCCAAAAGAAATAGAAAGGGTCAAAAAGAATTCTTTTCTAACTTACAGGTATCATCATCAAATAGGGGGAGATTGTTGGGTCACCGATGATTTGGTGATGAACCACCTTCCTTTAAATGATTGATTTTTAATAGGGTTCTTTTAAAGATCTGAAATATGCTTCAAGTATTGAAAAGTCAAAGACTATTCAATCAAGGGTTGTACATCAAAAAGTGGAATTTTGGATGTACCAACTAACTTCAATATTCAGATCAAATTGCCAAAGTCAAGATTGGGTCACCAATATAGTGGGTCACCGATGATACACATTTATGTCATCAAAATGTTGAGTCATCAATACAAGATGAGGTCATCAAGTTAATACTCATGGTCACCGACACTATATTCTTGGTCACCGAAATTGCAGGTATCATTTCTAAGGCTGTAATATCAAGTCACAACTACAACGGTGTACACTCTCAACACTTAGTGAAATTTGAAGTTCACTAAGTAATGTGTACACTTATCAATTCCAGCCTTACAAGATATCCAACGATGTGATACATGGGTTCATGTATCACTTAGCAATTTTCAAGAGATAAGTTCTTGACTCACAACAATTGCAAGACACGTGGGCAGCAAGAACTTGAGCATTAAACCTTAAATAAAGACATTCTCTTTTATTCTTATAAAAGGAATATTTGTCTTTTAGCTAAAAGGTTTGATGGGACTTCACAGAGCATGAACAAAAGAAGATAAAATTATCTGACATTACGTGCTACAAAGAATGGTTCATCTATTATTCTAGTACAAAGGGAGTGGCCTCTTCCTTTATCCAGCAGATACACTTCCAGCTAATGAATCCTTGACAGCTGTCCACATTCATCCCATGCATGTGCACTATAAAAGGAGATGAAGTCCTTCCCATAAATCTCACGCTTTCAACAAATCTTCAAAGTGATTATTTGTTTGACTCTGGCAATCCTGTGTGTTATAACAGTCTTGTTTTAACTTCCTTAGTGTATAAGTTAATTACTGTTATCTGTGTGTTTAGTTTGTTAAAATAGTGTGTCTATTCTTTTCCGCAACAAACTTTCTGTGTGTAAATTTTTTATATTTATATTAAAAAATTTAAAAAGAGTATATTCTGTGTGTTTGTATTCAACCCCCCCTCCCCCCCTTTCTACAAAACCCTCACTTGGTTAGCCATCTCTCTTTGGGGACTAACAAATACCTATTCTATTACAACCTAAGAATCACTAAGTAAATTGATGCACAAGATATAGAGGAGAAATAATCAGAGGTTGTAGAAGAGATTTAAGCATGCATTAAGATGAATTTGCTCTCACTGAATTTGAACAGTAACTAGAACTAGGATATTCACTAAGTACAAAGAGGAATCATAATTAAATCACTGAAGAAGCTTGGATCAACACAAGCTAATAATTATAACAATGATCGAATAGTGTATGTTCATTTTTGTTATTTGAATCATCATTTGTGTATTCAAAATTTCTTCCCCGTCGCTAGCTTCATTATCAGATCCATTGTGACTGTGATGAGTACTGATTATTGTAACATCTCTTTAGTTATAAATCACCCCATTTAAATTGTAAATGTGGTGAAACTCCATAAACGGGGTCATGGGTATTGATCTTGGATCTCAAACGAGAGTTCTGAGTTCATAACCGTGATGAAACACATGTTGTCGGTAGGTGTGTCCATGTCATATCATGGATAAGTACATGTTTTAAAATTCATGACTACGTGAAAATGAAAATGAAAGGGTTATATTTATATTGACAATATAAACTATGTGATTACTCGACATTATTTGCTTAAAATGTATTTGTATACCAAGGTTGAGAAAATGAGAGCATTCAGATATTATGGAGCTCAATTGAGGTGATCGAATATCATAATGGCTATGTCGATGGAACACCATATAGAAATATTTATATTTATATTTTATATTTTTTATATCCTAGTTTTTTATTTGAAAAGAAAATAGTTTTCATTGTTTTATCATGTGTCTATTTTAAAAAGATTTTCAAAACCAATAATATAACACCCCCTTGTTTTGGGTGTTACATTCTAACTCATTCAAATTCTTTTGTTAGATTTTATACCGTCTAGATCATATTTTGCATGTCGCATTTTGATAATTAACAAACTCGTCTATTTGTTACAAATGAACTTTTTTCTAATATATATGGTGTGACTTTAAAAGGAAGTCTATACCAATTATTTAAAACATTGGATACACTTCTCTTGAAGCATGTCAAGTTCCGATTAATTTAAGAAACTTGAAGTCGAATATTATTGAAAATCACTTGGAAACGTTTGTGGTATCGTCACCGAAGTCCGTTGACTTCTCCAACAACCACTTGTTTGCTTTGACGGTTAGTTGTTAACGTCGTATTATCATCCGTATTATTATATCATTGAAGTTCAATAACCAAAATATATTAAGATAGGGTACTTTATAGTCGGTCTTGTTAAGGAGTGAGTGGTTAGAAAGTATAAAAACACATAGGGGGCGTTTGGTTCGCTGGAATGGAATGGAATCTGGTGGAATTGGAATCTGAATTCCTTTGACCAGATTCCAATTCATTTGTTTAGTTCATTGTTTTCAAGGATTGAAATTTGGAAAATTCCAATGAATTCCAAAAGAAGGCAATTTGAGATTCCTTAGGTTACCGGTGGGAATTCATGGGAATTAAATTTGTTTTTTCTTAATACCTAAAATACCCTCATCATAAAAAAGAACTATAATCCTAATCTCTAAAAAAGAAGCCGACACCTCTTCACTTGGATTTTCGGTTCGGTTTTTTCGGGGTTTTTTTCAATTTTCGGTTTTTCGATTCGGTTCGGTTCAGTTTTTTCGGGGGTTTTTTTTTCAATTTCGGGTTTTCGATTTCGGTTCTGTATTTCGGGGGTTTTTTTAGTTTTCGATTTTCGGCTTTTCGGTTTCTCGGTTTTTTTTTCCAGTTTCAGTTCGGTTTTTCCTCACCCCTAGCAGTTAGGTTCTCCATCGTCTCCTGCAACAACTAAAATATGTCTTGCCCTAACATATGTTGTTTTGTTGTAGTTTTTTGTTTTTTTTGCAGTTTTTAGCTATTTTTGTTGTAAAAAAATTATGATTTTTGTTGTTTTAGCAGTTTCTGTAGTTTTTGGCTGTTTTATGCAGTTTTTAACTGTTTTATACAGTTTTTAGCTGTAAAAAAGCTCAAATTATTTTTAGTGTTAAAAAAACTGAAGTAGTTAATAATTATTTTATTAAACTAATTTTAGTTTAAAAAATTAAATTTAATAAAAAAGGTATTTTAGTCATTTACTGGAATTTCATTCCAATTCCAAAGTTAATTCTGTGAACCAAACAGACAGATTCCAATTCTTTTAACATATTACATTATAATTCTGCCAACCAAACAGGTGGTCAAACCTGACAACATTCCAATTCCAATTCCTTCAAAGTCAAATTCCTTTGACATATTCTATTTCATCCAATTCCATTATGCAAACCAAACGCCCCCTATGGGTCCGTTTGGTATGTAGGAATGAAAAGAATTTGGAGGGATTTGGAATTGAAATTTATTCTAATCCCGTGTTTGATTGGCAGAATTGCTCGCATTTGAAATATTCTCGTATTTTGTTGAAATTCCTCAAACATAGAATTTTGAAATCCCACAGGAGTGGTTGAGATTTCACGAGATTTCGTAGGATTTGTATATAATAATGATTAAAAACATTTTGTTTTCTGATAAACAATTACAAAAAGTAATTTAATTATTTTATGATTATTTATAATTTATCATTACAAATTATTTATAAATAATGAAATTTAATTCCATTTCAGACCTTACAAACTAAACAACCAAAGTTTCTAAACCCTTCCAAATTTAAATCCCTCCAATTCTAAATCCTTTCATAAAACCTAAACCCCTCAAAATCATTCCATCAAACTACACGGCTCTTGAGGTTTCGTTTGATTTGTAAGATTGGATTGAACTTTGGTGATTTGGAATTGAATTCCATTCAAATCTCATGTTTGGTTTGAAAGATTTTCTGAATTTAAAATTTAATAAACATAGGAATTTGAAACCCCACATGATTGATATTTCACGAGATTTTGTATGATTTAAATGTAATAATGTTTTAAACACGGTGACAACATTTATTTTGTAATAATTAATTAATAAAAAATAATTAATTTATTTTTATAATTATTTATTATTTGATTTTATAAATTTTAAATTATTTAATTTTATAAATTATTTATAAAAAGTGGAATTCAATTATATCTTAAATTTTCCAAATACAAATCTCTCAAATACCAAATCCTTCATGGAAATTTAGGTCCCTTAAAATCATTCTATTAAATCAAACCATCATAATTTATTATAATTCAACAAAACATAAATTACTACTGGAATCAGTATTAAACACACAAAAACCAAAATGAAAACGGTGCATCCAACAACCCAAACGGTAGTAGAAAAATCCATAAACCTTCCGAAAAACCAATTATATTCCAAAACTTAAGTCAAAATAAAATGTCCACCATAAAAAGGGGCTCACAATAGGGTTTTCCCACCTTATAGGTGAGAAATTCAATATATGTTGACCATCCGATTCAATGATAGCTTAATTATTTTATTTGTTTTCAACTTATTCAACCAACTAAATCATAAAAATATTTTCAATAAATATATTATAATTTTTCTATAATAAAATATAAAAACTTAAAAATTTTAAAAAAATTACATTCAACTTTAACAGTTATTCAATTTTAGTAAATCTATCTTAATTATATTAATAAAATATTCAATACATTTAATACAATATTATTTTTCTCTTCTATACATGTAACTTCAATAGTTAATTGATTTGATACAATTAAAATATTATTTCTCTAGTCTATATAGTTTTAGGGATTTCTCTAAATTTAGAGATTTTTATCTCTCTCATCATTTATCTATTTTAACATAGATGATAGCATCTCCAAAAGCTATGTTATAATAAAGATTTAGGTGGTTTTAAAGATTTTTTTTCTCCAATATCTATGTTATGACATGCTAAAATAGAAAAAAAGAAGAAAAAGATGATGAAAATCGCTAATTTTGAAGAAATTTTTAGAGCATCTCCAACAGCTATGCTATAATTTTTCTAAATGATTGATGATATTAGTTACATTCATTAGATCAAATTTGCTTCATTAAATATTTTTTATCTAATTTGCCAACCAAATAATTGATTGCTAATTTTCTTAAAAACACTACATTAAGGAAAAGTTTGGAAAAAAAACTATGTGTAAGACTCTCAAATCTGAAAATAATGACTAATTTAAAAAATTTCATCAATACAAGAAATAAGGAGTAAATCATGTTCCTATACATCAAAAATTGGATTGCCTCGAATAAACATTCTAAATAAACCTCGACAAGAGATAGACCAAGTATTATACAAAGGCATAAATACGGTCTAGGTGTTACTAAACCCAATAAGAGTCGCTATTTCCAAATGCGGAAGACGTCACCAAAAGCTAAATCCTTATCATGCCACTTCCTAGCACTCTAGTCAACACGTGTCACTAGTACCAACCCCAAGGAGAACCTGATGCACATGCCAACAAAGGAAAAATGTTAGGTTTAATGCCTAGTAAGCTCAAGAGTTTATAACATATTTATAATCGATAGAATTTGAAAGACTGCTTGAGTTAAATAATAACTTTCTCATATAAAATGACTTTATTATAAAAGCAACATCTTTCCCAAAACTCATCATGTTCGTAATAAAAGTTTTGAATCAAAATACCGTAGTAATGAAAGCTTTAAATAGAAACGCCCATTCCAATACGAACTCTACACCATTTACTCACTCAAAACATGAATAAGTTTAAATGTTTCAAATACCAAAATATGGATGAAGCTCCATTATCTAGGATACCAAAACACGGTTAAGTCCTCATGATCCAATTTTATAAAATATGGATAATATTTCATACTCTAAATATGTCACCGAAAATAATGGATAAAACTTTATACCCAAAACAACACCTTTCGGTGACATGGGAGGTCCGTTTCCGTCGACAATGGTGTAACACAAAGTAAACCTTGTTCAACGTTATCAGACTTCAATCAAGTATATTAGTCATTGAGATCAACCACCCACGGTCTATAGTTCAAGTCCTCCAATACCGAAGACACACTCTCTAGTTAGAATCAACATACCACGGGACACACGGTAATCAAAATCAACCACCGACGGTCTATAGTTCGAGCCCTCCGGTGCTATAACCTCTGTGTCTAACATATCACGGGGAACATGGTTATCGAGATCAACCGTTCACGGTCTATTGTTCGAGTCCTCCGGTGCTATAACCTCTGTGTCTAACTACAATGAGGAAATAACTATTCCCTACCAATATCTCTAAAAATTGGCTTATGTGCCTATGGATCCAATGCAACTTAGCCTAATTTACATGACTCTAAAATGAATGACCAACGCACTCAATGCATGTAAAATATCATATAATCATGCCATAACTACGTATAACCCCAAAAGCTTGATGCATGGCAATTTAATTCAGACAAATGTCCTCAAGACTCATTTTAGTCAAAACCGGGTTTACGCACAATACCTCAACACTTACATGGTTACTCAAAACAAATATCGTTAGTTGAGACAACCATTTTCCAAATGAAATTATACTCATATATTTCAAAATGTCTCATAGTTCAATAACATGTATTTTCCAATGGTTTGTAAATCAAATACTCCCAAAATGCATAATAACTAACAATCTTTATTTATAAAATAAAACATCTAAACAACTCATATTTATGCTTTATTTACCAAAATGTCTAGGAACCCAAACATAAGTATTTACATGATTTATAAAACCTTTTATACCAAATAATACACATTTTATCAAAACACTCACACATTTGATAAATAGCAAGTAAAACATGTTAATACTTCAAAATGGACATTTTCGCATGTACACCGTTTTCACAAAGCAACTTGAACTCGTCTTGCTAAATTTAGGCTAAATCTAGGTTTTACCAAAACTTCCTTTGAAGAAAAATCCAGATATGCAAACATCCATCACTATTTCTTTTTCTAGTTCATAAACAACCTAAATACACCAATAATAACTTCCAAAAATTAGATCTATATAAACCCTTGACAAACCTCAAATCTCTCAAAATACCCAAAAAGGTCAAAACTCTAAAATACTGAAGATGCTTCAAGAATAGAGTTTTAGAGAACTACAAAGAAAGATTTTGACAAGAAATAAGGTTTAAAACAATTGGAATAACTTACAAATGTAATTTGGAGAAATACCCAAAGTTTGGTCAACAATGGTGAAAGAAGAGTTTGACAAAATGAAAAACACGAAAGTCTTGGAGCTCAAATCTTGAATATCTAGCTCAAATGGTGAGTTAATGTACAAAAAGTAGAGATAATATGGTATAGAACCTCTAGTGTTCGTATGGTATGAAGAGAGGAAGAGAGAAAATGATTTGGGGAAAGAAATGGGGAGAAGTGTGGCTAAAATCTCGTTTTTAGGAAGAATCTGAGCCAATCAGACGCTCAGGCGGCATTCCAAGCGGGTTAAGCCGCTTTAAAAGTCTCCGATCATAAAATAGAAATCAGAAAGAGGCGCAGGCGGCTTTCCAAGCGGGTTAAGCTGCTTTAAAAGTCGTCCAGAAGGAAAAAGTCACCCACATGCTTCCTTTTTCGAATATGAGTTTATCTACCAAAATCCCCTCATACCAAATACCATTGCAATCCAATATTTCAACTTAGGAATATTTATTTAATCCAGACCAACCTAAATTCAATCCAATCCACCTTCCATCCTTAAAAGCGATTTCACCACAAAATTTATATTTCTAGAAATTTCCGGGTGTTACACTATGGATTTTTATGTTTTGAATGATTAACTCATTGAACAATTTTGTAAACAAATAAATTATTGAACGTTTTGAAACCTATTAAATAAGTCCTTATTATCTAAAAGAATGACGAATGACCTGCATAGTAGGTAAGAAGATTCACCGTCTTCCACCAACTGCCACCAAAGACAAAAAATTACCAACACTATCAAAAGTAAATCAGATTCTTATACACAAGTAAATCATATTCATAGAAAAACAACAACAACGACAAGAAAATTATATTCACCAAGATCAAATTTATATGCAATAGTCTAAACTAAATAACAATAAAAACCCTAAATTAGAACCTAAATCTGAAAAAACCCTAAATCAAATCCCTATTTTCAAGAACAACTCCACCCAATCTGAATCTCTGTGTGCTTATTAAAAAACCATTTTCGATCTCTCTTTCTTTAGAGCTTCAAAAACCATTTGCATCTTTAAAAACAATCTAGATATGCATCTTCATCGATATGTGTTTGTTTCTCTATTGAAAATGATGAAGAAATCACCACCCAAAACGTAAACCCACAAACTTCCTTTTCTTCATCACCCAAATTAGAACCTATAAAATCGGAAAATCAAATGCAAACCCAGATCTATAAATTGGAATCTTTTTTGAAGAAAACCCTAACTTCATTGCGAAGAAGAAAAAGAAAAAGAAAAAAAATGGAAAACAACGTATTTGCGTTTGCTGTCTATGGAGTTTATGTGTTTCATGTCCATGGAGTTTGAGACAGAGAGATGATGATGATGGTCATATACATACATACATACATACATAAATACACATATACATACACATATATTAGTATATATATATATGTATGTATGTATGTATGCATGCATGCATATGTATGTGTAATCTCATATAAAAAAGAGTAAAATGATTGTTCTTTTTTGATATAATTGTTTGGCTTTAATTATGATTATATTTCATTGAATTTTGATTGAAAAATTCTAAGGTTGCATTTGGTTCAGTGGAATTGAATGGAATATGGTAGAATTGGAATGTGAATTCCTTTGACCAGATTCCATCCATTCGTTTGGTTCGTTCTTTTGCAGCAAAGGAATCTTCAAATTCCTCTAAATTCCACAACTATAGGATTTTAACATTCATTGGCCAATAGGTGGGATTTTGATGGAATGGAAATCCCTTTTTTCATAATACCTATTATACCCTCATCCAAATTAACCTAATCTCATTTTTTTTTGAAACGCAACAAGGTGAGACCCGGGAGCTTCGGCATTGCCATCACCCCCAGAAAACCCACCAATTTTATAAAAAAAACCCGAGGAAATATACACCGTATTGGTTACGATATTAACGATAATCGGGGACAAGGCCCGCTATACAAGCAAAGTAACTACGAAATCTAATTACCCCAACCAAACAATCTATACAAGGAAATTCAACCAGAGCCTCGCGTGCGGAAATCATCGAGGCGCACAATCCCACACAGCTATCACCGAACGTATTACGTAACGGCCGATCGTGGGCTGTCCAACTAAGTCTCCCAAACAATCTTCTTTTCCTTCAGTCGCGGATTAATCCATATAAATCCCTATTGTTTAAGGAGCAAGAATTGTTCATCAGGGGAAGAGGGTTTACGGTTAAAGATTAGTTCATTCCGTGCTCTCCAAATACTATATGACGCGATCCAAATCGTTGCTCTCCAAATATTTACATACCTCCGGTCTATGTATCCATATTATGCACTGAAGAGTAGGTCAGGTATCGACTCCCCTATATGATTGGAAGATATACCCCACCAATCAAGCACTTTTTGGCAAACAATGCGTGCCTTTTGACATTTCAAAAAGCAATAAGAGATGTCCTCAAGATCGTTTTGGCATACCGGGCAAAGTATCGAATCCATATCTATACCTCTTCTGTCAATATCAACTCTGACCGGTAGTCCATTTTGACGAATCCTCCAAGTAAACACGTTTATTTTCCTTGGAACCAAAGGTGACGATATCGTGGGCTCCGCTACCGTAACTTCTGATATAAACCGCTCTTCGATGAGTGTTCTCAAAGTAGCCACCGAGAACCCATTTACCGGATCTAACCTCCAACTCCATGTATCTTTTGTGTGTCTGACAACCGGAACCGAATCAATCAGCTGCTTTAGTCTTGCTAACTCATCTCTCGATCTTCCTTTTACTTGATCTTCCCAATGCCACTTCCAACACCAACCCCTGTCAGACTAAAAACCACAATCACTAATCAAATAATTTCCATGAGAATAATTACAAAAATTCGAGTATAGATGAAAGAGTCTAGGAAACTCCCTGGCCAAGATACAATTATTCACCCATCTGTCTGACCACAAATTGGTTTCCGATCCATCCCGTATCTTCCTAATGCAAGAGGTTACAAAATCCACTCCCAAATCATTTTTTCGTGCTACATGGTTTCTGCTGGCGTTGCCAATGTCATTCCAAACTGAGAATAGATTTCTAGATGTCGACTCCCCACTCGTGCTACACAGTTTCCCATGATCTCCGTATATGCTTGATATGACTTTTACCCACAAGGATTCTTTTTCCGTGTGAAATCTCCACCACCATTTACCAAGGAGCGTTAAATTAAATGCCTTTAACGAACCAATGCCGAGGCCCCCCGATTCTTTTGGGGCTATAATTTTATCCCATCTTACCCATGACATTTTGTTAACATTCGTCCCGCCCAAAAAAAAATTCCGTCTAATGCTTTCAAGTGTTTTTAGTATCGTGCCCGGCGCTTTAAAAATCGAGAAAAAATAGATTGAAAGGCTTCCTAACACGGATTTAAATAGAGTTAGTCTCCCTCCAAAAGAAAGATTTTTTGATTTCCAAGTAGAGAGTTTAGATTCAAACTTCTTTATAATGGGTTTCCAACTTTTCACACACCACATGTTCTCCTCGAGGGGAACTCCAAGGTATGTGACCGCTAGTGTTTCAGATTTGCAGTTAAATTTTTTTCCATGCTAAATGTTTCCTCTGGAGCTATCCCAATACCCATCAGACTGCTTTTGTTTAAGTTGAGTTTAAGTCCCGAAATAATTTCAAAGTTTCGAAGAATTGCCTACTAGTTTAGGATATTTTTCCTTTTCCATTCTCCGAAAAATAGGATCGTCGTCCGCATATTGCAGATGAGAGACCATTACATTGTTGTCTCCCACTTTTAGACCTTTAAAAATTCCGATTTTTATCGCCTCTAAGAGAGCCAGACTGAGCCCTTCCGCTGCAATTATGAATAGAAATGGTGATAAGGGATCACCTTGCCTTACCCCTCTTTCCATATTAAGTTCTATTGGCCTCGTAGTCAGACTTCACATTGGTTGAAGCAGCTGTGGTCCTCGCGTTGAACTTAGTGGGAAAGGTAGGGGTTCAGACCTCTTCTCTCAAAAAAGACGCTTCCCAAATGTTGATGGCTTGGAGTTACATATCCCTGAAGAGAAGGAGATTCTATTGTTGGAGATCCGTTAACCAATATTGACACCGAAGCCGAAGAGATACAAGCATGTATCCACCTACACCACTTTATTCCGAAGCCCATTTGTTTCATTCTGTCCAACAAGTAATCCCACTTGATGCTGTCAAACGCCTTCTCGAAATCTGCCTTGAAGACAAAGCATTTTGTATTTGATTTTTTCGCAAAGTTCAAAGCTTCATTTGCAATAAGCACCCCATCTAATATGTACCTGCCCTTTACGAATGCATTTTGATTCTCCCCGATTACTTTATCAATCACCCCTTTTAATCTATACGCCAACACCTTTGAGAGAATTTTGTAATATGCACCGATCAGACTAATTGGTCTAAAGTCTTTACGTTCTAGGGGAGATTTTACCTTTGGAATTAGAGAAATGAAGGATGCGTTGCACCCTCTTGAGATCGACTCTTCTGCCCAAAACCAGTTTATCGCAACCACTAAGTCATCCTTTATTATCTGCCAGAATGTTTTGATAAATTTGAAGTTGAACCCGTCTGGACCAGGTGCTTTGTTGCTACCACAAAGAAGAACTGCATTTTTTATTTCTTCCTCTGAAAACCGTTCCTCAATTCTAGCCGCATCCTCACTATGAATTTTTGGGCATTCCGGAATGCAAAAATTTTGAGATGTCGTATAAGAATCTGAAAAGATTCTATTATAATATTCCCAGAAAGCTGTTTTTATTTGTCCCGGATCCGATAACCATTCTCCGTTTGAGATAACCCCTCTAATTGTGTTCGTGTTGTTTCTAATCTTAGCCGCGGTGTGAAAGAATCGAGAATTCTCATATCCTTCCGCGTCCCATTTGATGCGCGCTTTCTGTTTTGCTGTTTCCGATGTTTTTCTATCCCACTCTATCCATATTTTCCTTGAATTTAACCATTCTTCTTTTTCCACATCCGTAAGCGATCTATTTTCCATTTCGTGTTCCCATTTTTTTGTGATTTCTTTAGTCTTTACAACTTCAGTATGACGGTTCTTCACTTTTGCCTTCCACCAGATTCTCAGAGCCGCCTTTACCTCTTTAAGTTTTTCTTTAAACTTAACGTCCGGTTTCTCTGTTATTTTTGAGTTTCCCAAGAAGCCGTAACAATGGAATGTACCTCCGGTTCCTCTAACCAGTGATCGAACCATCTAAATGGTTTAGGCCCAAAATCTGAATTATTGCATCTCAAAACAAGCGGGAAATGATCTGAATGCAGCCTCTCCAAAGGAATTGTAATTGCATTTCTCCATTGGTTTAGGAATAGTTGATTGACAATGAACCTGTCAAGTTTACTTAGCTTCGAACCGTCTGCACTGATTCTTGTGAATTTCCTGACCCCTATTGGTATTTCGATCAATTCAAAAGAATCGATGAAGTTATTAAACCTTGCCGATGTTCGTTCATTGAATAGTGAATTAACCCTTTCTGAGCTTGATCTAACATTGTTGAAATCACTGAAGATGCACCACATTGGTTTGGGATTTGTCGAGTTATTTACATAGATTAATAGATTCGATAGCTGATCCCAAAGATTATTTTCTTCTCTTTCGAATGGGGACTATAGACATTTAACATACATACATCTTCTTCTATACCCACCCATTTACCTTTTGTGTATAAATAATTTTTATTCCCATAAGACTCAGAGACTTTGTAAATATTCACATCCCATATAGTGACGATTCCCCCCGATCTACCAGAAGCAGGAATGTATGCATATTCAAGTTCTGAACCCCCCCCCCCCCATAAAGCTTGAATTCGGTTTTCTGCTAAGTGGTTTGTTTTTGTTTCTTGAATTCCAATTACGACTGGTTTCTCCCTTTTACATATATCCTTGATCCATCTGATTTTATCAGCCGAACCCAACCCTCTGCAATTGCATGAAATAATACTCATAATGAAAATTGGACTTACGAGAAGAATTGTGAGGGAGTTATCAATGATCATCACCATGTGGAGCCGGAATTTCTTCCTGCTCCCTGACCTCACTTGCGTTGAATCCCAATTACATCCCTATCTCCTTGATTATATTTGAGTTTAGATCGCTATGACTAGATCCCGATGGGGATGGGATTTTTACTTTACGTGGTCTTCCTCTTCTTTTCCCTGTACCGATCGGGGTCGGTTTCAAGGTATTACTCTTTTTCTTCCTTCCATTTTGCGAAGTCGATTTCAGACTGTCCACGCCCTCATCAGAAATTCATGTCTGATCGATAGGATCGTTCCCTCTGATATTTCTTTCAGCTCCTGGATTGACATTTTCTTCATGCGGATGTGTTGACTTCGAATTGTGCTCTATTGAATCTGTTTTATTATTTATTATAGGGCATGTGGATGCGAATGTGCCAGTCTCTGGGCTTGACCCAGAATGTGATCCACCTTTCTCACCTTCTTGATCATTTTCCTTCATCTCCTCCCCAACTTGGGTGGAAGGGCACGAATTTGTCACATGCACATTACTATCATTTTTTATTCTAGTTAGGGGAGTAACCATCCCAATAGGGACCTCTTCGATAACAGTGCCCTCATTTATGTCGATTCCAACTTTCGATGTCCGGTTCGCCGGAGGGGTTTCCGTTATGGTCTCCGGATATTTTTTCGACACGTTTTCTACTGTCTTCTCCGGTGGTATGTCACTGCCAACGATTTCCGGGATGAAACTGTCGTCTTTGTTTACCAGGTCTTCCTCCTCGTCTGAAAGCCAATCTTCTTCACTTAATCCTATAGATTCATCGTCGATCATCTCTTCATCAGTTTGGTTTTCTTCATTAACAATAAGTTCCATTATTTCTTGTATGTCTTCCGAAATCCTGACTGTGTACTCTTTCCCTTCGTGCTTTAGAACCGTTGTTTCATTAATATGTCTAACACCCACAGTTTGTAATAACACTTTGCCAACGATTAACGAGTGTCCTTCATCAATGGAACAATTTTTCGTTTGAATTATCGTACCCCATGGTTCCGCAATCTTTTGAAACGTAGAAATGTTCCAGAGGTGAATCGGTACCCCTTCCTTTGATGTTAACCCACGTAATTCTTCCCTTGGGGATGTAGTGTTTGCTCCAATCCGAGATTTTACGTAGCCATTGTCGTATGTCATGTTTCACATTGTTTTTTATGTTCTTCTTGGTCTCTATACTCTCACATATCACAAGCACTTCGAGACCTCCTAAGTATTTGATCTGTATGTTTGAAAGCCCGATATTTCCGCAGAATACACTTAGATCGTCAAGGTATTCCATCTTAATAACTTCCGCCGTGAAGCTTCTATCCAAGATTTTCCTAGTGTTCTCTTCTATATCTGCCTCAATCACACGCTTACGTTGTTTTTCAATGTTGCACGGCATCGCGTGTATGTTTGCTCTGGCTCCCGTGTTGTCTTCCTTCTGATTTGTGTACCCACCGAGAACCTCACTGTATTTATGATTGTCCCATTCATTAAACTTCTTCTCAGAATTGAATTTCACTTCTTGGTTGTCTTTCGCTCTTGCATGCTCTGCCTTATTGACTGATCTGTGATGAGTTTGCTGTTTGTTATTTGCAATATGAAACATCCACCTTTGATTTCCCACGCAGACCGTATTCAGTTGTCTTTCGAAGCTAACCGGATCTTTAATGTTGTTGAATCTTGCGAACCCGAATTTTTTGCCCGATTTGAGTCTCTTGTTTGCCATATAGATATCTGAGATTGGTCCATAGACCTTTAATATTGTCCAGATTTCTTCTATGCCCCAACTTTCTGGAAAATTGTAGAATAAATATGAAGTCAGGCGCCCTCTATTTCCCTCCCTGTTGATTTCCCGATCTTCACCTCTGATTTTGTTCGAATGGCTTCTTCCAGATTCAAGTTGTCTTTCTCTGTTGGAGTGTACCCTGTGACGCCGGTTTTCAACCTTGTGCCACCGTGGCTCGCCGCCGCCGTCCATGTTTTTAGACGGAGATCGCCGCTTCCGGAAATCACCGTTGTCGGAAAACGCCGCTGCCGGAAATCGCCAGTTAGGGTTTTTTTTACCTAATCTCATAAAACACAAAATATCTAGGGGTGACAATTCTCGACACGACGCGAAACACGACACAAAAATAAACGGGTTAGGGTTGAAGGTTCTGACCTGCCAACCCGCCAAATAAACAGGTCGTGTTCGGGTTGACCCAAACTGGTCGCGGGTTGACCCGCCAACCCGCCAAAAAATAATTTTTTTATAAATATTTTACTTAAAAGTGTCAAATAGTCAAAATAGATTTGCTTTATTTGGGCTTTTTTAAGTTGACGTTTGAACTTTATATTTTTTTGAAGTTTGGACTTGTTTGAATTTGGTTATGTTTAAACTTTTTATTTGTTTGAAACTTAAATGTTTGAATTTGGTTGTATTATTAGATAAATTTGCTTGTGTATAGACTTTTTATTTGTTTAAATTTGGATGTTTGAATTTGATTGTATTATTAGGTGACCCGTCAACCCGTTTACAACCCGCTAACCCGTTTACAACCCGCCAACCTGCCAACCCAACAACCATCTCTTCTTATCCATTGAACAACAACAAGCAAGAGGTTTGATTTCTTCATTTCTCTATAAAAAAGTATTTTAGTCATTTACCGGAATTTCATTCCAATTCTAAAACTACATTCTGTGAACCAAACAGACAGATTTCAATTCATTCAACAGATTCCAATTCCTTCAACAGATTCCATTCCAATTATCTCAACCAAACAGCTGGTCAAACCTGACAACATTCCATTCCAATTCCTTCATAGTCAAATTCCATTAACAGATTTCATTCCATCAAATTCCATTCTGCGAACTAAACGCCCCCTAAAGGACATTTTTTGTTTAAAAAATGGTAGCTAAAACCGTCTTTTAAATCACATCCGTCGGATTATCTTAATTGAACATGTCAGATAAGTTCTCTCTATATATGTCAAATCAAAGCTTGTAATGTATGATAAATAAACATAAATAGTAGTTTTCCAATAAAATTATTATTACGATGTCTTTAGGTCATTTATATTAATGCATTTCTCAAAATTGAGCTTTTAAGCTAATTAAGATGATTTTCATATCAGGTGAATGATCAAAAGGTTCGGCTGGTAGTCAATAAGTGATTTCAAATGTCGACAATAACATTTTCTATATGAGGATATAGCCTTATTTATATATCAACAAGTAAAATTGATCCAAAGTAATGAAATGTCTTAAGTTAAGTATATGTCAAATGTGTGAGATTTTCCTAACGATCTCGCAAAGGGAAAGACTATGAAAAACGCAAGCATGAATGTCGTCATCGACAAGCCTAAAAAGCCTCATAACGCTAATTAAAGAGATGTATGATCTGAATTGGAAAAGGTTAGCATCAAGGAAGATAGAAGTGTCCTTCTCGGTTCAACTCGAATGAGCTCAAGGAGGCTAGGGTCTATGAATGGAAGAATAACCGATTCTCCTTTCCACTTTGTTTTTTTTTTTGACGTATAGTTGACTACCTTAGCTTTACTGTATCACTGTTTTAGAAAATGTGCCATCTCAATAAGATAATAGGGGTTTCCATTTTATAGCCTAAACTGCATATACATCTTGCACCAAACCACATGATTTCGAACTTACATAGTATGGTTTGCGGTTTAAAGTTTATATACTATACTATGTTTTCTGGTTTGCGGTTTTGAGTCACACAAAACAAAGTTCAACCTGCACCACATATTTATTTTTATTAATTAATTCATAGTGTATATATATACATATAAAAAAAATTATTTTAACTAAATTACTAATATTCCATAACCCCAACCGACCAACCCAATTCAACAATCCTTTAAGCCTTACACAATTAAACATCAAATTCATTTAATTCCATTTTTAAATTTTATAACTCATTGGAATTTTTCTTTCTTGCAAGTCTAATAGGGGCTTTTGACACACTTGTTTATTTTGGTGCCCTTTTTCAATTTAAGTTTATGTCAAAAGTTTGGTTAAAATTTGCTATGCACTTTAACATAATTATGTAGTGTCTCTTTACACTTTGTATTGTATGAGTCCTATGCGATTTGCTCCGTGGTTTGATTTTTTTTCTCAAACTACAGTTTAGTTTAAGGTTTTGACTCTAAATCACATTGTACCACGAACATTTTTACCCTTGACCAGTGACGGATCCAGAATTTTTTTCTACTGGGCTCCCAATTAAGGTAGACTGAAGGTGTGTAAAGTCAACCAACGTGTTTTTACCCTAATTATGCCATTTCGAGGGATTTTTAAAGTTTTTAGTTGATTTCGAGAGCTTTTATTAGTGTTTTTATCGATTTTGAAAGATTTTCTAAGTGTTTTTGTCGATTTCGAAATATTTTTTCGGTTTTTTGATTGATTTTAAAAGACTCTTTTAGCGTTTTTTGCAATTGTCAAAAAGATGGGGTCCCTTGGAAATTTTTACTACAGGGAACTAAGTGTAAGTTTTGTATTTTTGATTTTTTTTAACCTGTGTAATTTATTTTTTGACATCTTGACTGGGGTCCTTTCCCCCCACCTTTTGTTTGATACATCCGCCCCTGCCCGTGACTGTTATTTTAGGTAAGGCATCCCATGGAGTGTTAAGGCATGATAAACGGGTATTACTATATATATACACCTTAGTCTATATCATGTCCTTCAATTTGATTATGTGTACATGTCTACTTTAATTTTTTCCGGATGTTATCGTGATATCATATACACCATAGAGTATGGTGTATTTGGAAAAACTCATGCTAAACTCTATAGGTAGATCTATCTAAGTGCCTAGGGGGTCTCGGGTCTCGTGCCACTATAGATACAGTTAAAACATAATTTTTATAAGTCTATATACTGAAAAATATAGGAATTTTGTCTTTTCTGCTAAAACATAATAAAAATGAGGTTTTTTTCTTCTCTTTTGATAAAACATAAATTTTATAAACTCTATATCTATGATCAATTTATATTTATTTATAAAATTTATAAAGGGAGGTAACGTTAAAAAGAAGATAATTGAAGAACATTTTAAAAGTCTGCTATCTGAACGGTATTTTTTTTATAATGCATTAATGTATATATATGAATTAGTGCATATGCACAAATGCATGCAAACAATTGAAACTTTTTTTTTACTATGCATCAATGCATATATATGCATTAATACATATGCAAAAATTCATGTCAGTACATATCGTTCAGATGGAGAACTCTTAGAGTATTTTTCAGTTTTTTTTTTTTTTGACGTTTTCTCATAAACCTGACCCAAAATTGATATTATTTATAATTTAAATTTACATATTAAGGGGAATTAAATACACAAGTTCGTCTGCATTGCCGGTCTTCAATGTTACCATTACCAAGACCCTCCACTTTTCAGTTTTCCCAACCATATCTTCCTCCTTCAAAAATATTCAATAAATATAATTTCATTTATTTATTTTTTATTAAAATTTAATGAGTCGATAAATATATAAGTCAAATGTTTACATCTAATAACTCAAACCTTCTGTCCCTCCATAAATAGGGGGAAACTCATCTCCATTTTCTCATACTCACACGACAACCATAATGGCGGAAACAAATGGTGGAAGAGCTGCTGCTGCTGCCGTCTCCGTCGCTAACGGCCACCGTGATGTCACCGTCAATATTGAAGATCAAACTCATCATCAAACTTCCTGCCTTCCTACTATTCCTTTTCTTCAAAAGGTCTTTCACTTTTTCCCCTTTTATTTCTAGTTTTCTCTAAAATCGAGTAACCATTCGTTGTCTGTTAATCGATATTTATTCAAAATATTCATAAATTTTGAAATCAAAACCCTAAAATCGGATGCGTTTGATCCAATTGTGCCTCTTAAATCAAACTGATTTGTTTCTGTTACCTAAATTTGGCGATGAAGTTATTGTTATTGACAAGCACAAATCAAAACCAGATTTAAATTGAAAATTTGGTGAATGATTTGTTGCTGTTACCTAAATTTGGCGATGATCTTATTGAGAAGCACAAATCGAAACCAGATTTAATTTGAAAATTTGGTGATTGAAAATGTACAGTTGATAGCAGAGGTGCTTGGAACGTATTTCGTGATATTTGCTGGATGTGCAGCGGTGGTGGTGAATGCCGACAAGGATAAGGTGGTGAGTCTGCCGGGAATATCGATCGTTTGGGGGCTGGTGGTGATGGTGATGGTTTATTCCGTCGGACATATCTCCGGTGCCCATTTCAACCCTGCTGTCACCATTGCTTTTGCCTCTTGCAGTAGGTTCCCAATCAAACAGGTAATTTTTTTTTTCTTTTTAATTTCATTTCCATTCTTTCTGAATTCTGACAAATGAATGAAGTTAAATCAAAATCGTATTAAAAATCTTTAATTTCTTAACATAATAAATTGTATTTAACAAGTATCTAAATAATATGAGTCTCTCGTAATAACGTAACGAGATCAATTTTATTAAAACCAGTAAGATGCTAGAGACAGGTACTTTACAGAAATAGTCAGTAAAGGGTTTTGCAACTACCGGACCGTAAGGTGTTGTAACGTATCATAATGTGTTACAATGCAAGTCAGACCTTAGAGTGGAGCCATGAGAGTTAACCGTAACGACGAACCTAAACCTTAACGTTATAACGGGTGAATCATTTAGAACCATGGTACTTAAAATAATATTATGTTTATTTTGAACAAATGATTTTCTAAAATATATTTAGTTTATAATTAGTAAAAATTAAGTCATAAAGCAGACGAAAAAATTAAATAATTTAAAATCATATGCTGAGAAATTATTGAATCTTAAATGTGAACATAATTGGAAAAATGAGAAAAATCCCCGAATCTTATCCAAAAACTATTTGAATAATTTAAAAAAGGAATGTATAGTTTTAGAGCATTTGGGACAGATTTTTTAAAATAAAAATTATAGAACCTTAAATCTTTGAATATAAAATATTGTTTCTTTCCTAAACTTATAACTTATTTAGATGTTTTTATAGGTAGGAAAATTAAAAAATTAATTCTCTTTTTTATTCTATCATTTTAGATATTGTTGTAAATTTATTTTTCTCTTCTATGTTTCTCATTTTAGAGAAGGTTTTAAAATATTTCTCTGACTAAAATCTCTATTTTGAAAAATCCATTAAAAAATAGTTCAAGTTAATATCAAACATGTTTTTTGTAATATGTTAAAAACATTTATTATTTAAAATAGGTATATTTACGCTATAAGTTTTACACATAAGGTATATTATAAAAGGAGAGGCTAATGACACCCTAATCATTGTTAAGGCATCTCTAATTCCTATTTAATCATTACTTAACCCTTATTTAATCATTTCTTTTTTTAGTCTTTTTTTATTTTTGTTATTTTTGTCTTTTGTCTTTTTATTAATTAAATATATTTATATCATATTTGAATTAGATATAAATTATATAAATTATGTTTTATTTGTATTATATTTTAATGAATATAATAAATGTATTTTTTATATTATTTATGTTATATTTTCTTTTACATTTTATACGTATATATATTGTATTTTAATATTTATTTTACAACATTCCACCATATTATTTTACATATAAATTGAGGTCATTTTTTTTTACTTTTTTATTTATATCTAAAAACAAACAAATTCTTATTAATATAAACATTACTATGATTTTTAATAATTATGCAATTATAAAATCAAAATATAAACATTAAAATTTGACGTGTAAATAAAATGTAAAAAGCAAAAAGTATATGAATAAAACATAAAATAATGTATATTACATTTGTATTTATTCTAAAATGACATTACTTGTAATACAATTAACACGTAAAAGCTAAAATTCGACTCTTTAGAATAGAGAAGATGATCAAAGGTTTTGAAATATATATATATATATATATATATATTATATGTCTCCATTTTTTATACCCAAACCTTATACAATAGATCAAAAATTAACACAAAAGCCTTTATTATTCGAGTGGATTACAATGTAATATATATATATATGTATGTATATAATATAATAAAAAAGAAAAAAGAAAAAAAAAATATTTATATATGCGTGTATATATAGTAATATTAATTTTTTTAATTTGTAATATATACTAGGATTAGGATATATGTATTTAACAATGATAGAATTGGAAATTTTATATAGGGAAATCAGCAAAATAGTCATTTTTTTACTTGGGCTTTTAACAAATAGCCAATTTTTCTTCAAAGTTATTAAAATAGTCATCAGGTTCTCAATTACGAAACTGAAAATGTAAAAAAAAAAGTTTATGAACTAGGTTCACAATTTTAGGAACCAAATATGTAAAATTTGGAAATTACATTCACAATTGCAAAACGGGGGTGGGACCGGGGATCTATATTCATACCCAAAGAGGTCAGGGGCGGTGATGGCATTACCCCCTAATCTTATCTGATTACACCATATGACTTCTCAGTCATCTAGAGAAAACACCCTCCTTATTTACACCGTATGACTTCTCAATCATCTTATATGCTCAAAGCAAAATCATATATATATATATATATATATATATATATATATAGAGAGAGAGAGAGAGAGAAATATGTTTACATGAGAACTTTGTATTTTTTAAAGAAACAAAATAACACTCTTAGAACCACATATGTGGGTCCCATCATATATATAGAGGAGTAAACTACGCTTTTGGTCCCTGTGGTTTACCATTTATAAGGATTTTGGTCCTTGTGGTTTAAAACCTGCTTTTTTGGTCCCTCTAGTTTCATTTTACTTCCATTTTGGTCCTTACATCTAACAGAGTTAACGAAGTTACTAAAAAGATTTTGAAAATTTACATATTTAGTCCTTATGTTATATAAATTTAATATCGAATCAATCTTATAAGTAAAACATTGTTAGTTTTCAAATTTGAAAGTTTCATTGTGATTGTTATAAATTATTAATCTCAAAAGTAATAAATTCGCATTTCATAAAAATCACTACGACCAACTTATTTGATTAAATGATAAAATCTTTTAAATAAATTTAATACTAAAATATCAATATATATATATATATATATATATTATTTATTTAAATATCCAATATAATATATTTTAAATTATATATTTACCCAATTATTTAGTTTTAAATAGATTTAATACAAAAAATTAAATATTGATGCTATTAAATGAGATATAATATTTATATATATATATAATAACAAAATATAATATATTAATATGTAATAATTATATAATTAATAAAAAGTAATAATAATTATTTAATATACATTATATTATCTATTAATTATTGGGGTTTCAATTTTCAAGACAATTAATTGCCTACTTAAGGGTGCCATAAGTATTTTAGGGGTGCCATTAGCACCCCCATTATAAATTATGAACCAAGTGCCTGATTCATCAAATCCGATTGGGACATTTTGTACTCTCTAGACTAAAAAATTATATACGAATTAATAAAATAAGGTCAAAAAGATTTGATCACAAAGTTAATAATTGGATACTAATCATTAAATTAACTATGATAAATATTAAATTAATCGGATATTAATTATCAAATAAACATTGACAATTATGTTCTCTTTTATACTTAATGTTTGTTGTATATAGGTTAGATGGGAATTTTATTTTATCTATAGACTATTCCTACCAAAGTTGAACATGTATTTTTTATATATATAATTGATGGTGTGTTAGACTAATTTGTATGCATCTTAATTAACTGTATGAGATATTGATATATTTAATAATCCTAATTAAATTTTAACTGATATTTTTTTTTGCTTTTCTTAAAGGTACCAGCATACGTTGCAGCTCAAGTCCTTGGATCAACCCTAGCTAGCGGAACTTTACGTTTAGTGTTCAGTGGGCATCAAGATCATTTTGCAGGAACCCTTCCCGTTGGATCGGATCTCCAATCTTTGGTTTTGGAATTTATCATTACTTTCTACCTTATGTTTGTCATCTCTGGCGTTGCCACCGATAACCGAGCGGTTAGTACCATATCTTTTTAATACTTTGTTATTTATTTCATCCCAAAAATCCATTTGATATTGTATGTAGTTTTGTAACTAATAGTTAAGATACCTAAAATATTTGTTAATAATAAAACAAATTATATATTTGATGAAAATTAATATCGTGAATATTTGTTGAAAATTTTTATATACAATATTCAGTTGAGCAACAATAACAACATGCAAGAAAATGGTAAGAGTTGAATATTGAGTTGACTCGTAGATGTCACGAAAAGGTTATGGTGATCCACTACCATAAAATAATCGATTTTCAATATTATATATTTTAATCAAATTTTATAAACATGCATGGAAACAAAACAGTATTTTATTTTGAAGAATATATTTTTTCACAAGCCCATTTAGGAGAGAGGGTTGGTTCAAATATGAATCACTTGAATGTATAAACCGGTTTAAATTAATATAAAAATAATTTTTTTTATGATTTTTTTTATCAAATGCTATGATTTAAAATATTAATACACATATATACTTGTTTCATCTTATACTTGTTTCATCTTATGAAAGTTTTACGTGTATTTGTTTTCATAAGTTGAAAATTTCTCATATATTTGTTTCATAATGTAAATGTTTCACATGTGTTTTTTATGTATTTTTTTCACATGTAATTTTTTCACAAGGTGAAACAAACATATGTGTAATAATATCTTAAATCATAGTATTTGATACAAAAAAATCATGAAAAAAATTATTTTTATTGATTTGAACCAGTTTATTTAGTTTGTACCCTTCAACTGATTTGTATTTAAACTTCTATATATATATATATATAAATAAATGGGGTTCAAACAAAAAAAAAAGTGATTCTATACTAAAATATTAATATGTGATTCGTACATCCTTGGTTGTGGACTAAGTTGTCCACACACCTTTACATTAACAGTGTTTAGTAATCATGTTTGATCTCAAAAGAAAATCATTTGTAGTTTAACCGTTTCATGTACCCTTATTTTAACTATGTTCTCTCTGATCCTCCCCATACACACACATATATATATATAGTATATGTATGTTATATTATTTTTTGAACACTTTGCAACTATATTTTTAAATAGCATTTAAAAGCAATTATTGGTTTCCAAAGAGCTTGAATTAAAAATTCCCTTTTTAATTTATTAAAGAACTATGAATAAATGCAGATTGGAGAATTAGCTGGACTTGCAGTTGGAGCTACCGTTTTACTAAACGTCATGTTCGCAGGGTATAATTTCTCATCTTTTCAAAATATAATTCTGCCATCATCTATGCGTACGGTACAACTCATTTATGCAAGGTTTTTTCTTTTTTATTTGTTTCCAGTTTTCGATAAGACCAACTTCTAAGGAATTGTTTTTAGCAAATAATTTAGTTATCCAATTTGCAAAATTGTTACGAAGAGCAAATTATGTCAATACTAACTAAAATGATATCGTATCTAACAATTTATCCGGTAAATGTAGGGGTAGACTTGGTACGGTATCAAGTTTTTTTCCCAATATCGTTTACCAACCAATTATAATTGGTACATAAATTTTAATACCATGTACCAATCAATTGCACTTGGTACCAACATAATTGGTACCAACTTTTTTCGGTTGGTACCGGTTTTGTACCAACTTCAAATTACAAATATAAAAACTTGAATTTTGTTCAAAATTTTGGATGACATTTTAAGTTTTCAAGTAACACATTTGATGTATAAGGGGATTTAATTACAAAGAATAAGACTTTCAAACATTCAAATGTTCAAACATAATATGTAAAGTTACAATGTTTGATATTCAATGTATAAAAAATACAAGAGCTATTAGATAATTATATAAGTCGGTACCATGGTACTACCGTGGTACGCGATTTCTAATACCGTGTACCAATCAAGTTTGCATATTTGGTACGGTTTTACCAGCCGATTGTAATTGGTACCAATTAAGTCGGTACCAATTTAATTGGTACGGTTGGTACATATGTTGGTTGGTTTGATTTGGTACGAAATTGCCACCCCTAGGTAAACGTTAACTGTGGGTAAAAGTTGTCGCCCTTATTTACCGAATGAATGCAACAATAACCAAAATATCTTTTACAATCAAATAAATAAAAAATACGTACACATGAAACTTGAATAACCATTTTACAATTACAAAGGCTTAACATTACAGGGTAAATGAATAGTTTAATTCTAAATTTGATGTTATACTATTCATTAACACAGAGTTGGAGTGATTTGGTGTTCAATTTGATAAAAATAATAAGTATTAATGTTGTGTTGGAGGTGCTAGTGAAAATGTATCGATTTATTTTAAATGCGTCATTACTTAAACTATATTTGACAGAATAACCAATAAGCTAGACGTTGTTTGATAAACTAACTGCTAGCTAATATACTAGTTATGGTTAGTAAAAATTAACTGATAAACTATACTTAATTAGAAGAACATCTTAAATAATTAATTCAATAATAATAAATGATATAATTGGAAAAAAGATAGAGCTCATTTAAAGTAATGTTTGAATAAGTTAGGTTATAGGAAATCAAACTAGATTTTCATGATAAGATCAAAAAAATAATGATTACTCAAAACATTTCAACTTTTTTAATAAAATCACAAAATAATGATTACTCAAAACAATGCAAATTTTTAATATCTGTTTTTTTGTTTGGTTAATATATGGTTTGGATCGCAGGCCGATATCAGGGGCGTCAATGAACCCAGCAAGGAGTTTAGGTCCAGCCATTGTGTCAAGCCAATACAAAAGCATATGGATTTACATGTTGGGTCCAATCGCTGGAGCCATTTCTGGGGCTTGGGTCTACAACATCATACGGTTCACTGATAAGCCGTTACGCGAGATCACCAAGAGTGCGTCGTTCCTTCGATATGCCGGTAGCCGTAATGGATCTAAAAGATGATTTTTAGTACCCTTTACTTTGTGCATACGTATTTATACCTACATATGTTCGAATGTTTGGTTCAGTTTGTACAACTATTTATGCATGAAATACAGATTGCAAAAAAGGAAACGTGCTAGTATAAGAAAAGTATATTTCACGAAGTAGATGGAATAACCAATTTACATGTTGTCAATCGGACTATTTATCTATTGTGAATGAGAGGAGGTGAAAGTTTGTTTATGCGATACCAAAATAAGAAATTTTCGTTGAATGAATAGCAAGTCACTTGAGATGCGTTGAGCAAACTGATATAAACAATAAAACAACGAAAATTGAAAAGTAAATTAATGTTGACGTCTGTAAGACGTTCTTAAGGTTACTTTTCTGACTTGAAATCGGTTTTTGTTCAACGAATTCGACAAAAACAATTTTGGGATATATGAGTCACAAAAGTGATATTGGTATGTAATCTTTCTTTCTTTCATTTTTGGTTTCTCTTTTGCCTAGCAAAGATCATTCATTCGTGTATGGATGGATATACACTACCTTCCAATGTTGTAAGGCACATTCATGAGTTATTTATGTTTTCTTAATTCGTTTACATGTATTTCGCTTGACATCTTTGTTCTTGTTTTTCAATCCATTTGTTCGACATTCGTTCATTGGTAAAGTTCACACATTCGTTTAGAGTTGTGTGTTTTGATAATCTGATACCAACAAAGTGGTATAAGAGCTACCGTTTTTTAGTAGTATAATTTGGTTTTGCTTCTTGGTGTGTATTTGACTACATTTTTTTGCATAAGGGTTGAAACTCATTTGATTGTTGTTAATTTTTTATTTTTCGATATGGCTTCGTTTGGTTTCATATCCGACAAGGATACACGCTCAAGCTTATTTTCGTTTTTATCATCAACAAAGGTATTCTTCACTCAAAGGTGGAGTTCATTATTATCTTTGTTTAGAAGTTTCTTAGTATCAAGACGGGTGTTAAAAGAAAGTGATACGAAAAAAAAAATCAGAGCAAATTGGAAAGCATAATATTCAAGAGGTAGGCAGAGGAATAGGGTCCGACCCATTGGGGAACCCGATTCACCTGCCTCTGCCTCTGGTGGGGATTCCCTGTTTGGCTCAAATCGAGGATGGGTTGGGAACGGGCATGACACTCCCCGTCCTGTACCCATTATATATATGTGTTCAGAATGGTTCATGAAACCATTATTTGTTCATGAAACCATTATGTGTTCAGAATGGTTCATGAAACCATTTTGTGTTCATGAAAGAAATCATGTATTCATATTGTCGTCTGCATTATTAGCATCGACAAATCCAATATCCTCCTCATTATCATCAAACATGTTACACTCATCATCTTTCGTTACTTGAAATTCATCGTGTTGCTTCCATTCAACGCCTTGTAACACAATTGAAATCTTTTTTACATCCACGAATTTGCAATTTTAATATTTTCAGTACCATGGAAACAAAACCTTATCATCGTCTCCAACATGAACACGATTAACATTATCGGTGTTCATCTTCTGTATGTATTCCAACACTAGTTCGATCAAAACAAGTTTCAATCAAATGACGGCCTGATAAAGAAAAAAAGGTCTGCACCATTCATATGAATATCCTTCTGGAATATCATCAAATCAAAAAAAAAATCTGGGGATAAATGTCAAAACAGATCTGAGTAATTTGTGTTTCATGAAATCCGTATTAGTAGCAACCAAATCAATTTACCATACATATATTAATAGTAATAAATTTTTAATAAACGAAAATTAAAAGGAAAATTACAAACATACCCCTAAATCATATTAATATTAATGAAAAAACAAAAATAAAATGCTAAATTGTGATTGGTTGTTGGTAGTTTGTAAAGTTTGTAAACTTTTTTGAGTTTGTAACTGAAACGCAGCCTATATATATATATATAGAGAGAGAGAGAGAGTGGGGAGGTTCAAATGAGAACTTTGTAAATTTAAAGGAACAACTTGTGGACCATATATGATGTGGGTCCCACACATTAAAATGAGAACTCAAATTTGGTGGTGAACGTGAGGACAAATGAGAGCGCGACTCACACATATGGTTTAAATGATATTTATCAAATAGAATCATAGAAATACATTATTAGTCTTAAGAAAACCATGTACCACACATGTTTAAAATGATACATATCAGAACAATAGGTGTATCATGTGTACCCTACCAAAACCCTTTATGTTTCAGAAAACTGAATAAACCACGAGTATCGAGAAAAAATAACACAAGAAAGCTTGATAAACGATACATTCATGTTATACCTGATATATATCGTTGTTTCGTCTTCTGCATGATCCTCTTCAACGTCGACATCTATCGCATCTTCCAGTGTGTTAGAAAACGTAAAGGTACCCTTCCCCTTGATTCTGATACTCCATCGAAATGTGTATCAAAGAAGAATGAGAATAATGTGAATCACTTTGAAATCAGGAACATATTAGATGCAATACCTCCATCGTCTTGCTCCATTGATGTGATGCAAGGTTGTATCACAACTTCATCGACGACTTTTCTAGGGTGTAAGAAGATATCCCCTAATTTTGAATGTTATAGGTGACGCCGAAGGTATCCTTCTTTCCAGATCTTCTAAAGTTTGGTTTGATAAATTGTTTGAAGAACATTTTAAGAATTTGAGCTCTGATAGTCTTCCTTATATGGTACCTTGATTGGAACCCGCCAAAAATAGATCAACATGAATAAAATGTCAAATTACTATGATACCATTTTCGGTATATTATATTTAATGAGGTATCATTAATTTTGTTAATTTATTAATTTTCCTGGCCTTTTATTTTTGACCCTTGATCACTTTATTCGATGGGCTCTTCATAGGAGATCTAGGTATTATATGACAATTATGAGATCTCATCTCAACCACAAATCAATGGATAAATTAGGAAACTAATATATTTGGAAATTTGACCTAAAATTTTAATTCAAGGGTATTTTTTAGGTATTTTAAAATCGTTATCTCTCCTATCTTCTCTCCTCTCTCCTCTCTCTAGTCTCCGGTGAACCTTATTCCGACAAACATCAAGTAAACACCATGTGATACCCAAAATACATACAATGTGATACCCAAAATACATACAATGTGATGCCGAAAATACACTAAGTAAACTTTGCGACTGTTAAAACAAAAAAAAAACATACAAACGATCCACGTTGTAATACCTAAAATAAGTACAAGATGCACGTGATACCCAATGTAGTACCATTGTGATACCCTTTGTTACCACTCCGACAAGACCTGGGTTACGGACCGATCTATGCAAAAACCCTAAATAGAGTCTGAAACCGATCTGGGTGTCCATAAACCAGATCTTTACGGATATGAATAACCGAAACTGTGATGTGGGCTATTTTTCTCGATTGGAAGAAGCCATCGAACTTGTCGAGATGCAACGAAGCTTATGGCAGAAACAAGATATGTGCGGCTCTCCACTCAGCGTCGTCGTGGTTGGGATGGAGATGGTTGAGATTGGCGGAACCAAAAAACTTATAGATCGGAGGAGAAGAAGTCATCGGTTCTGTGGTGGTTTTGATAGAGAAAAACTCGTCGCCTTTGGTGGTTGTTTCGACGGAGAACCACTCCATTGTAGCAGTAACCGGAGACGACAACAAAGGGACGGTGGTGTAGCGCTGGTCGGAAGAAGTCGATGACGTGAAATGGGACGGAGAAGGACTCATTTTTGTAGCAAAGTTCTTGAGGATTTGGAGGAGGAGATGGCCGCCGGTGGAAAAAGGAGGAGACAACCATGGTTTTGGGTCGGCGTGAAATTGAAGCACAAAAGAATTAATGTGATAGCTATTAGGTTTTCCTTTTTCAGTATAACCTAATATAATTAATATATTTTTGGAAAAATCAAATTACAAGATTACCCTTTTTACTTATTTATTATTTTTATTTAATTTTATTAAATGAGTGATTCACATAAGATCTCATGGTTACCACAATCTACGTAGTTCTAATTTGGTTATGCCCACATATATATGTATATATATATAGGGAGGTTCAAATGATAACTTTTTGGTTTACTATTTTTATCCCCATATATATTTTAAGAAATCGAAAATTTAATCAATATTAATCTGATTACTTGAAGGTATTTTTGGCAAACTATTACTTTTGGAAAGTTATTATTTATGATCAGATTGTACAATGTAAATAAATTATTTTAAATATAAAATATATTTAATAAATATAAGATTAAGATCTCATAAATATCTTTACAAATTTCAAACTCTCGCTATTTTACATGAATTCATATAGAGCTCCATTGTTTCACCCAACTCATAGTTCCATTGTTTTTTTATATCATCCTTGTGAAGAAGATCTGCCATTCGTAGAAGAATTATATTTCTTTCTAATCTCTGTTGTCGAATACCTATTTCATATATCTATGTGGTTTGGTTTCAACGGAGAAATCAAAAGGTGTGATCGAGAGCCCAATTAGTGATGAAGAAACCCTTAGTCTTTCTGCTTCTGAAACACCAAACCATGGTAATCTTTCTGAAGTTTCCGTTAACAACATCCTTGAAGTACAATCTGATTGCGATGCAACAACGTTGGAATTTGAAGGTAAGATTTTTAAAATGAGAAGTGTTGATGATTATGAATGTTTACTATCCCAACTCGTGTAAGAACAACCCTGTTAATTAATATTAGGGTTTAGTTGAAAACTAGTGTCAATGAGTCCCACATGATCAACAATGTGTTATTAATCATATGTGATTCAATGTTGCCCACGATCTAATCCCTTTATTGATTATTTGGTTATCGTGAAAACGGATAATATTTTTCAACCCTCCCCTATTTTTGCAACATAAAATGTATTAATAAGATCACTTGTGATGTTAAAGTATGAAATTCAAACCCATGATTATTTTGCAAATTCAAATTCGTTGCGTAAAGTTTTATTTTATAGTATATGTTAGCTTTGCATGATCATGTTTGTTATAATTATGTAAGTGGATGCTATATTTATGAAAGCATGTCATATTTACGTCGTTTAACATTTGAAGTACATGAGCCAGGGAATGTTAACTCTGAAACCAATGTCCCTGAAACGATAGACAACCTTGCAACATCGACTATGTGCCTGAAGTATGCACAACCTGAAGTATAGATATAGCGCACCAATAGACTTGGTACCGAATGTCCCTGAAACAATGATACCTGTTGTTGTTGGTTCATTGTTTCAAACATTATTGCATAGCGATGTATAAGAAGTATGGAGAGTACGTTGGATTTGATATAAGGAAGTCGACTGAAACGACATATTGGGACAATTCCATGAAGCGAAAATACCTTCTATGTCATCGAGCCGGAGTTCCTAACAAACGGTCTGTTCACACCACCAATCTTGGCCACCGCCGAAAGGTGCTCCGTAACTCCAATTTCAAAGTGACTTATTGCAAAGCATTTGTTCGATTTGTTAGGCTGAATGGTTCGCCATTGTTTAAGATGTATTATTTCAATCCCCACCATAATCACAAGCTGTTTGAGGAGGATGACAATGTGTTATTCCATCTTAAGAGGCAGATTAAGTTTTCGGATAAGAGGATTATTCTCCATGCAACAAGGGCAAATATCCGTGCATCCAAGGACCACCACTTACAAGTTTGTTTGATGGGCGCTTACGACGAAGTTGGATGTAGTAAGAGTGACTATAAGAATTATAAAAGAGATCTAGACTTTTTTGTTAGAGATGTTGATATTCAGATGATAGTAAACATGTTTAACGAGCGCGTATTGAATGGCACAAACTTTGCTTTCGAGGTTAAACTGTCTAATGGAAGACTACAAGGTCTATTTTGGGCTGATAAACTATCGAGGTCTAATTATGCAGAATTTGGACATGTCACATTGTTTGATGCCACATATAAATCAAACAAGTAAGAGGGTGTAGTAATTTTTCTTATTTTATAGCTCGTTCATTAATGCAACATATTACTATTGATCGTTCATTAATGTCGTGTTTTTAATATTTTTTATGTAGGCACTGTATGGTTTTCGTACCATTTCTTGCGATTGACAACAATAGGAATTCGGTTGTCGTTGGTTCCGTCATTTTGTGCGATGAGATGATTCCATCATACACTTGGTTATTGCAAACATTTTTTAAAGTACACAAGGTTCAAACAAAGCTAGTATTGACTGACCAAGATGTTGCTACTAAAGAGCCGTTCCCAATCATTTTTACGAAAACAAAACATAGATAGCATATGTGGCATATCATGGCAAAGTTGCCTAATAGGGTATGTTATATATATATATATATATTATTTAGATGTTACTTAATTCCATATGTTGAGTAAAGTCGTTTAAGAAATCATTATGATTCTATGCAGATTAATCGAGACATACGGGTAATTACGGACTTCAGGAAACGTTTACTAAAGCTTGTGTGGAGTGTGTTTTTCGGCCCAAAAGAGTTTGAAGTCACATGGAATGATCCGATGAAAGAATTTAACATGGAAGATCACCCATGGCTCTCATCGGTTTATAGGATTCGTTCCAAGTGGATACCCGCATATTTTAAGGAGCTTCCCATGTGCGGACTGATGATGACAACATCGCGGTCTAAGTCCCTGAATTCATTTTTCAAGAGTTTTTCCCATCAGGTTAACGATTTGTCGGGATTTATACTTGCACACAACACTATAATGGACAAACAGATAAACAAATGATGAATTGATGAACATGAGACCAATTTGAGCATTCATCATTCTAAGACCAGGTAGTTGATTGAGAAACACGTTGCTATGGTTTATACTAGGACTGTGTTTTTTGACGTTCAGAAGCAAATAATCAAAGCAGACCGTTATTGTGCACAATGGAATGTTGTCTCTAAGGATGGATGTTAGAAATTAACAATAAGGCAAAAGGACAAAAAGTTCAAAACGAAGGTTGAGTAAAAGTACAACATTCTACAATTGACTTGGTGATGGTTATTCAAGTAATTTGTTGTCCACATATTTTACTTAATCATACTGATATATTGGTGATGGTTATTCAAGTAATTTGTTGTCTACATATTTTAGTTAATCATATGTGATTTATCATGTAGTATTGTTTGAAGTTGATGGTTCATTCGCATGTTCTTGTCAGCACTTCGAGTACTTTGGAACTCTGTGTTGCCACATATTTAGTGTCTTGTTCAACACTGATGTCGAAGAGATACCCACCAGGTACATTAGTAAGAGATGGATGAGAGGTGTTATCCCCTCAGACGTTCTGCGTACTCAACGTCTGTATTCCGGCAACAACGAAAAGACTGACAGACTAATAAATGATATCCAATTTCAGTTTGATCATATATTGAGTAGAATTTTTTTTAACAACGAGAAACTCAAGATGTTTTTCCAGATGGTTCGTAGCATTAATGATAAAGTTGCACCTGATATCCCCTTCGAGACTGTTGGGGATGACAAAGATGCTGAATTTGAGACGATGTTGGGTGTTCCTAAGCCTTAGACAATTGACATACGTGCACCGAAAGGAATTAGAAACGAAGGTTGTGGGACGAGTAAACGTTTAATTGGTTTTGGCGAGCGAGCTGTGAAGAATGCTCGTCCAAAGAGGATGTAGAGGATGTAAAGAACTCACAAACCACGACATCCGAAATCGTCCTATTATGAAGACAGGAATGGCTGATGAACCACATGATGATTGATGGCTTAACATGGATTTGCTTTTGGTTTTTTGATATGTTCTATGTAAACTAGAAAGACCTAAAATCATATGGTTCATTCTCGTTTGAAGCTTTCTCTGGAGACTAAGGGTTTTGTTACTATTCCGTAGTGATTTTATAACCATTTGATGTTAATTACCTTATTATCTGTCTAATGCAGTCACACATGATTTTGACCAATTGTTAGTTTAAAATCATATGTCATCATATTCGTGTCCATTAAACCAACATCTATAAAACAACAAAAGTAATCATCTATGATTTTGTGTGATTTTGTTATCAACAGTGATTTTCTAATGAACAAATGACCAGCTTTATTTCCCAATTGAAGATCATATGTGATCTTATCACCGTATAATGCAATCACACATGATTTTGTATCACATTTGTGATTTTGTTAACATAAGTGATTTTCTAATGAACAACTTTATCCCCCAATTTAAGATCATAAGTGATCTTATAAAATAAAATGCAACCACACAATTTTTTGTAAATCACATGTGATCTTATACGCATCCATTAAACTAGCCTTTATAAAACAACAAAATCTTGTGTGATTGAATAAATTACCAACTCTATTATCCAAATGATGATCATATGTGATCTTATAACCGTATAATGCAATCACACATGATTTACATAATCACATGTGATCACATATGTGTAAATTCATATGTGATTGTATAACCATCAAATGCAATCACATGTGATTTTGTACCAATTCTTAATGTAAAATCATATACCCAAAACTACTATATATTACTACCCCAAATTACCATACATGACATTGTTTCTTACATCCCAATAATACGTCTCTCAAGATGTATAAATACCAAAATACTGTTTAAGAAGCTAATTGTTTATAAAGCTTGGACGAAAATCAAAAAACATGTTTGAGATGCTGAAATATAAAGCTAAGTCAATCATGGGGTTCTGTTAAAACAACCCGATGCAATATAGATTTGGTTAACTTCATATCATTCTTGTTTGCAAAATCAGTTGCAAGCCTGTTCACTTTAGCCCTCCAATTGTTGCAGATAGCAATATTTTGGCCAAATACTTGAATCTGAATTTTAGTAATTTCACCCCCTGTGGTCCACATTCCCTTTCTAACCCAGCATCATATCGACTTACTGTCTCTCCCTCCTTGTATGTCTCTATGTGACGCATAACAACGATACCAAAGTCGTTATTGTCCAATGTCCTCCACTTCATCTTATATATGTTGGCCTTAACCTTAGACATGCTATTGACACGGGGATGCTTAACTAACTTCAGATATCCAACAAATGCCGCTTGCTGCACACAACATTAATAATGGTAGTATACAAATTACGCCATTTAAGATTCGGTGCCAAAATGGAAAAACCACATTACTGTCAAAATCACATATGATTTTACATTAACATTATGTACAAAATCAATCCTAATCTTAGAACCATATTATTTTATTTAGCTTACAATTGTAATGAAATCACACATGATTTTGTTTAAATTTTAAAGTAAAAATCATATGTGATCTATTTAGCTTACAAGGCTAATATCCATATTACTTTCAAGATCACATATGATTTTTAACATTACGTACAAAATCATATGTGATCTTCTATCCATATTATTTTATTTACTTTAGAAGGATTATTCAATCATTAATGATTTGGATACACAGACCTAGATGTAAATTAACATGTGATCGTATAACATGTGAGTTTGTGATCAAATACATAACCAGCTATGGTTTTCTAATGAATATGAGACCAATAATGCCATACTTACCAATATCTTCGGTACATTTCCATATTTTTCATCCACATTTAGATTTGTTGCACTGTTGTCCACAATTACCAAGCTCGAACTTTTCATGTTGAAAACAATCAAATAATAATGTCCTGCTTGGTTGATTGGAAAGAATACCTTTGAAAAAGAATTATTATTTATAAGCATTCCGCCACATAATGTATATCATTGATACAAATGAACTAATTTGCTTACCATATCAACAGTTCTCAGTGATTCCATATCTTCGGCATTAAGCATATATTCTTTCAGCTTTTGGGAAAAAGGAAGTGATCATGTATTTTATACTCATGGTAGGTGGTCTCATCTCGTCAATCTGTGTGTAAGACCATTTGAAAGAATATAAGCTTAAATGAAATACCATGGTTCAGGTTGAGTTATAGATCACAATATTATATTACTATATTCTTAAAGGAAATACCATAGTTTTTGTCGTGCAGAATAAACGATTGGGCGATGACCTATTCCGGAATTGTTCTTGTCGGTTAAGATGATAAGCTCAAATATCGATCACTTTAACAGATATCAGAGTGTCTTCACCCGTGGTTTCAAAGTAAGTCCTTTGAGAAACTGTCGTAGCATCATCTCTGTAGACCGCATCCCTAATGTGGTGGCATTGACATGTACATCATTGTATAAACAATTTCAATCATACGTGATTTTCAAATAATAAAAACTTAGTTATGATGGTAAGGGTGTAAATCATAAATGAACTTGCGTTCTATTTCCTTTCATTGACAAAATCAAATGACAAACCATTCTTTCTGCTTTTGTAACTCCAACATTAGCATACACCTTTGGGTTCAAATATGGTGAACATAATTGTAAACACGCTCTTACTTCTCGCTTACTAACACGTTGTTAGTTGATGTTTTTTTTATTAAACTGGATATATCCAACCCGCTATGCGAGCCGACTAATCCCAGGGTGACCACCCGCTTCGCGGATAGCCCGAAGTCACTGCATTTGAACCTCTGTGGCGACAAGGAGATTCTTTTTACCCCTCCCTGGATTTGAACCTGGGACCTCCAGGTACTTTTGACCTTTGGAGCCCAAACTCAAACCATTGAGGCGCCATTCTTGTGGTTAGTTGATGTTGTTGCAACCTGAACTTGCACTTTCATATTTTCAACAGGGTTGAGATTGGCTTCTTGTAAACCTTCTTCCCTTTGAACCTTTGTATCTTTCGGCCCAACATCTTCGCGCAATTCCTGTGACATCCCGAGGCTGAAATCCGAGATTGAATATAAATGCCGACCGACACTAGACACATTTAATAATCTCCCCGTCGGGGTAACCTCGAGATTCTTTGTCATGATATTTCCATAGTCTAACTTCTTCTCCTTCGTGATGATATTTCCAAAATCCGTCTTTTTCCTCTTTGCCTTGACATTTCCAGTATCTAACTCCTTCTCCGCCGCCTTGAGGTTTTCCAGAGTCTAACTCTTTTTCCTTCGCCTTTTTCTCAGCTGTATTTTAGGCAATAAGTTCGCCACATGATTCTATTACACCTGGGGGTTGGAAGAACTGTGTTGATGACTCAAACTCCATAGGCCCTATCGTAGTGTCAAAATTAGTTGCTAATGCAACTGCATCCCCAACACTCAAATCCTGCACATGTTCCTCCCCAATACCATCCTCTTGATTTTCTTCCCTGCTTCCATGCGTTTCTGGTTCAGTTTCTAACATGACTGCTAGTTTTTGCCTCCACTCATCAGGCCCTTTCCGAATGTTGTGTGGAAACTAATCTTCAATTTCATAATGTTGTTGATGTTGTCCTCATGTACAGTTACATATTCCTGCACATATATACAATTATACGATTACCTATACGATTACAAGGTTACCTATATAATTAAGGGGTAGTTTTAAACATAAACCCCCATTTTTAATATTATTCACATTATCTAAATAACATGCGCTTTTTTTAGAAACATACAAAACCACTTACAATCACATATGATTTTGGACAAATGTTAATGTAAAATCATTTGTGGTTTTGGTCAAAGGTAAATGTAAAATCATATGTGATATTGAACAAATGTTATTTACACATGATTATAATGTCAATTATGTATTATTCAGACTAACTGCATGATAAATACTAAGTTTATACATTTTTAATGTCAAATTTACCCTAAACTTAGTATTAATTGGATATTTAAATACCCCTATTTATTTGAGTTTGTTATTTAATTGTTTACTATTTTTAAAATGTGAAAAAAGGACTTTTGACTTTGGTTTTATATTTTTGGTCTGCAACACTTAAAAGAAGAAAAAAAAAGAGAGAGTTAAAGCCCAATCCATAAGTTGTCCAACAATGAAGTCCAGCAGTCGTCCAGTCTTCATGTTGTTCCTGTCAGGCGATTTTCTGGCGGGTAAAAGCCGCTTGAGACCCACTTTCTCCACTGTTTCAAGACAGATTTCGACACGGGCGACTTTCAGGAGGGTTAAGAGCTGCACGAAACCCATTTTTCCCACTGTTCGATTTTAATTTCCAAAATTGAGCGACTCTTGTTAGGGTTGGGCCTCACCTCAATCACATGCGTTCAAAATAAAAAGGGCCACGTCCTTTTCAGCGGTTTCTCTTCAATTGGAAGATATAAATTAACCATCAAATAGGGGGATCGATCAGAACAAGAAAAAGAGGAGGAAGGTGACGATTAGGGAACTTTCCCTACGATTTTCATCATCAATTAGGTATTTTAGATTAGGTTTAATATTTGCTTTTCTAGTTATTATTTTACATTAGAGCAATGAGTTTATAATCATTTGGCTCGGATTGTGTTGAGACTTGTTGAATATTTTCATATCGTTTGATTTCCATTTATGCAAACTTTGATTTAAATGTTTCTGATAGTTGGGTTAATCAATTTGAGTAGGTACCCTCATATTGTTTAACTTAATTGTGTATTGCTAGATTTAACTTTGAATCCATAATTGTTCTTAGTTTTATCTTGGTGGTAAACATTGCTTCAATTGATAATCATATTGATTGATGGTAATGTAGGATTGCTTAACCTAGTCTAAATGGTCGGCGTCACGACCATTGGCTAGGAATGGTGTTCGTCTATTCTCAAAGCAACCGGTAATTGAACTCTATGTTCGTAACTAGATTAAATTAACCAGTTAGGAATTAGTCATCCAGCTTCTCATGCTAATCTACACTTGACAAACGGTATATTGATGCCTATCGATATTCGACCATTCTGGAATAAAATGAGAATTTTTTTTATATAAACAAGTCTATGATACACAGTCCAGTCATTGATTTACACCCATTGCTAGTTTTTATTTATTTGTTATTTGGTTTAGTTTTGTATGTTTAGTTTAAAACATCTTAATCCAACCCCCCTTTTTTATATAAAGCATAGAAGTTTACACCATTCACATCCAATCCCTGTGGATTCGACCCTACTTACCACTATTGCAATTTAGGTTGTAATTTGAGGTAATAGTATAATTATTATCTGTCAGGCTCAACACCCGTCAAATTTTTGGCGCCGCTGCCGAGGTTTGGCATCGGTGATTGTTGTTAGTTTTTACGCTTTATTTTTGTTTATTTTCTTTAGTCTTTAATTTTCAGTTTTTTTAAGCTAATCGTGTACATAAGTGGTTTTTAAGTGTTTCTTATATTAATTATGGCGTACCATCCATATGATCACGGGTCACAATACACCGCCATGGAATGCGATCCAATAGAGGTACGTCTCTCTTCTCTTGAGTCAAAAATTTCGGACTTGACTGATGTAGTGAAGCAGATGATCGATAGGAAGGCATAGTCAGTGGGAATGTTTGGGACATATGCTCAGCATGCCTATCCAATGGAAGCATGCCCAACATTCCACCACAACATCGAGCCATCCTATTATTACGGAGGATTTCAATGCCCGAGCCAAGGTTCTTTTAACTTGTACTAGAGCACTTATTATCCGGGCTGGCAAGACCATCTAAATCCGAATGAGTACGAGTACGGATGGCAAAAACAACCATTCTCTAGCTATGAACCAATACCACCAACAGCACACCACTCTTATGAGAACTCAGGTATGTCACTTAAAGAGATGGTTCAATTAATAGCCCTTAACACAATTGTTTTCATTTTAGCGAAAAGCATTCAAGTTCCAGCAAGAGGCAAGGGCTCAAATTCAGAGTTGGAAGAACCAAATCAGTAAGTACATATCCTCTCGAAGTCGATGGGGAGATCAAGATGACGAGCTAGGATTGGTTGATAAGTGGAAAATTGAGACCATCATCGAAGAAGAAAAGGATGAAGAAGTGGTTGTAAGTACATCTTATTCATACATCAACAACACCAAGGGAGAAGACGCTGAAGTTCAAAATCCGATGGTGGTGAATCCTCTTCCGTTTCTCACGCCGATAGTTGATCTTATCAAAGAAGAAGAGGAGGAGGAGTGTGTAGATATCTGGGAAACCTTCACGAAGCTTGAAGAACCGATGGTTGAAGATAAAAAGGTGATCCCGGGTGATGGTGCCTTTGCCGACCTACAAAGAGTAGTATCTCCAAATTGCAAAGGCCCCGTATTTGAAATCCGGATGGACTTCAAGGCACCCCAACATGTAAAGAAGAAACACGTATGGGGCATAGATCTTTTGGATGTCGGATATTGTATAGAAGGCGTCTAGCTAAAGACGTAAAAGAAAGGCACTACATGGGAGGCAACCCACGGGTTTAGCTTTATCAACCTCAATGCCTCTTTTGGATATGAGATGTACTAACACTATGCCCTCTTTTACCAGAAGTGACACTTCTCCCAGTTTAAAACTAAATCAGTCTTCTCACATCTCTCAAGACTTTTTTCAAGCTTTTTCAAACAAATATCATATGACGACCTATATACAGAAAAATCATCCATAAAAATTTCCATGGAAGTTTCTACCATGTCAGAAAAAATGGTATTTAAGGCAAAAGTTCCATAGGGACAAGTAAAAGTGGTCTTTTCTTGGTCATCAGGAGCTATGGCAATCTGATTGTACCTTGAGTATCTGTCTAGAAAGCAATAAAGATCCTTCCTAGCTAACCTATCTAACATTTGGTCAATAAATGGTAGAGAAAAATGGCCTTTTTGTGTTGCTTTGTTGAGCTTCCTATAGCCCATACAAATCCTCCAGCCTGTCACTGTCCTAGTGGGAATAAGTTATTCTTCTCATTGGGTACAACAGTAACTCCTCCCTTCTTTGGCACACATTGTACAGGACTGTCACAAGTACTGCTAGCAATAGGATATATTATTCCAACATCTAACCATTTTAGAATTTCTTTCTTGACGACCTCTTTCATCACAGGATTGAGCCTTCTTTGAGGCTCAACTGAGTTGAAATTGTTTTCTTCTAAAATGATCTTGTGTTGACAGATGGTGGGGCTTATGCCCTTCAAATCTGCAATGGTCCATCGTATGTCCTTAGTGTGAGATTTCAACATAGTTATTAACTTCTCTTCCTGGTCTTTTTCTAGTGATGATGAAATGATGATTGGCAGCTTCCCTGATTCACCAAAAATGCATATTTTCATTAGGTGGGTCTTGCTTTTGCAAGAATTTGATTTGGAGATCATTGATAGAAAGGGTACTGAAAACCAAGTAGCTGACCACTTATCAAGACTAGAGAAGCAAGAAAAAACCAGCCTGACTAGTAAGATCTGTGAAGTATTCCCGGATGAGAAAATTTTAGCTGTGAAAACCCATATTCCATGGTTTGCGGATATAGTTAATTATTTAGTCGATGGGGTTATCCCCAAGGATTTAAATAAACATGAACGAAAAAAACTGATTTTTGACTCAAAGAAATATTTATGGGATGACCCTTTTTTGTTCAAAATCTTTGCAGATCATGTAATTAGGAGATGTAGCGGTCGAAAAAAGATCAGGTAAATATGACTTTGGATGTACCGGTCAGAAAAAGATTTTTGCAGCTAAACGAATTAGAGGAACATAGGAACGATGCCTATGAGAATGCCAAACTCTATAAGAAAAACACCAAAAAATGGCATGACAAGAGAATTCATCCAAGGGAGCTCATTGAAGGCCAGTCTGTTCTATTGTTCAACTCTCGTTTAAAACTTTTCCGGGGAAGCTAAACTCGCATTGGACCGGACCATACATAATTTCAAAAGTGTACCCTTATGGCGTGGTGGATCTCATTGATCCAGATAAAGCGACCACATTTTAGGTCAATGGTCAACGTGTGAAACCATTTTTGAGAGGAGAAGAAGTTGTTGATTTCTTTTGTTAATTTCTTTTGCAACTTTAATTTCCATATCTCAAGAGTGCCGATAGCAAACTTGTCCATGGTTGTTACCTCAGGTAGCGTTTGGTACGCAGACTGGAAGGGACGGGACTAAATGGGACAGGACTGGACTGGACAGGACTAATTGTCTGTTCTACGTTTGGTATGACTAGAACAGGACGGAACTACTTGACTATTTTACGTTTGGTAAGCTGGACAGGACGGGACAAAACTGTTAAAATGACTGGGTTACCCCTAACATAAGTTTTAATGTTTTTACTGTATAATAATTATAAACGAGTCTTATTAACTAAATATTGAGATGATTTTAACATTTATAATTTTATTAACATCAAATTATTTAAACATATTTATAAACCCCACCATCATTACATCTCCTTCCCCCCCCCCCCATCTCGTCTTCTACCTTTCACTAGGTTCTTATCCATTTTCTCCTTCCACCACCATAAGATTATTATCCAGGTTCTCATCCCACCACCATCTCATCTCCTACTTATATCTAGAGAGATTAGCAGGTAAATCGAAACTTGAAAGCAGAAATAAAAAAACAAGAGCCCATAACTTGAAAGCAGAAATTGATAAGAACTCCATTTTTGTAGAAGACGAAATCGATACGAACTCGATTTCTGAAATTAGAAATCGAAAACTTGAATCAAAAAAAACTCCATAAAAATAGATAAGAACTCCAATTTTGCAGAAGAAGAAATCGGTTTCTGTGGAAGACGAAATTGATAAGAACTCAAATCAAAATCGATAAGGATGAACTTTGAAGGTTTGATCGAAGATGTTGCAACTGATGGAGAAAGGATGGAGGCAATGGAGAAATGATGGAGGCGATGAGTTGTCCCACCAGGCCTGCATACCAAACGCAGCCTCAAGATTGCCCATGGCAAACTTGTCCCCATTTTATGTGTCCATTTACTAGCTTTCCTTACTTGTTTTCTCGTTAGTTACGTTAATATTTATTTTTCTCGCATTTACGCTTTATTTTGATTTCATGCAATTTATTATTTACGCAAGTAGTTAATTTGTTTTCTTTTGTTATTTACGTCTATCGTTTAATATTATTCGTAAGATCTACACCTTGTATCTTTTATAAGAATGGAAGGCTAAAAAACCTTAGTTTGGGGTGTAAGGTAATAACTTGAGATTTAAGAGTTGGGTGATGAAATAAAAAGGTGTATTAACTTTATAAAAACAATCTACAACTTGCACATTTAGATCTTTAATATTTCGTAGAAACATCTCTAAGGCTAACTGACAATTAACTATTGATGTCTAAAACGTGTTAACCTTAAATAAGGTTACGAAAGTAATACTTTCTAAGACAATGATTATTTCTATAAAATATCTTTATATTTAATTATCCAACTCCGTCTTAATCTATCCTTGCATCCCAAGTTTTTTCTTTATAAAAGTATTCATTCTCGGTTACCAACCAACCAACCAAATTAGTTAATCAAAAATCCTCTATTTTTCACCATCTGAAGTCATTCTATTAAAGACCGGGTTTTTATTCTAAGAACTTTAAAACACGTCATCTCTGTGAGAACGATATCTGGTACTTATATCGTTATTACCTTTTACAATACGATAGTATTCCGATGTGTATACTTGCACCGAGGTCAATTTTAATGTTTATTATTAAGGGTAGCAACACTTTTACAACAGTCACCATGTAGAAATGTTGTCTTGACATCTAGCTGCTCAAGATGTAAGCCCCCTGCAGCTACAATGCTCAAGATCACCCTGATGGTGGTCATTTTCACTACCGGAGAAAAAATTTCATTGTAATTAATCCCCTTTTTCTGTGAATTATGTGCTAATGTTGAGCACAATAGTATGTGAACTCTGTGCTAATGTATTATCCACCATTATTCGACTTCAACCACTTTACCTTCAGGTTAGTTTCCAATTCAACAATTGTTTTCCATTTCTTGAAAATATTGAAAACATCAAACTTACTTTTAAGAAAATAAACTCATACCTTGCGTGTTGAATCATCGATGAAGGTCACATAGTAGTTTGATCCTCCCAAGAAGGAAACTGGTGTCGGTCCAAAAACGTCCGAGTGAACAAGCTCTAACTTCTGAGCTTTCGGTGTCTGACCTATCTTTACAAAGAATACGTTCTTTTTCTTGCCAAGAACACAGGATTCACAGAACTCAGAATCCACGCTTTTTAAATCTGGAAGCTTCCCTTTGGCAACGAGAATCTTCCTTCCCTTTTCACCCATGTGACCTAGACGTTGATGCCACAGTCTAGATGGTTTCAGTTCACTGGTTATTGCATTCACCTCACTATCACGAACTTCAACCATGTACAAGGAGCCTCGCTTTTTTACCCCTGGCGATTACAAGATTTCCTTTGACAACTTTCCATTGGCCCCCACCAAAGTTAATATCAAATCCCTCTTTGTCCAATTGGCCAACAGAGAATAACATCTTCTTGAGCTTAGGAATGACTCAAACATCCGTCAATGTCCAAGTGGTACCCAATGAAGTCTTCAAGTCTACGTCACCTAGTCTAGTGATGTCAAAAGTGCGATGATCAGCTAAACGAACTTTACCAAAGTTACCTGTTCGTAGATTCTTCTGAACTCTCAACACAGCAAATAAGAACATCTTATCAATCATCATTTGCTGCATTCACCTCTCTGTTTCCATCTGATTCTTTAGCGCATTAGTTTCTGAAGTGCCCAGTTTCTTTGCACTTCCAACTTTGGATGTCTTTCCTTGGTTTTGATTGGCTCCTCTTTCTAGACTTTGATCTGCCTCTGTCATTACCTCTTTCTGTTCTTCTACCTCTCTCTTCAGTGCTTAGCAAAACACTAGAAGGTTCTCCAAAACTCCTTCTCCTTATATCCTCTCCTAGGATGAAGTCACGAATGCCTTCAAAAGTGAGTTTAGAGGTTCCACCTAAACCACTAATGGCTGTGACAGTTCTTGGCTTTCCTATAACAAGGATAACAAAAGCAAAGCTTGGACTTCATCTTCAAACTTAATATCGACAGATAACAAGTGGGATATAATGGTATTGAAATCATTAATGTGAGGTAGTAGTTCTCTCATTCTGGTGTTTACCACCTGTCTTATCAAAAATACTTTATTAGAAGCAGAAGGTTTTTCATACATGTTTGACAAAACCTTCATCAATCCACATGCAGTAGTCTCATTCACAATGTTAAAGGCCACATTCTTGGCCAATGTAATCTGATAACAGCTATGGCGTTCCTGTCTAGAGAAGCCCATTCAGCGTCTTCCATCTTCTCGGGTATTATTCCTGTCAAGGCTTGATCAAAGTCCTTCTAACATAAAGATCCTCAATTAGCAGCTTCCCCCATCCAAAATCTTGCCCATCAAACTTCTCAATTATGGTTTTTCCGTCCTCAGCCATTATCCCACACTCTTAGGATTTACGTATCGAATCAAGACTGAAACAATAGTGTTTAAACACAACAATGGTTGGTTGCCTGAACTTAACGGTTGTTCTATTGACACACTACCTTTGTAAACACTCTGGTCGATGATGAAAAACTATCGACGATCGAGGAGTAGAAAATTTGATCGGCGGCGGCGGCAGCGGTCTGACAACGGCAGCGGTCTGTCAACGGCGGCGGATTACGAGCCTAAAGCTCTAATACCAGTTGTCAAGTCACGTCACACACAAATTGTAAACAGAAAAGAAAAACGCGAGAATTTTACGTGGTTCACACGACCGGGGTGATTGTGCTAATCCACGGGGGCAACTAAGGTTTCGTATTTTATTTCAGTGATACAAGGTTTACAAGTACAATGAGATTAATATATATACTACCGTAGTTATGGTAATCTCCTAACAAAGGAAACTAGGAAAAGGGATTAGGGTCGGGCCCTTTCTTTTGTGCCTCCCCCTTTCTTTTTGATGGGCCGAAGCCTACATCCTAACAATATATACATATATATATACATGTATAGGGTCAGGTTCAAGAGAAAACAATAAAAAAAAACTGAAGAACACCCTGGGAGGCCTCCATCTGGGTATGTAATGCTAGATATGTTGTATCTCCGCTTCTGCAGCTGCAGTAAGACTAAAGGTTCACTCGAACAAAACATGTACGTTCTAGACTTGAATGTTTTGTCCACACAAAATAGAATCTCTGATGGTTTGAGGACCAGAAATGATCAGAATAGGCAGTAGATTTCAGATTCATGGGTTTATAATTAAAAAAAATTTGACCCGAAGAGAAGGAGATTGACAATATCGCAAAACAACAAAAATTACCTTGTCTACACCTTGATTACAGGCATACACCAAAGCATCTGATAGTGTAAGTCTGACTTCATCTTCGGTATTGTTAACCTAAAAATAAGTAAAAGGTAATCAATTTATTCACGTGAAAGATTCGATAAAATTCTTCAATTATGCATACAAGATGGAGATTTCAAACTCCCATCATTTTTTGTCAGCCAATTAAATGGATTTCTTTAATTTGTCTCTCATTCTTTTTGCCTTCCAAAAGTTTTTTTGCTTGGTTTAAATCCTATTATATTAGAATTTATCAAATTTAATGACATTTAGATTGTCTTTCCGTTTGAGGCCCTCAATATGTCTCCAGGCCTCGTACCAGTTTTGCTTAATGTTTTCACAAGCTGCCACAATAAAATGAACCTATGATAGCAAAATTGTTGTAAGATATTGCTATCCCTTTTTATCACACAAAAATAAAACTCGGCGCAAGTATACACCTCGGAATACTGTCGTATCAAAACAAGTAATAATGGTACAAAGTACCGGATTTATCGTTCCCACAGAGATGGTGTTAAAGCTTGTAAGGATGAAAAACTAGACCTTTATAAAGACTGATTTCAGAGGGTAAAAAATAAGAGGAGTTTGTTGAATAACTAGATTTGTTTGGTTGGTTGGTTGGTAACGTTGAGAGAATACAATTATAAAAAGTAAACTTAGGGTGTAAGGATAAATTGAGATGAACTTAATAATGAAATAAAGAGATATTTTATAATAATAATTATTGTCTTAGAAAATTGATACATTTTATAACCTCATTGAGGTTAAGCCGCTTATATACCGATGGTTAGTTGTCAGTTAACCTTAGGGGAAATTTCACGAAATATCAAAGATCTAAAAATGACAAGTTAATAAACTATTATTATAAAGTTAAATACACCTCTTCATTTATCACTAACATAAATCTCAATTTATGAACTTACACCCCAAACTAAGGTTTTTAGCCTTCCATTAAAATGGGTTTTTATAAAGTATTATGAAGATTATAACTAAGATGACACGAAATAATGTAAACAGTTAACTATGACGATAATTAAAACTAATTATAAACGAGAAGTAAAATAAGCAATTAATTAAATTGATAACTAAACGTAAACGAGAAATTAACTAATGATTATAAAAGCAATTAAAGAAAACATACTAACAGAAAGCATAATATATGGACAAGTTTGTCATTGACAATTTTGAGGAAATTAAAACGGACAAGTTTATCGATATTATTCTTGAGTGGAATATTTAGGACAAGTTTACCATTGGTGATCTTGAGTTAATATTCAAGGACAAGTATAATATTAATGATCTTGAAATTCAACGGAATAATAATGCGATAATAATAAAAGATGAAGATCGAAGCACTCTTGTGGAGAAATTCGAACAATATGTAAATCTTGAATGCTTTTGATGGTAACATGCAAACTTAAGAGGGAGATGAATGTAGAAAACTTGAATCCTTTTTTGAACATAAAATACCTACTTGTATTAATAGTGAAGACCCACTTGTATAACAAGGAACTTACTAAACATGAAGAAATGCTTAGTAGGTGACTTGTAACCAAATGATTTCTTCTTCTTGAGACTTACAAAGATGAACCACAAGTTACTTAATTTAGTACTATCCTAAGACTTTCTAAACAAAAGATGATGCCTTGTGTAAGTGAACAAGGAGATGCTAAAGGTGGTGATCCAAAGTGCATGGCAACTTTCAACCAAGTGTGACTTTTGTGGTAGGAGACTTAAAGGAGTATGGAGTGTGGAGTGTGGACTTGTATCAAGTATGGCATATCTTCTTTTCATCACCTTGGCCTCCTTTATATAGCATCTTCCTAAACAGTCGTGGCTTAATGATTAAGCCGGATCCACAATGGGCTGTTTGGGCCGAAACTACATGGCCCACAAAACTATACAATTTTAACCCAAAAGATTTCAAGAGTAGCAAGACCCAATATGTTTTAAGAGATTACAAAAATTAAACATAACCCATACACACCATGGGCCTTCAAAATCTCTTTCACAACTTGCCTATCATTGGTTTGCTCTCTTCTTTTGTCTACCGCATTCCTTCATTCCTGAAATTAAATAAAAACATGAATAATGGTTCGTAATTAAACAGTTTGGTGACCAATAATTCATATTTCTTTATTTATATTATATATATTAAACTAGTATAATTACTTATAAAAAGCCTAATAAAACGTTAGGAATTTAACTAAAATTAACTAAAATGAGATATAAATAGGGGTACTAAATTACCCGTATCAAACATCTCCAAACTTAAATCATTGCTTGTCCCCAAGCAATAAATCTAAGGAAAATCAAAAAGAAAAAGACTCAAATTTTTAAGACTTGCTGCTATTTTGAACACATTCATAACACAGATTCCCTTAGACACACCATTGTCATCATAATCCAAATAACCAAAATCTCATGTCCATTCCTTCATGCTGTGCAAAGTTTTAATTTGGTAAATTCAAAACCATGTGTTTCTATCAAAAACAAAAACCCATCCTTTCTTATCTTTGATAATTGCATGGTGATTTCTTGTTTTTGTGTTTCCCTCTATTTGATTGATAACTATGTAAGAGGGAAACCAAACATATGAGAGTTTAAAATGAGAGAATTGCATCCCTTTTGGATGATTGAAGCTATGCTTCTTTTTTAGTGTAGTTTCTCTATGCATTTGGTACTTATGCACCCATAAAATTTGAAATTTTTTTCCAATTTTTGTGCATTTTTGGGTGTAAAGTGTATGATATTCGTGTGTAGTGCACTTTGAAAGAAATAAGATGCACATCTCTACATCTCCAAACTTGAATCATTCAATGCCCTCATTGAATTGTAACAAAGAAAAAACCATGGGTTCGAGAACTTTTGGAAAATGGATACTGTTTTTGGTGGAAACAATTGGTAAATGAAACTTACCAAAGTAAACACTTTGCACATGATTTGGGGCATGAAACTTTTCCTGTTGGTAAAATGGTTTGGGACAACAATAGGGTGCCAAAGGTTTTGTGTGCCAAGAAGGTGTTCAAAACAGGGAAAGACTTCCTAAAAATAGAAAACAATCTACCTTAATCTTACTAAAAATAGCAAAAGCAAAAGAAAAAATCTACAAACTATGACTGACAAACAGCAAAGATATCTACTAACGGTTTAATAAAAACTAACCAAAAACCAGCAAATTAGGGGAATAAAATTCCCACAAACAGGAAAGAAAACAAATTTACCAAAAGATAGATACTAAGAGTGTTGTTTCAAAATAGTAGTCAGCATATGAGGGGCAGTTTTCAATCATTGATCACCAAGAGGTGTTTACTGACATATCCAACCCTGCTTCATACATGTTAAACTACTAAAATTGGCAATTACTCCTAAAATCCATTTGGTGAAAATAATAAGAAGAAATCTAATACTACTATAGCCTAATATTAATAAAAAGTTCAGAAATACCCTTGGCCTACTCCCAAGGAGTAGGCAACTTCTTCACAGCATCATCAATTTCCTCTGACTGCTCTCCCATTCCCCCATTCTGTTCCTCCTGCTTCTTAAGAACTTTGGTTGCCAGCTCCAGTGCGATCTCCAATCCTTCTATCTTGTCATCCCTTTCTTTCAGAGTGAGCTGTAGGTTGGTTATGTTACCACTATCAATTGCTGCCTTCTTGTGAAGGTTAGAAATGTTCTCCTATAGTGTGTCATGAACCCGTTTCTCAGCAGCTGCTACAGCCATTTCCTTCTTTCTCTCATGCTGAGCTTTCCATCCCAAAAATTCATCAAAATCAACCATCTTTTCTTTACCCTTACTATTGGTCAGAACCCTCCTTGGTGGTGGTGGTGGGGTTGAATGCTCTTCATCTAAAGGGCGGATGACAACACCTGAAACTGGTTGTGGCCTTTCTCTCCGCTGGTCACTCACAGGCAGATTAGGTGGTGTTGGGTGTGTAGGTAAAACTGGGGTTGGATGGACAATAGGGTCAGGGTAGTTTAGTGTGGCTAGGTGGTTTAATAAGCTGATTTGAATAGGGGTTGGCTTTGAGCGGGGTTGCCATTGAACAATCCCTCCGGTTGTATTCAGCACTACCACAGAAGGGTTACGCCTTGGTAATGCATAACTGATTGGTTGTGCATATATCGGTTCTGTAAATCCTGGTGGTGATCCAAGGGTCAGTGGGTTTGTTCTTGAACTCTGTCGTGCAATAGGTTGTGGGGGTGGTCTAGGTTGGGTGAGATAGGGTTCTAAGAAGGGGGGGTACTGTGATCGTGAGCTTACCTCTGAATAAGCTCCGGCGGCACTCATAATCGGTGTGATTCTCCCAAGAGTTGATTGACGCCGTATGATGGGCCGACGACCTAGTTCTGCCGATGAATATGCTCTGATTGGAGACGGTTGTGGTTGCCTGAGGTCGGTGTTAACCGGAAACAATCCAAAGTCGATTTTAGTGGGGATGATTCTGTTGTCATCGCCTTCACTCGGCGGTGATTGGTTCAGATCGAAGGTCGGCCTGTTTTCAGCTGATGGCTCGCCGTCTTTCTTCTGTTTAGATGGTGATCGGGGTTGGGCGACAGTTTCTGATGGTTCAATAGGACAAATGAGATGGGTATTTTCAGTGATATGGGATTTAGGGTTTTGGTGATCCATCTGGTTTGTGTTGGAAGTGAAAGAGACTGAAAGGGCGGCCATCACCGGTGTACCGGATGTTTCCGAAATTAGGGTTTTTGTTGGGGAAATGCTTGGGCACGACGACGAAGGTGGTAAGTGTTTTGAAGGGTTTTCGGATGCTTCAAAATGCTCGAGTACCATTTTGGCAAATACAAGCAGAGGGTTTCCGGAAGTAGTGCCGGCGGGAGTGCGTGAGGAGTTCGAAGGGTTTCTCGGGGACGATGAAGCCGCGAGAGTCGAAGAGCCAGGAACGAACGTCGAAGGATCGAAGATGTCTGGCTTTACCGATTTTCGCTTTGATCTTCTTAGGTTTGTAGGAGTGGGTTTGGGTTGCTTACTGGTGGTTTTTCGGCGGTGCACTCTCTTCACAGGTGCTTTCATTGTTGAAGATGAGTCGTCCCTACAGTTGGGTCTTATACCCAAAGATGTGGGAATTGCTGTAGCAGAGAGAGGCGGATCTTCCATGGGAACAGAAGAAAATCTTTTAGACCTGTAGGTGTGACCTCATCCTCTAAGATACGAGGAGGCTGTATTCTCATATGAGCGCCGGCGGAAGAGATAAGAACTAGAGAGTTCTTGTGCATGAGTACCTGCATGCTGCAGGTTTTCAAATCGCATTAAATGCAAGGCTGAGTCAGCAACATTATCAGATAAATAAAACAAATAAAACAGGTGTAATCTGGAAAAATTATGTACTGTTTTACCATTACCCACACACAAACCTAAAAATTGGGCCATTAGTCATACATCAGACCAAAACCAAACTCCTTCTTTTTGGGCCACTTTTATAAACAGTTCTTTTTCTTTGCTTTTCTGATAAATATATATATATGTAGATATTTGTACAAATGTTTTTTTTTTTCTTTTCTTTTCCTTTTTTTTTTTATATATTTTTTTTTTAATTGCAAAACTAATGGACAAAGTCCATATTAGTTTTGCCAACTAACAAAAATATATCATCTCACCTTTTTAGTAAAAATTTTGAACAATTTTAAATTTTCTAATTAAAGAAAACTAAAATTGTAAAATTTAAGAACTTTGAAAAAACTTTGAGGTAGCCATTATTTCGTTAAAATATAAACCCCCCCCCCCCCTTTTTTTTGTTAAAGATTAAAAATTCTATTTAAAGAATTTTCAAGAGTTAAAAAATGAAAGGTTGATATAGGATGATGAAATAAAGTTATCTCAGATGGCGAAAATGACCTAAAAATAATTAAAATTACTATTGTACACGAGTGTTTCCTGAATTCATTAATTTATTAGATTGACAACCCCAAAGGGTTGATCTACCACTGCTTCCCCTTTAAAATATGATTTAACCCTTTGGCCGTTTACTTTAAAAGTGGCTCCTTTTTCTGGATCAATGAGTTCTACCACACCATACGGGTATATCTTGAAAACAGTGTAAGGACCTGTCCAACGAGAATTTAGTTTTCCTGGAAAAAGCTTCAAACGGGAATTGAATAATAAAACCTGTTGACCCTCAAAGAGTTCTTTTGGTTGGATGCGCTTATCATGCCATTTTTTCGTTTTTTCTTTGTACAGTTTGGCATTCTCGTATGCATGATTTCTGTGTTCCTCTAGCTCATTCAACTGCATAAATCTTTTTCTTCCAGCTTCATCCATGTTCATGTTTAGCTCTTTTAAAGCCCAATAGGCTTTATGTTCCAGTTCTGAAGGCAAGTGACAGGCTTTACCGTACATTAATCGGTATGGGGACATTCCTATAGGAGTCTTATAGGCTGTGCGGTAAGCCCATAAAGCATCATCCAGCTTGGATGCCCAATCTTTTCGGTGGGGTTTTACTACTTTAGCCAAAATTCCCTTGATCTCCCGGTTTGACAGTTCTGCCAGCCCGTTAGTTTGAGGATGGTAAGCAGTAGCCACCCGATGCTTGATCCCATATTTTTCTAAAGTCTCGTCCAGTAGGTTGTTTATAAAATGGGTTCCTTCATCACTGATCAGGGCACGAGGTGTGCCAAATCTTGTGAATATGTGCTTCTGAAGGAATTTGACTACTGTCTTGGCATCATTGGCGTGGCAAGCCATGGCTTCCACCCATTTGGACACGTAGTCAACCGCCACTAAGATATAAGTACAATTATTGGAGATTGGGAATGGTCCCATAAAATCGATGCCCCATACATCGAATAATTCCAACTCCAGAATACCATTTAGGGGCATCTCATTTCTTTGGGAAATGTTCCCACTTCTCTGACATTCATTGCATTTTTTGACAAACTCTTGAGAATCAGTATGTAGATTTGGCCAGAAAAATCCAGATTGTAGAACTTTAGCAGCCGTCCTGCTTCCTCCAAAGTGGCTCCACAAGGACCTGAATGGCAATGCTGCAGAATTGAGATTACTTCCTCCTTCGGTACACATCTCCTGATCATCCGATCTGCACAAATTTTAAACAGGAAAGGATCATCCCATAAATATTTCTTAGCATCAAAAGTTAGTTTCCTCCTTTCATGTTTATTTAAATCCTTGGGAATGATCCCACAGGCTAAATAATTAACAAGATCGGCAAACCATGGTACCGAAGAACTGATGGCCAATATCCTTTCATCAGGAAATACTTCACATATTTCTTCAGTCGGTAGAGGTTTGGTTTGTTCTTCTAGCCTAGACAGGTGGTCAGCTACTTGGTTTTCTGTACCTTTCCTGTCAATGATCTCAAGATCAAACTCTTGCAAAAGCAAGACCCACCTGATTAGCCGTGGTTTTGCATCCTTTTTTGAAATTAAATATTTAATTGTTGCGTGATCAGTATGAATGATAACTTTGGTGCCAATTAAATATGATCTAAATTTTTCGAATGCAAAAACCACTGCTAATAATTCTTTCTCGGTGGTGGTATAATTGATCTGGGCGTCATTTAGGGTTCTACTTGCGTAGTAGACAGGATGGAAAATTTTTCCTTTTTTCTGACCTAAAACTGCTCCTACCGCCCAGTCACTGGCATCACACATAATTTCAAATGGTAAATTCCAATCCGGCGTAACCACTACAGGCGCTGTGACCAAGGCTTCTTTTAGAATTTTAAAAGCTTTTGCACAGTCTTCATTAAAATTGAAGACTTGGTCATTTTGTAGAAGTATACAGAGAGGTTTTGATATTTTCGAAAAATCCTTGATGAATCTTCTATAAAAACCTGCATGACCCAAAAAACTCCTTATTCCCTTTACAGTGGTTGGTTCAGGAAGTTTTTCAATCACCTCTAGCTTGGCCTTATCAACCTCTATGCCTCTTTTGTATGAGATGCCCTAACACAATTCCTTCTTTTACCATGAAATGACATTTTTCCCAGTTTAGAACTAAATCTGTCTCTTCACATCTTATAAGACTTTTTTCCAAATTTTTTAAACATACGTCATATGATGATCCGTAAACAGAAAAGTCATCCATGAATATTTCCATGGAGGTTTCTAACATGTCGAAAAAGATGGACATCATACATCGTTGGAATGTGGCAGGGGCATTGCATAGTCCAAAAGGCATTCTTCTGAAAGCAAAGGTTCCATAAGGGCATGTAAAGGTGGTCTTCTCTTGGTCATTAGGGGCTATAGCTATCTGATTGTACCCAGAGTATCCATCCAGAAAACAATAAAATTCTTTTCCAGCTAACCTATCCAACATCTGATCAATAAAGGGTAAAGGAAAATGGTCTTTTTGGGTGGCTTTGTTAAGCTTCCTATAATCCATACAGATCCTCCACCCTGTTACTGTCCTGGTTGGGATAAGCTCATTTTTCTCATTAGGTACTACAGTGACTCCTCCCTTCTTTGGTACACATTGAACCGGGCTGACACAAGTACTACTGGCTATGGGGTAGATTATGCCGGCATCTAACCATTTCAAAATTTCTTTCTTAACAACCTCTTTCATCACGGGGTTAAGCCTTCTTTGGGGTTCAACTGAGTTGAAGTTGCTATTTTCCAAAATGATCTTATGCTGACAAATTGTAGGGCTTATGCCCTTCAGATCTGCCATTGTCCATCCTATAGCCTTTGTATGAGATTTCAACATGGCTACCAATTTTTCTTCCTGGTTCCTGTCTAGTGATGACGAGATTATGACCGGTAACTTCCCTGAGTCGCCTAAAAAGGCATATTTTAGGTGAGAGGGAAGCTGTTTTAATTCTAGGTCTGGAGCAACTTCTAAAGATGGGACAAGAGTCTTCCTATCTTTAGTTTCTAAAGTTTCAAAAGCAGCAATTTCCTGTAAAGGCTCCTCTTCTCCAAACTTTAGTTCTTCTTCATCACTATCAGAATCATGTGTCCTCAAAACCTTCTCCAAACTTTTCTCTTGACACCAAGTCTCCATTACACTTACAGAATAACACTCTTCCTTGTCTTCTGGGTACCTGAGTGAATTGAAAACATTAAAAGTTACTTTCTGGTCGTGTACTCTCATTGTCAACTCTCCTTTCTGAACATCGATCAAAGTTCTCCCAGTTGCTAAGAAAGGTCTTCCTAGGAGGATTGGAATGTCTTTATCAACCTCACAATCTAGGATGATAAAGTCGGCTGGAAAAATGAATTTAGCGACTTGAACTAACACATCCTCAATCTTTCCCTTAGGATAAGCTATAGACTTGTCAGCTAACTGTAAGGTAACGGTGGTGGGTCTAGCCTCACCTATACCTAGGGATTGGAAAATTGATAAAGGCATTAAGTTGATACTAGCACCTAGATCGCATAAGGCTTTTCCTATCAATTTTCCTCCTATTGAACATGGGATAGTAAAACTACCCGGGTCTTTTAGCTTAGGGGGTATTTTGTTGGACAATAATGCACTACAGCCCTCAGTCATGGCTACAGTCTCATACTCTGTCAACTTCTTCTTTTTGCTCAAAATGTCTTTTAAAAACTTTGCATACGTGGGCATTTGTTCAATGGCCTCAACCAAAGGTATGTTAATATGCAGTTGTTTGAAAACATCTAAAATTTTTTTAAACTCATTTTGCTCCTTTTGATTTCTTAGCCTCTGTGGGTAAGGAATGTAAGGAGGTACAGGTGTTGTCACAAAGTTTTTCTGAGTTGTAGATGCATTAGGTGTTATAGGTGTTTTGACATGAGGTTGATTATCAAGAATTACAGCTGGACTATCACCAGTGTGTGACAAATCCACAGTAATATTCTCTTTTGGTGTTTGGACTTTGGTGGGTTCAGTTGGAAACAACTTAAGATACTCCGATCTCTCAGGAATTTTTGTGATATCAATGGGCTTACTTGTTGTTTTGGGCCCACTAATGTCAGAAGATGGTGATGGATTTTCAGAATTCAAAGAGGTGGGCTTCTTCTTAGTTTCCTCTTTAGTTGGTGTTTCCAGAGTGTTTCCACTCCTCAAGGTGATTGCTTTTACATGCTCTTTTCCCTCCCTTCTTTGTGGTGTTTCAGTATCGCTAGGCAGGGATCCAACAGGTCTCTTTCTCATTTCTAACGCCATTTGACCCATCTGAGTTTCCAGGTTTTTGATGGATGCCTAGGTCTGGGTCATAAACCCTTTCATCAATGTTTCCAAGGAATTTGATGACTCAGCATTTTGTTTGGGTCGATTTTGGTAAGTAGAATGATTGTTTTGATAATTTCCTTGTTGGTTGTTATGATTACCTTGATGAGATTGTGAATCAAAGTTGGATTGCCCTTGTGATTGTGAATGGGGCTGTCCTTGGTTTTGAAAACTGGACTGTACTTGTGCATTCTGTGCTGGTGGATTTAAAGCTGGACTGTGCCATGAAAAATTTGGATGTTGTCTCCATCCTGGATTGTATGTTTGAGAAAACGGTCCAGTCTTATTTACGAAATTAACTTGTTCCGGATTTCCAGGACAGTTTTCGAACGAGTGTCCTTCGCCACAGTATACGCATTGCACTGATTGGGCATTGGATTGTAGAGACATAACATCAGATCTCACTTGTTGTCCAGTGGACAGGTTTGAAATTAGTTTGGTGAGTTGTGCTGTTAACGCTGTAACTGCATCTATCTCTGTTCCTCCAGTGGCCTTTTTCAGTGGCACAGACCATGGGTCAGACCATTGTCCGTTGTTGTTGGAAATCTTTTCAAGTATTTCAATCCCCTCATTATAAGTACAAGTAGTAAATGCTCCGCCCGCAGTAGCGTCTAGCATAGATTTTGCAGTGGCATTTAAGCCACCATAAAAGGTTTCTAGCTGTATGCAGTACGGAATGCCATGATGAGGGCATTTTCTCAAAAGCTCTTTGTACCTATCCCAAGCATCAGGGACCGCTTCATCGTCCATTTGTTTAAAAGTGCAGATCTCATTTCTGGACTTAGCGTTCCTTGTGGGAGGAAAATATTTTTTTAAAAATTTTTCTGCCATTTGATTCCAAGTGATCACAGAGTCTGGTTTCAAAGAATTATACCATGCTCTTGCTCTATCCCTTAATGAAAATGGAAAAAGTTTTAATCTCAAAGCATCGTCTGAGATCATAGGGATAAGGAAAGAGTCTGTAATCTCCATAAATGATCGTAGGTGAGAATGAGGATCTTCTGATGGCAGTCCCGCGAACTGACCATTTGCTTGCAACATTGTGAACATTATGGGTTTTAAAGAAAAATGAGTGGCATCAATATTTGGTCTACGTATTCCAGTGTGTAGCTGGGCTAGATTTGGAATAGCATAGGACATAATGGCACCATCTTTTACGTTTGCAAGTCTAAAAATATTTTGTTCTTCGTCATCACCCTGATCTCTTTGTGGAATATTTTGGTACGGTTGATTGTTACCAGGTTGATTGTTTCTTAGAGGAATGGCTCCACCAATTTCTGGTGGATTATTTCTTTGAGGAACAATTCTGTTATGCACAGGTGGATTATTTCTTTGAGGAATAGCTCCACCCTGAACTTGCGGATTGTTCAATGGTGGAATAATTATTGGCGGAATAATCCCCCCATTTCTGACCTGAATGTTTTCTCGGTTGTTCCTTTGGAGAATAGGTCCACCATTATCTGGAGGATTTATTCTATAAGGAGCATGGTCAGCAGTTATAGGTAGGTTTATTCTCCTATTTCTTGGAATATTGTTGATAACATTGTTGGCGGGGTTACCGTTAATATTGTTATTAACAACTTTATTAATTCCAGCTTGATTGAAAGGATGGTTAATGGGGTTCCCATTTAGATAATTAACAAATTGATTGAAGGGATTACCTTCAACAAGAGCACCACCACCATTATGCTGATTGTTTTGGTTGAGAGGCGTTCCCATGACAAAATTTTGCATAATGGGGTTGTTGGCGTTAATGAAAAAATTATCATTGTTGAAATCATCTAAATGAGGAAACTCATTCTCATCGTTTATTGTCTCAACATATCCCTCGGACTGGTTCTCCGTATCCGTTTGATATTCGGACATCGTGGGAGTTGGTAAATTCTGTTGAATTCTCCTGCGTTGTCTGAAGTTGTCAAAATTGGAATTTGGTGGAAATAACAATCGATGGGATAATCTGAGCATGAACTATTTTTCCTCTTTTCTGGAAAAGGTGGTAAAATACTATTTTGGTTTTTCTTAAAAAGGTGGTAGAAAAATCAAACTTATAAAAATAGAGTTTTTCAAAAGCTTTAATCTTTAGCTTACCATCCCCGGCAGCGGCGCCAAAAACTTGTTGTAAGATATTGCTATCCCTTTTTATCACACAAAAATAAACCTCGGCGCAAGTATACACCTCGGAATACTGTCGTATCAAAACAAGTAATAATGGTACAAAGTACCGGATTTATCGTTCCCACAGAGATGGTGTTAAAGCTTGTAAGGATAAAAAACTAGACCTTTATAAAGACTGATTTCAGAGGGTAAAAAATAAGAGGAGTTTGTTGAATAACTAGATTTGTTTGGTTGGTTGGTTGGTAACGTTGAGAGAATACAATTATAAAAAGCAAACTTAGGGTGTAAGGATAAATTGAGATGAACTTAATAATGAAATAAAGAGATATTTTATAATAATAATTATTGTCTTAGAAAATTGATACATTTTATAACCTCATTGAGGTTAAGCCGCTTATATACCGATGGTTAGTTGTCAGTTAACCTTAGGGGAAATTTCACGAAATATCAAAGATCTAAAAATGACAAGTTAATAAACTATTATTAAATAAAGTTAAATACACCTCTTTATTTATCACTAACGTAAATCTCAATTTATGAACTTACACCCCAAACTAAGGTTTTTAGTCTTCCATTAAAATGGGTTTTTATAAAGTATTATGAAGATTATAACTAAGATGACACGAAATAATGTAAACAGTTAACTATGACGATAATTAAAACTAATTATAAACGAGAAGTAAAATAAGCAATTAATTAAATTGATAACTAAACGTAAACGAGAAATTAACTAATGATTATAAAAGCAATTAAAGAAAACATACTAACAGAAAGCATAATATATGGACAAGTTTGTCATTGACAATCTTGAGGAAATTAAAACGGACAAGTTTATCGATATTATTCTTGAGTGGAATATTTAGGACAAGTTTACCATTGGTGATCTTGAGTTAATATTCAAGGACAAGTATAATATTAATGATCTTGAAATTCAACGGAATAATAATGCGATAATAATAAAAGATGAAGATGAAGATCGAAGCACTCTTGTGGAGAAATTCGAACAATATGTAAATCTTGAATGCTTTTGATGGTAACATGCAAACTTAAGAGGGAGATGAATGTAGAAAACTTGAATCCTTTTTTGAACATAAAATACCTACTTGTATTAATAGTGAAGACCCACTTGTATAACAAGGAACTTACTAAACATGAAGAAATGCTTAGTAGGTGACTTGTAACCAAATGATTTCTTCTTCTTGAGACTTACAAAGATGAACCACAAGTTACTTAATTTAGTACTATCCTAAGACTTTCTAAACAAAAGATGATGCCTTGTGTAAGTGAACAAGGAGATGCTAAAGGTGGTGATCCAAAGTGCATGGCATCTTTCAACCAAGTGTGACTTTTGTGGTAGGAGACTTAAAGGAGTATGGAGTGTGGAGTGTGGACTTGTATCAAGTATGGCATATCTTCTTTTCATCACCTTGGCCTCCTTTATATAGCATCTTCCTAAACAGCCGTGGCTTAATGATTAAGCCGGATCCACAATGGGCTGTTTGGGCCGAAACTACATGGCCCACAAAACTATACAATTTTAACCCAAAAGATTTCAAGAGTAGCAAGACCCAATATGTTTTAAGAGATTACAAAAATTAAACATAACCCATACACACCATGGGCCTTCAAAATCTCTTTCACAACTTGCCTATCATTGGTTTGCTCTCTTCTTTTGTCTACCGCATTCCTTCATTCCTAAAATTAAATAAAAACATGAATAATGGTTCCTAATTAAACAGTTTGGTGACCAATAATTCATATTTCTTTATTTATATTATATATATTAAACTACTATAATTACTTATAAAAAGCCTAATAAAACGTTAGGAATTTAACTAAAATTAACTAAAATGAGATATAAATAGGGGTACTAAATTACCCGTATCAAAAATCATAAGCTAAGTCATATATCACAGGCATATAAATGCTCAACTGCTTCAGATATTGGTGTTAAAATAGAAGATCAATTATGAAACAAACGAATACTAAAAACAACATATTTTGAATTGGTATGTGAACAAATATAATTTGACCAGGAAGAATATGATCTGACCTCTACTTCAAACTGTTTAATTTGACCATCGTGGTAGTTTCGTCTACAAAAAATACTTATAATTAGCATGACTTGCTTATTTATGTCTCTACTTAATAACAATAACATCAGTACCTTGAGCTCGAGTCTGAGAGGTTGTCCGAAAGTGAAACAAAACAAAATGAAGTTCCATCACAATCATCAGTCAAAAATCCCAAAGAAATCATAAAAAGGTTCCAAAATGTGATTGAACCAATGATCAATCACATGAATCTAAATCAAAATAAAGAGAAATGTGAATCAAGTCACTCGCCGTTGTTAAGAGATAAAATTAAACGGCTTGATTGAGAAAACGAGTCTTGATATCAGAACCCTAAGATCCGATCAGAAAACCCGAACAGAGAGCGAGGTAGAACAAATTTCTGCCCTAATTGAGCGATTTGTGAGTGTTAGGGTGTGGAGACGTTATTGTTCAATCCCTGACTCGAAGATTCCTCAAGCCCTAACTCGAAGGTATGAAGACGAATTGAACTCGATGTCGACATTAACGACCAGCAACCGAGAATCAAAATCCAAGATCGAAATGGAAGATAGATCGTGGAATCGTAGAACCCTAATTCGAAGAGAAACCGTGAAATCGTCGAAGAGAAATCGTGGAATCGCAAGCCCTAAATTCGAAGATAGATTGTGAAATCGCATGAGTTTCCGTTGATTAATAGTATAATTTTGATTTATTGAAAAAAAAAATCAGATACGCTCTCAAAAGTTATATAAACGTCACTGAACCTTTTTATCAATTTAAAAATAAAAATCATTTATTTTTTAGGGACGTTTTGCAAAGCGCCATTAAAGCTTCTGCCTTCATTTATAGAGATGATTTTCATAAAAATTGTCTCTAAAAGCTTTAGAGACGATCTTTATAGCGGATAATTTTGTTTCAAATCCTTTTTTAAAAGTTGTCTTACATTTAGTTGCACTTCTCATTTTTGTCGTATGGTTCCTTCTCTAAAAATTATCTTTAGATTTGCTTCCAAATCCTTCTCTAAAACTTCCTTCTCTAAAAAAACCTTTTTCATTGTAGTACCACTTCAATATGGCATTTTAATGACTATCCCTAATCTATAAGTATATATCCTTTTTTTAATAACCATATACTTGCAATTTTTTACATATTCATACAACTATACGAAACCCCCCACCAAAGTTGTTGTAATCCATATGCACAATAAAATATATAACTTTAAAAAAACCCCAAATTTAACAACCCTAGAATATTTAACAAGTAAAAGTTTGGACACTATATAATGTTGTAATTTAGGGATGATATATATTATAAACCCTACGAATGTCAGTATAATTTAGGTAAAACAAAGCAGCAATAACATAGAGTTGCAACATGAACCCTAACTGTGAGTGTGAACCAAACTGTAAAATATATAAATCGAAGGAACTAAAATTACCTGATTATATATTAAATAATAACTCCGAGACCACCAATTCCAACAATTAAGGTAAGATCTACACCATGGGATCTTATCTTTTCTAAGTTTGTGATAAGAAAAGAACTCTGTAAAAACTCTCCCATCTTCCATGGCATAAATTCGTATATTGTTAGGTTGATTCAAGCAACTCAAAAGTAAGTGAGATATGAAGATCTGCAAAAAGAAGAGGTGTAATAGTTTGCATTTGCAGAAAGAAATTGAAGAAATTGAACGGTGAAAAGGTAGAAGACGAAGGAGAGATGGTAAAAAGTATGTGTGTCGGCGGAGTTGTTTTAGGGTAAAAAACTACGGTTCACGTATATGTATGTGTCTTCATCATAATTTTACTTTTTCTTTTTTGGGTTTTACATAGACATGGTTTTTTCCATGACCAATTATAATTTTTGTTGCAACCCACTTAAATTTATATGATTCGTGTTTGTTAGTTTAATCTAATAAAATTCTTATTTTGCAAAAACAAATTGTATTTTTGAAACCTAGAGTATTAATATAAGGGAGTTGAATGAAATGATATTATCTTGTCGATTAAAGGTATTTAAACGATGTTTTTATACAAGATATTCGATTAGTGTTGGTTGTTGTAACTAGGGGTGAGCTCGGGACCGGACCGATACCGAAACTAGGTAGTATTGAAACCGAAAGTGTCAAAATCCAATACCGAACTGATTAGTGAAATTGGTACCGGTATCGGTTTGGTATCGGGATTTTCGGGACTAGAACCGTTTGGTATCATTTTTTTGAACGAATAAGGTTTTTCACCGTTTACCATTAAACGCAATGACAAAAACCAAAATCACTTAACCAAACCGGTACAGAAATCCCGAACCGAACTGCACACGTACCGAGACGGTACCGAACCCGAAAGTACCGAAAATCTTAAATCCCGAACCGATTAGTATGTTGTTGTCAATACATAATCGGGAGATAGATATGATATTTTTTGAGATAGAAGGAACACAAAGAACGTTAGTGAGAATAAAAGAGGTATTAAAAATTTTGATAACTAAAGAGCCAACATAAGTAATGGTAAGAGACGAACCATCGTCGATGACAAATTCATCAGTACCATCATAAGGTGAATGAAGGGAGAGTGTGTTTAAGTCGTTTGTGATGTGATGAGATGTGCCACTGTCAAAAACCGGTTTGGTGTGGTAAGTGGGATTCGCGGTGGTCATAACATGGGCTTGTGGATGATTATAGTTGTGGGTATTTCTTGGTAAGGATGGTAAAATAACCTGTGGATACTTGTTTTTGAAAGCATAGCAAGATGTAAGGGAATAACTTTTAGTAAAGCATAATTGACATTTGCCAAGGAATTGTCGATAAGTGGAGGAGGAATCGGCAGTCATGGTGGGGAAGAGGAAGGGTAATCGGAAAAAAAATAGATGGGAGGAAGAGGTTACCTGGCTGATACCATATAAGAAGATTAATTATTTGATGATTGTATTGAAAAGAGAAGGTAAGTATATATATACAAGATAGAGCCCTTAATCTAAGCTACCTAATTAATCTAGTTTCTATATCAAGCTACGTTACAAAGCAATTTCTTTAATTATCTACTGTTACAAATCAAGGAAATTAATTGCTTACAATCAAATAAAATAATTATATTGATATAATATTAAATGGACCGGATTTATGTGTTAATATATAACCCATAAGACCAAGTTTCGAATTGTAGATCCCCTATTCTTTGTGTAAAGTTTTGTTTCATTTTCTATCTTTTATTCTCATTGCATGAATCCTTTTGATTTTTTTAATTAGATACTTATGAGCATATTTAACTTTTTAATAGTTTACCTTTATATTATTATTTTTCCCCTTTACAAACATTTTATAAATAAACATTGTAACATAAAAAATTATAATAACATAAAATTAATATTTATATCATTGTATAAATTCCAAAAATATATAAATTCAAATTTTGTATTATTACCTTTTTGACTTGATAATGTTATTTTTTGTTTTTCAAGCTACGAAGTTTGATTTTCTCAAATTAGGGAGGGATCATTTGCAAATCTCTCTTATATTGCAAACTTTGCAACCCTTCTATATACCATTGATCATTTGCAAATCTCCTTTATATTGCAAATGTCAATATATATATATATATTATATATATATGTTTATATTAACGTCTGACATATTCGTAAATTAATGAAAACAACGGCTTAATGATAAAAATATGATTTTGACTTCATATAACACTATAATATAAAATATTCATCATTTTTTAACATTTTACAAATGGAAGTCAGAATGTTTATGGTTTATGTTCATGACAATCCCCGCCCCATACCCGTTATATATATATATATAGAGAGAGAGAGAGAGAGAGAGATAGAGAGAGAGACAGAGAGAGAAAAGTTCAAATGCGAACTCAAATTTGGTTGTGAACGTGAGAACAAATGAGAGTCCGTCACTTGTCTGAATATAGATTATTCAAACTGAATAAATACTATATTCCGTCAGTTGTCTGAATATTTCTTTGAATGAGACACGTACGCACTCTCATTTGTACTCATGTTCACAACCAAATTTGAGTTCTCATTTGAACCCGCCCCTATATCAATAAATTAAATCATATACTATCTATTTCTCCTAAATTGATAATTCAGAATTTCCTATTTCTTAATTAGTTGGTCAAAGTTTTTTTAAAACTTGTTGTTGTTTTGCTGCATAGTTGATAATTGGACCAACGTCCTATTTTCGTTTTGTTTCATACTTGCTGCATAGTAGAATATTTATGACATACTTATCAACATCAAATGTAAAAAAATCATTTTGTTACTGCATAGTTATTATTAACATCATTTTGTTGTTGCATAGTTGCTCTATTTTGTCGCTGTATAGTTTTTTGGTTTGTAAGAGCATCTCCAACAGCTATTGTAAATTTTTTCTAAAATAACATATTAAAAGTCAAAATCTCTATAATAATTTGCATCCAATTCCAACAGCTACTCTATTTTAGCAACTTTATCATTAACAATATTAATAAAATATTTCATCATTTAATAAAATATTATTTCTCTCTCCTACATGTTTAACTTCAATTATTTTGATTGGTTGAATATAATTAAAATATTGTTTTTCTTGTCTTCTATATATTTTTAGAGATTCTCTAAATTTAGAGATTCTTCTTCTCTTTTTTTCCCATTTTTCTATTTTAGCAATTGATATACCATAGCTGTTGGAGCACTAAAATTACTAAAATCCTCCATTTTTCTATTTTACAATAACTGTTGGAGATGCCTAAAAAAATCTTCTTTCCCCTATTCCCCGCTAGGGATGAATACGAGGCTTTTGTGGACGTCTGTGGGGCCACTTTTCTGACTTGACGTCCTTTCTTGTCCTACTAAGTATATAAATATATACTTACATTTATATATAAGTATACATTTTATCTATTTATACTTATATTTGTATATAAGTATATACATTCTAGAAAATCTTGAATTCGTATTTCTTGGGACTACGACTCAATTAATTACCACAATGTGTGCATAAATGAATAACATATGGTTAATAAACTAAAATGAATTAAAACATACCATAGAAAAAGATGGAGAAAGAAAGATGAGTAGTACGTCTAATTTTTTTTTTTTCAAATCTTCCTTTGTAGTATGTAGTGGGCTTTGATGGTGGGTGGTGAATAATTTGATTGAGAAATGAGATGGGAGAAAGAAAATAAGTAAAATGACGGATTTACCTCGGGTATAAGCATCCATCTAACCAATGTTTTTAATGTTGTTAAACAGAAAGATCATGAGGGTTATGAAAATGAAAAGTTAGGGACCATCAACATAAATAGTTTATTTTATAGACCAAATTCAAAGTTTAAGCAAACCACAAGGACCACCAGTGTAATTCACTCCTTATATTTATATATACGTATATAAATTCTATATACTTTATATTAAACACATGTTACACTATATAACTTAATTATATATAATGTCCAATGATACAAAATCTTGAGTTCGTATTGCACGACACAGTTATTTACCACAATGTGTGCATATCTACATATCTTTGTAAGTGACTTGGATTATAGGATATTTCCTGCAACTAGCTATGTACACGTGCCATGCATCGACATGCAAACAGAAATATAACAAAGACGAAAATTTATTTAAAATATAAAGGGTACAATAATAACTTCCCTATATAGCCTCAGGTGGTCTATCAAAACCACATCCGTCTACATATTTCAACACATTAAATTCCTTTCCAAAATTAAGAAAAAAACGTAATTTCTTGAGCTGCAGAAATCATTATCATTATTAAGAAACGAGAACGTGCCCTTTAAAATAAGTACATAAGAAATTAAAACAAAAATTTATCTAGTTTCCTAATAAATTAAAACATTCCACGGTCTTTTAATATGTTAAATATGCACATATGTGACATAACAGTAGTAAGATTACGAAGGCAAACATTATGATCGGTTTAAAGGTGACTAATCATATTGATCGAAAAAGTGCAAGGACATAATGATAACGGTGTTGCACATTTGTGCCCTTTAAATGATAATGACCCGGGTAGGAGTGGTGGGAACGAAAACATAAAGTCGGAGAAATCTTTGCATATTTATGCAAGAACATGACTTTGCGTGAAATTTTGGAGCTTGACTTGCACCACTCCCTATATCTTTATTCTTACTTTCTTAGGCTAGGCTTTCATTTGTGCAATTCTAAGCTTCTTGATGATTATGTCTATTGATGTTGATTTCTTCTTTCAAGTTTCATTTGTGAAGGAAATAAAAGTAGACATTTAAGTCATATGTGAAGGAATTGGTCCCTAACCCTAACATTAGAAGATATTTCACTTTCCTTCGTTAAATAAGCCCATGCTCACAACACAAAGTATTTTCTTCCTTTAACATGTTTAGTTGCACAAGTTTTGAATACATACATACATACATACATACATACATACATACATACATACATATACATATACATATACATATACATATACATATACATATACATATACATATACATATACATATACATATACATATACATATACATATATATTATCAAAACCCATGCCTTTCTTCCTTCCCCCTATCATCTCTAATAACTCTTATTACAACCAATGGGCCAATGAGTTATTTTGAGCGGGTGCACATTTAAAGTCACAAAATCACGATTGATGTTGGAGAAGTCAACATGATTTGACCAAGTTAACTGTGTTAATTTGGGGAATAAAATATATTTTCCAAATGAAATCGACCTTGACCTTTTGAGCAAAACGAAAGACTATGTCTAATGCCCGACGTTTTTTAGCTGAATTCCATCAGTACAAAGGACTTTTTGGTTGATCTCTTAATTTTTAGAAATTGATGGTTTCTCTTATCTTTCTTTTGTCTGAACAAATGAAAAATAATTAAACTAATTTAATGCAAATAAGATTTAGAACAAATTTGAATTTAGGAAAATCAATAATGAAATTAAACAATTTATGACAAATAAATAAATTGATATAATTGGAAAATTTGGTTAGTCCCTTCCGAATCAATAAACTTAAAAACACCCTTCCATTTTTTAAATTTAAAATTTTGCAACTAGCATACCTTGAACTTGTGACCTCTTGAGAGCGAAAGCTTTATCAAGGTAGCAACAACCATCTCATCAACTTGTAATTCTTGTTATAAATTTGGTTTTCAAATACTTAAGAGCATCATCATAATTAAGTGGGTGCACACTTATCACATCTCAATTTTCTGTCTTACGATAATCGAGTAAGCTGATGTACGGGACCCTACTTAACCCTATCTATTTCTCCTAAATGGATAATTCAGAATTTCCTATTTCTTAATTAGTTGGTCAATGTTTTTTTAAAATTTTTTGTTGTTTTTGCTGCATAGTTGATAATTGGACCAACGTCCTATTTTTGTTTTGTTTCATACTTGCTGCATATATAGTAGAATATTTATGACATACTTATCAACATCAAATGTAAAAAAGTCATTTTGTTACTGCATAGTTATTATTAACATCATTTTGTTGTTGCATAGTTGCTCTATTTTGTCGCTGTATAGTTTTCTGGTTTGTAAAAAAATCTCCTTTTCCCTATTCCCCGCTAGGGATGAATACGAGGCTTTTGTGGACGTCCGTGGGGCCACTTTTCTGACTTGACGTCCTTTCTTGTCCTACGGATACAATAAGAACAAACTTATGATATAGATATAAGTATATAAATATTATATACTTACATTTATATATAAGTATACATTTTATTTATTTATACTTATATTTGTATATAAGTATATACATTCTAGAAAATCTTGAAGTCGTATTCCTTGGGACTACGACTCAATTAATTACCACAATGTGTGCATAAATGAATAACATATGGTTGATAAACTAAAATGAATTAAAACATACCATAGAAAAAGATGGAGAAAGAAAGATGAGTAGTATGTCTAAAATCTTTTTTTTAAAATCTCCTTTGTAGTATGTAGTGGGTGTGATGGTGGGTGGTGAATATTTTGATTGAGAAATGAGATGGGAGAAAGAAAATAAATAAAATGACGGATTTACCCCGGGTATAGGCATCCATCTAACCAATGTTTTTAATGGTGTTAAACAGAAAGATCATGGGGTTATGAAAATGAAAAGTTAGGGACCATCAACATAAATAGTTTATTTTATAGACCAAATCCAAAGTTTAAGCAAACCACAAGGACCACTAGTGTAATTCACTCCTTATATTTATATATACGTATATAGAGGGCTGATCAAATACAAACTCATATTTATGTACAAACTATACAAACTGATTCAAATCAATATAAAAATAATTTTTTTTGCATTATTTTTTTAATCAAATGCTATGATTTAAGATATTATTGCCCATGTGTTTGTTTCACCTTGTGAAAAAATTATATGTGAAAGTTTTACATTATGAAACAAAAACATGTGAAACTTTTTCATAAAAAAATATATGAGAAACTTTCAACTTATGAAAACAAATACATGTGAAACTTTTACATTATGAAACGAACATATGTGTAATAATATCTTAAATCATAGTATTTGATGATAAAATTCATGAAAAAAATATATTTTTATATTGATTTGAACCAGTTTGTATAGTTTGTATGTAAATATGAGTTTGTATTTGAACTTCCCTCTACGTATATAAATTCTATATACTTTATATTAAAATGTTACTGTTAGTCCCCAAGGAGAGATGGCTAACTAAGAGAGGGTTTTGTAGAAGGGGGGTTGAATATAAAACACACAGAATATACTCTTTTTAAATTTTTTAATATAAATATTAAAAATTTACACACAGGTAGTTTGATGCAGAAAAGAACAGACACACTATTCTATCAAACTAAACACACGGATAACGATAATTAACTTATACACTAAGGAAGTTAAAACAATACCGTTATAGCACACAAATTTTGCCACAACACACAAATAATCACTCTGAAGATTTGTTGAAAGCGTGAGATTTCTGGGAAGGACTTCATCTCCTTTTATATTGCCCATGCATGGGATGCATGTGGACAGCTGTCAAGGTTTCATTAGCTGGAAGTTTATCTGCTGGACAAAGGAAGAGACTACTTCCTTTGTACTAGAATAATGGATGAACCATTCCTTGTAGCACGTAATTTCAGATAACTTTATCTTCTTTTCTTCATGCTATGTGAAGTCCCATCAAACCTTTTAGCTAAAAGACAAATATTCCTTTTATAAGAATAAAAGAGAATGTCTTTATTTAAGGCTTGATGCCCAAGTTCTTGGCTCACGGGTCTTGCAATTGATGTGAGTCAAGAACTTATCTCTTTGAAATTGCTAAGTGATACATCACACTATGTATCACATCGGTGGATACCTTGTAAGCTGGAATTGATAAGTGTACACTTTGCTTGATAAACTTCATCTTTCACTAAATGCCAAAAGTGTACACCCTTGAACTTGTGACTTGATATCACAGCCTTAGAAAATATACCTGCAATTTCGGTGACCAAGATTATAGTGTCGGTGACCATGACATCAAACTTGATGACCTCATCTTATTTGATGTCCTTAGTACTTTTGATGACTTTTGAGTGTACCATCGGTGACCCACTATATTGGTGACCCAATATTGACTTGGCAAAATGATCTGAATATTGAAGTTGGTTGATACATCCAAAATTCCACTTTTTGATGTACAACCCTTGATTGAATAGTCTTTGACTCTTCAATACTTGAAGCATATTTCAGACCTTCAAAAGAACCTGTAAAAATTCATTCATACAAAAGGAAGGTGGTTCATCACCAAATCATCGGTGACCCAACAGTTACACTATATAACTTAATTATATATAATATCCAATGATACAAAATCTTGAGTTCGTATTGCACGACACAGTTATTTACCACAATGTGTGCATATCTCACCCATGTGGTTTGCATATCTTTGTAAGGTGGCGTTTTTTTTAAGAGGTGCTGAAGTCTAAAGTCTGATTTTAGTTCTGAAATGACTATGAAACGAATAAACGAATTAGACATAAGTGGTGATTAAGAGCTTAAAATGAAAAAAACAAACAAGGCCTAAGTGTCTTGGATTATAGGATATTTCCTGCAACTAGCTATGTACACGTGCCATGCATCGACATGCAAATAGAAGTATAACAAAGACAAAAATTTATTTAAAACATAAAGGGTACAATATAACTTCCCTACTCCGTCTACATATTTCAACACATTAAATTCCTTTCCAAAATTAAGAAAAGAACGTAATTTCTTGAGCTGCATAAATCATTATCATTATTAAGAAACGAGAACGTGCCCTTTAAAACAAGTACATAAGAAATTAAAACAAAAATTTATCTAGTTTCCTAATAAATTAAAACATCCCACGGTCTTTTAGTATGTTAAATATGCACATATGTGACATAACAGTAGTAAGATTACGAAGCCAAACATTATGATCAGTTTAAAGGTGACAAATCATAATGATCGAAAAAGTGCAAGGACATAATGATAACGATGTTGCACATTTTTGCCCTTTAAATGATAATGACCTGGGTAGGAGTGGTGGGAACGAAAACATAAAGTCAGAGAAATCTTTGCATATTTATGCAAGAACATGACTTTGCGTGAAATTTTGGAACTTGACTTGCACCACTCCCTATATCTTTATTCTTAATTTCTTAGGCTAGGCTTTCATTTGTGTAATTCTAAGAGTATCTCCAACAGCTATGCTAATTTTTTTCTAAAATAGCATATAAAAAGTCAAAATCCCTAAAAAATATTACGTCCATCTCTAACAACTATTCTATTTTAGCAATCTACCATAAAATATATTAATAAAATATTCAATATATTTAACATCCAAAAAAAAGAATGGTATGATTGGTGGGAAACCATTAAATAATTATTTCTCTCCATTTAGAGATTTTTTAAATTTAGAGATTTTTTCTCTCTTTCTACCCATTTCTCTATTATAGCATAAGGTATAACATAGCTGTTGGAGAGTAAAATTGCTAAAATCCTTATTTTTTCTAGTTTAGCATAGCTGTTGGGAATGCTCTAAGCTTCTTGATGATTATGTCTATTGATGTTGATTTCTTCTTTTCAAGTTTCATTTGTGAAGGAAATAAAAGTAGACATTTAAGTCATATGTGAAGGAATTGGTCCCTAACCCTAACATTAGAAGATATTTTACTTTCCTTCGTTAAATAAGCCCATGCTCACAACACAAAGTATTTTCTTTCTTTAAACCGTTCTTTTAACATGTTTAGTTGCACAAGTTTTGAATACATACATACATATATATATATATATACATGTGTGTGTTTTTATTGCATATATGAAAAAAAATATCTACATCAAAACCCATGCCTTTCTTCCTTCCCCCTATCATCTCTAATAACTCCTATTACAACCAACGGGCGAATGAGTTATTTTGAGCGGGTGCACATTTAGGGGGCGTTTGGTTCGCCGGAATGGAATGGAATCTGGTGGAATTGGAATCTGAATTTCTTTGACCAGATTCCAATTCCCTTATTTGGTTCATTATTTTCAAGAATTGGAATTTGGTAAATTACTAAGAATTCCAAAATGGGGCAACTTGAGATTCCTTACCTTACCCATGGGATTTCATTGGAATTGAATTGGTTCTTTTATTAATGCCTAAAATATCCTCATCATAAAAAAGAACTATAACCCTAATCTCTAAAAAAAGAAGCCGACACCTCTTCACTTGGATTTTCGGTTCGGTTTTTTTTTGTCAATTTTCGGGTTTTGGATTTCGGTTCTGTATTTCGGGGTTTTTTTTAGTTTTCAGTTTCGGCTCTCGACTTTTCGGTTTGTCGGTTTTTTTTTCAGTTTCGGTTCAGTTTTTCCTCACCCCTAGCAGTTAGGTTCTCCATCGTCTACTGCAACAACTAAAATATGTCTTGCCCTAACAGATGTTGTCTTGCTGTAGTTTTTTGCTTTTTTCTGCAGTTTTTAGCTATTTTTGCTGTAAAAAAATTATGTTTTTTGTCGTTTTTAGCGCTTCTCGTAGTTTTTGGCTGTTTTATGTAGTTTTTAACTGTTTTATGCAGTTTTTAGCTGTAAAAAAGCTCAAATTATTTTTAGTGTTAAAAAAATTGAAGTAATTAATAATTATTTTATTAAACTAATTTTAGTTTAAAAATTAAATTTAACAAAAAGGGTATTTTAGTCATTTAATGGAATTTCATTCCAATTCCAAAGCTACATTCTGTGAACCAAACAGACAGATTCCAATTCTTTCAACAGATTCCATTTCAATTCTGCCAACTAAACAGCTGGTCAAACCTGACAACATTCCAATTTCAATTTCTTCAAAGTCAAATTCCTTTGACAGGTTCCATTCCATCGAATTCCATTCTGCGAACCAAAAGCCTCCTTAAAGTCACAAAATAACGATTGACGTTGGAGAAGTCAACGTGATTTGACCAAGTTAATTGTGTTAATTTGGGGAATAAAATATATTTTTCAAATGAAATCGACCTTGACCTTTTGAGCAAAACGAAAGACTATGTCTAATGCCCGACGTTTTTTAGCTGAATTCCATCAGTACAAGGGACTTTTTTGGTTGATCTCTTAATTTTTAGAAATTGATGGTTTCCCTTATCTTTCTGTTTCTAGATTTTCAATTTTGTTTCCTTACACATCTACGACTTCTATTATTAAATATGATGTTTTATAGTTTAAAACTAACCAACCAACCAACCAACTACGCTAGGGTTTTAACAAATGAAAAATGATTAAACAAATTTAATGCAAATAAGATTTAGAACAAATTTGAATTTAGGAAAATCAATAATGAAATTAAAACAATTTAAGACAAATAAATAAATTGATATAATTGGAAAATTTGGTTAGTCCCTTCGGAATCAATAAACTTAAAAACACCCTTCCATTATTTAAATTTAAAATTTTGCTACTAGCATACCTTGAACTTATGACCTTTTGAGAGCGAGAGCTTTATCAGGGTAGCAACAACCATCTCGTCAACTTGTAATTCTTGTTATAAATTTGATTTTCAAATACTTAAGAGCATCCTCATAATTAAGTGGGTGTACTCTTATCACATCTCAATTTTCTGTCTTACGATAATCGAGTAAGCTGATGTACGGGACCCTACTTAACCCTTAATAGGTTCGCCCCTGATTGCAACCAAACTCACATGGACGACTACCATTGCAACTCTAGCACCAAGGCATTGTCCACCAGTGGCACCTCCTCTAAACAAGTGGTTTTTTTGGCATTCGAAGATTCAAGACAAGCAACCACTTCCATTCCCATGCCTACCATTACAACGCATTCCCCTATTCCATCTATCACCATAAAAACATATAATTGAGATGTGTGTTCTAGGCTACATCTATGGAGAGATGTAATGTGTGTGTGCGTGCACGTGTGTGTTGAGTTACATCCGGGAGGCCTATCGGAATAGATGAACACATGCGGCAGATAGAGATGGAGGAACATGGAAAGGGATGTTGGACTCAGGAGATGATGGGCACAAAATTCATGGATCTAGAGTTGAGGTATCAAAGTTATAGATCGGGGGGTTTCATGGAAGATAGTGAACAGAGATGGAGTTGGGGAGCCGTAGTTGTTAGTGAGGGGATTTCTCTGAAGTTGGTGTAGTTTCACAAAGATGACGAGGCTTCCACTTTTAAGTTGATGAGATTTCGCTGGAGGACAAGTAGGCGAAGGTTTCACTATTGAAGGAGGGGGAGGGTTCCTTAAAAACAGCGAAAATGATTATTTCGAATCAAAAAAACTTTAATTCAAATATAGTAAAACGACCATTTTACCTTTATAACCATTTAGTGATCATTTATCAAAGAATGACTCTGGTTATCAAATGATTGAACAACCGGGAGCAGTTTACTCACGGTACTTAGTTGTCATTCATAAAAGTATCTAATAAATTATGAGTTCAATACAACATTTTTGATAGAAAGATTGATATTCCATGCTCATTATCACATTATCACTTATTCTATGGACCAATTACAAAACAAAGTACAAACATCAAGGTTTTTTTTTACAAAAAATAAAGCTCAACGACTAATTCCGTAACAATCATCATCAAACCACAATATCAAACCTTAATTTACTTTTACTTTTGGAGGAGACTAATGACACCCTAAGGTATGTTAATGGCACCCCTACAAAAGTGAATCCTCCTGACCCATGTCAATGTCAAAAAACCCTTTTTATATTCCCAAAATGTAAAAGTGCAAGAAATTCCATGCACACCCTCTTAAGTCAGAGCATCTCCAAGAGAATCACTAAAATTTCTTCAAAATGGAGAATCAAAATCTAAAATCTCCAAAAACATTACATCCATCTCCAACAAATTTCCATTTTAGAGAACCCATAATTGATTATAATATTAAAATATTATAATTATCTATTAAAATATTATTTTTTTCTCTAAATATTTATTTTCAAAAATTTCTATTGGTTGTTTCACATTAAAACCATTTTTGGAGTGATCTCCATATTTGGAGAAAAACTCTCTCTCCTAATTTCTCTATTTTAGAGATAGTTTTGGAAAAAAGATTTTATCAAAAATAGCCATTTTATACTCTTTAATTTAACAAAATAGTCATTTTTTTAAATTTTGACAAAATGAAGTACAATTTTCAATTTAAAATTACATCTTTGACCCCTAGAGTTATATAATTAGTTATTTTACAACCTTTTCTTTTTAATTTTTCATTTTACATCCTTATCACATTAACGTATATAATCGTATATCGATTACAAATCGTCTAAAAAATACGTTTTTATTTTAACAAGTTACACCATTATAATCGTCTTGTCGATACCTTCGAAATGAGTCCAATATTAAATATTTTTTTATTTAAATATGTTATTATGTATTATATATACTACGAAAAAATATTTTTAAATATTATATATATATACACACACACTATCGGGACGGTAAGTACCGTCCCCGTACTTGTTAAGATCCCCGATCCCCGTTAACACGTTCTCGAACCCGACCCGAATTGTTCGCTTTTCTATTTTCACCGTCGATTTCGGGTTTTTTTTGCCATCCTTACCTTCAGCGACGGATTAGCGACGGAAATTGTAATATTTGAAAATATTTGAAGATATGTGTTACCTTTTATTAACGGCTGATTATAATTTCCGTCGTTAATCCGTTGCTGAAGGTAGGGATGGCAAAAAAAAACCCCGAAATCGACGGTGAAAAGCGAACAATTGGCGTCGGGTTCGGGAACGTCTTAACGGGGATCGGGGATCTTAACAAGTACGGGGACGGTACTTATTGGCCCGATAGTATGTATATATATATAATATTTAAAAATATTTTTTCGTAGTATATATAATACATAATAACATAATTAAATCAAAAAATATTCAATATTAGACTCATTTCAAAGGTATCGACGAGACGATTATAATGGTGTAACTTGTTAAAATAAAAACGTATTTTTTAGACGATTTTTAATCGATATACGATTATATACGTTAATGTGACAAATGTGTAAAATAAAAAATTAAAAAGAAAAGATTGTAAAGTAGCTAATTATATAATTCTAGGAGTCAAAGATGTAATTTTAAATTGAAAATTGTACTTCTGCCCCAAGGGCTTGGAGAGCATACTATTTTGTTAAATTGAAGAGTATAAAATGACTATTTTTGATAAAATTGCTTTAGAAAATCAAGCAAATTTTTAACTTAATTTTACCTTCTTTCTAATAAAAAACATGGTTAAAACAAGGCGCCGTCTTATCGTCTTCCATGAAAAAAACATGATGTTCATTTCTTCTTTCCAAGAAAAAACAGACATCACAAGATATCTTCAATCTTCTCCCAAAAAAGACCCATCTCTTCTCCCTATTCATTTCTCATCGTTATCCTAATTTCTTCTTTCAATTTCAATGGGACTACTACCACAAGGGTCTGAAGAATTCAGCGATGCCCTTGAAGAATTCCCCTTCTTTCATGCTTCCAACTCTTCTTCATCTGTCTCTGAACAACTCAAAGAGGATACCATTTCAAAACAATCAAAGAATACGACGGACTCACAATCATCATCATCATCCCCTTCCTCCGCCGGTCTCCGGCGCCGGCGCCTTTTTTCCCGACCGACTTCCAATTCCAAAGGATCTACTTTCAAGAAAAGTCGTCCCGATGGGTTAGTGGATTTTGATCTTCATAAATCTACTATTTCTCTTGGTAAAAACTACAACTTTCTTTGGAATTTGAAGAATAATGATGACAAGTTGAAAGATAAGTTAACCCATGAAACAAATGGGAGGAGTTCCTTGAGTTCTAGTGTGATTACTACTGCTAATGGTGATGAATTAGCCATTGATGATGTTACAGTGGATTCATCAAACCATGGTTCGAATTTCCTTTTTATCTTAGCTGGATTAGTGATTAAAACTATTGCATTTCAAACAAGTTTGTTAATTGGGTTGATCTCATTTCCCTTATGGTTAATGTATTCATCTTACATGTTTCTTATCGACCCTTTTTCGATTATAAGTCATGGAAGAAGTTACATTAAGAAAACCATTTCAAGATTCTTCAAGTTCTGTTATGGTAATCTCAAATGGGTTGTAAACCTATGGATCAAAAGAAACAAGTCCACATGGAAGTTTTGTATGAAAATAGGATGGGGATTGTTGTGTTCGGTTTTCGTTGGAATCATTTTGGTTGGTTTATTAGTTATGGGGTTTGTAATTAGTGGTGCTTTAATGAAATGGATTTTGGAAGAGCCTATAAAGAAGATAGAGCAATTGAATTTTGATTATACAAGAGATACTCCAATGGCTTTTGTGCCTATAATGTCTTGCCCTGAACCCCTTTGTTTGGATTGCAATGAAAAGATTGGATTTGGGAATGGTGGTCGATCGCGTGTTATACCTATTGATCACAAATTGCAGGCCACGGTATCGTTAACTTTGCCAGAATCCGATTACAACAGGAATCTTGGGATTTTTCAGGTATTTAATAACCAATCTTTAAGCAACATTATTGTGAAAGTTGTATACTTTTACTCAGATTCTTTACACAAAAATAGTTTGCAGGTGGCATCTTGAAATCTTGAATTACACCATCTTGAAATTGTACAATTATCTTAGAAAGCAATCACTTTTAAGACCTTCATTTTTGTTGTTTGGTTTGTTTTATGTCAAATTAGGTTAAAAGACCCTATTTTGCAAAGGGTTTTAAATATGACCATTTTTACTAAGCTTTTTTTTTTTGAAAAACCCTTATTTTGCAGATGAATCTGCAAGTAATCTGCAGTTGATTGTGGTTTCTAATTTGAGTATAAACAGTGTTTAGTGGTCAAGTCTTTAAAGAAATCTTGAAGTGTCCTCCATTAAAAAACATACAATTATCTTGTAAGACCATCATTTTCAGTTGTTTGCTCTATTTTCTGTCAAAGATGAGGTTCAAAGATCCTATTTTGCAAAGGGTTCAAAGATGACCATTTTGCCAAAGCTTTTTAGAAATAGACCCTATTTTGCAAATGACAGCCAGTACTCTCTTTTTTTGCAAAATAAATTTTCTTAATGAAAAAGACACACCCTTTTAGAAATGTGTCATCACTACATGTTCTAATTAACTGAATGACAATCTTACCCTTAATACCACAGGGGTAATGAATTTCTCTATCTCATAATCAAGGATAGAACTGGAACCTGCATTATTTTTGAAAATGGCTACTTATTTTGAGATAAACTAAAGTGGAAACGTGGGCACTTTACTTTTTGACAGATGGTGTAATCTGTAGTTACTTGTAATTTCAAATTTGAGTAAGAGGCTGCTGTTTGGTTGGTTTCCATTAAGTTCTGTATGGATAGAGTTGTCTGTGTGGATTAATATGTCTGCATAGATTGAGAAGGTTTTTGTTTGGGAGGGTTTTTTCATAGATGAAATGAGCATATTTTTTAATTTGGAAGTGCATGTTTAGAAAAAACTTGGCTTTCTGCATAAAGCTCACCCCTAGAAGCTTTAAGCTCATTAAGCTGCTAACAAACAGACCCTAACTGAATATAAACAATCTTTAGTGGTCAAATCCTTAAAGAACTCTTGAATGAATGTTGTAAATCACTAAATTGATCTTTTTTTCCCTTGAAGGTGAGGGTGGACTTCCTTTCCAGCAATGGCAAATCCCTTAAAAGTACAATCCAACCATCTATGCTGCCATTCAAAAGCAAGCCTATTCGGCTTCTGTTGACTTTTTTTAAACTCGCCCCATTAATCACCGGCTATTCATCAGAATCCCAAACCATCAACATCAAATTTAGCGGACATAAAGAAACAAAAGTTCCAACTTCTTGTTTGAGGGTGGTAATGGAACCACGAGCTCAATTTGCTAGCCGAGGTGGTGGTGTTCCTGAAATATACACAGCGTATCTTAAACTCGAGTCAAAACTTCCTCTTTTCAAAAGGATTTTATGGTCATGGAAAGCCACCATCTTTGTTTGGACTAGTATGGTGATGTTTACAGTCGGGTTGCTTTTCATTTTGGTCATTATTGTTCCACGGCTATGGCCAAGGGGTGTGCTTTTTAATAACAGTAATGCATCTCGGAACTCCAGCCAAGGTTGAAGGGACGCAGCTGCTTTTCTTGTTGCTAGGCTGTTTTTTTGGTGAATGACATACATATTCACATGTGAATGTCCACTGTAGAATCACACGGTGCATATTCTAGTCATCAAAAGAGCTCTGGTGCACGAGTCGTATGTGATCTTATGATTAGTATATGATGTATATGTACATATTTTTTGGAATTGGCGTATGTTACTTGTATATTTCTCGGTTTATAGACATGATGAATTTCAGTATGCAAATTGTTCATGTTGGTTTTTTGCTAAGGTTTGGGTATAAGTTTTGTGGTAAGATGGACATTTTGTAGTGAACCATAGCCATGCATGTTCGACCTTTGGGGTTCAAAATGGTGTCATTTTGTGGGTTATTCACGGTTAATAGTCGATGTGGACTTGCATAGGGGTTTGAGTTATAGCCACCGAAGGTTTTTCTGGCTGTTAAATTTCAGTGTCTCATGGGATTTGTTTAGGTGGACGTAAACTGGGCCAAACACCCACGATTATAAAGAACAAAACAAATGAAATGACCTACTTTTGAGGGAAAATCTATTCAGTGAAGGACATAGTCATGAATTACTCAAATAAGATGTTCCCTCCCTCCCAAAATAAATGTCTATAATAGAAAGGGTATACAGATTTAGAAATGTATAACTATTACATTTTTTAATTGACTCAATCACAATTTTATCCTTAATAATAGAGCGACCAAATAACTGCCAAAAAAGAGTATGTACATAACTCTAAGAACAACAAATGAATGTATGTTATGGAAAGAACAAAAAAAACCCACACTTATAACATTCAATTTTTGGTTTGAACTCCATATGGATACAAAATTCCGTTTCCTTGTCCACCAATCACGTAGAACACATCACCATTTTGACAAGAAGAAAGGATAAAATGATATAAAATAAAATAATAACGTATATTCATGTGATTGGTGGAACAGTAATGGGACACTGGATTTGGGATAACAGATTTTTATTCCCTATGTTATATCTTGGATATCATCTAGTGTCGATTGTCCTGATCTCAGAATGATCACAAGACGACCTTGAAAACAACGGATCTGTTTGGATGGTGCTCGAGTCATGAGTTTGGCTGCTTAGAGTGTGGAAGTCTCTCATTGCTTTGAATCTCAAATCTTCCGTGTAGCCACTTGCTTCCGGGATTATCTCTGGGACCCACGTTCGGCCTTCGAGCATACTCACTACTTCCGACATTATGGGCCTTATTGATGGAGAACCATTTGTGCACAAGATTGCAACTTTCACCATGGTTTCTGCTTCTTCTTTGTTGATTTTCAACCCTAGTCTCTCATCAAATATCTCCTCGTAGTTTTTATTTCTTTCCAATTGGCAAGCCTGCAGAATGTCAATATTGTTTTAAGAACATTCAAGAAGAAAGATAATAAAACTTTAAGGGCCCATGGGATTAATCAAGGTGAATACAAACCGGTGTGAATACCCATAGTATCCAGAAAAAGAGAGAATACAACTTTTGAGGTCAAATGGACTAATTGTCTAATTCCAACTTTGAACTTCAATTCTAGGAACCATAAAACCAAACAAAATTAAACACGCATAGTATGTTGCACATTGAAGTAGGTTCCGGGAGGGGTAAGATGTACACAAACCTGACCTTTACCAAAAAGAACAGAGCGATTGTTTCCAGACTAGAGATGGTTTTTGTAAGTTATAACTAAACTTTATGGAGAAGGGCTAGAAATACATGTTGTTGACCTTAAAATAGTAGCAATAATATTCATTGATGTATGAACCGTCCAAATTTACCCTCAAAAGGGGGTGTTTGGTTGGAGGTGTTAATCAGTAATCAATGGAAATGATATTAAAAGAAACTGTTTGGTTTTATATAATATAATGGGTTCATCCCTCAGAAGCCCAAATTTTCATTCCTGATTTGGTTTGGTTTGGTTAAACTGGTGGGAATGAAAAGTCATTCCCATTTTCATTCCCTGTCATTTTTATTTTCATTCATCAATCTGAACCAAACAGTCAGTCTCTAGAACATTGGAAGTAGGGCGATACTAGTGATACTTACCCTGAATATAACCACAATGTGTGCTTACTTCAGTGTAATTATCCCTGGAGTCATTCTAAGAAAGAGATAGGGAATACCCAATCTAGAAGACATATGCAATTTTCACGAGCAATGTAGCTGGTGTTGTTCTTTCCGCTCACGATCTCTAAAGCCAAGACCCCGAAGCTATAAACATCCGCCTTATCACTCAAGTACCCCCACAATGCATACTCGGGTGCCATATATCCTCTGCAATGAATCAAAATGTTCATAACACAAAAAAAGAGGCTATGAGCTCGAAAAACCATCTACAATCATCATCAAAACAATAAAATCATCAAAAACCAAACCAAACAGACTCAGTAAATCCCATGGAGGGGGTAAGATGTGCGCATACCTTATCTCTACCCAAGGGGTAGGGATAAACTGTTTCCATTAGATCTCACAAATAAATAAACAAATAAACAAATAAATAAATATCTTAGAGATGTTTCAATTACATTGTTCCGGCAACGCGAGTGCTAACATGAGTTTGGTCCTCATCGTGTAGCCTTGCCAATCCAAAGTCTGCTATTTTCGAGTTCAGATCTTTATCGAGCAAAACATTAGTAGCCTTGATGTCTCTATGTACAATTTTGAGCCTCGATTCTTCATGAAGAAAAGCTAAGCCTCTAGCGACACCTAGACATATCTTAAACCTCGTTGGCCAATCCAACATCAATTGACTCTTGTTCAAACCTACACGATGTAATTAATTCATTATGAATAACAAAAATAATAAAGAAAAAACAACACAAAAGTTGCCACTGGAGCTACCCCAAAAGGTTAAAAAAGTTATTTAGAGCATGGAAAACCGAAAAACTCACCAAATAAAGCATTAGAAAGGTTGTTATTTTCCATATACTCGTATACAAGCATCAATTGATTTCCTTCAATGCAACATCCATGCAGCTTCACAAGATTCGGGTGTTGTAAACACGAAATGACACCAACCTCATTCAAGAACTCACGATTCCCTTGTCTAGAGTGTGATGAAAGTTGCTTCACTGCAATAACGGTTCCATCAGATAACGTACCCTGCACCACACCACACGACTTAGTTCAGAGCCCACATACGGAAATATCCCATCTGCCCAGGGTTCGAATCCAGGCGTACACAACAATTGTGGCCACTGAGTTTATCAGGGCTGATGTATTGCAGTCATAATTTGCCGGGATTAGTCCAGGCATAGCTTGGGATACCCTTCCCAAAAGAAAATTTTGGACCATGAGAATGATTATTTTATCACCTTGTAAACAGGGCCAAAACCTCCTTCTCCTATTTTGTTTGTAATATTGAAGTTGCCAGTAGCAGATTTTAATTGCTTTAACGAAAATGAAATCGTTTTCAACTCCATTCCTTCAAAATCTGTTCAACAAAAGCATAAAGCATAAGCAAATATAGCATAAAAACAAAGAAAATACACAATATATTACTATTAGCAGCCTTGAACCACAACCATCAAGTTCATAAAACAAATGTCTAAATTACCCAAAATGGGTGAAGACTGTTTAATTAAGTCTTTTTGAACAGAAATTTGATGAAGTCATACCTTTATCTTTCCTTTTATTGTGTTTCAAACAACATTTCCACCAAATAATAACCACCAGAACTAACAAAGCAAAGCATGATGCTCCAATTGCAATACCAACATAAGCAATTTTCTTCTTGTTTCCACCAGCTGAACAAGTTTTGAAATCTGCAGATAAAGAGTTGGTCCATAAAATGATGATAGTCAAGAATCTAAATAAAATAAGTCAACAAGCAAAGTACATATATATATATCATGTAAGGTTAATGCCCAACCTACATAAATAAACAAGCATACATATCTTCAAAATGCTTGGATTATGGACATGATCTTTTCATATATTATAATATCATATGTGAATGGTCCAACGAATAAGCCATTAACAGATTTAGCAAAAAAAAGGTCCTAACTTACTACACGGCACATAAAATCATGTTGTTCCAATAACAATTACATGAAATATAAAAGAATGATATCATATACTTACAAGGGTTCACTGATATAGCAGATACAATAGTCCCATAAATTCCTCTTCTAGGAAAACGCGTTGTCCCTTTGCCAGCCCAGTAAAAGCGTATTTCTAAAATGTTATTCGTCACACTTGCATTAAACGGAATTACCACCGGGATTCCTATTCCACGAGCCTCATCTTCAATATTGAAGTCCTTTTTAACAAGATATCCCTAAATTACATACAAATGCAGTTAGAAACCTGATCAACCAAGTTTTATATATATATATATATATATATATAGGGTCAGGTTCAGGGGAAAACGCAAAAAAAAAAAGAAAACTGAAGAACACCCTGGGAGCCCTCCATCTGGACGGTATGCACAAATGCATACTGGTAATTTGTAACATGCATTTGTGCATATAAAAAAAACAGCTTCAATCACTTGTATGTATTTGTGCATACCGTCCGGATGAAGGACTGCCAGACCGTTCTTCAGTTTTCTCTTTTTTTAGAGTTTTCTCCTGAACCTCGCCCCCCCCCCTCTCTCTCTCTCTATATATATATATATGCATGCATTATGTAAACATCTTCATTAAATTCATCACCTGAATATAAATATCAAAGACTCGCCTGCCAAGACTTCTATAAGTACTATCATTACTGAACTGTATTTCAGCAAAGTGTAGATTAACAGCGTATTCGCCATTTTCCAAACAATGGCTAAAGTAAACAAGTGAAAGTGGAGAGATCCGTGCAGTTGTGTAAACAGAAGATAAGCTTGTCGAGTTGTCCAATGTTGTAATGTATCGGGTATTTTGGAAAATATTGTCATCCATGAAGTCCCCAGTGCTACTGAATCCCCAAATCCTATTGCTTATGTACAATCGAGATGCACTACCTTCAACGTTAGCATCTCCTTCATAAAGAACATCATCCCCATTACTTTCTTTAACCATCAGATCATTCCCACCACTATTAACATGCAAGGAACACCCATCTGCCATAAATTTATATGCATTTTTGTTAAGAAAAAAGGCATCGATTTCAAAGTATTAAACCGATAAAACCAACCAGAATGGCAGCAGAAGGCTATCACCATAAAGGTGGTTCACATTTTAGAGTTTCATCATGATATCTTGGCTGCTAAATTTAGTTTTCAGTAATATTGGTGTTTGATAAGCAAAAATGAAGTAGTGTACATTGTCATCTGTAATAGTTTGTAATGCATCTCTGAACACAAAAGTTGTTTTAATCACCTAATTATGGGCCGTGGCATTCAATCTTTAGTAACATAAGTACTAATTCATCAAGATATAATAGGATTATTTTTTGTCAATCTTAGAATAACATCAAGATATATTTAAAGGTGTATGCTTCAGTAGAAATTGAAATGCTTACATCTTGGACAGGTGATATCCTCAGTGCAGGCAAGTATGTCTTTTCTGTTGATAACATAATTTTAACAGCAATTAACATTATAATGTTTAGAATAAAGGAATATGACTAAGTTAAATTAGAAATTCTCTTCATAATTTAACTAAATAGAAAAACTACATCAATATATAGGCATGTATTTGAATGAAATAAACACCATCTTACAATGGGTTCCCTATTGAGGAGCTTCTAAACAAGTTGACATATGTATTCCTGATAAAAGTACAAATTAAGGAAATAATTAGTTATCGATCAGTAGCATAAATTGTGATCCATCTGCACTTGAGCATCCATGGTTTTGTGAGGGCTGACCACCAAGCAATTGCTCCAAGTATTGAAAAAAATATATATATATATATATATATATATATATATATATATTTGTGAAGGGTATACCAGGCTATGCCTGGACTAATCCCGGCAAATTAATTATGATTGCAATACATCAGCCCTTCAGTGGCCACAATTGTTGTGTACGCTTGGATTCGAACCCTGGGCGGATGGGATATTCCAACACATCCCCCAGGGCCTCAACCAGTATGCCACAACCCTTGTGGTTATTGAAAAATATATTACTAACAAGAAAAGCATCCATACGTATTTTGTCTGCACGAGGGTCGATTAGGTCCTTGCCATGTGAAGTTGTTGTAGGATAGGTCACTGTATCAAATGTATCACATAAAAAAACGGTTGCTTAATAACTACATAACTGTAAACATAAACATCCACAAAATAAAACTTACATGCTAGCTCCATTTAGCAGAAGTGAATCTGGTATGTCTCCACTTAGCATGTTACCGGTTAAAAACCTATTTAAACATACATCACATTTTAGTTTAACCATAACCAACCGCTTTAGTATAGCTACACAATAAAACTTGAAAATATCCTCAAAAAATCGCAGGCGGGTATTAATGTCATCATACTTACACAAATTTCAAGGTCCTCCCAATGATGTTTGGGGATATTCCCCCTACTAGCCTGTTAAAACTTGCGTCCCTATCCAATTGAGAGTTGAATAGATGTCATTAGATAGACTAACAAACAAGAATTAAAAGGTGGCCGTGTCTCATTTTGTGAGTCTGATGTTTAAATCTACTATTTTTGTTTTTCAAAAAAAAATGATTACCCTGAAATATTAATTGAGAAAAGTGTTGTTTACTTACAAAAGTTCCAGTTCTCTGATTTGCCAAATGTAAGCTGGTAATTCTCCTGAAATGTTGCAATTTCTCAAGACCCTAAACTCAAGAATGAAGTTTATTAGAAGTTGTATGTCTAAGAATAGAACTCATTGCACCAGTAAGCATAACCAGAATTTTTTTAAAGGTCCACAGAGGTTGAATGACCTTCAATTCTCACATTTTCTTTTAAATCCATGACCTTTTGACAGGTTTGAGTATACAAACTGGTTCAAATCAATATAAAAATATTTTTTTTCATGATCTTTTTTCATCAAATGCTATGATTTAAGATATTATTGCACATATGTTTGTTTCAGCTTGTGAAAAAATTACATGTGAAACTTTTATATTATGAAACAAATACATGTGAAACTTTTTCATAAAAAATTATATGAGAAACTTTCAACTTATGAAAACAAATACATTTGAAACTTTTACATTATGAAACAAACATATGTGTGTAATGGTATCTTAAATCATAGCATTTGATGAAAAAAAAATCATGAAAAAAATTATTTTTATATTGATTTGAACCAGTTTGTATAGTTTGTACCCTTCAATTGGTTTGTATTTGAATCAACCTCTATATATATATATAAGAATATCACTTTCGTGTATACAAGAATGCCACTAAACTTGTCAGAAGGTTATGTTGTTAATAAAATTCTCAACCACAAGGGTGGTGCCTCAATGGTTTGAACTTGGACTCCAAAGGTCAACAGTACCAGGAGGTCCTAGGTTCAAATCCAGGAAGGGTAAAAAAATCCCTTATGGCCACGGAGGTTCAAATGCGGTGACTCCAGGTTACCCGCGAAGCGGGTAGTCGCCCTGGGATTAGTCGGCTTGCATAGCGGGTTGGATATCCAGGTTAATCAAAAAAAAATTCTCATTTAAGGTTATTGAGACAAATAGTCCATTTTGTACATACAGTCTTAGCAATCCAGTGGCATTATCGAGTGGGGGAAATCCCTGTGCTGGTCCAGTTATGTCAGTAATCCTCCTGCATAACAAGACAACATGATTAGAAAGAGCAGGACCCTCTGCTTAATTTGCATGGGTTTGGGAGTTAGGCAAGTTTTCAAACTCGGTATTTCCTTGCATTTTCTGAAGTATGACTTTTGGTCACAAAGGAGTAACCTTACAAGTTTCTCCAAGAATATGTGTTAATCGAGTTATATCTATTAGATTAGATTCTTGACTCACAAGTCGAATAGATCCTTGAGAAGAGATATATTTGAAGGAATTGGTCCCTCCAGTCCACTTGCAACCATTTCACTGCAGAAAGAATGAACACCAAATAAGATTAATAAGAGTCATTGCCTGGATTAGCTCTATAATGCGATTACTTACAACCGTTAACCAGAAACTACAATGCAATTAATTGATATAAATATAAAATAATCTTACAGTCTAGTAAGTTGTCTCCAGTTCTGTATGAAATCCGGTATGGGCCCACTGAAGTTGTTATCATTTATCCTACTGTATTCCAGAAGAAAGCTTTTTCAGTTGCAGCATTGGCAAAATGTTGAAATCATGGAACATCTGCTCCCTCCATTCCAAAAGATTGAGGTACATGTTGACTTTCTAGTTCAAACGGTTTTTGATATGGATTGTATTATGAATCTAAGAACAGCATTTCTCTATGTAGCATTTACTAAAAGTTCAATTTCTTAGGGTCAGGTTCAGGGGAAAACGTCAAAAAAGAGAAAATTGGAGAACATCCTCGGAGCCCTCCATCTGGACAGTATGCACAATTGCATACTGGTAATTTGTAACATGCATTTGTGCATATGCACCAATACCAATGCATAGATATGCATTGGTGCATAGAAAAAAAAACAGCTTCAATTGCTAGTGCATTTGTGCATACCGTCCAGATGGAGGGCTCCAGGGTGTTCTTCAGTTTTCTCTTTTTTTAGCGTTTTCCCCTGAACCTCCCTCCAATTTCTTAAATCCCATATCAATATATGAAGTTGAAACTTGAAAACAAATCTGTTCTACATAAATTTTGAAAGTCTAGCTCGTTTTTAGAATAGGGAAATATCAAATCAAACAGCTATAATGTAAAATAGTTTACAAATTTGTTAGGTTTCTTAGTTCAGCAAGAGCTGCCGGCAGCGTTCCTGTCAACTGGTTTGACGACAAGATCCTGAAATATAATCCAGTGAAATAAACAAACTTAGCTAGGAATTTCGAGTGAATACCAGAGTGTGAAAACATATCACCAGAAAGCTAGCTAATAGGTCTTACAAAGATTTCAAATTAAATAATCTCCCAAGTTCAGAAGGAACAGTTCCTGAAAGCTGGTTTGCTTCAAGGTCCCTGATTAGAAAATTGTAGTTAGATAAGTGTATTAAACCATGTGATCTAGAATTTTACTTGAAACGAAGCAAAGCTGCCCTTACTCCATTTCTATATCCATCATCTAAACAGTTTCATTAAGATGGAAATTTTTCCAGAAGAAGAAATAAGCAAAGAAATCAAGATAACGTACAGTTTTGTGAGAGTCGTAATATTCCCTAGTTCAGGTGGGATTTTTCCGGTTAATCGATTGCCAAGAAGAGAACTGAAGAAAGGCTACAAAGTTAGAAAATATTATGAAAATAAAATGAAAATGAAGAAAGAAATCTCACATTTCTTGCAACTGTGTCAAACCCCATTCTGGTGGTATTGTGCCATTTAAGTAATTGTAAGCGAAGTCTCTGTAAAGAGAACACACATACTTCAGATTCGATTCAATAAGAAGCTGTTGACACAAACTTTAGGATCAAACAAAATAATGCATTTGAAGTGTGAACTCACATTGAGTTGAGGTAAGGAAGCTTCATCAGTTCAGGTGAAAGAACACCAGCAAGACTATGGAACTTCATCGTGCTGCATAGATCAACAAATGGGAAAAAAGCTTCAAGACACTAGAAAGAGAAATTTTCGATTGAATTCTTTTATGCATTTGATCGAAGGAAAGTCAAATTAACACCAAAGACTTTTGTATCCATGACTTCAAAAGGATGCTATTTAGAAAAAAGGTTCAACTTCATAGCTTCTTGTTGTAGTATCATCGGAAAATGCTTCTAATGCTTCAAAGAAAAATGGTAAACTGGCATGCCAAAGAGATGTATATAACATAGCATAAATAACGTATTTTGTATTGAAGAGAATACTAGGAAAAGAGTATATACATCCTTACGACATGCCAGTCACTGTCATTGGCAACGTAATCACAACCAACACTAGCATTAGCTTCTTGAGATAACTTTGGCGCTTCAAAAATGACATCGAGTTTGCAAGTGACACCATTGAAACTCCAATTTGTTGCACCCATTGTAGTAAGAATATCTCCAACAGCTTCCACTGAATCGAATCAAAAGAGTGAATTTTGTAAGTAATGTTTAAACCTGTATCAAAGTTTGCATGAATATAGAGACATAGAGTGGTTTCACCAAAGCATAATCGGGTTTATAGTGCACCAAAAATGTTTAAGCGTCGTAATAGATTCGTTTATAGGACAATTGTGCATCCTATGTAAAAGAGTTGCAATAAGTTTATAGGACGTTTTTGGTCGTCATAACAAGTTGTTTGGCACATTTTTGAAATAAAGTGTCCTATTGATTTTTTATGACATTATTTGAAAAAGTGTCTTATAAAAAAGATATGTTCGTATGACACTTCTCAAAAGTGTCATATGAAAAAACTAATAGGACACTTTAGTGTTTTCAAAAAACTTGTTAAAACGCACAAAAATGTCCAATAACTTACTGCAACACTTTTACATAAAACACACAATTGTTTGATCTTATAAACCTAAGTCCTATAAAGCTAGTCTATTATGACACTTAGATATTTTTTACATCCTATAGACCCAATTTTGTTGTACCAGATATTTATTAAGAAATATCAGGTTATATGGTACAATGATTGCAGTGCTAAAATGTGACACTGTTACATACAAAATGTTGCACCCTTACCAACAATCTAAATTACCTTTAACTATCAAACGACAACATTCATCCAGAAACAGAAGCTATAATTTCACTTTGGATCAAATGTTTCAAGAGTAGCTTTAATCTCTTCTACTTATTTAATTTTCTCCAGGGCGAAACTTCTGTCATCTAACATTGATAGCATTCTTTTTAATTCACTATCCAACACCCAAAATTCAAACCCATGCCCTCTTCTACTTCGCGAATAACTTAAGGTATTTTCTCAATTCGGAGTCATATATAAGCCAAATGCTAAACAACCCATGTGAGGCATTTCATCAAACACCTTATAGATCATTAAACCGAACCAAATGATTACTCCCTAAAGTACCACCAAAATCAAATAATTACTGTACACATGCACATTGGAGGTCACACAGCTATAACTTGAAGATCAGGAATTCAAAAACATTGGGTGACAATGAATCAGAAATCCATAAATTAGAAAACAAAAAGGGTCAAAACAAACTGATATATAAGAAGCAAATTTACCTTCTTGTTGTGGAACCACGGAGTCAACGGATCTTAACAGCATTAGTAAGCTGAGTGATAGAAACAACAATAACTTTGGTAGCTTCCTAAGCGCCATGAAAAAGGATTCGACGTAATACTTTTGCAAATTAAAGAGGAAGAGAAGATTAGTTGATTGAAGATGAGAATGTGATAGTTAATTAGAAATGCAGAGACTCATAAACAAAGCCAAGTGGAAATTCGTTGACTGTTATTCATTGGATTACGTTCCTATGATTTAATTTTATATAATAACTCAATGACTTGACAAATATAAATGGAAAAAAAATTCAATAAACTTTCCCACCAATAATTAAGTCTTTGAATTTTTTTAAATAAATAATTTATTGAATTTTTTATTTTAAAGGATTAAATTACTAAATATTTTAATTAAATGAATTATTGAAATTTTATAAAGGGAAATTAATTATTTTAACCATTTTAGAAAGGGAAATTAATTATTTTAACCCTTTTAGAAATCAAAATTACCAAATTGACCATTTTTTCTCCACTTTTATCAAAATGACCAAAATACAATCGAAATACTCTACGAAGTAGTACAAATTCACTATAATTTATATCTTATTTCTTTATATATCCATAATATTGTAATTTGTCGTTAAAAAATAATAGCATTATATTTTAATTAATATTCCGAATTTTATGAAAAATATTCATATTCACCGATCAAGAGGATAATTGGCTTTAAAAGTAAATAACTAAATCGAAAAATATTCAATATTGAACTCATTTCGAAGGTATTGTCGAGACGATGATAATGGTGTAACTTGTTAAAATAAAAACGTATTTTTAGACGTATTTTAATTAATATACAAGTATGTGTGTTAATGTGATAAGGGTGTAAAATGAAAAATTAAAAAGTAAAGTACCTAAAATAATTTATTAACTAACTTTAAGGGAAAATGTAAATGTAAAAAAGAAATTGTCAATTTATAATCTCCGCCCCAAATTTGGCGGAGGATTTGAGCTGTTTGGCGGAGAGATTTAAAATTCGTAGGGTATTTCGATTGTATTTTGGTCATTTTGGTAAAAATGGAGAGAAAATGGTCAATTTGGTAATTTTGATTTCTAAAAGGGTTAAAATAATTACTTTTCCATTATTTTAACCCTAAAAAGTTATTTATAATCGATTACAACGGTTTAAAATAGAAAAACGTTAATCAGTTTAATCATTCGCAAACCTTATACGTCGTTCCATCTCTCGATGTTGAATTGAATGTATTATGTATTTTTAAATTGAACGGAACATATTTTTATTAAAAATATTATATAAAACAATTTTTCATTTATTATATTGGTTTAACCAAACAATATCAACACTCATTCTTATTCCATTATAATGCATTTTCATTTTCATTCTCATTCCATCAAACGAAATAAACGCCCTAAATTTTCAAAATATTGGATCGTCTAAGATAAAGTTGACGTGACAATAATATGACATCTTTTGTTACAAATGATATTGATGTGCATCATGTACTAATGACGTATATGTTTTGTCATGTTGACTTGTTTATTTAGAGTTAATTACATTTTTGATTTATATGATTGGCATACACTATAATTTTCGTCTCTTTTTTAAATTAATTACAACTTTAGTTACTATATTTTATTTCATTTTTGGTCCTTCAAACTAACAACTGTCAATATGGTCTCTTAACTCAAGGGTAGTTTAGTCTTTTAATTAATTTCATTTATTTTACATTTATTTTAAGAAAATAAAGAAATATTATTATACATTATTAGGGGGTGTTTGGATGGGCTTATAAAAACAACTTATTGACTTATTCCGGTGTGGCACCGGTAATAAGTCGTTTAGAGTGTTTGGGTAAAACAACTTATCCGGTGCCAAACCGGTAATAAGTCATTTTTTAAGAAGTAAAAAGTTTTAACTTATCAACTTTTCATAAGTGCTTTTCCACACCGGTAATAAGTTATAAGTCAATAAGCTCATCCAAACACCCCCTTAATACATATACATATTTAGAGATGAGGTCGGTGTGGGAGTGGGATCACCTCCAACTCATATATGTGTTTTACTCCGAATTTCGAGTGTTTTTTTTATTTGGGTTTCCATTTAGGGTTGGTTTGGTTTGCATAAATGTTTTCGGGTGATTTGAATTTCATAGAGGGATTTAGATTTAGAGGAATTTGGATTTGAATGATTTGAAATCGTTTTCTGTGTTTGGTTAATTTGTAGGATTTGGAATGGATTTAAATTTCATTTCTTTATAAATCATGTTTGGTTTGTAAGATTTGGAATGTGATTTATTTTTTTGTAATTCTTTGCTTGTTTTAAAAAATTTGTTTTTATTGATAAGATAAAGTCCATTAAAACTTCATAGTATGGAAAAATTTATCCAATAAACGTTTGTCAGTTAAAAGTAATTACTCTGACTTATCGGGTAAGACTCTCGGTGTTTGTCATTGTTCTTATCGGGTAGAGGTGTAAACGAGACGAGTAGAAGGTTAATCGAGCTGGGCTCGAGAAAATAACAATAGGCTCGAGCTCGGATATTTTGAGTTATCGAGCTTGAGCTCGATGCTCGTTTATGAGTTCAAACTCGAGATCGATTAACTCGTTTATCAACTTGAGCCCGATAATATTTATACTTTTATTGTATGATTAATAAATATATAACCATGTTTGACTCGAAAAAGTGTATGTTTGAATGGCTCGGCTCGGTTTGACTCGGCTCGAAAAATCGAATCGAGTTCTCGAAGTCTAGTTGAACATTTGTGTTATAAAGCTCGGCTCGTTAAGTTAAACGAGTTCTATTTTATGTTTGAGATCGACTCGAGTCTAGAATTATTAAGCTCAAGCTCGAGATAAACGAACTCGAGCAGCTCAAGTCGTTTACACTTAAACAGACAACATACACGAGTTGACTTAATTAGGGTAGACTATTTGAATTAAAACATATTAAGTCGATCTAAACATTTTATTTATTTATTTATTAAAATTTAATAAAAATTAATATATTTAAAACTAAATAAAGATAGGTATAAAATGATACAAGAAAAGAAAAATAAACAAAGATTGGGAATGCAAAAGATGAATCAAGGATGCATGATTAGAGACAATTTATGAAATCCATAGGATTGAGATTTCAAATACCAACCTATACCAAAGGATTTTCAAATCCATCAACCATGGGATTTTAAATCAATCCTAGGATTTCAAATCCGAACAATCCCGCAAACCAAACATTGGATTGGAATGGATTTGAAATCCAAATCCCCCCAAATCCATTTCATTCCCGCAAACCAAACGCACCCTTAGGAGGTGTTTGGTTCGTAGAATGAAATTCGATGGAATTGGAATCCATCAAAGAAATTTGACTTTGAAGGAATTGGAATGAAATTTGATGGAATTTGACCACGTGTTTGGTTGATAGGAATTGCAATGGAATCTCGCAAATAAATAGAAATATGCATTTATCCTAGGGGTGACAATTGTGTCGACAATATTCGTGGTGGGGTGGGGGATAGGTAGGGGTGGGGTGGCGACTACGACGGCAAAAAATAGTGGTGTGGTGGTGGTGGTGTTGATGGTGGGGTGGGATGGGGTGACGGTTGTGGCAGCAACGGCGGTGGCGGTGGCGGATATGTTGTCAAGGCTGGGGTGGGGAGAGGGTAGGGGTGCTCAAAAAACCGACTAAACCGATCAACCCGATCAACCCAACCCAACCCGATGCAAAATAACTCAACCCGAAGCAACCCGATGCCTAATCGAGTTGTAAAATCTTCAAACCGTAGGTATTGGGTTGATATCGGGTTACTTTTATTTGAACCCAACCCAACCCGACCAACCCGATGAACCTGATATCCTTTTATATTTTGGGTTTAATATAATTATTGAATCTCTATTAATATGTAAATTAAACAATTACACCCATCACGCACTCTTCTCGTATACATATATTTTCAATCTATTATCTATCTTTACATAAATCATTTGTATATATTAGTATATATATTGAGAAAAATTAATTGGATGTAATATACTTCAAATTCAAGAAGTATAGATAAGTTGTACCAAATAACAGATGATGAAAAAGAAATTGTGAGTTATTCAATGTTAGCAGAATATTTTGTTATACCAAACTATCAACCCGACCAACCCGATTAACCCGATCAACCCGAACGGGTTGGGTTGGGTTGGGTTGAACTTTTGGTTGGGTTGGGTTGGGTTGAAAAATTCTCAAACCGACAACATTGGGTTGATTAGTTAAAACACCTCGAACCCGATCAACCCAACCCATGAGCACCCTTAGGAGAGGGTGGTGGTTAAATTAATTTTTGTCTTTCTAAATAAAAATTATAAATTATGTTACCTTTGCCACGAAATGGAATTCAAAATCCCTCTCATATGCTAAGGAGTGATCAAATCCCTTGACCTTGAAATTCGCTGGAATCCGATGGAATCCAATCAATCATTCTGCTAACCAAACAACATTAAGGAATTTGGTCAAAAGAATTTATGATTCCTTTGAATTTCACGAACCAAACAACCCCTTAGAGTTTTGATTTTGGATATGGATTTGTTTGGAATCATGGTTTTTTTAGTTTGGATATGTGTTCTCCTCGACAATTTTTTATCTAAGGCTTATTTGATTTTGATTTTGGATTTGAGTTTGTTTGAATTTGTCATTTGTTTTTTATTTTGCATATGTGTTTCTTCAACAATTTCCGATATGGGTTTTATTTGATTTTTCATTTTGGATATGATTTCATTTGAAATATGAGTTTGTTTCTAAAGCATGATTTGTTATTTATTTCAAATGTGTTTCTTCATTAATTTTAGTTCAAGTTTGTTTCGTAGGAGAAGATCACAAGATAGGTTTTGTCGGACTGACGAGTTCGCAAGGAAGAAACACATCTGTTTGATCTTTTTCTCGGTTTGACTTTGTTACGAAACTCTCCTACCGATGCGACCACAAATCCGTTAGTATGGAAAACAACGGATTAATCGTTATATCTTTCTGATGTTGGAACCTCAGATGCCTCAAGCACCGTGGGTGCCGTGAAATTACTAATATAGGTATGACGGCGTTAGCGAGAAATGTAAGGAGTTGAAGGAAGTCTCTTGTGGATCTTGTTTAGTAACTGTTATTTGGGTTTGGTTGGGTTGGGTTTGTTTTGGTTTGGTTTTATTTGATTTTAAAATCAGTTTTCCCTTTTTATTTGTCTCACGGTAGAAGATGACCGGAGGGAAGAGTTTGTCTCACCAAAGAAAATGACATATATGAAAAAAAAAAGACAAAAAGAAAAGAAAAGACAAATGAATGACCAGTGGTGAACGGGTGATTATGGGGAGAGGCCATCGGTGGTGCATGCCGCCAGTGGTGTAGATCATTGTGGGAAAGATGGTCAACAAGAGGAAGTGTAGAGAGAGAAATGAATGATTCAGGACAAATGACAGTATGACATCATTTTATTGATGGACTAAAAAGACAAAAAAACAAAAAAGACAAAAAGACAATTTTTTTAATAAGAATAAATGTTAATATTAAAACCAATGAAATTATGTAAAAGACTAAAGTATCCTTAAGTTAATCGACCTTTTAACGGTTATTAGCTTGAGACATTAAAAGTGAAACAAAATGAAAATTACAATACCCAAAACTGTAATTAGTTTAAAAAAAGGAAGAGAGTTGATAGTGGGTGACAACTATAAGGACCAAAAGTCTAATATACTCTTTATTTTACTTGAAATATACAATATTTTCTCTCTTGGGTTGACCTAAATGTCACTACTTCTGCAATAATGTTATGGACCTAGCTAAAAGACAAAAAAAATCAAATTCAATCGGTTTACTGTCGCAATTGCAGACATGGTCATCGCAAATGCAGATTTATGTTGAATTTGAATTATTATTTTTTGCCTTTAGCTAGGTACGTAACTTTGTGGACCTAGGTACTGCGAAAATAACGATATTTGTGTAAACTCGGGGGAGAAATGGTTAGATAATCAATTTGGATGTGTGAAATGGTCATTTGAGTCAAGGACTTACATACAATTATAATTTATCTATTTATAATTAATAAAATTAAGTTAAACTGAAAGGATATTGATGTTTTAAGTGATTAGGAGACCGTTTATACAAAGTTATCCGTGTTTACTGATAAGACTCAACACTACTATTTATCTTATCAGATTATATTTTAGTTCATGAAAACGTTATCATATGCATCAACAATTTATGTGATAAGCACTAATCAAATAAGAGTCGTCACCTTCACTTATCGAGAAAGATTTTCGATAAATATTTATATTTAAAAAATGAAAAAAATATATAAAAAATCAAAAGAATCAAAAGAATCTACCTTAGGAGTAATCTTTTACACTTATAAAACGAAAATAATATACAAATCTATATATATATATATATATATATTAAAGGAACAATCAAGGAGTATGATGTGACATATTTTTAAGCTTAAAAACTCTATTATTATTTTTTTCTAAACACTCTACAAATACATTAAAGTTTAGCTTAAAAAAACAAGAAAATTGATAAGACCTACTATTGTAAAGACCCATCATTATTATTTTTTAAACATCTTTGTTATTTCATCTTCCTTCTTAAAGATACTTAATGTCATAGTTTATTTGCATTACTTATTCCTTTAACATATTTGTGTATGTATATATATATATATGTGATTATAGAAGATGAGGATATAGTTGTATGTTATCAAGAATCAATTAGAAGCTAAAACTCAATCAAATGAAAATGAGGAGGTCGGTAGCGGATTACAATTGTTATCCCAACAATATGATAGTGATGAAGAAGAAAGGTAATCAATCATATTTCTTTGTGTTGTTTTTGCTCAACTTTTCAAATTGTCAACCAAATGAGAAGAAAACAAACTTTAAGTACATATGTGAGATGATGTTTCATGTATTGTAACTTTTTTATTATTTTCTCCTTAAATTATACAACTTTTCTATCATTAATGAATATTATTATTCCATTACTTTTATTTTATTTTCTATTGTTTAATCTAAAATTCACTTTACATGTCATTGTTAGGATTATTATATGGACTTGAATTTGTAAGAAAATTTTATTTATAGTATATTGATGTTTTGTACTGTATTGTATTTGATTATGGAAGATGAAGATATAGTTGTGTGTTGTCAAGAAATCATTAGAAGCTAAAACCCAATCAAATGAAAAGAAGGTCGGTAGCGGACTACAATCGTTATGGCAACAATATGATAGTGATGATTGATACGGTTACTTTATTAACCGTATTTTAGCCTTTTTCGTGATTTATTGTCTTGCTTTATGTAACTACTTTGAGTCTTTTCGTTCTTTATTTTGATCTTTTTAGGTAGAGTTTAGAGTCGTTGTCTAAAGTTATGATTGCGTAAGTTTTGAGCCTTAAACAGTCTAAAATATCCCAACTTACGTTCATTCCTTGATGCTACCGCAGGATGATGATGATCGGTTCCTACAAGTTACTATAGGAAGCTTGGATGGACTCTTTGGATCTCTCTTTTGGGCCGGATGATGGGCCACGCATTGAACATCTTTTGGGCCTTGGGCCGTTTTTATTAAGCTTTTGGGCCTTGCATTATAGCATTGGGCTTATAACCAACAAACATTGTAGTTAGTTTAATATTTAGTTTTTAAAAGGCTTTTTAGCCCATAATTTTAGTATAAATATGTTGCCATGGTTGATGGTGAAAGACACTTGGATTCCATAGTTTTACTTAGGTTCTTAGAAGGGAATTTTGTTCTCTCCTTGGAACCTCTTGGGTGGAAGTTTTCTTGGTTGAAAAGCTAGTTTCTAAGCTTGATACCAATTGAATTTCTCATCCGGTTTTTGTTACTAACCATTTGGCACGTTACGTATTAATGCAATTTGGAAGTTTTAATTAATTCTCGTTGGTTTAATATTGCTTTCATTCTCGTTCTCGTTATTTCATCTTAAATTCTCGTACTCTTTACTTTCTTTACATTTCGCAATTTAAATTATTGTCGTTTATTTCATGCACTTTAATTCTCGCAATTTCATTATTGTCATTTACTTCTCATAACATTTACTTTCTGCATTTACTTTATTCTTATTTTCTTTTGCGGTAAGTTATTTTATTTTAAGCTTTAATTTTACTCTATGACTTTTCCATCTCCGTTATTTACAACTTTGGCAAAAAGAAACTTAGCAATGATAGGCTAACAACCTTAGCTAAGGGTGTAAAGTAACGTTGGGATTTAATTCGGTAAAAAGATAAAACGGTGTTTCGAATACGGTATGTATAATCTTAAGTTGCTGCAATTGGAATATTAATATTAACGTTGAAGATTACATATAATTAACTGACAACTAATTATTTTGTATGAAAACGTGTTGGCTTTTAAGAAGTCACTTTTAATATTAATGTTCTGAGGCGATGATTATCCTACTGTAATATCTTTTTATCAATTTACTAAATTTTATCTCAACAAAGCTTTGCACCCTTTGCTTCTTTTTACAGCTGTTTGTAATCTTAGTTGTTAATCAAACCCCCAATTTTAGTTAATCAAAAACCCTCGTTTTCGCCCTCTGAAATCAATTCGTCAAGGACCGGGTTTTTTTTATTATAAAGACTTTACGACATCTCTATGGGAACGATATCTGGTACTTAATACCATTATTACTTGTTTGATACGACAGTAGACTAAGGTGTATACTTGCACTGAGGTTTATTTTAGTGTTCAATTTCGGGGTATACAAAATCCTTAACAAGTTTTTGGCGCCGCTGCCGGGGATGGCAAATTAAAGTCTTTATTTTCAAAAGCAAGATTTCTTTACAAATTGAATTTTTCTACCACCTATTAGAAAAGCCAAAAATAGTTCATGCTTAGACTATCTCATCGGTTATTGTTTCCGCAAAATCCTAATTTGGAATGAAACTCCAGGAAAGGTAGAAGAAATCAACAAAGTTCATCAACTTTTCTCTCTCCTACAATGTCTGAAGCAGAATACCGAACGGATGTTGAGGATACATCTGACGGGCATGTCGAAACCTTGTATGAAGGAAGCATAAATAATGAATTCCCCCGTCTAAATGATTTTGATGATGATGGGATTTTCTTTAACAATTTTGCCAACAATTCCATCGCTCCGAATTTTGTTAACAATCCCGTCGTTCCGAATTTTGTTGTGGGTAGACCCGTCAACCCAAACATTCGCAACAATGTGATTGGTAACAATGTTGAAGGCAATCCCTTCAACCAATTTGTTAATTACCTTAATGGCAATCCCATTAATAATGTTGGAAATCTTCCTGTCAACAATGGTGTCAATAACCGAGTTGTTCCCAATAATGTTAACAGTAACCCCGCTAATAATATTGTCACCAATGAAGTTATCAACAACAATGTTCACAATGGTCCTCTTAGAAATAATGAAATTATTCCGCCAAGATATGATAGAGTTATCCCACCGGGGAATAACCCACCAATAAACCAAGGTGATGATGAGGAACAAAACATTTTTCGCCTTGCAAACGCAAGAGATGGTGGCATCATGTCATACGCTATTCCTAATTTAACACAGTTACATACGGGAATACATAGACCAACTATTGGTGCCACCCACTTTTCTCTAAAACCAATAATGTTCACGATGTTGCAAGCCAACGGCCAGTTCGCTGGTTTGCCATCAGAGGATTCTCATTATCATCTGCGGTCATTCATGGAAATCACAGACTCTTTTCTTATCCCATTAGTCTCAGACGATGCACTGAGATTAAAACTTTTTCCATTTTCATTACGGGATAGGGCAAGGGCTTGGTACAATTCCTTAAAACCAGATTCTGTGATAACCTGGAACCAAATGGCGGAAAAATTTCTCAAAAAATATTTTCCACCCACGAGGAATGCAAAGTCCAGAAACGAAATTTGTACTTTTAAACAAACGGACGATGAAGCAGTTCCTGATGCATGGGAAAGATACAAGGAGCTATTGAGAAAATGCCCTCACCATGGCATTCCATACTGCATACAACTAGAAACGTTTTATGGTGGTTTAAATACCACTGCAAAACAAATGCTAGATGCTACTGCAGGTGGAGCGTTCACGGCTTGTACTTACAACCAAGGCATAGAAATACTTGAGAAAATCTCTAACAACAATGGTCAATGGTCGGATCCACGGTCACTACCACCGAAAAAGACAAATGGAGTTACTGAAGTAGACGCTGTTTCTACATTAACAGCCCAACTCACTAAGCTGATTTCAAACCTAACCTCTGGCCAGCAAGTTAGGACTGATACTCCTACTTTTAACTCCAATGTCCAATCGGTGCAATGTGTCTACTGTGGTGAAGGACATTCCTTTGAACATTGTCCAGGAAATCCCGAACAAGTAAACTTTGTTAATAAGACTGGACCATTTTCACAAACATACAATCCTGGATGGAGGCAACATCCAAACTTTTCTTGGAATAGCCCAGCTCTAAATCCACCAATGCCCAAGCAACAAGGACAATCCAACTATCAAAATCAGGGACAGTCCAATTTTCAACAACAAAGTCAGTCCAATTTCCAACCACAGTCACAACAAAGCAATCATAACAACCAACAGGCTCATTTTCAAAATCAAAACCAAACTCAACAGTCGTCTCTTTTCAAAACAGACCCAAGCAGAACGCTGAGTCAATGACTTCTTTGGAAGCATTGATGAAAGGATTTATGTCACAAACTCAAGCTTCTATAAAAAATCTTGAAACACAAATGGGTCAGATGGCTTTGGAGATTAGAAAAAGACCTGTAGGATCCCTACCGAGTGACACTGAGACACCTCAACGAGAGGGAAAAGAGTATTGTAAAGCCGTGACGTTAAGGAGTGGAAAGAGTTTACCAGAAAGAGCACCAAAAGAACTAGGTGTACCAACCAAAGCAGAGACTCCCCTAATTTTGAATTCTACCCCTATACCTATGGAAATACCTTGTGATACCACTGGGCCCAAAACATCAAGTAATCCCGTTGTTATCAAAAACATTCCGGAGAGATCTGAATTTCCTAAGTTGTTTCCAAATGAGCCCACCAAAAGCCAGACACCTCAAGAAACTATTACTGTGGATTTGACACATTCTGGTGTTAGTCCAGCTGTAATTCTTGACTCTCCACATCTAATCAAACCAACAGTAAAGCCAACTCCACAAATACCTTCAGCCCCCGCACTTCAAAAGACTACATCTCCTACTACAGTAACTCCTTACATTCCTTACCCTCAAAGATTAAGGAATCAAAAGGAGCAGGTTGAATTCAAAAAGTTTCTGGATGTTTTCAAACAATTGCACATAAACATACCATTGGTAGAAGCCATTGAGCAAATGCCAACGTATGCAAAGTTTTTAAAAGACATTTTGAGCAAAAAGAAAAGATTAACTGAATATGAGACTGTAGCTCTAACTGAGGAGTGTAGTGCTTTGCTGTCAAGCAAAATACCACCTAAATTAAAAGACCCAGGTAGCTTCACTATCCCCTGTTCCATCGGAGGAAAATTGATAGGAAAAGCCTTGTGTGATTTAGGTGCCAGCATAAATTTGATGCCTCTATCTGTTTTCAACACCTTAGGTATAGGTGAAGCTAGACCTACCACGGTTACTCTCCAGTTGGCCGACAAAACCATAGCCTACCCAAAGGGGAAGATTGAGGATGTCTTGGTCCAAGTTGATAAGTTTATCTTTCCGGCTGATTTTATTATCTTAGATTGTGAGGTCGACCATGAGATTCCCATCATCCTAGGCAGACCTTTCTTGGCAACTGGAAGAACGCTGATAGATGTACAGAAGGGAGAGTTGACTATGAGAGTACATGACCAACAAGTAACCTTCAACATACTCAATTCACTTAAGTATCCGGATGATAGAGAGGAACGTTCATCTATAAGTTTGATGGACACTTGGTGTCTAAAAAGGAGTATGGGAGAAATTTTGGAAACAATAGAGTCCACTAGTGAGGAGAAAACTGAATTTGGAGAGTTAGAGCCAAAACAGGATGTTGCTGCTTTTGAAACATTAGAAACAGAGGATAGGAAAACCCTTGTTCCTTCCTTGGATGTTGCGCCTGACTTAGAGCTAAAACAACTTCCCTCTCACTTAAAGTACGCCTTTCTAGGAGAGTCAGGAACATTACCTGTCATTGTTTCATCATCCTTAGAACAAGCTCAAGCGGACAAGTTGATCACAATGTTAAAGGCACACAAAAAGGCAATAGGATGGAAAATTGCTAATTTAAAGGGCATAAGCCCTACGATTTGTCAACATAAAATCATTTTGGAAGACAAGAAGTTCAACTCCATTGAGCCTCAACGGAGGCTTAATCCAGTAATGAAGGAAGTTGTAAAGAAAGAGATCCTAAAATGGTTGGATGCTGGCATCATCTATCCTATTGCCAGCAATTCTTGTGTCAATCCGGTACAATGTGTACCTAAAAAGGGAGGAGTAACTGTGGTGTCAAATGAGAAAAATGAACTTATACCTACCAGGACTGTGACAGGTTGGAGAATATGCATGGACTACAGGAGGCTTAACAAAGCCACTCAAAAAGACCATTTTCCCTTACCTTTTATAGACCAGATGCTAGACAGATTAGCTGGAAAAGAGTTCTATTGTTTTTTAGATGGTTACTCAGGGTATAATCAAATTGCAATAGCACCGGACGACCATGAAAAGACCACATTCACATGTCCCTATGGAACTTTTGCTTTCAGAAGAATGCCCTTTGGTTTGTGTAATGCCCCTGCAACCTTTCAACGATGTATGATGTCCATTTTCTCTGACATGCTTGAACACTCCATGGAAATTTTCATGGATGATTTTTCAGTATATGGGACATCATATGACATATGTTTAAAAAACCTTGAGAAAAGTCTTCTTAGATGTGAAGAAACTGATTTAGTTTTGAATTGGGAAAAATGTCATTTCATGGTTAAGGAAGGCATTGTATTGGGACATCTCATATCAAAGAGAGGCATAGAAGCAGACAAGGCTAAGCTAGAAGTAATTGAGAAATTACCTGAACCCAACACTGTGAAGGGAATCAGAAGCTTCCTAGGACATGCAGGGTTTTATAGGAGGTTCATAAAGGATTTTTCAAAAATTTCAAAACCTCTTTGTTTATTACTACAGCATGACCAGGTCTTTAATTTCAATGAAGAATGTAAAAAGGCTTTCAAAATTCTCAAAGAAGCCTTGGTCACCGCCCCTGTAGTAGTAACCCCTGACTGGTCTAAACCTTTTGAGATAATGTGTGACGCTAGCGACTGGGTGGTTGGAGCAGTACTGGGCCAGAAAAAGGAAAAGATCTTTCACCCCATTTACTATTCTAGTAAAACTCTCAACGATGCCCAAATAAATTACACCACTACTGAGAAAGAGCTATTAGCTGTGGTCTTTGCGTTTGAAAGATTTAGATCCTATTTGATTGGCACAAAGGTAATTGTGCATACCGATCACTCTGCCATCAAATATCTCATTTCAAAAAAAGATGCAAAGCCACGGTTGATAAGGTGGGTATTGTTGTTACAAGAGTTCGATTTAGAAATTGTAGATAGGAAGGGTGTGGACAATCAAGTAGCCGACCATCTCTCTAGGTTAGAAAAGCAAGACAAACCTGTACAAAGTAGTGACATATGTGAAGTCTTTCCAGATGAACAGATTTTGGCCTTAAAAATCATGGTACCATGGTTTGCGGATATAGTCAATT